>QXEO01000152.1:957495-1556606 GCA_007115705.1 Dactylis glomerata | reverse complement strand
AATACTAGGTCTGTACGTCCCAAGCAGGAATGCATGCAGGGCATATGCAACTATACCGGTTTTCCAAGACAACAACATACAGTAAGCAAAACTAAAACTGTAGTTCATATGTACTATAGTTTGTGTTGCATAGTCTCGGAAAAGAAAGCAAAACTTATCTATTTTGAGACTTAGTGGTCTGAAATATTTTGCATCCCCTACAGGTTGTTCCATCCTCAGACTTTGGCATGCACACTGCAGGGACAAGCACAAAAAAATTTGGTGAGATTTCTGACTCACACATAATTGAAACTGAAAACAAAAACAAGATTTCCAAAAAAAAGAATTCTAACTTCCCAAAAATTAATACAAAAACATGTAGTTTAGTCAATCACAAGTTAGTGGAATGATGTATTCCATATACAATGCAGGGCATGGATTCCATGACTTGTGCTCAGTTATTTTCCATACAGAAGAAACTAAAATAAAAAACATTGCACAAAAAACTTGAACATTTTTAACTAGAGAAGGCATTGCTTATAAATTGTACACTCAAGTTATAAGAAAAAGTTATTTAATCCTGCAGCTAGGTCAAGGTAGCTTCATGGATCTGCTTACTGGACCAATGGGTGATGAGGTATGACCATACTATCTAGTCAGAAAACTAAATTTGTATATTCCACATATTGCAACTATTTTGTTGAGTACAAAAACTATTTTAAATTGCAGAACAGGATGTTCATGATAACAGAGAGGAGTGAGTATGTCCATAGCAGTGAAGATGATGTTGTTTTGAGGCAGAAAGCAGCTATTGACAAAACAGTAAATGATGATGTTGATTCAGATATTGATGACAGTGCATATAAATACAATGAAACATGGGTCAACCCAGATCAAGCTTGCAACAGTTCAGAGAAGAGTTGTGATGAAGCACATGAATCTTTTGAAGCTGATTTAGGAGACCAACAAGTGAATCAGAATAATGATGATAGCACTGCTCATATAGACAGGAATGATAATGTAGATGAAGAAGTCTCAATGCAAGAAAATGGAGATGTGCCTGAACTCTCACAGGAAGATATTGAGATATATCTTGAGAATGAAAGCATAATTGCTGCTCAAACTTGCAGCCAGGAAGTGCGCAGCCATCATGTACCACAACTTGGGCAGGTTTTCGATACACATGAGGCTGCTTTGCGTTTTATAACACCTATTCAGAGATAGCTGGGTTTTCTGCTAAGATAGCAGGAAATTATCACTGCAGGCAGCCAGGGAAGAATAATGAGGTCACAAGGTACACTTTCAAATGCAATCGAGCTGGAAAACCTGTTGATGAGGAAGTGCTGCAAGAAAGGAAGAGGAAAAGAAACCTCAAGAGGCAGAACAATAAAAAGAACATGGAAGAGACACAACCTTTGGAAGAGACAGGGGAAACAGAACCTTTGCAACCACCTACAGATCAGCCTAAGACACGGAAGAGAAATAAAATAGAGCGGATAGGTTGTCTTGCTGAAATGATTGTCACACTCAGAGAAGGCAAGTGGATTGTTACAGTCTTAAAAATGGATCACAACCATGAACTTAGCCCACCTGAAGAATCTAGGTTCTTGAGGTCACACAAACATATGACTGATCACGAAAAGCTATTTATCCGGATGTTCAATTCGGTGAAATTACCAACAAGAAAAATTATGGCAGTCCTGTGTTACTTAAGAGGTGGTAGCATGAAAGCTGTTCCATATACCAAAAAGTATGTTAGCAACTTGAGGACTGCTATTAGGAAGGAAAGCAAACTTAATGACATGCAGCAGTGTGAACAATATTTTAAGAAGAAGCAGGAAGAGGATCCAAGTTTCTATTATGATTTCAAAGTTGACAAGAATAAAACAGTGGAGGACATTTTCTGGTGTGATGGGACATCTAGAAGAATGTATGATCTATACGGCGATTGTATCAGCTTTGACACAACATTCAAAACTAACAGATACAACATGCCTTTCGCACCCTTTGTTGGTGTGACAGGACATGGTGACAACTGCCTTTTTGGTTGCGCCATTCTCCAGAATGAAACTGTCCGCACTTTCAAGTGGCTGTTTGATACGTTCTTGAAGTGTATGGGAGGAAAGGCTCCTAGAACAATTATTACGGATCAAGATGTTGCTATGTCGATAGCAATCCCAGAAATGTTTCCTAATTCTATTCACTGGAATTGTCTTTTCCATGTTGCACATAAAACAGAAGAGAAGCATGCGAGAAGCTTTGCAAGAATACCGAACCTACACAATGAATTCAAAGACACTATCCACTTCTCATTAACTATTGCAGAGTTTGAATCTTCATGGACAGAGATGGTAGAGAAATACAAAGTTGGGAACCTCAAGTATTTCAAAATAATGTGGGAAAATAGGGAGAAGTTTGTTCCTGTCTTCTTCCAAAATGACTTCTTCCCATTTATTCACTCTACAGCAAGGAGTGAAGGAACAAATGCTATTTTCAAGGACAACGTAGGTTCAACCTACAGTGTTACTAGCTTTCTCTGTGAGTATGATAAGATTGCAGAAAATATTGAAGAAAATGAGAAGCAAGAGGATTCAATCACGAGGACAACAACTCCAACATATTGGTGCGGGAATGATATGGAAGTACAAGCTGGGAAACGTTACAACCGAAAGATTTTCTATAGGTTCCAGAAGCAGCTCAGGTTCACTTCCAAACTACATGTCCAAGAAGTTGAGAGAAATGTCAAGTATGAGGTGTACAAATCAGCTTTGGCTGCTGCAAGAGATTACAGAACTAGAAGATATCTAGTTCTTGTAAATTTAAGCACTGGTGATTTCAATTGTGTTTGCTCTAAGTTCAACAAGGATGGACTCCTATGCTCTCATGTCCTACGAGTTCTTGTGCACCTAAATATTTCAGAAATCCCTGAGAAATATTTTATTGACAGATGGAAGCCGCGGGAAAAGAAAGACATTCGTGATTTGAGGTATAATGTACCAATGCAACTCACTGAGGATAATAGCCAGCTAAGATTCAATATTCTGTCAAAGGTGTGCATAAACATAGCATCAGATGGGTCGAAGAGCAATGAGAAGTACATGTTTGTGTCTCAAGAGGTTAAGAAGATTGCAGAAAAGCTTGATCAGATGACTATAGCAGAGGATGCACAAAAGAGGCAAATCCTGAGAAGAAAGATGCAAATCCTTCTGAACAACCTGAATATGGACACCTAAATGATCCGAAAGTTGTTAAATCTAAAGGTAGACCAACTACTTCTGGAAAACGGAACGCTGATGGCAGGTTTAAAACATTTGCTGAGCAAATTTTCACAAGGCAACAGGTCACATGTAGCCACTGCGGATCAAACGAACACAATATTCAGACATGTGACATGCTACACCTAGATGCATCACTGTTTCAAACAAAGCCTAAGCCAAAAAGGAAACCTAGAGGTATGTACTCTGCGCATATATACACTCCTATGTTTGTGTACATTTCATATTTATTTCATTGAAAAAGAAATTATAAACATAAGTTATAATCTGTACTTTGAAAACTTTCAGGAAAGAAAAAGGCGCAAGGTGAAGATGTCAACTTGCAGAAATGAGAATTCTTGTGTACCTTGATTGCCTTGCTCCAGTTGAACTCTTGAAGAAAAGATAGAAGCACCATGAGTTTGCTGGTCTGCATGTATCTGATAAGGAAAATACATTAGTACAGAGTTATGTAAGAAACAGCTATCATTTGTAATATAAAAACATTGAAGCACAATCTTACTTAGAAAATGATTGGAGAGCATATTTGCAGGTTGTTATGAAATTAATACTGTTTTATGTCCCCTCTTTGATTGCTTCTTTTGCTATTTTACTTGCCGCAGATAGATATCAAAAAAAGAAGCTACAAAAGACAAATCAGTCCTTTTGCACTTGATATGTGCATTATTTGTCATGGGAGTGTAGTGTAAAAAAAGAAGCACATGTACAAGAGAAAAGATTAGCTATAAAATGCAACTTCCATAGTCATTAGGTAGAAAAACATCACATGGACGAAAAATAAACGTTCCATGCAAATGTCAGCCAAGTGCCACCCAAACATGGGAATTCTCTCTCCAAACTCATTCGCTCATATTAAATACACAAAAGAAAAAAGAAAATGAAGCAATGTCGCATGCACTTCTTAGTCTCATATCCCGGACGCTTGGATAGGTGTTCTTCACATCATTCTGGCATATCTGCCATGAACCTGCAATTTGAAAAAGTGAGAAGTGTGTTATTTGGCTAGCAAACAAAAGGAATGTTTGGCCTAAAGAAAACCTCTGAACTACACTATATTTATACAAAAACAGAGAAATATAATTACTCAATTCAGTTAGCACTGATTGAAAAAAATAAAATAGAATATGACCAAAAAGTTTTCCACTACTGACAAACATTTTTACCAAAAAAGAAGAAGCTTTGAATCTTACAGTAGGCTTGAAATCTCTGACAGCCTGCTGCATTTCCTTGCTCTCGTTGAACTCCGAAAACATCATGTCATTTGCAATCTGAATGCGGATGTTCGGCATGTCGAGATGTGAGTACGTGCCCATCATATTGTTTCTTGGCTTGAATAGTGTAATATTCTTCATTAAATGAACACCACAATCCTTCCTGATTTGTAAAAAGAGAATGAAATGTAATTTGAGCCAGTAAGTAGATTTTGAAGGAAAAAGTGATGCGCAGATTCAGAATTCCAAAATATAACACACATGATATTTTGAATAGTGCCCAAAAAATTTACCCGTTGTTCTGTTTTGGTACAATGACATGAATAGTTTCAAACTCATCGAAGTTGACCTTTTTCAAGTTACATTCATCCCACGTTAATTGGAAATTTTTCGTCTGCGAGTGAAATAAACATGAATAAACATAGAAAATATGGGGAGTGAGGTACTGTATTGACAACATCATAAATTTAAAAAGTAATTTCTAGTTGTACCATTCTTTCATCCACTTCTCTGTGGAATGATGAATCCTTGGCAAACATTGAGTCCATAAACATAAACTTTTTATCTCTTATGTCAACAGTGAATAAGAACCAGTGGTGATTGTAGACAGATGGGAAGTGCAGCTGGTCATGGAAAAAGAAAGAAAGAAAGAGAGAGAGAGATGATGGACTTGAAGAAATGAAAACAGTACAACATAAGCAAAATGAATAAATAAAGCTATGCTAGAAAAATACCGATTCTGTCAGGTGAAGTTTCTTCGCCTTTCCAGCTCCCTCAAATGCTTTCATTGTTTGTTCTTTCAACTCAATCCTTTTTCTTTCAGTTGTCCATTTTTCTAGAAAGTATTCCTATTTGAAAAAGAATTTAAGAACACAACAAAATCATACAAAAGGAAAAAGAATATGACATGTGGAAGGTAGAAACAGTAGGGAAAATATGTTCATTGTATGAATTGTGAAAAAGAGAAGAACATGAATGAAAAAGCACGGATATATACTTACAGCAGGGATGTGGAAAAATGTGTGTCTATCTGAATCTCTAGGGTGGTTGTTTTTGAAAAGAATCCGACAATATAAATTGATGACCCAAGCTTCAACAACACCTCCGGGTTTCAGTGAATTTCCAAACGTATCGAAGCTTACCTTACAGGTACCAATTTGTATAGCCATCTTACTGTTTGGGATAAAAAGAAAAAGGACAGATGAATATGATGTAAAAAAGAGAATATTTGCAAGCAGCATGAATACAACAAAAAAATCTGAGAAACTGGGAGAACACATGGATAAAACAAAGATCAAACTTACTATCGTGTTTCCTCCGTGTTTGCAAGGCGAACCATTGCCTGGTAGTACTCTACTTGTTTTGGACTTGGTGTAAAACTGCGGGTGTACACATCATATGGTGATGAAACAAATCTGCTTGGCATTACAACTCGTCTTGCTGGCAGCGTGTTGGATAACTGAGTTGATGATGTGGAGCTGCCATAATTTTGAGGCCTGCCATCATTGTCTTGGTCATACATCGTATCAATGGCTTCGGTAATATTCGTTCGAATTGGTGAAAGTCTATGTTCCCCTATATACACAACTTCACTATCATCCAACATTCTGCCTGGCCTTCCTCTATTTTGTCTATGAAATACATCCTCTGGAGATTCTTGTGAGCTCTGTTCAAATAAAACATCAGTGAGCCACTCATTTGTACTAAAAAAAATGAAGGAAGATGGCAAAAGAAAAATATCATGGAACATGCTAAAAAAAGATAGATGTTGTTTCAACGTACTATTATGATTGCTTCCTTCCCTGTATTTCTTGGTGGTGAAACTGGACTAGCAACTGAATTTGATCTCTGAGGTGATGTTGTACTGCCAACATAAATAACCTTTTTAGGTGAGGGAGATGTGAGTGGGGTTGCAGCATGATATGTTAGCAGTGGTACAAGATCGTGTTTTGTTCCAGCCTCCTGTGCCTTGGCTTGTCTATTCTTTGCATTTCTAATTGCTTGTTTGTGAAATGCAGGGGGGAAAGAATTAAGCACGAATATTTTATATGTGAAAAGGTTAGAATAAGGATGAATAAAAAGCATGGATATCTAGATATAGCTACAGCAAATAGTAACATTCACCTGATTCCTTGGGGCGGCAAGCAAACTATCCATGAAGGAGATTGACGGCTGACCATCGTCTACCTATGACATGGAATAAGAAGAAAAATAAATAGATGGCCAGGCGTTTAGTTAAGAATAAACGAACAAGAAACTCGGACATGAGTTGCGCGTTTCTACAAGAAAGATGCAACTCAGACACGTTGCACGTTTCTACAAGAAAAGACTCAACTCGGACACGAGTTGCACTTTTCAAGGAGAAAGGTGCAAGTCTTGCGAGTTGCGCCTTTCAAGGAGAAAGGTGCAAGTAAGACATCAGTTGCGCGAGACATGAGTTACCTTGTTGTGCCTTTCAAGGAGAAAAGTGCGACTCGGACATGAGTTGTGCCTTTCAAGGTGAAAGGTGCGACTCGGACACGACACATGAGTTGCGCGTTTCTACACAAAAGGCGCAACTCGGACATGAGTTGCGTCTTTCAAAGAGAAAGGTGCAACTCGGACACAAAGTTGCGCCTTTCAAGGAGAAAGGTGCAACACTGTCCGAGTTGCGCCTTTGAAGTAGAAAGGTTCGACTAGGACACGTGATATGAGTTGCGCGATTCTACAAGAAAGGCGCAACTCAGACACGTTGCACGTTTCTACAAGAAAAGACTCAACTCGGACACGAGTTGCACTTTTCAAGGAGAAAAGGTGCAAGTCTTGCGAGTTGCGCCTTTCAAGGAGAAAGGTGCAAGTAAGACATCAGTTGCGCGAGACATGAGTTACCTTGTTGTGCCTTTCAAGGAGAAAAGTGCGACTCGGACATGAGTTGCGCCTTTCAAGGTGAAAGGTGCTACTCGGACACGAGACATGAGTTGCACGTTTCAACAAGAAAGGCGCAACTCGGACACAAGTTGCGCCTTTCAAAAGAGAAAGGTGCAAACTCGGACACAAAGTTGCGCCTTTCAAGGAGAAAGGTGCAACACTGTCTGAGTTGCGCCTTTCAAGTAGAAAGGTGCGACTAGGACACGAGACATGAGTTGCACGTTTCTACAAGAAAGACGCAACTCGGACACAAGTTGCGCCTTTCAAAAGAGAAAGGTGCAAACTCGGACACAAAGTTGCGCCTTTCAAGGAGAAAGGTGCAACACTGTCCGAGTTGCGCCTTTGAAGTAGAAAGGTTCGACGAGGACACGAGACATGAGTTGCGCGTTTCTACAAGAAAGGCGCATCTCGGACACAACTTGCGCCTTTCAAAGAGAAAGGTGCAACTCGCTCCGAGATGCGCCTTTCAAGAAGAAAGGTGCAACACTGTCCGAGTTGCGCCTTTCAAGTAGAAAGGTGCGTCTCGGACACGAAACATGTGTTGCGCCTTTCAAAAGAGAAAGGTGCAAACTCGGACACAAAGTTGCGCCTTTCAAGGAGAAAGCTGCAACACTGTCTGAGTTGCGCCTTTCAAATAGAAAGGTGCGACTAGGACACGAGACATGAGTTGCGCGTTTCTACAAGAAAGGCGCAACTCGGACACAAGTTGCGCCTTTCAAAAGAGAAAGGCGCAACGCGCTCCGAGATGCGCCTTTCAAGGAGAAAGGTGCAACACTGTCCGAGTTACGCCTTTCAAGTAGAAAGGTGCGACTAGGATACGAGACATGAGTTGCGCGTTTCTACGAGTAAGGCGCAACTCGGACACAAGTTGCGCCTTTCAAGAAGAAAGGTGCAAAAACTGTCCGAGTTGCGCCTTTCAAGTAGAAAGGTGCGACTAAGACACGAGACATGAGTTGCTCGTTTCTACAAGAAATGCGCAACTCGAACACAAATTGCGCCTTTCAAGGAGAAAGTTGCAACACTGTCTGAGTTGCGCCTTTCAAGTAGAAAGGTGCGACTAGGACACGAGACATTAGTTGCACATTTCTACAAGAAAAGCGCAACTCGGACACAAGTTGCGCCTTTCAAAGAGAAAGGTGCAACTCGCTCCGAGATGCGCCTTTCAAGAAGAAAGGTGCAACACTGTCCGAGTTGCGCCTTTCAAGTAGAAAGGTGCGTCTCGGACATGAAACATGAGTTGCGCCTTTCAAAAAGAAAGTTGCAACTCGGACACAAAGTTGCGCCTTTCAAGGAGAAAGGTGCAACACTGTCTGAGTTGCGCCTTTCAAGTAGAAAGGTGCGACTAGGACACGAGACATGAGTTGCGCGTTTCTACAAGAAAGGCGCAACTCGGACACAAGTTGCGCCTTTCAAGGAGAAAGGTGCAACAGTGTCCGAGTTGCGCCTTTCAAGTAGAAAGGTGCGACTAGGACACGAGACATGAGTTGCGCGTTTCTACAAGAAAGGCGCAACTCGGACATGAGTTGCGTCTTTCAAAGAGAGAGGTGCAACTCGGACACAAAGTTGCGCCTTTCAAGGAGAAAGGTGCAAATATTGTCCGAGTTGCGCCTTTCAAGTAGAAAGGTGCGACTAGAACACGAGACATGAGTTGCGCGTTTCTACAAGAAATGCGCAACTCGGACACAAAATGCGCCTTTCAAGGAGAAAGTTGCAACACTGTCTGAGTTGCGCCTTTCAAATAGAAAGGTGCGACTAGGACACGAGACATTAGTTGCACATTTCTACAAAGAAAAGCGCAACTCGGACACAAGTTGCGCCTTTCAAAAAGAAAGGTGCAACTTGCTCCGAGATTTGCCTTTCAAGTAGAAAGGTGTGACTAGGACACGAGACATAAGTTGCGCCTTTCAAAGGAGAAAGTTCCAACTCAGACATGAGTTGCGCCTTTCAAGGGTAAAGTTCCAACTCAGACATGAGTTGCGCCTTTCAAGGGGAAAGGTGCGACTCGGACACGAGACATGAGTTGCGCGTTTCTACAAGAAAGTCGCAACTCGGACATGAGTTGCGCCTCATAAGGAGAAAGGTGCAACTCTTATCGAGTTGTGCCTTTCAAGGAGAAATGTGCGACTAGGACACGACACATGAGTTGCGCGTTTCTACAAGAAAGGCGCAACTCGGACACAAGTTGCGCCTTTCAAAGACAAAGGTGCAACTCGGTCCGAGATGCAGCTTTCAAGGAGAAAGGTGCAACTTGACATGATTTATGCATTCCTACGAGAAACGTGCAAATTGTACACAAGTTCGAAAACAGCATAAGCATTTCTGTAACAAATTTGGAAGTTGTAAAAAAATGTAAGAAAATCTAGGAAAAGTATACCTCGAAATCATCTATAGCCATGTTGTCAAGGCCTTCATATCCTTGACTACTGGAATGACTTTGAAATCTTGTCTCTGAACTCGAATCAGGATTGACAGAACATTCAGAAAACCTGCTGTTAAGATTGACACCTGTCCTGGATTGGTTTAGACTGACACGTGTTCTTTGGCCACACTGAATAGAGCTGTTATTGTTGAATGTTGTAAAATTGTGCAGCATGGAGTCTGAATCTTGCATCCCTTTGTTAATGAAAAAATAAGTTAAGTAAGATATACAAATAAAAAGTCCAGAAAAATTGAAGTCATTTGTCATTTATGGAATAAAAAGATGCAAAGAAAGAGGTGCAAACAAGTTGTTTGCATTTTACTTACCCATGCTATGTATGCCTGCAAACATGGCATGAGTCTTTTCTGGGGTGACATTTTCTGTTCTTATCAAATCTACTCCTGAATTCTTGGTTTTTAACTCAACATTCAAGAGGTCTGTAAAAAAAGAAAAGTTCAAAGAGTTCTTATGTGTTACTTTACAAATTGTGTGCAAAAACACCTTAAATTTAAAAAGTTGAAAACCTGGTGATGTTTGATCATCAAAATTTACTACAGAGGTAGCATCTGTTTCATCTTTTAAAAGGTGTTCCAAACTAGCACTGTTACCACATGATATATCAGTAGTAGTGGTGTGCTTCACTTGACCCTAAATAAAAATAGGTATGCATAGTCAAAAAAGAGAACTGCACAAACATACATAATGCTGATACCTTTTCTTAAAAATTCATGTTGCGTCTATTTTACCTTACTGGCAATATCTAGCATGTCTAGTTGTCCATCTTTCTCTTTGATATTTAAGTTGCACAATGCAGCATTGACAGAATCATCAATGTCATCTGCTACCTTGCTGCCACTGATAGTGTTATCCATTGTATTCCCTTTCAAGTTTAATTGATCATTGCCATTTGTGTGATCAACCAGCTTTGCAATAATCTGGTATGTTTTGTAAAAAGATAAACATTAGATAAAAAGAAGACACAAGAGGAAAAAACATTAAAAGACCTAAAATGAACATCTTATTCTTAAGTAAAGAAAATATCACACTTAAGAGACTTTTTGATATGAGATATGGCTTAAAAAGCAAACCTGATCAGTTGTTGCAATGTTTTCCTCTACTTGATTAATACTAGTGTCTATCGTCGGCTTTTCTTGTGTCTTCGGCAATGGGACTGAGTTATTAGAATGTTGACTATCATGAGCTGTGTCTGGATTATCTGCAAATGAAAAGAAGGGAAACAAGAGTTGTTAAAAAATAGACCTAAAATAAGGTATAAAAATAGTAACAGGTACATAAGGATCAAAAAAACATAATAATAAATTAAGATCACAGACCTTGGTTCTTTTCTATGTTGCTGCTGGTACCACTTGATGGCATTTTCAAAGTGTTATCAGATGCTTTATTTGAACTGCTTGATTTGTTTTCACCTTGTGATGAACAAAACAGTTTCTCAGTGCTTTGTGAACTGCTTGGAATACAATTATGTTCTATCAAGCTTTTGAGCACACTTATAAGGAGATCTTGTACTTTGGAACAGTTTGTACTTGTTTCATCTTGTGTGAACTTCTCAAAAAGGGTGCATATAGTGTCAGTGACCTATTTGAAACAAAAAGTAAAAGAAAAACATTAGTTAACTGCTATTAATTGCAAAAGTATGAAGAAATGCTTAAGGAAACAAATAAAATAGAAGTAAAGTACAACAAGGGGGATGGGAGGTTATAAAAACCTTAACATTGAAAGCACTGTGTTGAAATGAATCAATAGACTTCCTGAGCTCCTCAGCTGAGAAATCATTAGGTGTTGTTCTAGTTAACGTTACTTGACCATAGCATGTATCCATTATATCCTTGATCTTGTAGAACATAAAATAATAAAGACAAGTCAAAAAATATACACACGGCTGGAAGAATTTCAAAAACCACATGAGTAAAAAAATGACAATAAAATGTAAGAAATAGGTTATTAAACCTGCAGCTTTCCATAGTAGTTGTCGTCATCCATATCCCACTTAATGTAATCTTTGATCATATCACCTTTCCAAACCTTTATCCTGGGCAAAGAAGACTGAATTTGTACTGATCCAAAATCTAAGAAATCCAGATATCGGACCTGAGAGACAAAATAAAAAGATTCAGCAAAAAAGCTACATAAATTGAGAGAAACAGGTACCAAATTGTTCAACAGATAGGATATGTACTAACCGCAATGTAGTAATTGCACAGTGCTAAAGTGGAAGAACTTGTTAGGTACTTTTTAATATACCATAACGTCCATTGATGAAAATATTTGCCCCAGTTGTAAGATTTTATCTTGTCAACATCAGTAATTCCTCCAAGATAAGCAGTGCTTGGTTTGGTACTTGATGTCGGACAGAAAAAAGTTGCCAGTGCAACAGTCATAAAGCAAATTACAAACTCTTCCTTGTTCTGACCCTTCTTGAGTATCTTATCACCAAAGAACTTGATAGTTGGCATTTCTGATAAGCCAAAGTACTCCAGGAACACTGCTGTTGCAAACTTACTTTCAGATGGGACAGTATCGCCTTCTGTTGGGACTCCAAGAACATGGCCAAAAGATTCTACACTGATAGGGATAGATTTCTGATCAAAATCTATTTCTTCATTACTAACATTCACATGTTCAGCTAACCACTGAACAAAGGACCATGGCACAAAGCCTCCATCTAGTTCGAGAATCCCTCCAAAATCAATATCCTTTATGTGCTGCCGTTGCTCCTCATCAAACGACTTCATAATCTCAACAAGATAACTGGCACAATACCTACTTTTGGGTTTGCCAACATCTTTATCCACTAATATTCTTCCTTGCCTCCGGTCACGAACTCGTTTCTGCAAATTAGAAAATGTAACACAAATGAGTTTGTGTTCCTTTAGTGGATGGGATATAGAGCAAAAGAGATATTCACAGAAAAAATGAAAACACAGGAAAAAGACCAAAAAATCCCACCGTCCTCTTTGCTTTTTGTGCTTTACTTTGTCCTCTTGTTCTTTTCAAGCTTCTTCTAATCTGCATAATGATAAAAATTGAAAATAGACAGATATGAGATATATTTACAAGTAACTTGTGTACAGTAAAAACTACGGAGTCACAAGAAAAATTACAAACACATTTACAGAGGGATTTTTTTAATAAAACTTACAATTGAATTCACCGCATTCAGAACAACGGTTTCATCATCAGTGTCTGGTCCATCCTGCAAAAATCAATAAAGAAAGAATGAAGAAAAACAAACTACAAAAGGACGCATGTTATGTCAGTGATTATCTCTACCTCTCCACTGCTATCAGATTTGTCGTATTCCAGCAAATAATCAGGATCTTTGTTCCCAGCCATCCTATAAAAAACCTAGCACATTAGTCATTAACAGATTGACCGTAATAAAAAATCTCATTGATTCATAATGGCAACATATCAAAGTGACCAAAAAAACATTAGAGTCCAATCTAAAACCTTCCTAACCCAACAACTGATATCTCATTGGACAGACAGAAAAAGAAAGGCATGCGAGATAGACATTTCATTTCAAAACAAACATCACAAATGCTAGATGACCAAAAAAATAAAAACAAGCAAACATGATATATACATTTCACATACACAAAAACAAGTACAGAACAATGATTACCAACTCCTTTTGTGTATAAAAAGTGATGTTCATAACTAATATGTCTAACTTATGTGTGCCCTGGTTATACGTGGGTGTCAGAAGAGTAAGAATGTTTATAAAACAGAATGCACCTACTGCCTACTTTGTGTTTTGGTCACTACCTTTCCTCCACTGCCTGGATAAAAAACACAAACTATATAGGTAGGTAGCAAGAGTAAACCAAGACATGTATGAACCACGAAAACTTGACATAGTGCATATACTGACTGAATGATGATACACTGAAATAACCATCACCAAAAATCAGCTAGCCTAACTGCTTCTTTTTAGTATACAAATGAGTAAATAAATCTACAAAAATAAACAAGGAGCTTAACTTCCAGACAACTTAGCATAACATACATACTAACTCAAATGAGTTGACAAAGCACACAAATCTATATGCGAATGACATCAGAGACTCATCAAGATCAGAAGCCGATGAATGCATGAACATGAAAATGGATCATAAAATCAATGAATAACTGCTCAAAAGAGCAGTATAGGCCCTCCGCTGCAGCACAAAAACCACAAACACAGAGATACAAACTAGTGTTATCCCCACATCTAGCTCTGTATGCGCACACGTACTCCGACATTGGGACATCGCTCAATCTCTGATGCGGAGCTCGAGTCCGCTCTAAAATCAAGCTGCGCGAGCATACAAACATCCTAACCTAGCTCTCTATACGCGCGCTCACATCACAAACCCTAAACCGCTCGCTTGATTTTGCTCGCCCGTTCGTACAGACAGACTGATTAAACTGTTGCTCAACAAGTCAAAGGAATCAACACGGATCGGCAGAAGCTATCCAAAATTGCATCAATTCAGTAATTCAGATTCAGATCATATCGATCGAGCATATGAACCAAAGCATCATCACAACCACACTGATCACAACAGCAGAAAGTAAGCAAAATTGCATCAATTCAGTTATTCAGATTCAGATCATATCGATCACATAACAGTAGAGAGTAAGCAAAATTGCATCAACTCAGTTATTCAGATTCAGATCATATCGATCACATAGCAGTGGTTCATCTTACTAGAGCAATCATGAGACCCAAAATGTTCACCTCTGAACACACCTTGGCCAGGCCAGTACTGATCGATCACAAACACGGTGGACACTAGAGGAACTACGCAACCGAGGACACATGAAACATACTGCTAGACAGCTACCACTACGCGCGCGATGCAGAAATCTCAAAATCCAATTGTCTTCTACGGACTCCAGACAGAAACAAATGGCGAGAAACATGTAACTTGGGTCACATCTTGGGGAGGGCGACGACCTGCGGGCGCATCAGCTACGAGATAGTGAATCGAGAAATACCTGTAGATCTATCGCCGGCTAGACCAGCGACGGCGACGGCGACGCCCAAGGCGACGGCGCTGAAGACCTCTGCGCCCGCCTCGAGCTCCCGCGGCGACGGCGACGACAACCTCGCCGACCGAGCGCCTCAAGCTCTGCGTCGTTCCCCTCCTCTCGAATGAAACGATGACTCCAGAAAGAAGAAAGGAAAAGATACACTGACAAGTGGGACCCACAAAACAGAGGAGATAAAAAACAAGAGACAAACGTCCGACCTCACAGAAAAACAGCCCAATAAAAGCCCACTACGAAACGTCTAGTAACGTCTCTCTCCAATAAACGGTCGACTGCGACATAACGAAATAACAGGTGACTGTCCATTAGCAAATCCGTTATTTTATTTTTATCTTTATCTTGGGCAATGCTATCTTAAGGTCACCCGTTCCCACGGTTAATTCCGATCGACACTGTAGCAGCGCCATGGAAAGAGAGAAGAGAAGGGGGAAGGTGAGCTCGTCGGAGAGAGGAAAGAGCAGCTCACCGAAGAGAGGGAAGAGAAGAGGAGAAGGTGAGCATCGCCGCCGCACTCCAAATCGGCTCTGCCCCCGCCGCAGTCCAAATCGGCTCCGCCCCCGCAGCCACCGCGGGCCTGATCGCCGGCCACCACCGCCCGCGGCCGACGGCGCTCCCGCGGTCGTCTCGCCGCCCCACCCTCCTCTAAGCTCCACCTCCGCCGGTCCTCCATGGCCCCCGGCTTCCCTCTAAGCTCCGGCCATCTTCATCCATCTCCGGCGCCGGTGCACCCCGCACCCCCCTACCCTAAGGTTCTGGGTAGGTGGGCGGCGAGAATCCGGCTCTCTTCCATCTCGTTGTGGTGCGGGGTGATATGGAGATGGCTGCCAGCGATTTGTGCAGTTGTTGGGAGGAAGAAGATAGAAATTATGAAGGGATGAGGAATAACGGGGAAGAAGAGAGAAATTAGGGGGATTAGGAGTAACGGTTGGTCACGGGCCCCACCACGGACGCGCGTCACACGTCGATTGTGCCCACGATCACCCAGCAAAAAGCTTCTTCGCTTTATCTTTACTATTTTTTACTTTTATTAAATATGAGTTAGTGATAGCAAAGGCACTTTTCAACATCTTTTAATTTCCAATTCACACCTTTTAACAAAAAAAACTGGAAGGCAAATAGACAATCACAACCATCCCAATCACCAGGATTAATGGATGAATCAAAGTAGATTATTTCTTTCCTATTCCGTTAGCACAATATCAAATCAGTAATCCCTCCGACCACTAATACCTGTCTCTAGCATGATATATCTAGACAAGTTTTAGTGTCTAGATACATCATATTATAGACAGGTATTAGTGGTCGGAGGGAGTAATTCATTTTCTTGTCATCGGCTCATTAGCACTAATGGCTGAATCAAATAAGATTATTTCTTTCTTATTCTGATAGCACAATATCAAATCGGTAATTCCTTTCCTTGCCCGTCCTGAATCTGGATTTTATTCAAAAAATGCTAGTTGCACATGTCTTAAAAAAGTGGTGGCTAATTGCATATTTTTTGAAAAAATTGCAACTCTGGAAACCGATTGGGAATTCTCATATATAAAATGCTAGTTGCACATGTCTTAAAAAAGTGTAACTCGTATTGAAACCAAGTTGCATCTACATATTTCTTGGGAAAAGTGCAATTTGTAATCTTTTAAGAAAATGAAAAATGAAAAATATACAAAAAGGGTAACAAGAAGTAAGGGAAAATGACTAAAATAAAAAATATACATTTTATACTATTATTTATCGATGAGTGGTTGCACATTTGTAAAAAAAAAGTGTAACTAGGTGTACCAAAAAAGTGTAACATATATAAGTTATGTGGAAAATTGAAAAATACATAACACCACTAGTTGCCATTTTTCAAAAACTACAAACCTGAAAACGACAACAATAGGGAAAACAAAAATATGCAGAAAACAAGAATAAGAGAAAAATAAAGAAGAAAAAGACAGATTGCCACCATATATGGTCCTGCTTCGTGTATATAAAGGGAAAGAAGCAAATTCGATCTTAAACGTGTTGTTGGGAGACTGCTCTTGCCAGTTCTCTAGAAGACTAGAACGCCAGCCCACTCAAAGTCGTCGGATCGAACTCAGCTGAAAGCATTTTAATTTTTCTTACCGTCCTGAATCTGCTCGAATCTTCAAGAAAATCCGATGGTTATTGTTATCAATTGAGACTTCAAAATTTCTCAGTCGACTGCTGCTTAGCAAATCCGATTAAGTAAATACATTTTTTAAATATACAAATTAATTACAATATCCATAAGTATATATTATAATTACTATGTAAGTTCAAATAGATTTACAAAATCTTACTAAGGCTACATGTAAATTACACTCCCCCCCCCCCCCCTCCCAAAAAAATGAGTGTAAATACATTTTACAGGTAAATTTCATAGATTTTTGTAATTACTATGTAAATACAATGTAGTTACATGTTTTTTCAAATGCTTTTTACAACTTTGATCTACATGTTAATTGCTACTCCATATTTAATTACAACGAGCGTGTACATGTAAATTACATTCCAATTTGTATGTAAATACCTTATTTCACAACTTAATTTGATCTACATGTTAATTATTGTGTAAATACAATACATGTAATTACCTTCTAATATAAAATTTTGTATTTGTGTGGTAATTAAAATAGGTTGCTTTATTCTTTTGTTCCGTATTTTCCCCTCGTCTATTCTCTTTTTGCTATTTTCTGGTCCGGCCCATAAATTAACAGGCTAGTTCATCCAAAAACTGGAGCTACCCAATTGAAAAACAGTCGACTGTTAAATAGACACTCCGTTAAAATATCACAAGTTTATTTCCTGTTTAATTGGAAAAATATCAACAGAATTGTACCCAAAGAAAAAGAATGAAACCTAGTGTGATCGTGCTCTCTCCCTCGTTTCCTCTTCCTCTTCTTCTCCCCGACTTCCCCCAATTCCACCCAATGCCCTAGAGCCGCTGCCGCGCCGTGTCGCCTCAACCCCTCCGTCGTCGCCGCCCGATCCCGTCTCAACCCCGTCACTCGACCTCGGCCGCTGGTGTTCGACGTACGAGCATTTCCTTGTCCAGCGACCGCCGCCCCCTTCAGAAACTTCGGATCCGCCATGGCCACCTCCGGGCAGATCCAGCCGCTCAAGATCCCGGACGCCGTCGTCGCGCTCGCGCAGGCCGCCGCCAAGGCCAACGGCGAGACCGAAAAATGTATGTCATGCCGAGAGCAGGTAGCTAGCTTCGGTGGTGCACGACGCACTAGCGCCAGAACTTCGCTGCTGGACGTGCAGACGAAATTTGATTCGTGTTCGCTTGCTTCCTGTCCTCGCAGATCTCCCGGGGTGGCCGCTCTTCTCGCCCCCGAAGATGCAGCTCACCAAGTGCGCCAAGTGCCCCAGGGAGTTCTGCTCGTCGGTCTCGCTTCGCCGGCACTCGCGCGTTCATCGCCGAGCTCTCAAGATAGACAAGGTAGCCAATGTTGTCCGTATTCCCAGTAAATTGTGTGGAAAACACACTTCATAACTGAATAACATAGGTGTTCAGATGCACGCAGACTGTCATTTTACACGATGTATTTATATACGCGGTCAACTAGATGCAAATAGGAAGAATGCATGTTTGTGTATTCAGAATTCTAGCATAAAAAGCAAGTAGCACTCGCTAAGATTATGAATCATCTTGTATTTAAAAATGTCTGGTTCTCATTAACTTGTTTCAACATTCTTACAACGTTATTTTAACATGCTACTATGATCATCTAATGTTGGATACGATATGCAAGTGCGCTTGTTTCACGCCTTCATTTTCCTTGCACTCAGCGCTCCTCCCTGTTACTCTACATTGTCATGACATATCTGTTCATGGTTTGTAGGATTTCCCCAAGAATAGAGACCATGTTGCTGCATTCTGGGACAAAGTAAGATATTACCTTGTGACTCCGTTTTTATGCTCTATCTTAGTGAACAAAGTAACTTGCTCTCCTTGCTACTGTGGATTGGTAACATATTACCTATTTAAATCAAATAATATGTTCCCTCTCCTTGCTACCGTTCATGGAATTAATATGTAATGCTCTTCAGCTTACGGTGGATCAGGCCCGAACAATTTTTTCCTTGGAGGACGTGATTATAGACGTAATCGATCTCTCCAGAATGTATAAGTTATATGCATTAGTTCGTGTTTTGGAGTGTTTAATATTGAGTACAAATACATCTTCAGGGTATCAAAGGTTCATCCGTTTTGGCCGCATTGTCATCGTGGATGTGCAAGCCAGGGTATGCTTCGTTGCCGCTGCCATACGCAAGAGCTGGAAATGAACTCCTGGTAATGTTTTCACCCGACTTGTAACTACACTCTACCATATGCATTTGGTGTCGAGTATCATGCCTAAGCTTCTCTCCTGATCTCTTCTGTAGGACCTTATTCAAACAACAGCTTCAAGACTACCTATCTCCTCAAACGAACTATTTCACATGCTCGACGAAGCAAGTGAGAATACATTTCTTTGTACCAACACAACAGATGCTGCATGTAGTCAAAAGTTTTTGTTTGGTGGGGAGGTTGAGAAAGCTGCAACAGAGCTGAAAAACGTTGTTGCGTGCACTAGTTACATCCTTGAACAGAAGCTGGTACGTTGTGTTTCCATTTAGCTATGAGTTTGTACGATTTAATGTTGCCTATGAGTTTCTACGATTTTAATGTTGGCTATAAATAAAACAATAACAGGTTGAAGCATGGTCCACTGACAAGGCTGCCGAGGCATTAAGATGCCAGAAGTTACTTGTGGAGGAAGAGGATGCTGCACAGAAAAGGTTATTTGTATGAACACCATATTTTACTCGACCTTGGACGATATCTAAACTGTCCTTCTGCAAAACTTGTAGGCAAGCCGAAATCATGGAGAGGAAACGGATGAAGAAGCTGAGACAGAAAGAACAGAGATTGAAAGATCTCAAGGACGAGGATGTCGTTGTCCAGTTACCTGAAATAGCGGATGGTGCAACAGGGATTCAAAGCACTGAGGCTATTTCAGGTCCTGGTCTCTATGAGCAAAAAGATCCACAAAATAATCAGTTGTTAGCACCGATGCCTTCAGAGGATAATGGTTTCAATGGAGAAGATGCCAGCTGTGATTCTGGACATGAAATGGATGCGGGTGTTGTTTGCAGGGAACAAGCCTTGCCAACAGTTAATCATGACAGACTAGAAAACGTTCCCCATAACAGCACTGTCTCAGGTTCTGATGTTGCGTTGAAGCATCCATCTCCAGCAAGGCATTCATGTCACAGGGATCCGAATGCCAGCGCAGTGTCAAACAAAAGCAAAACCTGGGCATGGAAAGTGCGGACTGATGTCGAAGAACAGTGCCCAAAAGCCAAGCTAGATGTAGATGGTAGACACGGGATGGCTCCGATCGCAGGTGAAAACTCCCGACTGCTGATAGGATCTATAAGTGTCGCAATCGAAGATGGCGCCCGTAAATGTTTGCAGGGCTTGCAGCCTTCCAAGGATTACACAACCCCTGAATCCTATCCGGTAGTCAAGGTGACACAACCAATCAGCCATGATGAGAATGGATGTGAAGACAGTAATGGTGGTGATGCTACGACGGTGGCAGAGAATCATTCTCCCTGTAGCGTCATGACGGATGAGAGCGCTACAAGCTGCTGTGATGCAGAGTTGGCAGCGGGTGGAGGTACCGTGTTTTCCAGTAAAGAAGCGGCATTCTTCCTTTCTCAGAGTAAGCATCTATCTTATCGGTTGCTCCATTTGCATGACCGTTAAAGGATGTGATTTCGTACGATCTTCCTGACTTGTTTTACCCAACTGCCTTTTCTCATTAGTTAGATTTACTCGACCTGGTTGTTTGCTTGGAGTGTTTTTTGTATGGTGACAGCTGTATTTATTTCCCTAAGAGTAGAAGTGTTACCACACTTGTAGAATCAAGAATTCTTTCGTCTTGATTAATTAGTTATTAGATCAACATACGGCAAAGGATGATTCCTGATCCATGTATACTGCAGGATGGAAGGAAGCAATAGCTGGGGACCATGTGAAGCTCGTCTTGAGCTCAGAAAACTGAATGGAGAGGCAGCAGCCGCTGCTCATTGAATCCTATATGTGAGCTCAGACAGCAGCAAAGTCTTGCAGGCAAAGTAAGGTCGGGTTGGCTGTTAAGCTAACTATTGGTGAGATATGCAGGGGGCAGTGAGTATTATTATTAGACTTCATACTGAATTAGGATCCTAAGCTGAAAAGGTAATTCTGCAGATGAGAATGTATTCAACATCCATTGCAGCAGATACCATTCCTTGACAGATTACTGCTGCACACTGGTTGGCTAGCTCTAGGCCTCCAATGTATTACCTCTGTTTTAGAATGTAAGACATTTAGCCTACCAAAACATCCTGTATTTGGAAAGAGGTATTATGTAGTTGCCAACTTGCCATGATGTCCCTTTCAGTCAACACAGAATAATTAATGGGAAGAACATGGTTGGTTTGTTCTCGCACAACTTGGAATATACATTGGACTCTCCGAAGACTTGTTGACTGAGACCAGGTCAGATAATTAGCATCTGTGTACCATTTTGTTTACGACGTCGCATGGGGACATCAAGTCAAGGTTCATGGGTTTTAGATATGTGGTCCAGTCGGATGATGAAAATGCTATGTGATGTTTGTTCATGTTCATCAAATATGTGGATAAAATTTTATGAAGAAATTATATTATTCTTTGAGGGCATAACGAAATTATTTAAAGGCCAGTATTATGTATGCTACTCCCATCCATAATACTTGTCGTAATTTGATGGGGGTGTCAATTTTTAGTGGAACGTACAGTACTATCTTATGAAGGTAACACGTGAACACGTTGGGCCTATTATATTTTTTATTTTTATTTTTGAACAGGGGGAGGGATCTAGAAGACCCCTGAATTATCCTTTCATTAAAGGGTAATGCGGCGCCGCAAATTTTTAGCTTCGTGCGGCGGCTGCTAAGTACCATACCCGAACATGCACAAAAGCCGCGCGTTGGAGCCCACCTAATACTCCCTCTGTTCATTTTTACCCTGCATTCTAGATTTAGTCAAAGTCAAACTAGATAAAGTTTAACCAAACATATTGTTAAAAATATATAAAATTTTATAATATTAAATACATATAATATAAAAGTATTTTTCATGATGATTGTAACGATATCTATCTTATATTGTAAATGTTTATATTTTTCTTGTATACATAGTCAAAGTTAACAAAGTTTGACTTTGATTAAATCTAGAATGCAGGATAATTTAGAACGGATGGAGTAATGCCCTATGACCGATTGCATGCTGCATGCTTGAAAGCCGACTTTTCTCTCCTGGTGCATGCACCCACGGAGGATCCTTGACTTTTCACATCTCCATTACAGTACATGGTAAGCAAAAAATAATTGAACGATGTTACCAGATAAATTAGCCATAGCTGCCAGATTACTAATTGCACAATTAGTTAGACCTAATTGCCTTATAATTAGTACCGTTAGGCCAGGCTGCCAAGTCTATTGTAGTAACTGCCATATTAATTAGGTTCTATAGACTAATTGCCAGATTAATAAAGCATGATTGCAATATTAATTAGGCCTAATTTCCAGATTAATTAAGCCTACTTGCCAGCTCAAACCATGATAATTGCCGCGGAACTCCTCCGCCATCATCTCGCTAACACGTCGTCCCTATGCCCACTCCCGCCGTTGAGGTCGTCGTCGTCGCCCCGCAAGGTCGAGGACTCCTCGTGGCCGTGGCTCGATGTTCTCGCCGGCGGGTGCCTCCCCAATCCCTGCGCAGCGGCGACGGCGGCCTCTCCAGCTGCTCCGTGCTTAGCGGCAACGGCGGCCTCCCCCTGCTTCTATGCTCGGCGGCGGCGGCGCGATGGCAACAACAGCCGCCCATGATACTCCATGCTCGACGGTGGTGCCGCGGCGGCCATGGTGATGGTGGCGTCCCCGGCTGCTCCGTGCTCGACGACGGCGACAGCGTCCCCGGCTGCTCCGTGCTCGACGATGGCGTCCCCGGCTGCACCGTGCTCGACGACAGCGATAGCGTCCCCGGCTGCTCCGTGCTCGACGACGGCGGCGACGACCCCGGCTGCTCCGTGCTCGACGGCGGCGGCGGCGACCCGGCTGCTCCGTGCTCGACGGTGGCGGCGGCGTCCCCGGCTGCTCCGTGCTCCGCGGCGGCGGCGTCCCCGGCTGCTCCGTGGTCGGCGCGGCGGCCTCCCCACTGCGCCGTGCTCGATGACGGCCACGACCTTCTCCGCTGGCTTTGTGCTCGCGTGGTGATTGCTCCTTGATGCGGGCAGGATGACCACCCAGTTGAGAACCCCAAGAGGAAGGTATGATGAGCACAGTAGCAAATTTTCCCTCAGTAAGAAACCGAGGTTTATCGTCCAGTAGGAAAAAGCCAAACTTCAGAAGATGATGCTTGCTAGCTTCGTGACACTCCAGCAAGGGCGCCGTTTACGATACTTGTTGGTGCGTCTTCAACTAGTAGCAACGTGGAACCTGCACACAATATAACCAAGTACTTTGCTCCCAACTTACGATGAGGTTGTCAATCTCACCAGTTTGCTGTAAACAAAGGTATGAGCGTATCGAGTGGAAAACAGTAGTAGTATGCGAGAAAGTAAACAGTGCGAGTAATAGTAACATGGTGTAACAATATAAAGGAAATTGGACCAGGGTCCACATTTCACTAGTGGTGTCTCTCCATAAAATAAATAAAACATCCTGGGTAAACAAATTACAGCTGGGCAATTAATAGAATAAAGATAACGTGCATATATCGCGAGGATCACTATGAGTTTACTCTGGGCATTACAACAAAATACATAGACCGCCATACAACTACATCTATGACTAATAATCCACTCATGGGGAATCATCCGAGGACCCCTTGAGTATTAAGTTGCGAACAACAGATAACTGCATTAAGCAAAGTGTGTAATGTAAATAAAACGAATATCCTTGGACACAAGAATATTGTTTTCTCCCTAGTGGCAACAACACATCTACAACCTTAGAGGTTTCTATCACTCTCCCAGATTAAATAGAGGCATGAACCCAACTATCGAGCATAAATACCCCCTCTTGGAGTCACTAGTATCTACTTGGCCAAGATAGCTACTAACAATAGAGAGCATGCAAGATCATAAACAACATAGAGATAACATAAGATATATGATTCAGCACATCAACTCAATATAACACGAATATTCATCGGATCCCAACAAACACCACATGTAGAATTACACAAGGATGATCTCGATCATGTAAGGCAGCTCATGAGATCTAAACATGAAGCACATGGTGGAGAAGACAACCATCTAGCTACTGCTATGGACCCATAGTCCAAGGTAGACTACTCATTTATCACGCCGGAGGCAAGCATGGCGATGAAGAAGACCTCCGATGGCGATTCCCCTCTCCGGCAGGGTGCCGGGAAGAGCTTCTGGACCCTCCCGATCTCGGGTCGATGACGGCGGCGGATCACGATGTGTTTCTGGAAAATTGATCGGGTCTTTAGGTTTTTCCTGTCGGGGGGTCTTTATAGGCAAAGGGGCGGCGCCAGAGGTGGGCCTGGGTGGCCTCACCACCAGGGGTGCGGGCCAGGGGCAGGCCGTGCCGCCCTGTGGTGTGGGCGCCCTGTGGCCCCCCTCCGTCTCCTCTTCGGACTTCTGGAAGCTTCGTTAAATTTCTGGATGTTCGGCTTTTGTTTCGTCCAATTCCGAGAATATTTCTTGTGTAACAATTCTAAAACACAAAAACAGCAATAAAGTGTAACGCCATGAAGTGTAACGAAACACTAAGCAAATGGTGTAAGAACAAGCATGGAGCATCAAAAATTATAGATACGTTTGAGACGTATCAGCATCCCCAAGCTTAAATCCTGCTCGTCCTCGAGTAGGTAAGTGATAACAAAAGAATAATTTTTGAGGTGATATGCACCAACACAATCTTGATCATCTATGTAAAGCATTGAGTGCTGGGATCAAAAGAACTTAAAACATGGGCATGAAAGATATAATCTTGATAGAGAAAACTTTGCAACCATGTTATAATATGAAAAAGAACACAAATGAAAAATCATGAAAATGAAACAATAAAATCCAAACGTGTGTTCAAATCATATGGAAAAACATAGCAAATGGTTTTCAGCTTGTCCTTCATGAGAGAGCAAAACATAAATGCATATGACATCTTCAAGTTTAAGAGGGCGACTACATACAAGTAATTTAAGAACAAGTGAAACCAAAATCATGAATCAATCAATGATAAACTTTGGAACTATGCACATTAAACTCAGAATGACAACTATGCTCTCTTAGACGGTGCATAAAGATAGAAGGTGGTGACTCAACATAAAAGTAAAAGAAAGGCCCTTCACAGAGGGAAGCAGTGATTGCAAGTTTTATAAACCTTCAAAAATTATGGTACTTACTAGCTTTGAGCTCTCATTGCTCCCATCATAGGCATCTTGAATGGTTAAAGTTAATGCGAGTACAATTATGAAGCATATGCTTGACAAATCATAAGTTGAAAACCTCGTGTCCCGTGAAGTACGAATACCCAAACCTCATGCTACTCGACTTAGAGTCCCGAGAAAGTTCTTGTCATTGTAAGTATGCACGTATCATCGAGAACCGCCAACGCGGTACCTCCGTGCCCGATGACATGGAACAAGCCCACATCAAAATGACAGGATAAACAGACAATGAACACCTCGGCATCTCTTTTATTTACCATTGGTATAGCTTTTTATTTTGAGATGCGTCGTCGAATGTTCACTATGGACATGCTGTAAATTTCCATCATGAATTATGCATGGATTAGATTAGCGGCCCAGGCGTTTCTCTAACACATATACAAACTCCATGATCCCGCAAGATTCCCAAATTATTTCACATTGCGAGTATCCATAAACAAAAGATCACGATATCAACTCAAATAAGAAGTGCAATGTTGAAAGCTTGCCCCATGACGGCATGGCTGGGCTAATTTCCAACTTACAACTTGCAAGCATAACAACTCAACATAAGAGAGCCACAATGTCAAATATTTAAGAATAAGAAAAGTAAAGTGTGCCATCAGGTTCGTGAGAGCTTTACTGACCAATTTTCGCATAACACCAAAAAGAGTTTAATTTGAAGGATAGATAAAAGCAAGTCAAATGAACTTTGGAATAGAAAATTGCTAATAGGTATGTATGGTGGACACATTGGAACATCTTAGTTTTTGGGAGTTGGATGCATGAGTAGAGCTTATACTCAGTACAAAATGAGGGCTAGCAAAAGACTGTGAGCGACTAACTAAGAGAGCAATAATGGCCATAACCATGCATAGCGACAAAACATCATTAAGAGAAGCATAAGATGGCATCAAAAGTCAAAAACTAAATGATCATAGAGGCTTATGGCAACTTTGTATGAGTCAAACATGTTGTAAGCATGCGCCAAGTCAATCCAAATAAAGCATCAAGGAGAAAACCAAATTAATGCTTCTAAATAATAAAAACAACGCATGATTTTTTCAAAGGCTCATTAAGTAATCTCAGTCATTTGAGACAAGTCATGCTACAGCAAAACCACTAAGCATACTATCAAAACAATATCAAGTACGACATGCAAAAGTCTAAGCCGCAGTCTAAACAAGCTCCTTTTTGTACCACTTTTTTGCATGAAAATTTTTCTCTTTTCCAACACCATTCAAACCTTTTTGAACCAACTCTTTTGATGAAAACCAACATGGACCAGAGGTAAAAATACACCTTGATATAAATATATAACAATATCTGAACAAAATTCAAGGCAAAAAATGAAAGCTAAACGCAGTTCTAAAAAAAGAGAACACTCGTTGAACGATAGGAGTGAAAAACGGAGTGTTCTTGGCAAATGAAAAACAAGGCAACTTCTCCAAAATAAATTTGTTAGGGTCCAACCATTTATTGCAGAAAACAAAACAAAACAAAACTGAAAACTAAAGACAAGACGCTCCAAGAAAAATGCATAGTGCATGAAGCAATAAAAATATAGTGTGTTGAAAGGTGACCTGATATTTGCCGATGAAGAAGGGGTGCCTCGGGGGCATCCCCAAGCTTTAACGCTTGTACCTCTTGGATATTTCTTGGGGTGCGTGGGCATCCCCAAGCTTGAGCTTTTGTCCATTCTTCAACTCATCTCATCATTCTCCAATCCCTACACTTGAAAACTTCCTTCATACAAAACTTCACACAATTCTATTAGCAACATTAGTGTAAGCATAATAATGAATCAAACCCTGTTTGCTTCAGATTTCAACTCAAAACCACCAGCTATAAAGCATATACTACTGTAGCAACTTCCCCAAAAGTTCCGTGATCAAAAGAACTCAAAAAGAAAGCGATCGAGAGGCAAACACAAATAGTGGCAGAAATCTGTCAAAACAGAACAGCTGACAAAGGTCGATTTTTTCAAGGGTTTTCTGTTGCTCAAATAAAAAAGTGTATAACTAATGAAAGTTTGGATATAACCTGGGGCATATGCACAAGAAATCGCAGGTCAAAAAGATATTCTGAGAATTTTCACGAATTTTTATGGTGCAGTACCGAAATCTGTTTCTGAACAGCAACATCCCCAAATCTAACCTCACTCAAATTAGAGGTTTCTCTTGGCACAAAAACGAAATAAAAATGATAAGGAGCGATTATTACAGTAGTAATAACTTCCAAGACTCAAATAAAAGAAAAAGAACTGAAAGTAAAACAATGGGTTATCTCCCAAGAGTGTGCTTTTTCTTTAACGCCTTTGAGATAGGCGCAGAAAGGTGCAAATTAAGTATTTTCGAAAGAAGCATTAAGATCAACTGTTTCCTCAAGATCACCACTTACCACACTAGGCACTTTAGAGGTTCCCGAAGATGATTCAACCTGCAAGTCACTCTTAGTTGAACTAAAAGTCTTACCAATCTTAAAAACATGTTGAGGTTTAGGCACAGACACCTGATGCGGGTAGGATGACCACCCAGCTCGGAACCCCAAGAGGAAGGTATGATGAGTACAGTAGTAAGTTTTCTCTCAGTAAGAAACTGAGGTTTATCGATCCAGTAGGAAAAAGCCAAACTTGAGAAGGTGATGCTGCTAGCTTCGCGACAGCTCCGGACAATTTATCAGGCGCCTCGTCCAGGGCTTTGCTTTGCACCAGCAACAACGTGGAACCTACACACATCACAACCAAGTACTTTGCTCCCAACTTACGATGAGGTTGTCAATCTCACTGGTTTACTGTAAACAAAGGTATGAGCGTATCGAGTGGAAAATAGTAGTAGTATGCGAGAAAGTAAACAGTACGAGTAATAGTAAAACGGTGTAACAATGTAAAGGAAATTGGACCGGGGTCCACAGTTCACTAGTGGTGTCTCTCCATAAAATAAATAACAATATGTTGGGTAAACAAATTACAGTTGGGCAATTGATAGAATAAAGATAACGTGCATATGTCGCGTGGATCACTATGAGATTTACTCTGGGCATTACAACAAGATACATAGACCGCCATCCAACTGCATCTATGACTAATAATCCACTCGCGGGGAATCATCCGAGGACCCATTGTGTATTAAGTTGCGAACAACAGATAACTGCATTAAGCAAAGTGTGTAATGTAAACAAAACGAATGTCCTTGGACACAAGAATCTTGTTTTCTCCCTAGTGGCAACAGCACATCTACAACCTAGAGGTTTCTGTCACTCCCCCAGATTAAATAGAGGCATGAACCCTACTATCGAGCATAAATACCCCCTCTTGGAGTCACTAGTATCTACTTGGCCAAGATAGCTACTAACAACGGAGAGCATGCAAGATCATAAATAACATAGAGATAACATAAGATATATGATTCAACACATCAACTCAACATAACACCAATATTCATCGGATCCCAACAAATACAACATATAGAATTACACAAAGATGATCTCGATCATGTAAGGCAGCTCACGAGATCTAAACATGAAGCACATGGTGGAGAAGACAACCATCTAGCTACTGCTATGGACCCATAGTCCAAGGTAGACTACTCACTCATCGCGCTGGAGGCAAGAATGGCGATGAAGAAGACCTCCGATGGCAATTCCCCTCTCCAGCAGTTTGCCGGGAAGAGCTTCTGGACCCTCCCGATCTCGGGTCAACGACGGCGGCGGATCACGATGTGTTTCTGGAAAATTGATCGGGGCTTGAGGTTTTTCCTGTCGGGGGGTCTTTATAGGCGAAGGGGCAGCGTCAGAGCTGGACCAGGGCGGTCTCACACATAAGGGATGCGGCCAGGGGCTGGGCCGCACCGCCCTACTGTGTGGCCGGCCCGTGGCCCCCCTCCATTTCCTCTTCGGTCTTCTGGAAGCTTCGTTAAATAATAGGAGGTTCGGCTTTTGTTTCGTCCAATTCTGAGAATATTTCTTGTGTAGCTTTTCTTAAACACAAAAATAGCAGAAAACAGAGAACTTGCACTGTGGCATCTTGTTAATAGGTTAGTTCCGGAAAATACATAAAAATGCCACGAAGTGTAACAAAACACTAAGCAAATGGTGTAAGAATAAGCATGGAGCATCAAAAATTATAGATACGTTTGAGACGTATCAACACCTTGGGAACATACATAAATTTTTGCTCTTTTCCAACAAAACCTTTCTCCTTCTTAAACTTAAGAGAAGAGAAAATTGAACTTAAAGTTTCAATAGATTCCTCTAGTTTCCCAATCCTAAGGTTTTGACTATCAAGAGTAGTGCTAGCTTCTAAAACGGTGATTCTCTTACCGATACTTTCTATCGCTTCATTAACTCGGCTAGCGTTACCAAGGATATTTGGCAAACTTTTTTCTAAAGAGCCTAGTTTTTCTATAACTTCCTCCAAAGTGATCTCAGTTTTAACAACATGGATATGTGGTACTCCCACTAAACTTTCTATTAAAGTGCATGCTTCAAGAGCGGGAGTACCCAGAAAATTACCTCCTGCAAGAGTATCAAGAATGTACCTATTCCAACTAGATATATGCTTGTTGCGTGGTGAATGACCAGCCCGTTGGGAACCCCAAGAGGAAGGTGTGATGAATATAGCAGCAAGTTTTTCCTCAGTTAAGAAACCAAGGTTTATCGTTCAGGAGAAGAGCAGACAATATGACTGTAGGTGATGCTTGCTAGTTTGCGACATCTTCGGACAATTTATATATGGCACCTCGTCCAAGCTTTGCTTGCTAGCTGCAACGCGGAACCTGCACACAACACAACCAAATACTTTGTTTCCAACTTGCGATGAGGTTGTCAATCTCACCGGTTTGCTTGAAACAAAGGGTATGAGCGTATCAAGTGGAAAACAGTAGAAGTATGTGAGTAAAGTAAACAGTGCGAGTAAAGTAAACAGGTGATAGCAATATGATGGAAATAGGACCGGGGTTCACAGTTCACTAGTGGTGTCTCTCCATAAGATAAATAACACATGCTGGGTAAACAAATTACAGTTGGGCAATTGATAGAATAAAGATAAACGTGATATGTCAAGAAGATCACTATGAGATTTACTCTGGGCATTACAACAAAATACATAGACCGCCATCCAACTACATCTATGACTAATAATCCACTTATGGCGAATCAATCCGAGAACTCCACAAGTATTAAGTTGCGAGCAACAGATAATTGCATTAAGCAAAGTGTGTAATGTAAACAAAGCATATGCCCTTGAGCATATGAATGTTGTTTTCTCCCTAGTAGCAACAGCACATCTACAACCTTAGAGGTTTCTGTCACTCCCCCAGATTAAATAGAGGCATGAACCCACTATCGAGCATAAATACCCCCTCTTGGAGTTACTAGCAACTACTCGGCCAAGATAGCTACTAACAACGGAGAGCATGCAAGATCATAAACAACATAGAGATAACATAAGATATATTTCAGCATAGCAACTCAATCATAACACCAATATTCATCAGATCCCAACAAGCCAAACATGTAGAATTACATAACGGTGATCTCAATCATGTAGGGCAGCTCATGAGATCTAAACATGAAGCACATGGTGGAGGAGACAACCATCTAGCTACTGCTATGGACCCATAGTCCAAGGTAGACTACTCACTCATCGCTCCGGAGGCAAGCATGGCGATGAAGAAGACCTCCAGTGGTGATTCCCCTCTCCGGCAGGGTGCCGGGAAGAGCTTCTGGACCCTCCCGATCTTCGGGTCAACGGCGGCGGCGGATCGCGAGGTGTTCTGGAAAATTGATCGGGTACTTAGGTTTTTTCCATCGGGGGGTCTTTATAGGCGAAGGGGCATCGTCAGAGGTGGCCCGAGGGGCTCTCACACATAGGGGGCGCGGCCAGGCCCCTGGCCGCGCCGCCCTGGTGTGTGGGGCCCTCATGGCCCTCCTGCAACTCCTCTTTGGATCTCTGGAAGCTTCCAGGAAAAATAAGACTTCAGAAACTTGTTTCGTCCAATTCCGAGAATATTTCCTGTGTATCACTTCTGAAACACAAAAACAGCAAAAAATAGGGAACTGACACTGTGGTGACTTGTTAATAGGTTAGTTCCGGAAAATGCATAAAAGTGTCGCGAAGTGTAATGAAACAGTAGGCAAATGGTGTAAAAACAAGCATGGAGCATCAAAAATTATAGATACGTTGGAGACGTATCAAGCATCCCCAAGCTTAACTCCTGCTCATCCTCGAGTAGGTAAGTGATAACAAAAGAATAATTTTTTAGGTGACATGCACCTATACAATCTTGATCATATATGTAAGCATTTGTGAGCTGGGATCATAAGAACTTAAAACATGGGCATGAAGATATAATCTTGACAATAGAAACTTAGCAACCATGTTATAAACATGCAAATGAACACAAACAAAAGATCATGAAAATGAAACAATGAAAGTCAAACATGTGTTCAAATCATAAGGAAAAATATACAAATGGTTTTCATCTTGTCCTTCAAAGAGAGCAAAACATAAATGCATAGGACACCTTCAAGTTTAAGAGGGTGACTAGATACAAATAATTTGAGAACAAGTGAAACCAACAATATGAATCAATCAATGAAAACTTTGGGACAATGCACATTATACTAAGAATAACAACTATGCTCTCTTAATGGTGCATAAAGATAGAAGGTGGTGACTCAACATAAATAGTAGAAGAAAGACCCTTCGCAGAGGGAAGCAGTGATTGCAAGTTTTATAGACCTTCAAAAATTATGTTACTTGCTGGCTTTGAGCTCTCATTGCCCCCATCATAAGCATCTTGAGTGGTTAGAGTTAATGTGAGAACAATTATGATGCATATGCTTGACAAATCATAAGTTGAAAACCTCGTGTCCCGTGAATACGAGTACCCAAACCTCATGCTACTCAACTTAGAGTCCCAAGCAAGGCTCTTGTCATTGTAAGTATATATGTATCATCGAAAACCACCAACGGGGTACCTCCGTGCTCGATAACATGGAACAAGCCCACATCAAAATGACAGGACAACCAGACAATGAACACCTCGACATCTCTTTTATTTGCCATTTGTTTAGCTTTTTATTGTGAGATGCGTCGTCGAATGTCCACCATGGGTATGCTGCAAATTTCCACCATGAATTATGCATGGCTTAGATTGGTGGCCCAGGCGTTTCCCTAACACATATACAAACTCCATGATCCCCACAAGATTCCCAATTCATTTCACACCGCGGGCATCCATAAACAAAAGATCACGATATCAACTCAAATAAGAAGTGCAATGTTGAAAGCTTGCCCCATGACAGCATGGATGGGCTAGTCTCCAACTTACAAATTGCAAGCATAACAACTCAACATAAGAGACCACAATGTCAAATTTTTAAGAATAGGAAAAAGTAAAGTGTGTCTTCTGGTTCGTGAGAGCTTTACTAACCAATTTTCACATAACACTGGTAAGAGTTTAATTGAAGAGAAAATAAAAGCAAGTCAAATTTACTTGGAATAGCAAATTGCTAGTAGGTATATATGGTGGACACTTTGGTAAACTTTGGCATTTAGGAGTTGGATGCACGAGTAGAGCTCATACTCAGTACAAGGCGAGGGCTAGCAAAAGACTGGGAGCGACCAACTAAGAGAGCAATAATGGCCATAATCATGCAAAGTGACATTAAAAGAAGCTTAAGATGGTATCAAAAGTCAAAAACTAAATGATCATGAAGGCTATTAGCGACTTTGTAAGAGTCTAACATGTGTGAGCATGCGCCAAGTCAACCCAAATAAAGCATCAAGGAGAAAACCAAAATAATGCTTCCAAACAATAAAAACAACGCATGATTTTTTCAAAGGCTCATTAAGCAATCTTAGTTATTTGAGACAAGTCATGCTACAACAAAACCACTAAGCATACTATAAAAAAGACATCAAGCATGACATGAAAAAGCCTAAGCCGCAGTCTACACAAGCTCCTTCTTGTACCACTATTTTGCACAAAGCTTTTTCTCTTTTCCAACACCATTTGAAATTTTTTAGAGACACCTCTTTTGATGAAAACCAATAAAGATCAGAGGCAAAAATACACCTTGATGAAGAGATATGACAAGGTCTGAACGCATATCAAGGCAAAAACGAAAACCAAAAGCAGTAGCAGAAAAAGAAGAACACTCGATTTTTGATAAGAGTGAAAACTAGAGCGTTCTTAGCAAATGAAAAGCAAGGCAACTTCTCCAAAAGAAATTTGTTGAGGTCCAACCATTTATTATAGCAAACAAAACTAAACTAACTAAGAAAACTAAAACAACTGACGCTCCAAGAAAAACACATAGTGCATGAAGCAATACAAATATAGTGTCTTGAAAGGTGACCTGATTTTTGCCGATGAAGAAGGGGTGCCTCGGGGGCATCCCCAAGCTTTGACGCTTGTACTTCTTGGATATTTCTTGGGGTGATGCATGGGCATCCCCAAGCTTGAGCTTTTGTCCATTCTTCAACTCATCTCATCATTCTCCAATCCCTACACTTGAAAACTTCCCTCATACAAAACTAAACACAAATCTATTAGCAACATTAATGTAGCATAACATATAATCAACCTCTTTTTGCTTCAGATTTCAACCCAAAACCACCACATATATAGCATATAATACTGTAGCAACTTTCCCAAAAGTTCCATGATCAAAAGAACTCAAAAGAAAGCGATAAAGCGGCAAACACAAATATTGGCAGAAATCTGTCAAAATAGAACAGCTGACAAAGGTCGATTTTTTTAGGGGTTTTATGTTGCTCAAATCAAAAAGTGTTCACCTAACGAAAGTTTGGATATAACCTGGGGCATATGCACAAGAAATTTCAGGTCCAAAAGATATACAAAGAATTTATACGAATTTTTATGGTGCAGCACCGAAAACAGTTTCAGGACAGCAACATCCCCAAATCTTACCTCACTCGAATTAGAGGCTTCTCTTGGCACAACAATGAAATAAAAAGGATAAGGAGCGATCATTACAGTAGTAATAACTTCCAAGACTCAAATAAAACAAAAAGTACTGAAAATAAAATATTGGGTTATCTCCCAAGAGTGCTTTTCTTTAACGCCTTTGAGCTAGGCGCAGAAAATGGCGAATCAAGTAACATCAGAAGGGGCATTAAGATCAACTGCAGAAGTTTTGTCAATAAGGCATTGTATTTCATCCACATAAGTTTTATAAGACCCTTTGTGATCACGCTTTGGTTCACTCAAATCACTAAAAAGATTTTGGGGACAGATCTAGTCAAAATTATTTTCGAAAGCTTCACACAATCCCAAAAGCTTGCTAGGTATAGGTATTTTGGCTCCTTCATCATTTGTACTAATAACCTTTATGGGTGGACCGAGCTTATTAAAACGTTTAAGAACTTTTCTAGCTTCAATAACGACATCTTTAAATTCTAGGCGCAGAGCTTCCAAAATAAAAGCTTTCTTTTCAGGATCCTCAATTTCATGAAGCTTAAGGAACATGTATTGCATAAAAGGATTAAGACTAGCAAACCTAGTTTCCAACATGTGAATTAAATAAGCAGAAGCAACTTCAATACTAGGAGCTAGCTCAACCAAAGACTTTTCCTCAACTTCCTTATGCATACTAATGTGATTAAAAAACTCCTTAATGTTACTTTTTCCAATAATTGAACCGCTACCTACTGAGAGGTCCTCCAGAACGTACTTAGGGAATAGCATGATGAACTAAAAGTAAAGAAATAACAACTACCAAGGATTCTAATTTTTTTGGGTTTTTGATATAAAACGATGCAGGTAAAATAAATAAAGTAAAGCAAAACAATAAAACAAAGTAAAGGATGTGTGTGCGAAAAACTCCCCTCGCAGAAGTCTTCCACTCTTCCCCGGCAACGGCACCAGAAAAAGACTTGCTGGTGCCAAGTTGATGTGGGAATATGTAGTTGATGTGGGAGCTTATTCTTCTTTAATCCTCGGCAACGGCGCCAGAAAAACTGTTGCTTGTTGCGTGGTGAATGACCAGCCCGTTGGGAACCCCAAGAGGAAGGTGTGATGAATATAGCAGCAAGTTTTCCCTCAGTTAAGAAACCAAGGTTTATCGTTCAGGAGAAGAGCAGACAATACGACTGTAGGTGATGCTTGCTAGTTTGCGACAGCTTCGGACAATTTATATATGGCGCCTCGTCCAAGCTTTGCTTGCTAGCTGCAACGTGGAACCTGCACACAACACAACCAAATACTTTGTTCCCAACTTGCGATGAGATTGTCAATCTCACCGGTTTGCTTGAAACAAAGGGTATGAGCGTATCGAGTGGAAAACTGTAGAAGTATGCGAGTAAAGTAAACAGTGCGAGTAAAGTAAACAGGTGATAGCAATATGATGGAAATAGGACCGGGGTCCACAGTTCACTAGTGGTGTCTCTCCATAAGATAAATAACACATGCTGGGTAAACAAATTACAGTTGGGCAATTGATAGAATAAAGATAAACGTGATATGTCAAGAAGATCACTATGAGATTTACTCTGGGAATTACAACAAAATACATAGACCGCCATCCAACTGCATCTATGACTAATAATCCACTTGTGGCAAATTAATCCGAGAACTCCACAAGTATTAAGTTACGAACAACAGATAATTGCATTAAGCAAAGTGTGTAATGTAAACAAAGCATATGCTCTTGAGCATATGAATGTTGTTTTCTCCCCAGTAGCAACAGCACATCTACAACCTTAGAGGTTTCTGTCACTCCCCCAGATTAATAGAGGCATGAACCCACTATCGAGCATAAATACCCCCTCTTGGAGTCACTAGCAACTACTCGGCCAAGATAGCTACTAACAACGGAGAGCATGCAAGATCATAAACAACATAGAGATAACATAAGATATATTTCAGTATAGCAACTCAATCATAACACCAATATTCATCGGATCCCAACAAACCAAACATGTAGAATTACATAACGGTGATCTCAATCATATAGGGTAGCTCATGAGATCTAAACATGAAGCACATGGTGGAGGAGACAACCATCTAGCTACTGCTATGGACCCATAGTCCAAGGTAGATGATACGTCTCCAACGTATCTATAATTTTTTATGCTTCATGCTTATTTTTACACCATTTGCCTAATGTTTCATTACACTTCATGGCACTTTTATGCATTTTCCGGAACTAACCTACTAACAAGTTGCCACAGTGCCAGTTCTCTGTTTTCTGCTGTTTTTGTCTTTCAGAAGTGATACACAGGAAATATTCTCGGAATTGGACGAAACAAGTTCCTGAAGTCTTATTTTTCCCGGAAGCTTCTAGAGATCCGAAGAGAAGTAGGAGGGGGGCCACAGGAGCCCCACACAACAGGCTGGCGTGGCCCAGGCCCTGGCCGCGCCGCCATGGTGTGAGGCCACCTGGCTCCACCTCTGACATCGCCCCTTCGCCTATAAAGACCCCCCGACGGAAAAAACCTAAGTACCCGATCAATTTTCCAGAACACATCGCGATCCGCCGCCGCCGTCGACCCGAAGATCGGGAGGGTCCAGAAGCTCTTCCCGGCACCCTGCCGGAGAGGGGAATCGCCACCGGAGGTCTTCTTCATCACCATGCTTGCCTCCGGAGCGATGAGTGAGTAGTCTACCTTGGACTATGGGTCCATAGCAGTAGCTAGATGGTTGTCTTCTCCACCATGTGCTTCATGTTTAGATCTCATGAGCTGCCCTACATGATTGAGATCACCGTTATGTAATTCTACATGTTTGGTTTGTTGGGATCCGATGAATATTGGTGTTATGATTAAGTTGCTGTACGGAATTATATCTTTTGTTATCTCTATGTTGTTTATGATCTTGCATGCTCTCTGTTGTTAGTAGCTATCTTGGCCGAGTAGTTGCTAGTGACTCCAAGAGGGGGTATTTATGCTCGATAGTGGGTTCATGCCTCTATTTAACCTGGGGGAGTGACAGAAACCTCTAAGGTTGTAGATGTGCTGTTGCTACTAGGGAGAAAACAACATTCATATGCTCAAGGGCATATGCTTTGTTTACATAACACACTTTGCTTAATGCAATTATCTGTTGTTCGCAGCTTAATACTTGTGGAGTTCTTGGATTGATTCGCCACAAGTGGATTATTAGTCATAGATGCAGTTGGATGGCGGTCTATGTATTTTGTTGTAATGCCCAGAGTAAATCTCATAGTGATCTTCTTGACATATCACGTTTATCTTTATTCTATCAATTGCCCAACTGTAATTTGTTTACCCAGCATGTGTTATTTATCTTATGGAGAGACACCACTAGTGAACTGTGGACCCCGGTCCTATTTCCATCATATTGCTATAACCTGTTTACTTTACTTTACTCGCATACTATCATCACTTTCCATTCGATACGCTCATACCCTTTGTTTCAAGCAAACCGGTGAGATTGACAACCTCATCACAAGTTGGGAACAAAGTACTTGGTTGTGTTGTGTGCAGGTTCCGCGTTGCAGCTAGCAAGCAAAGCTTGGACGAGGCGCCATATATAAATTGTCCGAAGCTATCGCAAACTAGCAAGCATCACCTTCAGTCGTATTATCTTCTTTTCTCCTGATCGACATAAACCTTGGTTTCTTACTGAGGGAAAAACTTGCTGCTATATTCATCAAACCTTAATCTTGGGGTTCCCAACAATCTAGCAATCAGTAGACTACTCACTCATCGCTCCGGAGGCAAGCATGGCGATGAAGAAGATCTCCGGTGGCGATTCCCCTCTCTGGCAGGGTGCCGGGAAGAGCTTCTGGACCCTCCCAATCTTCGGGTCGACGGCGGCGGCGGATCGCGATGTGTTCTGGAAAATTGATCGGGTACTTAGGTTTTTTCCGTCGGGGGGTTTTTATAGGCGAAGGGGCATCGTCAGAGGTGGCCCGAGGGGCTCTCACACATAGGGGGCGCGGCCAGGCCCCTGGCCGCGCCGCCCTGGTGTGTGGAGCCCTCATGGCCCCCCTCCAACTCCTCTTCGGATATCTGGAAGCTTCCGGGAAAAATAAGACTTCATGAACTTGTTTCGTCCAATTCCGAGAATATTTCCCGTGTATCACTTCTGAAACACAAAAACAGCAAAAAACAGGGAACTCGCACTGTGGCGACTTGTTAATAGGTTAGTTCCAGAAAATGCATAAAAGTGCCACGAAGTGTAATGAAACAGTAGGCAAATGGTATAAAAACAAGCATGGAGCATCGAAAATTATAGATACGTTGGTGACGTATCAATATACCAACATAAAAATTTCTAAGGAGGATCATGGTAGAATACTTCTTCGTACACCTATGATGATAATTGCTAATACGGTACCAAGCATCTTTCAAGCTCTCTCCCCCTTGTTGCTTAAAAGTATGAACTTCAACTTCAGGATTACTCATTCTAACAAAACTAAAAGCAAGTAAACAAAAGCAACTATAAAGGAAACTAATTTTTTTAGTATTTTTGGTAAAACGATGCAAGCAAAAATAAAGTAAAGCAAAACTAAAACAAAGTAAAGGATGTGCGTACGAAACTCCCCTTGCAGAAGTCTTCTTTTCCCCAGCAACAGCGCCAAAAAATTAGCTTGATGCGGGCAGGATGACCACCCAGTTGGGAACCCCAAGAGGAATATATGATGAGCACAGTAGCAAGTTTTCCCTTAGTAAGAAACCGAGGTTTATCGTCCAGTAGGAAAAAGCCAAACTTAAGAAGGTGATGCTTGCTAGCTTCGTGACACTCCAGCAAGGGCGCCGTTTACGATACTTGTTGGTGCGTCTTCAACTACTAGCAACGTGGAACCTGCACACAACACAACCAAGTACTTTGCTCCCAACTTACGATGAGGTTGTCAATCTCACCGGTTTATTGTAAACAAAGGTATGAGCGTATCGAGTGGAAAACAGTAGTACTATGCGAGAAAGTAAACAGTGCGAGTAATAGTAAAACAGTGTAACAATGTCAAGGAAATTAGACCGGGGTCCACAGTTCAATAGTGGTGTCTCTCCATAAAATAAATAACAACATGCTGGGTAAACAAATTACAGCTGGGCAATTCATAGAATAAAGATAATATGCATAGGTCGCGAGGATCACTATGAGATTTACTCTGGGCATTACAACAAAATACATAGACCGCCATCCAACTGCATCTATGACAAATAATCCACTCGCGGGGAATCATCCGAGTACCCCTTAAGTATTAAGTTACGAACAACAGATAACTGCATTAAGCAAAGTGTGTAATGTAAATAAAACGGATGTCCTTGGACACAAGAATGTTGTTTTCTCCCTAGTGGCAACAGCACATCTACAACCTTAGAGGTTTCTATCACTCCCCCAGATTAAATAGAGGCATGAACCCTACTATCGAGCATAAATACCCCCTCTTGGAGTCACTAGTATCTACTTGGCTGATACGTCACAAACATATCTATAATTTTTGATGCTCCATGCTTGTTTTTACACCATTTTCCTTGTGTTTCGTTACACTTCGTGGCACTTTTATGCATTTTTCGGAACTAACCAATTAACAAGTCGCCACAGTGCCAGTTCCCTGTTTTCTGTTGTTTTTGTGTTTCAGAAGTGATACACAGGAAATATTCTCAAAATTGGACGAAACAAGTTCCTGAAGTCTTATTTTGCCCGGAAGCTTCCAGAGATCCGAAGAGGCAAAGGAGAGGGGCCATAGACCAGCCTCACACTAGGCCGGCGCGGCCCAGGCCCTGGCCGCGCCGCCTAGGTGTGAGGAGGCTTGGGGCCACTCCTGACGATGCCCCTTCGCCTATATAAAGCCTCGGGACGGAAAACCCTAAAGGAGTCGGCGAAATTTCCAGAACAGTTCCACAGCGCTGCCGCCGTCGAAGCCAAATTTTGGGGGACAGAAGTCTCTGTTCTGGCACCCTGCCAGGACAGGGAAGTGCCCCCAGAGCCATCTCCATCGGTCTCCATCGCCGTCTCCGCCGTCTCCATCGACCTCACCGCCATCTCCATCAACCTTGCTGTCTCCTATGATGAGGAGGGAGTAGTTCATCCCCGGGGCTGAGGGCTCTACCGGTAGCTATGTGGTTCACCTCTCTCTCCCATGATGTGATCTTTATGTGATCATGAGCTTTGTATCATGTTGAATAAGTAGATATTACTCTTCTTCATTATGTGTACTCTAGTGTGTTATTAAAGTAATCTATTCCTCCTGCCATAGTGTAACGGTGATTGACGAGGGTTAACTCGACAAATGTCCTAGATGAAGGACTTTAGATCGGGGGAAGAGCAACGACTAGAGACTCCGGGATCGAGATTGGCACACGATGTACCCAGGTTCACGTCCCCGCGGTGGAGGATCGCTACATCCTGCTAGCAATCTAGTATATGATCACAATGGTGTTTACATGGAGCCGCCGTAGGTGGAATTCTATCTGTCTAATCTATCTTGTATCTCTAATATTGCGTGTCTATGATATTGTAAGTTGTAACTTGTCCCTCTAGGGGCGCCCCTGCCTGGCTTTATATATGCAACCGGGCTAAGGTTTTACAAGAGTTCTAGTCGAATACGGATTAGAGCCTTCCTTCTTCTACTCCAAGTCATCTTCGAGTCTTTGTTCTGATCCATCTCCATCATGGGCCGGACCCGGCATACTAATCTGCGAGTACCCGAAGGGCATTCCCTCGTCAGTAGCCCCCGAGACTCAATTCGAGTTGCAGACTCGGGTTGAGTCTCCAAAACTTCAAATCTTCATCTTCTTCAATCTTTGACTTCTTCAATCTTCATATAACTTCGACTTCTGGAAATCTTCGATTTCTTCAATCTTCGACTTCTTGAATTTTCGACTTCAATTCTTTGACTTCCTGAAATCTCCGACTTCATATATTTCAACTTCTTGAAAACTTTCATTTCTTCATTTTCGACTTCAATTCTTCGACTTCCTGAAATCTTCGGGTTCCTGAATCCGCTCTCCCGATGGGAGTAAATGTTGAGTCCATGGACTCAAAATTTTCTTCCTCATTCTTCTTGAAATTTTTCATCTTCGACTTGATCAATACTTGAATTCTTCAGATCTTCAAATCTTTGACTTGGTCTTTCGACTTATTTTCATGATAATATCTCGCAAGGGGTTTTGATGAACAAGCCTGACAACTCTGACGGATCAAGAGGTCAGTTAACTGCCGGAAGAGATACTTATCACCTACTTCAAATTCAATCCCCTTGGACTTGAATTCGGGATACCGGTCAAACCCATTCTTTTGCCGCATTTAGGACTTACAAAGAATGAGTCCCAGTGGTTCTCAGGGTACCTAGTGCGTCCACCAGGATTTTCTTCGCGTCGTAGACACGGATACATACCAGCAGAGCGCATCCATGTGCGTATACCGGGCCACACAGGACGGATCCTGGGGTCTTACCTTCGTGATGTATTTTAACCACGACATTCAAGTTTTGTCGCGATGACGCAACTCGAGAATCATATGTCGCAGCCTTGTTTGACTGTTTCAATTCTAAAAATCTTCGGGTTATTCAACCTTGATTGATATAAACTCCCTCCAGGTGGTAGTAATGATGATTTCGAAATCTTCTTTCGCCTTCTTTGCTTCATTATTCATGAAAAAACATCGTCGGGTGCGCGCCCAGCGCTCCCGATGGGAGTAGCCCCTGAGGCTATGGTCGGATACTTGTAGTCGATCATAGGCTCTAATTTCTTCTTATCTTCTTGTTGAATTTTTTCTCTCAAAATTGTGATTCTATCGGGTGCGCGACCAGCGCTCCCGATGGGAGTAGCCCCCGAGTCTATGTTCGGATACTTGTAGCCGGGCATAGACTCAAGTTGTAGTACTCGAAGAAGTTCGGCTCCTGCAGAAAATATGAAGACTTGTGAAATACTTTGTTTCTCGAAGAAATATTGCGTTTGCATATTGTAATGATGATGATGTAAAATAAAAACTCGATACTTTTTGTGCAATTTTGTTGATCGTACGTAAGACCCTTTCGTTAGCCTGATGCACTTCACGGCTCGATCAGCTACTCAGGTCATACGTAAATCGATGCGTGTGCCGCATTTGAATTTCAAGATACTTGCTAAGCCTTTTCATTAACCTGATGCCCAAGATTTTGGCCTTGCCAACCGTTAGTCGAGCTTCATGCGACTGTAAACTAAATTGACAAGTATTTGACAAGGAACGCCAGCTAGCTACTAGGGCTTTCACAATTTTTCGAAGTCAATGATATGCAGGATGATTTTTCATGGCGGAGCCCCCGAGCATCGGGTGTGGTGAAAATAATAATCGATTCTTAGAAGAGGAAAACTTAGCTTTTATCGGGTGCGCCGCGGTCGGCGCGGCGTAGTCGACGATGACGTAGTCGAGTTGTTGTCGTAGAATCGCAATCATGATCGGAGGCGAATTTGTTGTCGAGCCCCCGAGCGTCATTGGGATCGTCGCGTTGCTGATGTCGACGAAATCGCAGGTCTTGAAGGTGATTTTCCGCACTCTGGGGCGAGTTGATGTCGAGCCCCCGAGCGTTGCCGATAGTTCACGCGAGTGTGCGATGACGAGCCCCCGAACGTGGCAAGCCGCACGATGATGTAGACATAGTCGACGATGTTGAAGAAGACGGAGTAGTCGAAATAATTTTCTCCGATTTGTCCGAGCAGTATGGCGACTATAGCTGACTCGATGCCTTTTTCCGAACAAATACGTATGTACGTAGACACGGTCTTCACGCGAAAAATACTTCTGACCTCTCTTTTTTTTCTGTGCCATGTGAAGATCTTCTTGTGACGTACCACCATGATGTCAACTCGCTTTTTCACTTCTCGATCCTTGAGTCCTCCGGTTTGGTAATGTCTCGCCCATATATTTGGAAAAGTTTGATTCTCCTTGTGCGGTGAAGCAATGATTGCTCTTGTAGATTGATTTTCTTGAAGATTGCACGTGTGCTGATTGATTTGCTGCCGCACGAGGTACGGACTCTCGGAATTGATTTCATCCGGATTGGTTACGCCAAAAAACTGTCTCGCTGTATGTCTTGATAGGATCTTGTCGAGATTTTTTTCCTTTTTCATACACCAGATGCGCTGTCGGTAACGAGCATATGCATGAACCGATCTGATTTTTGAAGACGATCCGTAAGCCATTGACTTGGCCTTGACGAACTCGAAGTCGCCCGCAGCCAGCGAATATTGTCGATGATGATCCGAAGTAGCCGATGATTTAGCCAGATGCGATCTGGATGAACTCGACGATTCTTGATGGTGAAGCATTGAAGATCTTTGACGATGTAGACGATAGCTGATGTTGATGATAAATTCTGTTCAATCGATCTGACTGCTTCTGTTGTCGGCAGCCGTAAAATTTTGTTGATTTTGATGATATAGAAAAAAATTACTGATATCGCCGATGGAAGAGTTGAAGGATCCCGCCCAGATAACAAAATCTAGTCGCCGCGATCCCCACGGTCGGCGCCAATTGACGAGGGTTAACTCGACAAATGTCCTAGATGAAGGACTTTAGATCGGGGGAAGAGCAACGACTAGAGACTCCGGGATCGAGATTGGCACACGATGTACCCAGGTTCACGTCCCCGCGGTGGAGGATCGCTACATCCTGCTAGCAATCTAGTATATGATCACAATGGTGTTTACATGGAGCCGCCGTAGGTGGAATTCTATCTGTCTAATCTATCTTGTATCTCTAATATTGCGTGTCTATGATATTGTAAGTTGTAACTTGTCCCTCTAGGGGCGCCCCTGCCTGGCTTTATATATGCAACCGGGCTAAGGTTTTACAAGAGTTCTAGTCGAATACGGATTAGAGCCTTCCTTCTTCTACTCCAAGTCATCTTCGAGTCTTTGTTCTGATCCATCTCCATCATGGGCCGGACCCGGTATACTAATCTGCGAGTACCTGAAGGGCATTCCCTCATCAGTGATAGTGCGTGCATCATGGTGGTACTTGGTCTAGGCTATGATTGTGATCTTTTATGGATTATGAGAATAATTATCACTATGATAATATTAAAGTGATCTATTCCTCCTTTCATGGTGTATGACGACCTCAAATTTGATACAAATTTGAAGTGCCCGTTATTTATTCCACCGCAATCCCAGAAACGTTGTTGCGATATACATAACGTAGTTGGTACTCAGTTCCATAGACATTACAATACGATGGTTCAAATACAATGGTCATATAGACCAAGTCATATTACAACACAATATAGCAGCGGAAATAACGTCTTCGGCCCATGCCTTCTCCCTACAGGCAATGGTGACTCACGGAGACGAGCTTAGTTCTGGTACTCTTCTTCATACCCTTCCTCCTGGTATTCCTCCCCATAGTCTGGCCAAGTTGATAGCCAGGGACACAGCCGTGAGTACATTGGATGCACTCGCAAACCATCTTATAATTGAAATGATGAAGCAGAAATGCAAGGTTGGGTATAGTGGACTAAGCACTAAGTTGTTTTGCAAAAGCTAGTTTTATTTCCCAAGAAGGTTCATTTATAGGAAAGAGATTTAGTTCTCTAAGTTCCATCTAAAGAGGACTTCAAGTATGTCAACAATATTTCAAGTCAAGTCATTCACCAAGTTACCATTGTCACTTTTAGTCCTGACAAAAGTCAAGTACAGCTTGCCAACCGTCCATGACCGCGGACGCGGCTATTCGAATAGTTTCAAAACCTCTGCAGAGGGGTACACTTTACCCACAAGATTCGATACATCTGCCGGGAGAAATCCACAGTTTGACATACACAAAGTATGCGAGGTTCAGATAATCAAACAAACTCTTTCACTTGCTCATCCTAGTATAGGATCCTTCCCTAGAGCCCGGGATACGGAACCCCGCTCCGGCGCCTCTAGTTCTGCCCATCCCGGAGGCCGGGTTAGTGGAATCCACCTGGTCCAGAATTAACCGTTTCGCGGTGTCCTTCCATGAAGATTTGTTACAAGGCCTCCCATACTAAGATAAACAAGCTACAGATTAAGCCCCTTCCCATATAGGGGTAATGTGGTTGTACGGTAAAATTGGCTCCCATGGTACATCACTCATTGTCATTGAGAAATATATTTCATAGTTCTTAGTCAAGATTGATTTTCTTTCATAAAGCCATTATGTAGGAGAAATTCTCCATTTCAAGTTTCAAGTTCAAGTCACCAATTTCAACTAGAGTTCCCCTTATAGATGGCCTCAATATTATTAGCGACTAAGCAACTACATTGAGTGATGACCACTAAATAGAGTTGGATACACTCAGCTTGATGCTCTTGATGATCAAGACATCAATATACTTCTATCATTCTACTCTAGCAATTCAATCATGCAATTTACCTAAAACAAGTAGAATGCAATAGTAAAACTAGGTAGTGGGAGTATGAATCAAAAGATGGCTTGCCTTGGTTGGCAAAGTGTCCGGGGTTTTCTTCTTCTTCTTGATAATAGTAATCCCCTCCAATATCCTCCTCGGCAACACTAGCGTCTAATAACAAATAAACACAAAGCACACCATCACTTCACCAAGCTAACAACACACCAAGCACACATTCTTGTTTGCTAACCCAAGCATTCATGTTGCATTTTTATGGTGTTGGATTGTAAGTCTTTCTTCTAAGTTTTTCTTCAAGTGCAAGCTAGATTCTTTACTAAGTGGCATAGGTGGTTCACTTGTGCAGCATTGGTATTGATTTAGGGTTACTAAGACAAGTTCAAGTGGGATGGATCCACTAAGTGAATTGGCATTGAGGGCAATTAATTCTAAGTGTGCACTAGTGATCTATCATTTTATGCTACAAAATAGGATTGGGTTAGGGTCTAAATGATCACACTAATAGGGTTTGGGGTAGATTAGTGTTGACTAACAGTAGGAGGGGTCATTAGTAAGTTCACATTTTAATTTTCATCATTTTTGATGGCTTAAATAATTTTCTAGAAATCTTTCATTATTCAACAAGCTATGGTCACACTATTCATATCTGAATTAATTCTGAACTTATTTTGAATTCTAACCAGGTCTATTGGGTAGATTATTTTATAAGCTTTCCAATGCATATTTATTTGCTAGATTTGGATTTGTAAAACTCTAGGAATTAAAGTTTGAAAATAGTACCTGAAACATATTCAAATTAATTAAAAAGGCGGGAGAATAATTTAGAAAATGAAACGGACCTATTTCTAGCTAACTGGGCCGAGTCTGAGTAGAACCCGAACGGGCCTGGCCCAGAAAACGTTTCGCTGCGGCGGGAAAAATAACAAACGGTGCTGACAGGTGGGGCCGACTCGTCAGACCTAATTAAAATCCCGAATCGGTATGCTATCGTCAGATCAAGATCTAACGGCTCGCGTTCATCGTCTTCCTCAGCACGGCGGGAGCTCACCTGCGAGCAGTGAAGATCGTTCGACGGCGATGGCGAGGCGTAGAGGAAGCAGAGCTCGTCGGCGACGTACGGGATCGGCTGCGGCGAGGCTCCTCTTCCGATTCCCTGCAGCAGCTTGCCCCCAGGTGGTCGAACGCGGCGGCGCTCCGCTCGTCCAGTACCACTCCGGTGAGGCTGGCGACGGTGAGCTAGGGCAAGCGGGGCTAAGCGACTATGTCTGGGAGGTAGCGGGGGACTGGGTGCGTTGCTTCGTTTGATCGGCGGGGCCTTTTATAGGCCGGAGCGACGGGGGCAAGCGCGGCCAGAAACTCGACGGTGCGGGGGCCCTGGCGGCGTGTGAAGCTTGCTCCGGTCACGGCGGTCACGGGGGCGTGCTGGGAGGGTTATGGCTCGGCCGCGGAGTGCTGTGGGTCTCCTCTGGCGCCTCCAAGCTGGTCGGCATCGTGCAGGGAAGAGGGTTGCTGGGAGGGGGCCCTGGGTGCGTTTCTCCTCCTCCCTCCTCTTCTCACGGCTTGGGTCGGGGATGGGGAAGCTGGGCTTGACCGTGGCGTCGTCCAGCAGCATGGCTACAGCACAGGAGCGAGCTAGAACAGTGCAGCACCAGTAAAACTTGATTTGATTTGATTTGCTTCTGCCAGTGCTCGACGAAATGCCCGCAAGAACTCAAAATTTGAATTTTCAAAATTTTCCACTTTGGGTGCTCATCATATTGGATAAGGTACCCAGTCCTATTTTTGTTATGAAGAAAGGTTGAGTTTTGCAGAAATTTATATTTCAAACTTGATATAGTTCCTGATTCAGATTCAAACTTTGGCTCAAGTTTGAGTGAGGCTCCAGTTTGAAATTTGGGTAATGGCTTGTTGGTTGAGTTAGTCCATAACTTGGTTAAGCTCAACTAAAAGGTTAAACCTGAAGGTGAGCTGTAGATTGCTTAATTTAAGGGCTCAAAGTGGTGCAGTCAATAACAATTCCTAGATCATATTAACTTTATCTCTTTCTTTCTTATTTTTATTTCTGGTTCTTTTGGTTCCTAGTATCCTTCTTAATTGTTTCTGTTGGTTCCCTTAGAATTATCTAACCAATGCTCAATCAAAATTAACACACCTAAAATCATAGAATACAAATAAAAGAAAATGCATGTATGCATACAATAATAGATAAAAAGTTTTATTTGGGTCCAAAATTTGGCACTTTATTTATTAAGAAGTGGATTACAAATTCTGAGTTGTTACAATCTTCCCCCCTTAAAAAGAATCTCGTCCCCGAGATTCACTAATTAAGAACTGAAAAGATTGGGAAACTCTTTCTGAAGGTAATCTTCTCGTTCCCAAGTGGCTTCCTCTTCGGTGTGATTACTCCACTGAACTTTCAGAAATTTGATGCTTCGGGTTCGAGTGGTTCTATAAGCTTCCTCGAGGATACGGATAGGCATTTCACGATAGGTCAAATCCTTGTTGATGTCCACAGAACGGTGATCAATATTCTTGAAGATTTCGGGCTTCTCCGGAACTTCAAGACATTTCCGAAGTAAGGACACGTGGAAGACATCGTGTACTTCAGACAATTCAGGGGGCATTTCCAACTGATAAGACACTTCTCCTCGGCGGTCTAGTATCTTGAAGGGTCCAATATATCTTGGTGCAAGCTTTCCTTTTACTTGGAATCTCTGCATTCCCTTGAGAGGTGATACTCTGAGATAAACAAAGTCTCCACTCTTGAAAGTTAGTTCTCGACGTCTCTTGTCGGCATAACTCTTTTGTCTTGACTGGGCTGCCTTGAGATATTCACGAATCATGCGAACCTTCTCCTCGGCTTCTTGCAGAATGTCAGGTCCAAATATCTGACTGACTCCGGTTTCTGACCAATTCAAAGGGGTACGACACTTTCTTCCATACAAAGCTTCAAATGGGGCCATTTGCAGACTGGCTTGATAACTGTTGTTGTAGGAAAACTCCGCGAAAGGCAGACAATCTTCCCACTTCGCTCCATAAGCTAGAACACAGGCTCTCAACATATCTTCAAGTATTTGGTTCACTCTCTCAGTCTGTCCATCAGTCTGAGGGTGGTAAGCTGTGCTGAAGGCTAACTTGGTTCCCAAAGCTTGATGTAAGCTTCTCCAAAATCTCGAGGTGAATTGGGTTCCTCGATCAGAAACTATGGTTTTAGGGACTCCATGCAAACTGACAATTCTGGATAAATACAGATCTGCTAGCTGTCCCGAGTTGTAAGTGGTCTTGACAGGAATAAAGTGGGCCACTTTGGTTAGTCTATCCACAATGACCCAGATAGAGTCATTTCCACGGCTAGACCTTGGAAATCCAGTGATGAAATCCATTCCAACAGAATCCCACTTCCATTCCGGAACTTGCAAAGGTTGCAGCAGTCCAGCAGGACGTTGATGTTCAGCCTTGACTCTTTGACAAATATCACACTTAGAGATGAACGATGCAATCTCACGCTTCATTCCATGCCACCAAAATTGTTCCTTTAAATCTTGATACATCTTAGTTCCACCGGGGTGGATGGAGTAAGGTGTCTCATGGGCTTCCTTCATAATCACTTCCTTCAATTCTGAATCAGCAGGCACACAAATACGTCCTTTATACCAAAGAACTCCTTGATCATCTTCCTCAAATCCTGGCACCTTGCCGGAACCAATTCTGCGCTTGATCCCTTCAATACTCTCATTTCCCTTCTGGGCTTCTTTGATTTGGCTCATCAAGGTGGGTTGAAACTCAAGGTTGGCTAAGAATCCTTGACTGACTAGTTCCAATCCAAATTTTTCAAACTCTTGGTGCAACATAGGTTGCTCTTCCTTGATCCTCATATTCAATGAGCATGGCTTCCTACTCAACGCATCTGCCACTACGTTGGCCTTACCGGGGTGATAGTGAATTTCCAGATCATAATCCTTGATCAACTCTATCCATCTCCTTGGCCTCATGTTCAACTCCTTCTGGGTGAATATATACTTCAAACTCTTGTGATCAGTGTAGATCTCACAACGGTTGCCCATCAGATAGTGCCTCCAAGTCTTCAAAGCTAGAACCACGGCTGCTAACTCTAGATCATGGGTTGGATAATTTTCTTCATGAGGTCTAAGCTGCCGAGAGAGGTAAGCTATGACCTTGCCTTCTTGCATCAATACGCAACCAAGTCCAAGTTTGGAAGCGTCGCAATAGACATCAAAGTTTTTGGTGATATCGGGCATGGTTAGGACAGGGGCGGTCACCAATCGCTTCTTGAGCTCTTGAAAACTCTCTTCACACTTAGGGGTCCATTCAAACTTCTTGTCTTTCTTCAACAGTTGGGTCATTGGCCGGGCAATGCTTGAAAATCCTTCAACAAACTTGCGGTAATATCCCGCTAATCCGAGAAAACCTCTAACTTCCGTCTGAGTGGTAGGGGCTTCCCATTCCATGACTGATTTGATCTTCTTGGGGTCTACCGATATTCCTCCTGCTGATAGCACATGGCCTAAGAATCCAACCTCCTTCAACCAGAACTCACATTTACTGAACTTGGCATACAGCTGATGCTCTCTTAAGGTTTCTAGAATTAATCTCAAATGGGTTGCATGCTCTTCTTCGGATTTGGAGTAGATAAGAATGTCGTCAATGAAGACAACAACAAACTTATCCAAGAACTCCATAAAAACCTTATTCATGAGATTCATGAAATAAGCAGGGGCATTGGTTAATCCAAATGACATTACGGTATACTCATACAATCCGTATCGGGTAGTGAAGGCTGTCTTGGGGATATCCATTGCACGGATCTTCAGTTGGTGGTATCCAGTTCTAAGATCTATCTTTGAGAAGACTCTGGCTCCAGTCAATTGGTCAAACAAATCTTCAATCTTCGGGAGAGGGTACTTGTTCTTGATGGTCACATCGTTAAGCTTGCGATAATCAGTGCACAGTCGGCTAGAACCGTCACTTTTATCCACAAATAGAACAGGTGATCTCCAAGCAGAAGAACTTGGTTGAATCAATCCTTTGCTCAAAAGGTCATCCAATTGCTTCTTCAACTCAACTAATTCAGCTGGGTTCATACGATAGGGTCGTTGGGCTATTGATCCAGTTCCGGGGATAAGCTCAATGATAAACTCAATATCCCGATCCGGTGGCATTCCGGGTAGCTCATCGGGAAAGACATCCGGGTATTCACAAACAATGGGAACTTCCTTTATGGTTGGTCCTGAGATACTTTTATGACATCGGGTGGTTTGGGGTGGTTTTACGGACACATGCTTGACTATGATTCCATTGCTACTCTTCATGGTGATGGTCTTCCTGGCACAATCTATCACTCCTTGATGGAAAGACATCCAATTCATACCAAGAACTACTTCCAAACCTTTGGTTCCCAACACTATCAAATTGGCTAAGAAAGCTATTCCATGGATTTCTATGGGCACTGCCAAACAGGTACAACTAGCTTTGGTTACTGACCCGGGAATTTGCACAGACATGACATCTTTCAAGGGTGTGGGTTGAAGTCCACTTTTATCAATGAATAATTGGGTAACAAATGAGTGTGAAGCTCCAGAATCAAACAGAACTCTTGCAAGAACTGAGTTAACAGGGAACATACCAAGCACGACGTCTGTTGCTTCCTGAGCTTCTTCAACATTCATGTGATTCAGACGGCCGTGAGAATGAGGCTGGTTCCTTGGTGGATAGTTCTTGCCATTTCCCACACGGCGCTGCTGCTGAGCAGGGGCAGTGGTCTTGGATGCATCATTCAGCTTCTTGGGGCACTCATTGGAGTAATGCCCTTTGAGTCCACACTCATAACAGGTAACACCAGACTTGTCACCGGGCTTGGGTAACACAGAGGTGCCATTTGGCCTTGGAGTATTGGTGTTGAAGTTGTTGCCACTGGGTCTTGGGGGTGCACGGTTGAAGTTGTTGCCGGGTGGACGGCTGGGATAGTTGGGACGCGGAGCAGGTGCAGACGGCCTCATTGGTCTAGGGGCGAAACTCATAGGTGCATTTCCCCTTGGCTTCTGCGAGTTGCTCGAGTTGCCTTGATACATCATACGACGCTTGCGGTTCTCGGTAGCTTGCTTGAGTTTGCCTTCCATCTGAATGGCAGAGTCAACCAATGACTCTAGGTCGGCAAAGTGAATGCTGACCAAGACACATTGCATCTCATCATGAAGTCCATCCAGAAACCTTTCTTGCTTCTTCTCAGTGGTGTTGGTGTCATCTGGAGCATACCTAGACAAGGTCAGGAACTTGTCACGGTAATCCACCACAGACATGGAACCTTGCCTCAGATTTCTGAATTCATCTCTCATCCTTTTAACCAATCCCATAGGAACATGGGCTTTGCTAAACTTGCTCTTGAACTCCTCCCAAGGCATCACATACCCTGGGGCTTGCATTGCACGGGTGCTATCCCACCAAGCTCTCGCTGCTCCAGCAAGATAGTGGGTGGTGTATAGGACCTTTTCATTTTCACCAACTTCGGCGACTGCCAAATTGTTCTCCATGGTACGAAGCCAGTCATCGGCATCTAAGGGCTCTTCCGATTTAGTGAATATGGGAGGGTTGGTGTTTTGGAAACTCCTTAACTTGGATCGGTGCTCTCCATTGCCATGGTTTTCTCCTTCACCATTGCCATTGCCATTGCCATTGTTGTGGTTCATTGCCATCTGGGTTAGTTGCTGAAGAGTGGCCAAGTTGGCTTGGCGCTCAGCTCGGGCTGCTTCCCGGTCTTCCATGATCAACCTTAGCAATTCGGCCATTTCCGGGTTCGGGGGTGGGGGTGCTCGCGGCATCTGAAGATAAGGTGTGTAAGACAAGAGGGAAAAGCTAATTTGCTAAGATTTAAAGGTAACATGGATGATGCAATTTTGTCTTACTAAGGCCTTAAGGGCCAAATTCAAATTTCATTCAACACTCATCAAACATACGAGTTCACACATTACAAATGGTTTACATCAAACCATTGCGACTCGTCTACTAGAGAGGGGGATACAACTCACACCTACACGAAGTGAAAAATAAAGTGGAACTCATAACTAGATAACACGTGGATCTCGAGTCTAAACAGCGGGCTCCTCGGGGTCTTCCTCCTCGTCACTCACAATGAATCCATTGTGCCCATCCTCTTCCGGATCATCGAGGTCCTCCATGAAGTCATCCTCATCACTAATGAGGGCATTATCCTCCTTGCGGAGATCAATGCCTTCCTCCTCACCAAGGTGATCCTCCAGACTCTCAATGTACTCAGTCAACTCCGCCACATTGGCCTTCAACTCCTCAAGGTCTTGTTCCTTCTCATCGCGCTGGCGACGAAGGCTCTTGCGCTCCTTCGCAAGAATCCTGATAGTGCTCCTCGCCTCCACCAGGGCGAAGTGCTCAATGTTGGCCTTGGTACGGGCACGATCGGCCTCCTGCTGAGTGGAGTACAGCAAGAAGTCCATGTGATCGATGTAGGTACTCGGCTCGTTCTGCCCGGGCATGTTTGCGGGACGTCCATCCGCATCACGCCGAGCAAAGTCCCTGAAGCGTCCTCCCTGAACCTCCTCAACATGCAGTCCGCACAAGCGGGCGTGCATCTCCTGCATCGCTCGGACCAAACCATCGGCCCAAGTGTTCTCCACAAGCTCAAACTTGACCCTTGGAGAACCCAACATCCCCTTCTTGCCACGGCAACTGGCTCGGATAAGCCACCGTAGCTCTCCATCTGGGTGCTCATTGAGCACGGCTCCCTTGAACTCCGGATACAAACGGTTCAGGAACAAGGTCATGGTGGTGAGGTCTCGCTCGAAACAAAGGCTGCCACCATGGCCCAACTGGTACTGCTCAGTGAATACCGGGGCCATCTACAAAATTTTAAATTAGTTCAAGTTAGTGATCAACTCAAGTGTGCAAAATTTTAAGTAGGCAAAAACTGAAGTATGTATAAAACTTTGCAACTAGAGAGGAAAGAATAAGCCATTTTTGCAACCGTTCTTGTATCTTTGCTTTTATCAAGGTTTTGTTTAACGCCCATTCTAACTAAGGTCTCCTATGGTCAGCCTAGGCTCTGATACCAACTTGTGACGACCTCAAATTTGATACAAATTCGAAGTGCCCGTTATGTATTCCACCGCAATCCCAGAAACGTTGTTGCGATATACATAACGTAGTTGGTACTCAGTTCCATAGACATTACAATACGATGGTTCAAATACAATGGTCATATAGACCAAGTCATATTACAACACAATATAGCAGCGGAAATAACGTCTTCGGCCCATGCCTTCTCCCTATAGGCAATGGCGACTCACGGAGACGAGCTTAGTTCTGGTACTCTTCTTCATACCCTTCCTCCTGGTATTCCTCCCCATAGTCTGGCCAAGTTGATAGCCAGGGACACAGCCGTGAGTACATTGGATGCACTCGCAAACCATCTTATAATTGAAATGATGAAGCAGAAATGCAAGGTTGGGTATAGTGGACTAAGCACTAAGTTGTTTTGCAAAAGCTAGTTTTATTTCCCAAGAAGGTTCATTTATAGGAAAGAGATTTAGTTCTCTAAGTTCCATCTAAAGAGGACTTCAAGTATGTCAACAACATTTCAAGTCAAGTCATTCACCAAGTTACCATTGTCACTTTTAGTCCTGACAAAAGTCAAGTACAGCTTGCCAACCGTCCATGACCGCGGACGCGGCTATTCGAATAGTTTCAAAACCTCTGCAGAGGGGTACACTTTACCCACAAGATTCGATACATCTGCCGGGAGAAATCCACAGTTCGACATACACAAAGTATGCGAGGTTCAGATAATCAAACAAACTCTTTCACTTGCTCATCCTAGTATAGGATCCTTCCCTAGAGCCCGGGATACGGAACCCCGCTCCGGCGCCTCTAGTTCTGCCCATCCCGGAGGCCGGGTTAGTGGAATCCACCTGGTCCAGAATTAACCGTTTCGCGGTGTCCTTCCATGAAGATTTGTTACAAGGCCTCCCATACTAAGATAAACAAGCTACGGATTAAGCCCCTTCCCATATAGGGGTAATGTGGTTGTACGGTAAAATTGGCTCCCATGGTACATCACTCGTTGTCATTGAGAAATATATTTCATAGTTCTTAGTCAAGATTGATTTTCTTTCATAAAGCCATTATGTAGGAGAAATTCTCCATTTCAAGTTTCAAGTTCAAGTCACCAATTTCAACTAGAGTTCCCCTTATAGATGGCCTCAATATTATTAGCGACTAAGCAACTACATTGAGTGATGACCACTAAATAGAGTTGGATAAACTCAGCTTGATGCTCTTGATGATCAAGACATCAATATACTTCTATCATTCTACTCTAGCAATTCGATCATGCAATTTACCTAAAACAAGTAGAATGCAATAGTAAAACTAGGTAGTGGGAGTATGAATCAAAAGATGGCTTGCCTTGGTTGGCAAAGTGTCCGGGGTTTTCTTCTTCTTCTTGATAATAGTAATCCCCTCCAATATCCTCCTCGGCAACACTAGCGTCTAATAACGAATAAACACAAAGCACACCATCACTTCACCAAGCTAACAACACACCAAGCACACATTCTTGTTTGCTAACCCAAGCATTCATGTTGCATTTTTATGGTGTTGGATTGTAAGTCTTTCTTCTAAGTTTTTCTTCAAGTGCAAGCTAGATTCTTTACTAAGTGGCATAGGTGGTTCACTTGTGCAGCATTGGTATTGATTTAGGGTTACTAAGACAAGTTCAAGTGGGATGGATCCACTAAGTGAATTGGCATTGAGGGCAATTAATTCTAAGTGTGCACTAGTGATCTATCATTTTATGCTACAAAATAGGATTGGGTTAGGGTCTAAATGATCACACTAATAGGGTTTGGGGTAGATTAGTGTTGACTAACAGTAGGAGGGGTCATTAGTAAGTTCACATTTTAATTTTCATCATTTTTGATGGCTTAAATAATTTTCTAGAAATCTTTCATTATTCAACAAGCTATGGTCACACTATTCATATCTGAATTAATTCTGAACTTATTTTGAATTCTAACCAGGTCTATTGGGTAGATTATTTTATAAGCTTTCCAATGCATATTTATTTGCTAGATTTGGATTTGTAAAACTCTAGGAATTAAAGTTTGAAAATAGTACCTGAAACATATTCAAATTAATTAAAAAGGCGGGAGAATAATTTAGAAAATGAAACGGACCTATTTCTAGCTAACTGGGCCGAGTCTGAGTAGAACCCGAACGGGCCTGGCCCAGAAAACATTTCGCTGCGGCGGGAAAAATAACAAACGGTGCTGACAGGTGGGGCCGACTCGTCAGACCTAATTAAAATCCCGAATCGGTATGCTATCGTCAGATCAAGATCTAACGGCTCGCGTTCATCGTCTTCCTCAGCACGGCGGGAGCTCACCTGCGAGCAGTGAAGATCGTTCGACGGCGATGGCGAGGCGTAGAGGAAGCAGAGCTCGTCGGCGATGTACGGGATCGGCTGCGGCGAGGCTCCTCTTCCGATTCCCTGCAGCAGCTTGCCCCCAGGTGGTCGAACGCGGCGGCGCTCCGCTCGTCCAGTACCACTCCGGCGAGGCTGGCGACGGCGAGCTAGGGCAAGCGGGGCTAAGCGACTATGTCTGGGAGGTAGCGGGGGACTGGGTGCGTTGCTTCGTTTGATCGGCGGGGCCTTTTATAGGCCGGAGCGACGGGGGCAAGCGCGGCCAGAAACTCGATGGTGCGGGGGCCCTGGCGGCGTGTGAAGCTTGCTCCGGTCACGGCGGTCACGGGGGCGTGCTGGGAGGGTTATGGCTCGGCCGCGGAGTGCTGTGGGTCTCCTCTGGCGCCTCCAAGCTGGTCGGCATCGTGCAGGGAAGAGGGTTGCTGGGAGGGGGCCCTGGGTGCGTTTCTCCTCCTCCCTCCTCTTCTCACGGCTTGGGTCGGGGATGGGGAAGCTGGGCTCGACCGTGGCGTCGTCCAGCAGCATGGCTACAGCACAGGAGCGAGCTAGAACAGTGCAGCACCAGTAAAACTTGATTTGATTTGATTTGCTTCTGCCAGTGCTCGACGAAATGCCCGCAAGAACTCAAAATTTGAATTTTCAAAATTTTCCACTTTGGGTGCTCATCATATTGGATAAGGTACCCAGTCCTATTTTTGTTATGAAGAAAGGTTGAGTTTTGCAGAAATTTATATTTCAAACTTGATATAGTTCCTGATTCAGATTCAAACTTTGGCTCAAGTTTGAGTGAGGCTCCAGTTTGAAATTTGGGTAATGGCTTGTTGGTTGAGTTAGTCCATAACTTGGTTAAGCTCAACTAAAAGGTTAAACCTGAAGGTGAGCTGTAGATTGCTTAATTTAAGGGCTCAAAGTGGTGCAGTCAATAACAATTCCTAGATCATATTAACTTTATCTCTTTCTTTCTTATTTTTATTTCTGGTTCTTTTGGTTCCTAGTATCCTTCTTAATTGTTTCTGTTGGTTCCCTTAGAATTATTTAACCAATGCTCAATCAAAATTAACACACCTAAAATCATAGAATACAAATAAAAGAAAATGCATGTATGCATACAATAATAGATAAAAAGTTTTATTTGGGTCCAAAATTTGACACTTTATTTATTAAGATTTGGGGATGTTGCTGTCCTGAAACAATTTTCGGTGCTGCACCGTAAAAATTCATGAAAATTCTTTGTATATCTTATGGACCTGCGATTTCTTGTGCATATGCCCCAGGTTATATCCAAACTTTCATTAGTTGAACACTTTTTGATTTGAGCAACAGAAAATCCCTCAAAAATTCGACATTTGTCAGCTGTTCTGTTTTGACAGATTTCTGCCAATATTTGTGTTTGCCGCTTTATCGCTTTCTTTTTGAGTTCTTTTGATCACGGAACTTTTGGGGAAGTTGCTACAGTAGTATATGCTTAATATGTGGTGGTTTTAGGTTGAAACCTGAAGCAAAAAGGGTTGATTCAATGTTATGCTTACACTAATGTTGCTAATAGATTTGTGTTCAGTTTTGTATGAAGGAAGTTTTCAAGTGTAGGGATTGGAGAATGATGAGATGAGTTGAAGAATGGACAAAAGCTCAAGCTTGGGGATGACCATGCATCACCCCAAGAAATATCCAAGAAGTACAAGCGTCAAAGCTTGGGGATGCCCCCGAGGCACCCCCCCCTTCTTCATCGGCAAAAATCAGATCACCTTTCAAAACACTATATTTTTATTGCTTCATGCACTATGCATTTTTCTTGGAGCGTCAGTTGTTTTTGTTTTAGTTTTATTTTGTTTTGTTTGCTGCAATAAATGGTTAGATCACATCATGTTTCTTTTGGAGGAGATGAACTCGCTTTTCATTTGCCAAGAACACTCTAGTTTTCACTCTTATCGTTCAATGAGTGTTCTCTTTTTCTGCTACTGCGTTTAGCTTGCATTTTTCGCCTTAGTTTTTGTTCAGATATTGTTTTATCTTTGAATCAAGGTGTATTTTGACCTCTGGTCTATGTTGGTTTTATCAAAAGAGTTGTCTCAACAAAAAAAAAGTTCAAATGGTGTTGGAAAAGAGAAAAAGCTTTATGCAAAAAAGTGGTACAAGAAGGAGCATGTGTAGACTGCGGCCTAGGCTTTTTCATATCATGCTTGATGTCTTTTTGATAGTATGCTTAGTGGTTTTGCTGTAGCATGACTTGTCTCAAATAACTGAGATTGCTTAATGAGCCTTTGAAAAAATCATGCGTTGTTTTTGAAAGGATCGTATGAGCGACTAGAGGGGGGGTGAATAGGAGCTACCCAAATTTTTAATTCTTTTCAAGTTAAGGCTAGACAAGAAGATAAATTCTCTAGATGTGATACTAAGTGAATTTACCTAGAGTGACAAGCAAGCTAGCAATAACAATATAAGTAAAGGTACGAGTAAAGGATAGAGGTCACCGCAATGGAGACACGAAGACACGAGGATGTATTCCCGTAGTTCCTTCCTTGTTACGGGAAGTACGTCTACGTTGGAGAGGTGTGGTGCCACAAAGGCCACCAACGCCACAAAGGCTCACCCTATTCTCCGGTGAACAGGCCACAAAGGCGAGTCCACGCTCCACTAAGCGATGCCCTTGAAGGCGGCACGACACCTTTACACAAAGTATTGGGGCAAGCTCCACAACTCAATTGGAGGCTCCCAATAGGCCCACCAAGCTCTTACACACAAAGTTAAGCTTGGAGGACGGCTTCTTCCGGCTAGGAATCCGATGAATCACACAAGTAACAAGCCCCTCAACAACGAGAGGGGGAAAATCAAATCGCCTTGGTGGAAGTGTAGATCTAGGTCTTCTCCCTCAAATCCCAAAAGGGCTTTGAGTTCTATTGGCTAGGGAGAGAGATCTTGAGCTTTGAAGCTTTGGAACAATGGAGGAGAGAGAGTGGAAGCCGCAGCCTTCTCTTGAGGAAGAAGAAGGCTTTATATACTCCTCCTCAAAATGTAGCCCTTGCTGGTCGACTAGGGCCGGAGTCTCCGGCCAGGAGGGCCGGAGTCTCCGCCCTAAGTGACTCCAGGGCCGGAGTCTCCGGCCAGAGACAAAAGTCTCCGGCCCAACTCCGGCCAGGTCACTGAATCGTCCAACTCCTCAGCAAACCCTAGCCCAGCCAGACAGACCGGAGTCTCCGGCCACAGGGGCCGGAGTCTCCGGCCACACCATGCTAGCCCGGAGTCTCCGGCCGGAGACAGAAAGTCTCCGGCCCAACTCCGGACAGGCATCTGCAGCGTTCGACTCTGGGGATTGCCTGGGTGAGACCCCTAGGCCGGAGTCTCCGGCCATCAGGGCCGGAGTCTCCACCCTAGAGTGAGCAACAGCACCACTTCGAGGATCCCCTCTCCACCAATTCCACCTTCGCGAAGCACCCTATAAGACAACTAAGCCCTAACTCCACTACTGGACTACGGGCTTCGATCTTTTCTTCCTTTTTGGAGTGAACCTCCACGAGATTCTGAATTAACCTAGAAAATCTGCAGAACTTAAATAGAATGGTTAATTCACCAAATGTTGTTAACAAACACCAAAATACATTTATTAGGGAAATGCCCTTTCAATCTCCCCCTTTTTGGTGTTTGATGACAACATATGGATTTGCAAGATATAAACACAATAAAATGAAGTATATAGCAAAAGCTCCCCCTACTTGTGTGCACAACACCATTTGCATTTGAACATGAGCACCACAAGTAAGAATCATCACTCCCCCTATATATTTCACAATTATACCAAGTGCAAGTAATAATATATGAGACTAACCAATAAGCATATAAGTAAGACTAATAAGATAGCACAAATTTAATAGTCTTACTAAGCAACATATGAACTTAAGTCTCACACACATAACATACCACACACATTTAAAAGGTTCAACACTAAGATAGATGAGACACAACATGAAAGTCCATGAAGTTGTGTCTCGACCAAAGCAAAGCAAACGAAGTGCAAATCCAAATAACCACCCCATGCAAATCCCAACGAAGACAACCTAGTAGAGCTACTTCTCCCCCTTTGGCATCGAGACACCAAAAAGGGAAAAGAGCGATGCTACACGCCCATGAGATCACTCATCGTCTTCATCCTCGGGCTCATCCTCGGAACCGGCATCGAAGTCCTCATCTCCTTCTTCAAGATCATCAGAAGCCATGGGCTTCTTGCCATGACGCACATTGGAGGTGCCAGAGGTGAACTCCTCAAATGCCTGCCAGTCAGTCAGACCCTTGCTCCACTTGCCATAGCTGTGAGTACCGGATGATGAAGAGGAAGGAGGTGATTCCACATAGCCCGGTTGAGATTTCCGAAAAGCCTTGTGAAGAACATCTTGATTGTCATTGATGTGCTTTTGAGTGATGTAGCTCTCATATTGCTTGTGACGGATGTCCACATTCATGCAAAGCGCATTCCTTTGGAACCAATTGAGCTTCTTGTATTCTTGAGCAAACTCATTGTTGGAGCTAGAGCCGGCATTGCTAGCGTGCTTCATCCTTGGGCCCCTTCTAGTGGACACTCCCGCGGCAAAGGCATCATCATCTTCACCTCTCATCAGAGCAAATGGTTCCTTGGAGTGACCGGTGGGTTCTTTGCGTTGAAGCTTCACAACCTTGTGATTCACAAGATTTGCATCGAGAAGAGGAAGGTTGAGTCCTTGAGCACGGATGAGCCTCATGATAATGGGGCATAAAGAGGAGTCTTCTTGCTGAGAATGCAATCATTGATCTCCTTGTGAATGAAATCCATCACATCAAGTGGCTCCACATGTGCGGTCTCTCCTTGGCAATAGACTTCATGAGAGTAGGCCAAGAGATTCACCAAGGCCCTACGGATAGCATCAAAGTTGCCGGCTTGAGGGGCAATGGAGGCCCGGAATATGCGGAGCAAGATGTTGGACCGATGTGATGTTGTAGGGCTCTTGAATCTTCATGAGTGGATGGAGCCCAAGCTTGCGAGTGATCCACACAGCCTCTCCGAAGTATGCACTGTACTTGGCAAAATGAGAGAAATCCATCACCGTCTGAGGGCAAACCGGATACTTCTTGAGAGAAGCATAGAATTCCTTCATGATCAGCTCTTGCTCTTTGCGGACAAAGCAACGGTCACGGGAGTTCCGCGGGAGAGTGTACATATCTCTCTTCCTCATCTCAACAAACTCAGATGATGAAAGTCCTTCCAGAGTCACAAGACTATCAAACTTGACTTTCTTAGCTGCCTCAGCTCATTCCTCCTCAGCCATCCTTGTCTTGAGCCGCTTAGCATCTCTAGCTTGCTGAGCAATGACTGACCTCTGAGCAAGCTCCACTGTGGCGGGATTGACAACCAACTTGTCCTTGCTATGAGCTGCCGGCTTCCGAGAACCACCTTCACCTGTGAATGAGTGAGGAAGATAGCAAGGTTGAGGTGACATGTCCTAGAATCCAAAAATAAGCAACTATGTTGTGAAAGAGTGCACTCTGGCCTGATCTAGCCGGAGTCTCCGGGGAGACGGGCCGGAGTCTCCGGCCGGAACCAGAGACTTTGAGTCCAGACCGGAGTCTCCGGTCACAGGGGCCGGAGTCTCCGGTCGGATTCAGGAGCCCGAGTCTAGGAGACCACATTGAACAAATCGAGTGCAAAATCCACAATAAAGTTGCTAAGAAGATGATTGATAGCCACTAGAAGGTAGTACACCATGTAAAACTAAGGGAAACATGCAAATCTCATAGATCTAGGAAGAACTAGATGAAGGAGATTGAGGCAAGTTTACCGGAGTCCATGGCTCAAAAACGATCGGTGGGATTGATCCCACACCTCCAAGAACTTATTTTGCCGGTGGCACGGCGGATCCCGAAGCTTGGAGAGGCTCTGGGGACGATCTAGGGCAATGGGGGCGGTAGAGGTGAGCAGGAGCACGGGGGTGGGTGGGGAAAGAATGAACCGTTCTTCCCACCCCATGCCCTAGATATCCTCTTCGAAACTGCCCTGGCCAGAGTCTCCGGTACTTACCCCGGAGTCTCCGGCCCACCGGAGTCTCCGGGCTGTGAACCCCGGAGTCTCCGGCCCCCCATTGACCAGATCACATTTATGGTGTATAAAGGACATGTCATTTAAAGATTAAGTAGTTTGATGGTGAGATAGGCTTGGGATGGACACATTGTCACTGTGTGGTACTAAATGCTCATGTTTGCAAACATGCAAATAAAATCAAATAAGACCAAACATGAGCACATTCCCATAGAAAATAAGGCAATAAAATCAAATGGGAAACTCCTCCACTAGGGAGGTTGGTGACCAAAAGGCCACCATGTATGAGTATATAGGTATGGCACCGCGAAGATATATCTTGGGCCCAAAACCTAGACTCATCGATTAAGCTCAAAAGTGTCACACATGACAAGATAGAACTATACGCTTACTATTGACATTATGGGGGGAGGGATAGTCCAATCAATTAGGACCGCACTCCCCCTATTTCCATGCCCACATCTAGAACAACACACAAGTTGAAGTATGGGAGTAAATGCACCTAGCTCAAGCCACATTGCTTGAATCAATGATATTTAGTTCATGCCTCAATTCCCGGAATCTTGCTTCATCAAGAGGCTTAGTGAATATATCGGCAAGTTGCTCATGAGTGCCAACATAAGATAGATCAATTTCTCCTCGGTTGACATGATCCCGAATGAAATGATGACGAATCTCAATATGCTTCGTCTTATTGTGTTGCACCGGGTTGTGAGCGATCTTGATTGCACTTTCATTATCACATAAAAGAGGCACTTTGTCAAAAATGACACCATAATCCTTCAAAGTTTGCCTCATCCATAAGAGTTGTGCACAACAACTAGCCGCGGCTACATATTCGGCTTCGGTGGTAGAGAGAGACACACAATTTTGTTTCTTAGATGACCAACACACCAAAGACCTACCAAGAAATTGGCAAGCCCCGGAGGTTGATTTCCGTTCCACTTTGTCTCCCGCCCAATCCGAATCCGAGTAACCTACAAGATCAAAACTTGCTCCCTTCGGGTACCAAAGACCAAAGTTAGGGGTATTCACTAAATATCGAAAGATTCTCTTGACCGCCACTAAGTGGCTTTCCTTTGGTGCGGCTTGAAAACGTGCACAAACTCCCACACTTAACATAATGTCCGGTCTAGATGCGCAAAGGTAAAGCAAGGAACCAATCATAGATCTATAGAGTTTTTGATCCACTTCTTTACCATTAGGATCGAGATCAAGATTAACCTTTGTTGGCATGGGAGTCTTTGCACCTTTGACTCCTATCATCTCGAACCTCTTGAGCATGTCTTGGGTATATTTGGCTTGGTTCACAAAAGTTCCTCCCTTCAATTGTTTCACTTCAAATCCAAGGAAGAACTCTAATTCTCCCATCATAGACATCTCAAACTTGTCGGTCATGAGCTTGGCAAACTCATTATTAAAAGCTTTGTTAGTAGAACCAAATATAATATCATCAACATATAATTGGCAAATGAAAAGCTCCCCATTGACCTTCTTAGTGAAAAGAGTGGGATCAATCACCCCAATTTCAAAACCACGATCAACCAATAACTCTTTAAGGTGCTCGTACCACGCACGTGGGGCTTGTTTGAGGCCATAGAGCGCCTTATCAAGTTTGTAAACGTGGTTAGGAAACTTAGGGTTTTCGAACCCCGGGGGTTGCTTCACAAAGACCAATTCATTTAAGGGACCATTAAGAAATGCACTTTTAACATCCATTTGTTGAAGTTTAAAGTTATGATAAGATGCATATGCAAGTAAGATGCGAATGGATTCAAGACGGGCAACGGGAGCGAAAGTTTCACCAAAGTCAATACCCTCAACTTGGGAGAAACCTTGAGCCACCAATCTTGCCTTGTTACGAATGACTATGCCATTTGCATCTTGCTTGTTCTTGAAGATCCACTTGGTCCCAATGACATTACGGCAATCTTTAGGCCTTTCTACTAGAGTCCAAACTTTGTTGCGCTCGAAGTTGTTGAGTTCATCATGCATGGCATCAAGCCAATCCGGATCCTCAAGCGCCTCATAAACTTTCTTGGGTTCTACACAAGAGACAAAAGCATGATGAGAGCAAAAGTTAGAAAGTTGCCTCCTAGTGGAGACACCTTTACGAACACTCCCAACCACATTTTCCAAGGATATGCTTCTTCGACGAAGAATGGACTCAAGCTTCTTCTCACGGCGAGTGTGGGCCTCAAGAGGAGATTCTTGAGAGACAACTTGATCATCTTCATGATCACTGTTCTGGTCCTCGCCATGACCATTAAGTGGATTGCCTTGATCATCAAGTGGCCCATAGCCACGAAATTCCGAAGGATCTTCATCGAAGGCTTGATCACCCCCGGAGATTCCGGTATCCATACCCAGAGACTCCGGTATAGGCCGGAGAGTCCGGACCACAGGGGCCGGAGACTCCGGGCAAGATTGCTCGGTGGGATGATCTTGAGGTTGAGGGTGCGCAGCTTGTCTTTGGTCAATGTCCTGTGGATGTTCAGCAGGTGAAGGCTCCACATGAGTAGAGCATTGTCCTTCTCCTTCGGCCAAAAGGTGTCCCTCAATGGGCCAGAAGAATCCGACACCCATTCTTCTTATGGCTTGGGGAGGAATTTCGTCACCTACATCATGAACACCACTTTGTCCCACAAAGGAACCATTATCCTCATCGAACCTCACATTACAAGTCTCTATAACATGCCCGGTGGACTTGCTATAGATCCTATAGGAATGTGAGTCCGTGGAGTAACCAACAAAGATACCCTCTAAAGCTTTAGAATCAAATTTTGACAAACGAACACCTTTCTTGAGATAGAAACACTTACAACCAAATACCCGGAAGTACTTGATGTTGGGCTTTTGCCCGGTAAGAATTTCATATGGAGTCTTGTTCAAGTTCTTGCGGAGATAAAGACGGTTGGTGGCATGGCATGCGGTATTGATAGCTTCGGCCCAAAAGTTGTATGGAGACTTGAACTCCACCAACATAGTTCTTGCCGCATCCATAAGAGTACGGTTCTTCCTCTAGGCAACTCCATTTTGTTGCGGGGTATATGCAGCGGAATATTGATGTTTGATACCCGCATCACTAAGAAACTCATTTAAGGAGTAGTTCTTGAACTCGGTGCCATTGTCACTTCTTATAGTCAATATGGTGGTATTGAATTGACACTCAACTTCGGTGGCAAAGTCTTTGACGGTTTGTTGGGTCTCGCTCTTGAACTCAAAGAAATAAACCCAAGCGTATCTTGAATAGTCATCAACAATCACCAAGCAATATTTCTTGCCACCAAGACTTGCATAAGTAGGAGGTCCAAAGAGATCCATGTGAAGGAGCTCCAATCACCTCTTGGAAGAGATAATAGTCTTGCTTGGATGACTTGTTTCATGCATCTTTCCTTCAATACATGCCCTGCAAACACGATCTTTGGCAAAAGAAACATCCTTTAGTCCGAGTATGTGGCCGCCGGTGTAGAGATTTTGCAAAGCTCTCATATTGACGTGGGCTAACTGGCGATGCCAAAGCCATCCCACGTCGGCCTTAGCAATTAGGCATATCGCGGCCGTAGTGGGTTTCTCCGAAAAGTCCACCACATACAAGCCATTTTCGACATACCCAACAAAGGCAACCTTGAGAGACTTACTCCACAAGATGACCACAATATCAACATCAAAATATGTGGCATAGCCCATAGTAGCAAGTTGATGAACGGAAAGTAAATTATAACCAATGGTTTCGACAAGCATGACATTCACTAGGGACACGTCCGGAGTGATCACCACCTTACCGAAACCAAGTACCTTAGTGGATGAATTATCACCGTATGAGACCGTGACATTTGAAGTATTGGGCTTTAGATCTTGCACAATATTTTTGCTTCCGGTCATGTGGCTTGTGGCACCACTATCAATAATCCATTTTACTCCTCCGGAAGCAATGTCCTACAAGAGATTAATTCTTGGTTTTAGGTCCCCATTTTTGAATGAGTCCTCTTTTGTTAGTCACAAGAATCTTAGGTACCCAAATAGCATATTCAATGTAACCATTATAGGGACCAACATATTTAGCATAGACATCACCATAATAGTCCCTAAGAAGAACATAATGAGGGTTATATTTTCCTGCAAAATTATTGTGAGAAGGGCCGGAGACTCCGGCCTTTGGGAGCGGAGTCTCCGGGGTAGATGAACTAACCGGAGACTCCGGAGCCTTTGACCCGGAGACTCCGGTCTCCTCGATTGTCTTCTTTCCATTCAGCTCCTCCCACTCCTCCTCGGTGTAACAAATATCAAATGGGACATGAGGAGTAGGAGCAGCAGCAGGCTTTGTCTTCTTCTTGTTCTTCTTATTCTTCTTCTTCTTTGAGGACTCGGCCACCAAACAAAGATCCCCTTTCTTTGAGGACTCGGCAACAAATCCGAGACCCTCTTTTCCCTTGAACAATCTTTGATTGTTCAAGAGATCATTGAGATTCTTCTCTCCTTGAATGCAAGTAGCAAGGCCCTTAGCAAGATCGGCCTTCAACCTATTGTTCTCCTCAATGATATCACTATGATCACAAATAGAGTTAGAAGAACAAGGAACTTCAATAACTTGCATTGGTGGGACTTTAGATTGTTCAATAGTTAGTTGAATTTGAAGTTGTTCACGAATCTTGGTGAGATGCGAGAATTTGCCTTCCAAAACCTTGTGGGCTTCTTCAAGCTTCTCAAACTTCTCACTAAGATCATTATGACCAACATCAAATTCAACTTTCTCCTTTTTAAGCAACTTGACCATAGCAAGAGCATGGTCACGTTCTTTAGTGAGTTTTGACAAGATTAGATTATGAGACTCTTCTAGTCCCAACAATTTCTCCTCTAAAGAGACTCTCAAGTTTTGCTCTTCTTCGAGCTCAATTGATAGAGAGCCAATATCATCGGCGGCTAACCTTTCCAACTCCTCCTTCTCCTTGATAGTGTCATGGGCATCACCTAGTTCACACATTAGTGTCTCAAAGTATATCTTGGTTGGCCCCTTCATGTTAGCAAGAAAATCATCACAAGAAACTAGTTCTTTCTTAATTTTAAGACTACTCACATCATCCATAGAGGTAGCATTGGAATGCGATGATGAAGGAGTAGGTGATAAGGTTACCTCCGAGGCCTTAGCCATAAGACACTTGTGGGTGGTGATGATGGCGTTCTCATTTTGTGAGTTGAAGAGGGATGTAGGTGGTGTGGAGACAATGGCAATGGCGGCCACTTCTTCATTCTCTTCATCAATGGAGTCATCATCATCGGACTCGGAGTCATACTCCTCATGAACCACCAATACCCTTTCTCCTTTCTTCTTGTTGTCCTTGTTCCCTTGCTTTTTGGATGGGTAGAACTTTGATGACCGGCGCTTGGGGATGAGCCGGCCTCCATTGTCCTCCTTGCTCTCATAAGGACATTCGGCGATGAAGTGCTTGATCCCTCCACAATTGTAGCAATGCCTCACTTTAGAGTCACCACCCTTCCTTGGAAAGGATTTGAACTTGGATCCCTTTGTTTTGTGCTTGTTGGCATCCCAAAAGGCATTTGCATTGAGAGCCAAGTGTTCATGGAGTGCAAACTTGAGATCTTCCGGAGACCAACACTCTTCTTCATATATTTCTTCTTCTCCTTCTCCTTGCTTGGACACCACCTTGGCCTTGAGAGCAAGATTGTGAACTCCTTGTCCGGCAAGAACACGGGCTCTAGTCTCATCCGCGTTCTTCTTCAAGATAGACAAGGCGGTGAACTCGCAAAGAACTTCATTTGAGGTCATACTCCCAAAATCTGGTCTTGAACGGATTATCTCGGACCTCATGGGTTCTCTTGGGTTGATGGAGGTAATGAACATACGCTTGACATAGTCATCACCATTGTCTTTGCACCCAAACCCGGTCAAGGCCATTGCAAGAGCCAAGATCCTTTGGTACATCTCATCGGGAGTCTCATTGTCACGCATGATGAAATCCCGTTCTTCACTCTTGAGCTCATCAAACTTGGAGGACCGGATACTTTCATTTCCAATGAAGAGCATAGTGAGATAGTCCCATACTTCCTTGGCGGTGTTCAAGTTGTTGATGTGTACCGCATGAGTATCCGGTACGGCTTGTTGAAGGAGATGCTTGGCGGTGGCATTGAGTTGCTCATCAACTTCTTCCCTTCCGGTCATATTGAGAGGATCATGAGGTGAAAAGCCATTTTGTATGACCCTCCACAAATGAGTAGAAGAGCTAGAAATATGAGATTTCATTAGTCCTTGCCATTTAATAAAATTGCGAGAATCAAGCTTAGGAGGAGATCCCATGTTGTTAATATGTGGCATAGGATAATGGACCGGCAGAGGGGAGTAAGTGTTGGGGGGTGGAATGTTAGCACCCTTTGCCGGACCATCATCTTCCTTAGGAAGGTCACCTTTATTCTCGGTGGAGGTGGAGCCATTGTTAGGTGGCTTCACCTTAGCCAAGGAGAGTTCCACACTAGGAGTGGTGTTTGGGTCGGTGGGCCCGGAAGGTTTTCTTCCAAAATATTCCTCAAACATAGCCTTCATCTCCAATCTCATAGTGGTTTGCATTGTGTCCAAGGACGCCAAATGCTCCTCACGTGAGATTGAAGAGGAAGAGATAGATGGAGGAGTATCTTCGGGAGGAGGTTCTTTACTCTTATCCCCATCCATGGTCGCTCAAACTCTTAGGCGGTTAAGCCCGAATAAGAGACCACGCTCTGATACCAATTGAAAGGATCGTATGAGCGACTAGAGGGGGGGTGAATAGGAGCTACCCAAATTTTTAATTCTTTTCAAGTTAAGGCTAGACAAGAAGGTAAATTCTCTAGATGTGATACTAAGTGAATTTACCTAGAGTGACAAGCAAGCTAGCAATAACAATATAAGTAAAGGTACGAGTAAAGGATAGAGGTCACCGCAATGGAGACACGAAGACATGAGGATGTATTCCCGTAGTTCCTTCCTTGTTACGGGAAGTACGTCTACGTTGGAGAGGTGTGGTGCCACAAAGGCCACCAACGCCACAAAGGCTCACCCTATTCTCCGGTGAACAAGCCACAAAGGCGAGTCCACGCTCCACTAAGCGATGCCCTTGAAGGCGGCACGACACCTTTACACAAAGTATTGGGGCAAGCTCCACAACTCAATTGGAGGCTCCCAATAGGCCCACCAAGCTCTTACACACAAAGTTAAGCTTGGAGGACGGCTTCTTCCGGCTAGGAATCCGATGAATCACACAAGTAACAAGCCCCTCAACAACGAGAGGGGGAAAATCAAATCGCCTTGGGGGAAGTGTAGATCTAGGTCTTCTCCCTCAAATCCCAAAAGGGCTTTGAGTTCTATTGGCTAGGGAGAGAGATCTTGAGCTTTGAAGCTTTGGAACAATGGAGGAGAGAGAGTGGAAGCCGCAGCCTTCTCTTGAGGAAGAAGAAGGCTTTATATACTCCTCCTCGAAATATAGCCGTTGCTGGTCGACTAGGGCCGGAGTCTCCGGCCAGGAGGGCCGGAGTTTCCGCCCTAAGTGACTCCAGGGCCAGAGTCTCCGGCCAGAGACAAAAGTCTCCGGCCCAACTCCGGCCAGGTCACTGAATCGTCCAACTCCTCAGCAAACCCTAGCCCAGCCAGACAGACCGAAGTCTCCGGCCACAGGGGCCGGAGTCTCCGGCCACACCATGCTAGCCCGGAGTCTCCGGCCGGAGACAGAAAGTCTCCGGCCCAACTCCGGACAGGCATCTGCAGCGTCCGACTCTGGGGATTGCCTGGGTGAGACCCCTAGGCCGGAGTCTCCGGCCATCAGGGCCGGAGTCTCCGCCCTAGAGTGAGCAACAGCACCACTTCGAGGATCCCCTCTCCACCAATTCCACCTTCGCGAAGCACCCTATAAGACAACTAAGCCCTAACTCCACTACTGGACTACGGGCTTCGATCTTTTCTTCCTTTTTGGGGTGAACCTCTGCGAGATTCTGAATTAACCTAGAAAATCTACAGAACTTAAATAGAATGGTTAATTCACCAAATGTTGTTAACAAACACCAAAATACATTTATTAGGGAAATGCCCTTTCAGTTTTTATTATATGGAAGCATTGTAATATCCCAGCATTTAGGACAATCGAAGGGTAGATTTAGGACCTTTGTGCATTCATGCATCTAAAATCTGATGAAATTTTTCGCAAATTAAAACAAACCTGGGTGAGCAAACTTCTTTCAAAGCATCTTTAGTTAGAGATGTTTGATTGCTAAGAGTTTGTTATGATCTCTTGAAGTTGATGTCTAAGTGTTGTTGGAATTTAAAATTGATTATTGATTTATCTCAAATTTGAATATTTAATAATTAATCATGGAATTATTTAAATATGCATTAATTGAATAACAGAAATGAAATAAAATATAAAATAAACAGAAATAATACTTTATTGATATTCACATTTATACAAAGTCTTTACATCAAGATCAAATGGAAAAGATGATTACATTGGATATAGCAAAAAGGAAACCTAAATCTAAACTATGTCTAATAATCTTCATGGAGATTATCTTCTAGTCTTCATAGCTTGTTACCTGCAAAACAAAGCCAAAAAGAAAACAAAGCAAAAGGGTGAGGGTTAGAAGTATTTACTCTTGGTCTAGGGCAAATAACTTTGCCATTGCATCATTGAGTATAGTTAACCAAGTATAGCATCTGTTCTTAATCAAAAATCACTGGGGTACAAGTCCTTTGTGCACATAGCTGATACACAACACGGCCAAGCAAGGATCAGATCAAGCCTGGTGACAAGCAGCTCAAGGAGCTTAGTCACTGCATGCAAAGTTTGTGTTGGCAGCACCACAGCAGCCAGCAAATGCCAAGCACTCGACCAGGGGGGTAGTACCAGGGGAGCAGTGCTCACACGTCTCACACTGCACCACATCAAGAACAGCATCAGCTCTTGCACAACAGCACACAAACATCACCAGCAAACACCATGGAGTCAATCTGAAGCTCAAGACCAAGCTAGGAGGAGAAGAACCAGCAGCCTATCTCAGGAGGAGAAGGACAAGCAGAAGCCAGGAGCAAATCCAGGAGGTGAAGGACAAGCTTGGAGCCGAGCCAGGAGAAGAAGGCAAGCCAGAAGCAAGCCCACATCATCAGCAAACCACAGAAGCTGTACACAGCACCACTATTGCACAACTATAGGAAAAAGGTAGAAACCCTGCAAGCATATCACTGCTAGTGCATGATTCCAGCTTGTGTTATCTTATGTTAAAGCCCTCAGATTGGCAAAAAAGTGCTTTGCCAAGATCATCCTAGGGAATCATGAATTAAAGACCATAGAAATCCACAGCTGTGTGCTAGCCTCAGTTTGCACTTCACTGGCACATCATATGGATAAAATCAATCCAGAGAAACTTGTGCTGGGCACATGTCCTGTTGGACATGCACCTCAAGCACACAAGTTCTGCAAGCATCATCAAATAAGTACTAGTGGGCACATAAACAGGCTAAGCACCTCACTAGCTATTCCCAGCCTCAGACCAGCATCACTGGCTAGATAATAAAGGGGCAAGTTTCACCACATCTTGACCAACAGCAAATCAGTTGCTGGGCACAAGGTCAGAAGACCTTGCACCTCAACACAACTAGTTGGTTATTGAACAAATAAATCCATTCACAGAAGAACAATCATTTTCCTAGTTACCAAGAACTAGGAATCATATTAATTTTGCTTTAGCTAATGTCACAGAAGCCTGCAACACAGCATAGCACCCTATCACTGGGCTATCAGAGATAAGCAGGTAGCAGCAGTTAATAGCACATATTTATCACTGAACAGGTATCAACAGTTAACTGAATAACAAGATTCAGTTAGCATCACAGTTTAGAGATACCAGCAAGGACAGGGGAATCATCTAGCTTGCATAAGCTAGAGTGAGCTGTGAGAGTACAGTACAGCAAGCTTAGGCCAACTGTTAACTGAATCTTGCAAATTTGCAAAGTTCAGATACAACACCTCTGTCAGTGAGGGTGTCGACAGTGGAAGAGGAGGAGCAAGCAGTTCATCACATGGGTAGCACAAGCACACTTAATTGAGTAAAACATGCATCTAGCAGCAGCAGCATCACAGAGCAAGCTCTGTGAGCTTGGCTCACTGTTCTTGACCAATTGGTCAGAGAGCATGGCCAGGGAGAGATGATAAAGATAGAAGCAGTATAGAAGTATCACTAAACTGTAGGACACCACTAAATGAAACAAGCTTACATCAAGCAGCATCACAGGGTGTGGTCTGTGGGTTTAGCTCACTGATCTTGACCATCATGGTCAGAGACCATGGCCAAGGAAAGAAGCAGAGGATGGAGAGGAAGAAGGAGGAGCTCACCGGTCGCCCAGGCGCATGTCTAGGCGGCATGGCGGGGCAGTGCCCGCGCGGCCGGCTAGATGCCACCTGGGGATGACTTCACCGTAGCACCGCCGGGAGCACCACAACGGCGCTTCCACCGGCGTGCGCACACACACTTGATCACCTCGAAGAAGCAGAGCAGACATCGGGGAAGGAGCCGGCGGGATGTCGAGATCGGAGGCGATCGTGAAGCAAGATCCTGAGCGGGATCCCATCATGGATCTCCTCGGAGAGGAAGCGGCCAGCGAAACCATTTGGTGGATCTGGTAGAGGAAGCAGCGGCGAGCGTTTCGCCCATGGTGGCGATGGCGATGGTCGCCGGAGACGGCTGGAATGGCCGGGCGACGGCGGAGGCGACCCAGATCGCCAGAGCGTCGACGGGAGTGAGAGAGAGGGGCGACTAGGGCTGGGCTGGGTCGGTTTGACCGACCCAGACCCGAGCCTGGCTGGTTTAGCTGAGCCAGGTGGGCTAGTTGGGCCAGCAGGCCTGTTGGGCCAGCAGGCCAGATGGGCCAGTTTGGTTTTGCCAATTGAATTTAATCCAAAATTCTAATTTAAATTCAAATACCAATTCATTTATGAATTCAAACCAAATACAAAAATTTAAATACCTTTAATAAAGCACTCTCTTAGTCTTTAATGAAATAAACATTTAAATAAATTCAAATTTCTGGATTATTCTTTTAAATATATTTTCTAAAAGCTTTTGAGTTCTATTTTCAAAAACCCTAATTATAATTTATAATATCAAAATTGAATTTCTTCTTTAAAAATTAAATCTTTTTCTTTTTAAATAACTCAACTAAAGTGAAAGGACAAAGATGTCGCCTAGAGGGGGGGTGAATAGGCAATATCAAATTTTACGAATGGCTTGAACAAAAGCGGAATTAAACTAGCGTTTATTTTGTCAAGCAAATAAAACCTAAATAAACTAGGCTCACCTATGTGCACCAACAACTTATGCTAAGCAATACAAGTAACAAGGTGATAGCAAGATATATGACTTCAAGCACGAAGGCTATCACAATGTAAAGTGCATAAGTAAAGAGCTCGAGTATAGAAATAACCGAGGCACGTGGAGACGAAGATGTATTCCCGAGTTCCTCCCTTGAAAGGGAGTACGTCTCGTTGGAGGGGTGTGGTATCGCCACAAAGGCCTAACCAATGCCACAAAGGCCTCACCCTATTCTCCGGTGTGAGCTTGCGCCACAAAGGCCTAGCTCACTCTTCCACTAAGGGGTTCCTCAAGGCGGAACCGGGCCTTTACACAAAGCTTGGGGCACACTTCCACAACTTAATTGGAGGCTCCCAAGAATAGCCACAAAGGCACCACAAAGCCACAAAGCCGTCTAGGGTTCCAAGAACCCAAGAGTAATAAGCTCACAAACTTTCACTTACTCGAATCTCCGGGGAGAACTCAAACCGATGCAACTTATGCAATGGCAAGAGCACACAAGGTGCTCAAATCCTTCTCACTCAAATCCTACCAAAGCAACTAATGCTATGGAGAGATATGAGAGGAAGAACAAAGGAAATCCACAAAGAACTCCAAGATCTAGATTGACTATGTTCCCCTCACTTAGAGGAGAGATGGATTGGTAGAAATATAGATCTAGATCTCCTCTCCCTTTTCCCTCAAAAATATCCAAGAATCATGGGAGGAATGGAGGAGGAAGGGCAAGCTTGCAAAGTCAACAATGGAGGAGAGAGAGGCCCAAAACGTATCCAGCCCAAGGAGGAAGAAGGGGTATTTATACCCCCCCCCCCCCACAAAATATGGCCGTTGCAGACTTGGAGGGGCGGATTATCCGGCCAAAATATGGCCGGAATATCCGGCTGGCCGGATTATCCGGCCCCCAGGCCGGATTATCCGCCCCCTATACTGGGTGACGCCGACTCTGGTCCTTAGCAGAAATTCCGAAACGAAATTTTCGCCCCCAGGCCGGATAATCCGCCCCCCTGGCCAGAATATCCGCCCCCCTTACTGGGTGACGCCGAGCAGAAATTACAATACGGAAACGGTGATAACTTTTTCATCCGGACTCCGTTTTCGATGATCTTGGGCTCGTTGGAATCACCACAACGAGCTCTACAACTTCATCCATAGAAACATCATAGTCCAACAAGGGAGTATAAAACCAAATGATGAAAGGTTTGACCTCTCTTTGAAGGCAAACCGGTAAAACCTCCAAACATCAAAAACGCAATAAGAGCTTCATGCGAAATCCGTTTTTGATGAGCTAGAGCTTGTCATGGAAATAACCACAAGCTCTAGAACCTCACATGGATAAAACCCAAATAAGAACCAAGAAAGATGATGCCAAGTATGCAAAGGTTTGAGCTCTCTCCGAACGATACAATTAAGTTACTCACTCGAGAGCCCCTCTTGATAGTACGGCTACCGATCCTATAACCCGGTCTCACAAATAACACCATGAGACCGGTAAGAAAGAAACCCTAAGACTATCATACCTTTGCCTTGAGCATTCCACTTGAGGTGGATAAAGACGATCTTGATCTTCTCAAGTTGGACCACCTTTCTTGATTGAGCTTGCTTGGTGAAGTCTTGCGGATTGCTCCCCCATACTCTACTATGGAAGAGACTCTCTTTAAGCATATCTTCACATATCCATGATCACAATATAGATGGCAAGCTTCAAGCATATGTTCTCTTCTAGTTGCTCATCTTGAACTTGCGCTTTGACTTGATCAATCCTCGAATCAATTCTTCTTTCTCCATAATGATGGTGTCTTGAGGATACACATGAGATCTCACTCAATCTTATTCTTCAAGACACACTTGACATAAGCTCAACTCCCTTAAGACCAATCTTTGGATCACTCCTTGAATAACACCTTGGTCAACACATAATCTTCTTCTTACAACCTTGACTCTAACAAATGGTTCAAGCATTGTCTATGGACAAGTCCTACACATATAACTCAATGCAACCATTAGTCCATAGGGATTTTCATTAATTACCAAAACCACACATGGGGCTCGATATGATCTTTCAATCTCCCCCATTTTGGTAATTGATGACAATCTCTTTGAGAGGGTTTATATAATGAATTCAAAGAACCAAAATGGTTGTACTAACATCAAATACTACAAAAGTATGTGATGTTAGTAAAACCACCATATATAGAGCAAACTCCCCCACAATCTATGCACGTGTGAATGATCTTGATTTCATTGCATATATTGCCAACCAAGGTTGTTGGTGGAGTTTCCACTATATACTCAACCATGCAAAGCATGCAAGGCAAATGCTTAAGAACAAACCAAAGCATAAAAGCCAATTCCCTTTAAACCCTCGAAACTTCTCCCCCATTGGCATCCATTGCCAAAATGGGCGAAAAACTTAGAAGGCCAATATAGTGTGAGTTCCTCCAAAACGGTGTGCATATCCAAAAGAAATAAGTGAAGACACATGCACATATACAAAGACAAATATATGAAGGAAACCAAACTATATTAAGGATCAAAGATTGCAAAAAAAGATAACACAATGGATAAACTTCAATAAATGAAGAGAGCAATCAAACAATCCAAAGAGCAAATTGAATAAGGATATTATGATAAGATCGAAAAGTTGCTCTAAATAATATGAGGAAGCTCCCCAAGGTGTGTGCACAAAATATTCTATTTGATTTGAAGTAGAAGGTGCACACATATGGAATCATCACTCCCTCAATATTATTCAAAACAAAATGATACCAAGTGAAATTAAATACTATGCTAACCGCAAAATGGTGCTTTAAATGAAATGAGGAAGCTCCCCAAGGTACGTGCAAAAATTGGAATATTTGTATTTGAATACAATTTGCACAACATGGAGTCCTCACTCCCTCAATAACATTTAAAACGCAACCATTTGCAAGAGATCATAGAGAAGAAATTAAGCTTACACTTGCATCAAACAAATGGTTGAGCAACAAGCAAGGGACAATATATTAAAAGGCTCAACCAAAGGAATGTGTGATAGGAATGACAAAGAATATTATAAGACTAACACAATGATAAGCATAGAGCATCCACATAGTCTTCAATGAATGATATTGCTTAGCATTCCATCCCAACACATAAGGTTCAAATAAGATATCAAATAATGAGATATCATCTCTCATGTGTATAAGTTTCTAAGTAGACAATATCACAAAGATAATTATCACAAAGAAACATATACACACAAAATAGATACTAAGAATAGAACAAGATATCCAAAATGAAGTCATGCAATATACCAATGAGATTTTTGCTTTTAAAGCATGGCCAAAGGCACAATTTATCTTATTGTATATTGATGAACTTCAACCACAAACATGTCAAAGACATCGCAAATATCAACAAGGGAAAGAAGATAGTTGGGATGCTTTGATAAAAACAACAAGTATCAAAATGAAGGATACCAAACGGAAGAAATAAATTTGTAATTTCATCAATTTTGCACATGTGAGCTTATTGAGGAATTGATATGCAAAAAGATTGCTAAGTTGACATATATGGGATAGGAGAATCATGAGCATGATTTTTATATGTTCCCAATAATATGTCCTCATCTCAACTTGCTCACATTTGCAATAAAGAGGTTTCATTAAAATCCTTGCAAGAACCATATGATTTTCAAATAAAGATATCCATGCCAAGAAACAACCTACACAAGGTTGGACGCTAGAAAAGTATGCATAAAAAGATACTTGTTACCGAGATATTAAAGGTTGGATGTAGTAGATAGGAGTTCTTCAATAATCCTAGCTTGCCTCAAATTATCATTTAGTCACCACTTCATCCTTATTATTGAGACAAGCACCAATATATCTCCATGTACCTAAAACAAAGTTCAAGTACAAGATGGTCCCCAAACTCATTGGGTCCAAAGTAGTTAGAAACTACAACATATAGGACAAACTCCACATAAATATGTGCATATATATATGAAATTGAATTTCATGCACGTCTTAGCCGATTTAGGATTTGATGGAGCTTCTCCTATATATTTGATCAAAGAAAGCAAAAACATGCCATACAATATACATTTAGTAAATATGCATGCACAAGACTTTCAAGAGCCAAAGGAGATACAATTTGGACAAAACACCAAGAAGGACAAGAGAGCACACAAAATTGTGAAGCTACAAAAGGTTGTCCAAATTATATCAAAGAATCAAATCAACACAAGATTGACTCCAAAGTTCAACTAGTGAACGAAGCAAAAGCCAATGAGCATAAAGCATAACTAAAACACACATGCTCAAAGACATATCTCATTTTAAGAGTAAGAAATAAATAATAAGGAATGAGATCACCAACTCCCAAAGAGAGCAAGGTTCAAACAAACAAACCAAACTCTCCACACTTTTTATGATGGCACACTAAGTACCAAAAAGAAAAGATTTGTCTTCCAACAAAAAACCAATACCAATTGAAATAAGCACAAAGAGTATGTTATAACAAATATAGGAGAGCTCCCCCAAGATTAGTGCATTATTTATGATTTTGCATTTGAATACAAAATGCACACAAGTGGGATCATCACATCTACCTACATATAAATAACACAAAACAAGTTCAACGAAATCAAATGGAATAACAAGAGTCACGGAAGACAATGGGAGCTAAAACAAATACAATTTTGGCTAGAGATAAGGCAATTAAAAGCAATAGCCAATGTAAAGATGATCAATATACATGTGCCACATGATATATTACCAATTGTCCAAGAACAAGAGGTATTTGGATTTATTTCCCGGTGGTAGTTTACATATAAATCCAAGATCATCTTCACAATAAAGAAGCATACGGAGAAGGATAAGAATTAATCACCAGGCTAAAGAAGATATTCTTGATAGACTCAAATAGTTAAACAATCACGCAAAGCAATGATTAATATAACTTGAAGCAAATGGTTTTCCAACTTTGATGTAGCATTCCACATTTTAGGAAAACCCTATCAAGAAAGTATCTCACAAACAATATCCAAAACAAGAGCAATAAAACAATTTGGCAAATTGGAATTTGTTTGAGAAAACATGCCACATAGAAGCAAGATAATTTACAATATCAACACTATGTGACACAACCTCAAATATACACATTATATTGGTTTGTATTATGCACAAAGCTTATTACTCCCCCATAATGTGATAAAACATTTATTTTTCATAAGAGGCAAATAAAATCCAACAAGATGATTAATGGACATTATAGAATTTGAATTTCTTTTGAGAATGACATACCACATAGAGACTAGATAATCTTTAAATATCAATACTAAGTGGTATTCCTCATGTACACACATTTTTAGGATTGTGAAGTGCAAAGCATATCACTCCCCCAAAATGGGATGGTCCAATAATCTCTCACAAGAGCCAAGTAGATACAAACAATATGCAAAAGGCTCAACAAGAACACCCATACATGGTGTGCAAACCAACATGCACATACTTGATTACTCAAAATGAAGCAAGTAGGAAGCACAACATATACAAACACATGCAAGATACAAAACCCAACACATGCAAAGGGGCGAGTAACTTTCAAGGTAGATAAGTTGAATACATGTTACCGCAAGGAGGAATATTGGATATATGATAGAAATAAGATAATCCAAATGACTTGACTTGAGAAAATATAATTGATGAAGATCCCTTAATCTTCATGATATAGCAAAGTCTCCAATGCCCTCCAACAGCACCTATTGTTCAAGTAATGGCTTGTTGGTCCCCAACCAAGTTGGGTCCTAAGAAGTTAGAAACAATAGGTTTGGCAACCCAAATGGTTCTTTTCTTGACACCACTTTGAGCGCCAACAAATTTGGCAAACACATTGCCAACCTTATCCTTGCAAAGTGAATAACCATCTTCAATTATGATAGGGTTGGATGAGTTACCACTAGTGCATGAAGAAGATAGGTGACCCTTCTCATGGCATATGTAGCAAGTTCTTTTCTTCACCTTCTTCTCACTTGATTTCTCCACAAGGGGAGCATTAGCTTGATTTTTCTTGGGAAGTGACCTTTCTTCAACTCGAGGTTGAGCATGGCCTTGAACTTGAGGCCGCTTCCCTTGTTGCTTCTCACTAAGTACCTTTTTCTTCAAATGGCAAGATCTAACATGGTGCCCTTCAATTTTGCACTTGAAGCAAACAATCTTGGCCAGATTCTTGACTTGTTCTTGGCCCTTCTTCTTGTATATTTTAGACTTCTTATTGTTACTAGAGATAAATCCAAGTCCACTCTTGTCATTGGGGGATTTTTGCACACTCAAGATCTTGTTGAGTGTGGACTTCCCTTCATGACGTTTTTCCAAGTCTTTCTTCAATGAAGTAACTTGGGCCTTGAGCTCTTTGATTTCCTCTACATGGTTAGTGACAACACAAGTACTAGTGGAAGTAGAGGCTACATTGTTAGAGAAACAAGGCAAGGAGGGTAATTCATCACTAGATGTAGCAATAGTATAAGTGGATGAATTACTAGGACTAGCACATGTCAATATAGCATTTTGAGAAATAGTGCTAGTGTCCACATGAGGCTCACAAGATGTTACCTTTGTAGATATAGCCTCATGAGCTAACATTAGGCGAGCATGGGACACTAAAAGATCCTCATTAGAGCTAGATAGCTTTTCATGACTTTCTTCCAATTTCCCATACTTTCTAGTTAGCAACTCAAGTTGAGCCCTTAGCTCAACATTCTCCTTCACAATAGATGCTTCACAAGAAATAGAGTTAGTAGCACAAGCATCATTATCATGAGCAATAGGAGAAGACAACTTGGCAAGAGCGAGGTCACGTTCTTTAGTGAGTTTAGAAATAATTTCATTACATAACTCCTCAATGGATTCAAGCTTCTCCTCAAGAGAAACCCGAAGCTCTTGCTCTTCCTCTAGAGCATATTTTAAATCATGGATATCATTGGCATACTCACGCTCAAGAGAAAACATTTTATCAATTTGTTCTTCCTTCATCTCAATGAGTTTCATGCTCTCAATAGCACAACTCATGATTTCAAAGAAGTTGGGCAAAACATTTTTATGGTTATGCAAAGCATCAAAGACCACCTTACCCTTCTTGTTTAAGTACTCAATATAGTCTTCTTCATTTTCCTCATCCTCACCATTGTCCTCAACATCATTATGATTTGAAGATCTAGCCATAAGGCATATGTTGGAACCGTGAGAAGAAGAAGATGAAGAAATACTTGAAGCTCCATTCAAGACCTTGTCTTGGCCCAAAGACTCTTCGGTTTCCTCTATATGGTTAGCATCACAAATACTAGAGGAAATAGAAGCATTTGTATCATGTCAACAAGACAAAGCAAGCATATCATCATGAGATTTATTCAAGAAATTTACACATGATATGCAAGGACTATCAACACAAGCATGTAAAACATTTATGGGGCTACAAGTGTTTAAGTCCAAAGATGAAGCATTGCAATGAGATAGAGATGAAGGATCATCAAAAGTAAGCATACTATCACCATTGCAAGTTTCATCACCACTCACCATATCATTACCTTGTGTCTTGCCACACTTTGGTAAAGTGGATGAAAGTTCATTGCGGCCGAAAGTGGAAGGAATACAATCATCCTCAATAGTCTTGGACACACCATATTTTTCTTGAAGCTTTGTCCATATCTCATGAGCGCTCCGAAAAGGCGTGATGGAGAAGGTAACTACATCGCTCAAAGCATTAACAATCACATGAGTAGCTTGAGCATTGAGATACAAGTTTTTCTCATCCTCTAAAGATAGATTTTGAGTATCCTTTGGAGGAGAAAAACCCGCATCTACAATTCGCTCCATAGATGGGTCCATGACCCGAAAATAATTAAGCATGTGAATTTTCCAAGTATCATAATTTGTGCCATCAAATATAGAAGTGTTATTGTGCACTAATCCCCTAGCCGACATCTTTGCTCTCAAGGCGGTGAAGCCTAAAATGAGAAACCTGGCTCTGATACCAATTGAAAGGACACAGATGTCGCCTAGAGGGGGGGTGAATAGGCGATATCAAATTTTACGAATGGCTTGAACAAAAGCGGAATTAAACTAGCGTTTATTTTGTCAAGCAAATAAAACCTAAATAAACTAGGCTCACCTATGTGCACCAATAACTTATGCTAAGCAATACAAGTAACAAGGTGATAGCAAGATATATGACTTCAAGCACGAAGGCTATCACAATGCAAAGTGCATAAGTAAAGAGCTCGGGTATAGAAATAACCGAGGCACGTGGAGACGAAGATGTATTCCCGAGTTCCTCCCTTGAAAGGGAGTACGTCTCGTTGGAGGGGTGTGGTATCGCCACAAAGGCCTAACCAACGCCACAAAGGCCTCACCCTATTCTCCGGTGTGAGCTTGCACCACAAAGGCCTAGCTCACTCTTCCACTAAGGGGTTCCTCAAGGCGGAACCGGGCCTTTACACAAAGCTTAGGGCACACTTCCACAACTTAATTGGAGGCTCCCAAGAATAGCCACAAAGGCACCACAAAGCCACAAAGCCGTCTAGGGTTCCAAGAACCCAAGAGTAATAAGCTCACAAACTTTCACTTACTCGAATCTCCGGGGAGAACTCAAACCGATGCAACTTATGCAATGGCAAGAGCACACAAGGTGCTCAAATCCTTCTCACTCAAATCCTACCAAAGCAACTAATGCTATGGAGAGATATGAGAGGAAGAACAAAGGAAATCCACAAAGAACTCCAAGATCTAGATTGACTATGTTCCCCTCACTTAGAGGAGAGATGGATTGGTAGAAATATAGATCTAGATCTCCTCTCCCTTTTCCCTCAAAAATATCCAAGAATCATGGGAGGAATGGAGGAGGAAGGGCAAGCTTGCAAAGTCAACAATGGAGGAGAGAGAGGCCCAAAACGTATCCAGCCCAAGGAGGAAGAAGGGGTATTTATACCCCCCCCCCCCCACGAAATATGGCCGTTGCAGACTTGGAGGGGCGGATTATCTGGCCAAAATATGGCCGGAATATCCGGCTGGCCGGATTATCCGGCCCCCTGGCCGGATTATCCGCCCCCTATACTGGGTGACGCCGACTCTGGTCCTTAGCAGAAATTCCGAAACGAAATTTTTGCCCCCAGGCCGGATAATCCGCCCCCCTGGCCGGAATATCCGCCCCCCTTACTGGGTGACGCCGAGCAGAAATTACAATACGGAAACGGTGATAACTTTTTCATCCGGACTCCGTTTTCGATGATCTTGGGCTCGTTGGAATCACCACAACGAGCTCTACAACTTCATCCATAGAAACATCATAGTCCAACAAGGGAGTATAAAACCAAATGATGAAAGGTTTGACCTCTCTTTGAAGGCAAACCGGTAAAACCTCCAAACATCAAAAACGCAATAAGAGCTTCATGCGAAATCCGTTTTTGATGAGCTAGAGCTTGTCATGGAAATAACCACAAGCTCTAGAACCTCACATGGATAAAACCCAAATAAGAACCAAGAAAGATGATGCCAAGTATGCAAAGGTTTGAGCTCTCTCCGAACGATACAATTAAGTTACTCACTCGAGAGCCCCTCTTGATAGTACGGCTACCGATCCTATAACCCGGTCTCACAAATAACACCATGAGACCGGTAAGAAAGAAACCCTAATACTATCATACATTTGCCTTGAGCATTCCACTTGAGGTGGATAAAGACGATCTTGATCTTCTCAAGTTGGACCACCTTTCTTGATTGAGCTTGCTTGGTGAAGTCTTGCGGATTGCTCCCCCATACTCTACTATGGAAGAGACTCTCTTTAAGCATATCTTCACATATCCATGATCACAATATAGATGGCAAGCTTCAAGCATATGTTCTCTTCTAGTTGCTCATCTTGAACTTGCGCTTTGACTTGATCAATCCTCGAATCAATTCTTATTTCTCCATAATGATGGTGTCTTGAGGATACACATGAGAGCTCACTCAATCTTATTCTTCAAGACACACTTGACATAAGCTCAACTCCCTTAAGACCAATCTTTAGATCACTCCTTGAATAACACCTTGGTCAACACATAATCTTCTTCTTACAACCTTGACTCTAACAAATGGTTCAAGCATTGTCTATGGACAAGTCCTACACATATAACTCAATGCAACCATTAGTCCATAGGGATTGTCATTAATTACCAAAACCACACATGGGGCTCGATATGATCTTTCATAAAGTTTTATAACTTAAACTTTAATTCCAAACCTTTACTTAATTACCTCAACACTCCAATGGGGTAAAACACACAAATATAACTTGTTTTCTTTTAGAAACTCTTTAAACCCTAGAAAGTGGGTAAAACACACAAATAAGAAAACCAAGATCATAATTCACAATGCATAGCATATCATTGTGCATAGCATCCAACTATTTCTTGAAACATTGTCCTTATCGGACAATACTTGGATTTCTGTAGAACAAGGAGATCAGGAGCAACGCCAAGTATTCGACTCCATTACCTTTCAGTCACAAGGCAAGTTTATCTTGCTCATATCTTTTGATTGCACTGGTTTTGAAACTTCTTGCAAAGTGATGACATCTAACTATAACATTTCAAAAGAGATGGAAAACTTATTTTCATAAATGATTATGACTAGTGGTTATCGACCAGTGGTGATAACCTAGGAAGGCTGGCAGGTGGAACCACGGTAAGATTGTGGTGGTGGAGGTTCCACTTGCACGGGAAATTAAACCTAGGATTAACAACCAATGCCACAGTTATTCTTGTGCCGTAAAAACCGTGTCATCCAAGAGACTTGGAATGGGACGGGAAAGTCAGTTGTATCTTCTCTCGTTCGCATGTCAACGGACAGCCAGCTGCCGGTCGCAGTAGGTCTTGCGGGACTACTTGCATATGGGTGGGACACCTAAGTTCTCACGGCCCTGGTGTCTATGATGGTCCGCAAGGGACGCCAAGGTACTTCATCGTTGGGGGTGAATATCAGGGGCACAACCTGCTTGCGTGAATTGGGTGGGCATGCATTGTGCGGAGAAGGCAGTGATTGGCTTGGATCAATGACTGAGCCCCACATCAAGGAATTGTGGACGGGAATGTACGCCCGGTTGTGCAGCAAGGCTTTGATCTCTCTTGGAAGGATGCACCTCTGCAGAGTGTAAAAAGATGTGACATGTTACCCCTTGCTCCGGGAAGGAGTTGCGAACGCGGCAGGAAAGGTGCTCTCAAGGCACTAATACCCTGTGTTGGCTGTTGGGCATAGTTTTCTAAAGTAAAAGCAACCTTTCAAGAAAACATTATTAAAACTTGCATAGGCCTACGACTCTTTTGGGTCTGTGGCTATAAAAGGAGCATATCACACACCTTCTTTCTAAAGAAACTTGCTGGGTAATGCTCGTTACTCACCCCAATCTCTTAAACCCTTGCTAGACTGTGAAGAACTCGACGAGGCTACCCTAAATGCAATTGAAGGCCAGCAGGACATCTTCTACGAGGAGCCAGATCTCTCTCGCGGCGTAGAAGGTGTGGACTACATCATTCGCTACGGGGCATCCTCCGGCGAGGAATCAGAATGAAGAACTACTAACTAATAGGGTAGTACCGTAGCCGAGGAACCGAGCAACTGTAGGATATGAATAAGTTGCTGAGTTCTTCCTGTGTTTAATTATTTGAGCTTTCAGTTGTTGTAACACTAAGCACTTAAGGTGTTCTCTTTATCGGGAGCATTTCGGTATCATCACGCTTTGGTATGTAATAAATGTGGATCAGTTTGTATTTGGGCCCGCAATGTTTCTGTTGTACCATTCTGAGGGATGTAATATTTGTGGAGGCTTGTTCCGCAAGTGTTATATCAACGACTTGCATACTACAACATGCAGTGGTATGCTGGGTCACCGCAAGCATTTATTTGGTTTTCTCCTTTGATGCTTTATTTGGGTTGACTTGGCGCATGCTTACACATGTTAACTACAAAATAAGTCGCCTATAGCCTCTATGATCATTTAGTTTTTGACTTTTGATGTCATCTTATGCTTCTTTTAATGTTGCTTTATCGCTTTGCATGATTATGGCTGTTATTGCTCTCTTAGTTGGTCGCTCCCAGTCTTTTGCTAGCCCTCATTTTGTACTGAGTATAAGCTCTACTCGTGCATCCAACTCTCAAAAACCAAGTTTGCCATTGTGTCCACTATAAATTCCTATGCATGGTATTTGTAAGCCATTCCAAGTAAATTTTCATGTGCTACCTTTCAAAAAAACCTTCAAAATACTTCTCATTTTGTGACACTGTTTTCAGCTCATGGGGATGTAGTGGTCGGATTTGCTATCTTCCATATTGTTTATTCCAAAAAGAAAAAAAGGAAAAAAAATGAAAGAAAAATGCACTCCTCCATGGTATGTGAATGTTGGTGGGCACCCGATGGAACCGGTTAGCCATGGTTTGAGAAAGGAAAAAAGGTGGGGAGGAGTGCCAAGCTTTATAAAGGAAACTAATTTTTTTGTATTTTTGATAAAACGATGCAAGCAAAAACAAAGTAAAGCAAAACTAAAACAAAGTAAAGGATGTGCGTGCGAAACTCCCCTTGCAGAAGTCTTCTTTTCCCCAGCAACGGCGCCAGAAAATTAGCTTGATGCGGGCAGGATGACCACCCAGTTGGGAACCCCAAGAGGAAGGTATGATGAGCACAGTAGCAAGTTTTCCCTCAGTAAGAAACCGAGGTTTATCGTCCCGTAGGAAAAAGCCAAACTTAAGAAGGTGATGCTTGCTAGCTTCGTGACACTCCAGCAAGGGCGCCGTTTACGATACTTGTTGGTGCATCTTCAACTACTAGCAACGTGGAACCTGCACACAACACAATCAAGTACTTTGCTCCCAACTTACGATGAGGTTGTCAATCTCACCGGTTTGCTGTAAACAAAGGTATGAGCGTATCGAGTGGAAAATAGTAGTACTATACGAGAAAGTAAACAGTGCGAGTAATAGTAAAACAGTGTAACAATGTAAAGGAAATTGGACCGGGGTCCACAGTTCAATAGTGGTGTCTCTCCATAAAATAAATAACAACATGTTGGGTAAACAAATTACAGCTGGGCAATTGATAGAATAAAGATAACGTGCATAGGTCGCGAGGATCACTATGAGATTTACTTAGGGCATTACAACAAAATACATAGACCGCCATCCAACTGCATCTATGACAAATAATCCACTCGTGGGGAATCATCCGAGGACCCCTTGAGTATTAAGTTACGAACAACAGATAACTGCATTAAGCAAAGTGTGTAATGTAACAAAACGAATGTCCTTGGACACAAGAATATTGTTTTCTCCCTAGTGGCAACAGCACATCTACAACCTTAGAGGTTTCTGTCACTCCCCCAGATTAAATAGAGGCATGAACCCTACTATCGAGCATAAATACCCCCTCTTGGAGTCACTAGTATCTACTTGGCTGATACGTCACAAATGTATCTATAATTTTTGATGCTCCATGCTTGTTTTTACACCATTTGCCTTGTGTTTCATTACACTTCGTGGCACTTTTATGCATTTTCTAGAACTAACCTATTAACAAGTCGCCACAGTGCCAGTTCCCTGTTTTCTGTTATTTTTGTGTTTCAGAAGTGATACACAGGAAATATTCTCGGAATTGGATGAAATAAGTCCCTGAAGTCTTATTTTGCCCGGAAGCTTCTAGAGATCCGAAGAGCCGAAGGAGAGGGGCCACAGGCCAGCCTCACACTAGGCCGGCGCGGCCCAGGCCCTGGCCGCGCCGCCTAGGTGTGAGGAGGCCTGGGGCCACTCCTGACGATGCCCCTTCGCCTATATAAAGCCTCGGGACGGAAAATCCTAAAGGAGTCGGCGAAATTTCCAGAACAGTTCCGCAGCGCCGCCACCGTCGAAGCCAAATTTTGGGGGACAGAAGTCTCTGTTCCGGCACCCTGCCGGGACGGGAAAGTGCCCCCGGAGCCATCTCCATCGGTCTCCATCGCCGTCTGCGCCGTCTCCATCGACCTCACCGCCATCTCCATCAACCTTGCTGTCTCCTATGATGAGGAGGGAGTAGTTCATCCCCGGGGTTGAGGACTCTACCGGTAGCTATGTGGTTCACCTCTCTCTCCCATGATGTGATCTTTATGTGATCGTGAGCTTTGTATCATGTTGAATAAGTAGATGTTACTCTTCTTCATTATGTGTACTCTAGTGTGTTATTAAAGTAATATATTCCTCCTGCCATGGTGTAACGGTGACAGTGCGTGCATCATGGTGGTACTTGGTCTAGGCTATGATTGTGATCTTTTATGGATTATGAGAATAATTATCACTATGATAGTATTGAAGTGATCTATTCCTCCTTTCATGGTGTAATATTGACAGTGTGTGCACCGTGTTAGTACTTGGTCTAAGTTGCAATAATATCTATCTTGAGTTGTGATTTGATTTGGATATCTCTATGAGTGGTGTTTGTCAAGTACTTGATGAACTTTGAGGAGTGCTTCGTAGCCCTACGCAATGATTAGTGTTATTCAATAGGAGAGTAATTCAGAGTACCATAGTGAAGAGAAGTTATCTATTGGTTCAATTATGTTATATTTGTTGGGAGTGTGTCCACTAGTGAAAGTATGATCCCTAGGCCTTGTTTCCAAGCTTTGCACACCGTTTACTTGCTGTTTTGTTACTTGTTTGCTTGCTGCCATTTTTATTCCAGATTGCATTTACTACTTATAATCATCTATACCACTTGTATTTCACTATCTCTTTGCCGAACTAGTGCACCTATACATCTGACAAGTGTATTGGGTGTGTTGGGGACACAAGAGACTTTATGTATCGTAATTGCAGGGTTGCTTGAGAGGGATAGCTTTGACCTCTTCCTCCCTGAGTTCGATAAACCTTGGGTGATCCACTTAAGGGAAACTTGCTGCTGTTCTACAAACCTCTGCACTTGGAGGCCCAACACTGTCTATAAGAACAGACGCGTGCGTAGACATCATTGTCCAAGATAGCTACTAACAACGGAGAGCATGCAAGATCATAAACAACATAGAGATAACATAAGATATATGATTCAGCACATCAACTCAACATAACACCAATATTCATCGGATCCCAACAAACACAACATGTAGAATTACACAAAGATGATCTCGATCATGTAAGGCAGCTCATGAGATCTAAACATGAAGCACATGGTGGAGAAGACAACCATCTAGCTACTGCTATGGACCTATAGTCCAACGTAGACTACTCACTCATCGCGCCGAAGGCAAGCATGGCGATGAAGAAGACCTCCAGTGGCGATTCCCCTCTCCGGAAGGGTGCCAGGAAGAGCTTCTAGACTCTCCCGATCTCGGGTCGATGACGGCGGCAGATCGTGATGTGTTTCTGGAAAATTGATCGGGTCGTTAGGTTTTTCTCGTCGGGTGGTCTTTATAGGCGAAGGGGCGGCGCCAGAGGTGGGCCTGGGTGGCCTCACCACCAGGGGGCGCAGGCCAGGGGCAGGTCACGCCGCCCTGTGGCCCCCTTCGTCTCCTCTTCGGACTTCTAGAAGCTTCGTTAAATTTCTGGATGTTCGGTTTTTGTTTCGTCCAATTCCGAGAATATTTCCTGTGTAACTTTTCTGAAACACAAAAACAGCAGAAAACAGGAACTGGCACTGTGGCATCTTGTTAATAGGTTAATTCCGACAAATGCATAAAAACGCCACGAAGTGTAACGAAACACTAAGGAAATGGTGTAAGAACAAGCATGGAGCATCAAAAATTATAGATACGTTTGAGACGTATCACTCCTCTTCTCGTCCCGCTCGGCGGTGCTTTCCGTCGTGAACTCGTGGTTTCAGATGTGTTGGTGGGGATAAAGTGCAAGTCGGGGTTGAGCGGGCAGTGGATAGATGTAATCAGCTCTTACGGGCAGCGATGCCTTTTTCGCTGAACCGCCGCACGGGACGATAGCTATGCGGCGCCTGCGTGTAGATTTTTCCTTCATTAAAATGTGGCAGGTACATATTTGCACAAAGGCCCTAACATCACTCGCCCTAAGGAACCTAATATTTGAAGATAAGACCTTTGTATTTACAGAAAACATCCTCAAGCAAAAAAAAAGTTGAAGCAAACAAGCCCCTGGGTGTCACCGCCACTGCTCGCTGGCGTCCTCCAGGCGTTGCCACCGAGGAACAAGAGCAAGGTGCTCATTGGCTCCCTTCCGGCAAAGATCCGTTGTCGCAGGTCGTCTCCAATCCATCGGGGATGCACCACTTGGTGGAGAGGAGCCGCCGAGCTCCCGCAACGAGGATGACGAGCCATCGAGGAAATAAGACTCTGACCCTGGGCCTATTATATTTTTCATTAATTTCAGAAAAAGGCTTATTTCAAAATGTTATAACAAAATATTACTCCCTTCGTTCACTAATATAAAACATTTTGGCAAGGTAAATAGCAATGACAAAACATCTTATATTATAAAAAAGAGGAAGTATTTATTTCAAAAAGATTAGAAAATAGTATTGTACCAGCTCAGTAATTGCAAAATATTTTTTCAAAAACATGAAAAAATGGATCGTCCAGTAAAAAAATTACCCTTGTATTTTTAAAAATGTTCATGGATGTTAAACTTGAAAAAAAACAAAAGGACAATGTCTTGAAAAAATGGTTCGTGATTTGAGGAAATGGTTTGCTGATTCAAAAAAATATGTTCATGTGTTTTAAAAGTAATTTCCATGTCTTTGTCCCTTAATATAAAATGTTATTAAATCTATACATACATAAGCATATTGGATGTAGAACATGTTATAGAGAGAGTGAGTATATAATAATACTATCACCGCTCACTAACTTAAGACCTTTTAGCTTTTTTCATAAATGTATGTACCTAAACATGTTTTCATAGGTAAATTTACTCATTTTGTATCTATGTAGTTCAGTTTAAAATATCTAAAAGAACTTACATTAGTGAACAAAGGAAGTAGCTTTTTTAGATGTAAACATGCATTCCATTACCGAGTGTGCTCAGCAAGATCGCTGGCACCTAATCACGCATAGCGTTAAGCGGCGTCATACGGCTGGGGCCGAGTCACAACAAAGCGTCGCCATAGCGTCCGCATCATTTACAATGGAGATTAAACAATGGAAATTAAACCAGATAAAAAACAATGGAAATTAATTTACCACATATAAACAATGGAGATTAAACAACAACTAAACCAGACAACGGTGACCCACACGAAACCGGCGGTTGCACCTTGCTTCATCTGGACCAAACCGTAGTTTGAATGTTTGATCAACACCTTGTTAACTGAAGATGTAGTGTGAGATTGACACATACCTTGCAAGATTCCACCAAAATCCCGCTTATAGACTTATAGTTCAATTGGAGATATTTAGTTCAAATTTTGAACTAGAAATCTTCAAACTATAGGTGGAATTTTGATAGGATCCTGTTCCTTTGGTGAACTGGCTGGAAATCAAAGCCACAAAGCCAGTAAATGGTAGCTTAGAATTAACCGCCGTAACATGATCCACAACTGAGACAGCACCAAGTCGAGCTCTGAAGCTGTAAGTTTCAGCATCAGTTAAACTGACAATACAACGCCTTACAGAAAGCAACCACAAGATATAATAACATGGCATCGCATCACTCAAACTACGATAACCAGCTATCACGAAGATGATCTAAAACAAAAGCTACCACGAAGATCAAAGAAGGGACGAAACTAGTCTCGATTACCGAAGGCAGCAGACCACACAATCCCATCTCCCAGAGTGCACAGAGTTCGTCTAGAAGATGCATACGACACAGGAAATGCGGCCCATCAGGTCTAAAAGACTGCTACCCTCAACCCTCTACACTTATTGTCAGGGCAAAGCAGACAGGTTTTAGCATGGGATGCTAACAGCTAAAGCTATGTACATCAGTTCACTTACTACTACACAACCTAAGACACAATTAGGTCCACTTATCATCAGAGGTTCCTGCGCCCCACGCTGAATCAGAATCTGGCTTTTCAGCCCACTTGTCGAGGGTCTCTGTCGGAGGAGCCGCCAGGGTCTCTTGCTGTGTCTCTGACACTAGGGTCTCTTGCTGGGTCGCTGACGGAGAAGCTGGAGTCTCTTGTGAAGCTGTTTCGGCTGGTGAAGCTGGAACCTCTAGCTGAGAGTGCTGTGATGGAGCGGCTTGCGAGGTCACAGCCGGAGCTGACTGGGAAGCCTCGGCTGGAGTGGCTGGTGCTGTACCTCCATCAGCTGCTGGTGCCCGATCACGGTTGCGCTTCTGGAAATACATCTGAGAGACCAGTTCAGCGGACTCTTCTGCATAGTTCTTCCTCACATAGTTATCCATGCACTTGATGTAGGAGAAGTCTGTTTGCGTCCCATCTGATGACACCACGTAAAAGCATCGACTTTCTTGGAAAGTGTGGTGCTTGTTAACCTGCCAAAATCAAATGAAGCCATCAACACCACAAACCAAATCATCATTTTTCAAACTCTACTGTAGCGCATCACGGTAGGTATAGAACGCTATAAGGAGCACAAGAATCCGTACCATTATATGATCAGTTTCAGCAGACAGCTTCTTTTCCTTTTCGGGGTGGTGCTCCAGAATCTTCTCTTTGATGAACTTTTCATCCTCCAGGGAAAGATTTACACCATCACTGCAACATTTCAGGATAAAGATAAAAAATAAATATTTAAGATGGTGTAAACCAAATAACTATTTTGCATGTGGCATACTTTTGAACTGTTAGAACCTTAAAAACTTGATAGCATACTACGTAGAACACAAAGCACAAGAAAATGTGAGACAATTTACCATGATTCACGGAAGATCTTTCTGACCATTACTACAATGGGTTCAATTTCGTGTAAAATCTTCTTTGCCTCAGCTGGTAGTTCGAACCGTGGTCTTGGTGGCCTCTCATCAGGTCTCATTGGGGGCCTACCAGGATTATCTCTTTGGTCTCTCCGGTTTTCTTTGGCAGCCCATCCATCTGATTTCCAGCCTTTGCTGTTGTTAGTGTTCAGATTATCAGTACTGGAGTCCTTGGCTTGAGCAGAGCCCCAGCCATCCCACGAATCTGGATCCTTTGCATCTGAATTCTCGTTACCCTGAGCAGCATTCCATGCGTTGTCTGACGGTGAAGCAGCCACATTACCCCAGGACTTCTCCTCCGCAGTAGAAGTCCGGGCCTTTGTGGCCACATTCCCCCAGGAATCAGTCTGTGCATCCATAGGCTCTGCAGAAGAAGTTTGAGCACTCCCCCAAGGAACATCTTCTGCAGTAGAAGTCTGAGTCTTAGCTGCCACACTTCCCCAGGAATCATTCTGTGCATCAGTATGCGGCTTAGAAGCCTTCTCGTCCCATGTATTTCTTGACGGTGGTGCTGGCTCGTTTCCCCAAGAGGCCTGGTCAACATTTGTCTTGCAAGAACTAGCTTGCTTTTCCCAGGTACCATCACCTCTATCTGAATTATTTTTGCCCCAAGAGTCCCGATCCAGATTTTTCTTAGATATCACACAAGGGATGGGCTGTTTACCCCAGTTACCACCACCTTCATCTGTATCCCTTTTAGCACTCTGATCAGCCCAAGTGTTGATTTCAGCTGGTTCTTCTGGAACAGTCTTCTTATCCTTCCCCTTTTCAGTGCCCCAGCCTCCCCAATCAGCGGAATTATCCTCCACTGTCGCAGGCACATTCCAAGATGAATTGCCTTGATCTGCTGGCTGGTTCCCCCAGTTACCACCACCTCCATCCGTACCCTTCTTGGCACTCTGATCAGCCCAAGTATTGAGTTCAGGTGGTTCTTCGGACACAGTCTTCTTATCCTTTGCCTTTTCAGTGCCCCAGCGCCCCCAATCAGCAGAATCATTCTGCAGTGTCTCGGGCACATTCCAAGAAGAAGTGCCTTGATCTGCTGGTTGCTTCCCCCAGTTACCGCCACCTCCATCCATATCCTTCTTAGCACTCTGATCAGCCCAAGTATCGAGTTTTGCAGCTCCCGTGTCAGCAGCTGCAGCTGCATTACTCCAGCCTCCCCAATTGTCAGAATCATTCTCAACACTTGCATTTTGTTCCCAGCTTGAATTCACCGTTGGGCCATTATCCCATGAGCCACCACCCTTCTCAGTAACTTCTTGTTCAAGACAATCTTCAAAAGTGGGCACACCAAGGGTCCCATCCAATTCTGGTGATAGGCAGATATCATCCATCGCGTTGTCTTCAACAAGGTAGTCCACATCGTCCAAGAATGTGTATCTAGCCTTTTCTTGGTCAGTCCTCACCAAGGCCAGGAAATCATACAGGCCATCACCATACTCCTTGTTGCTTTTTAGCTGCAATGGTCAAATTAAAACATAAGTGTAAGTTAGCATTGTTAGACCACATCACGTAGCACAAGTTTATAGCAATAGAACTGTTGTAGTAAAACAATTCATTTGACTGGCCCTACCATGAAGACCTTTGACCCCAATTCATGGGATCAGTCCCCGGTAAATATTGCCTTAAGCTCCATTAATAATATGAACAGTAAGCTCCAGTGGGTTGAAAGACCAACTTACCTGATTTTCATTCCAAAGAATCTCAAAAGACGACCCAGTGCCAAGTGCTGCATGCTTGCCCCACGAACATGATGAGACCACACAACCCAATGAATCAGAATGACATTTCTCAGCAGCCTTCTCAAAGCATTTCATAGGGGTCTACAAAAGAAGACCAGGACATCAGCATAGGGTATGTTGTGATAAAAACAAATCAAAAGAACTTAGAAATAAACTTACAAACAAGGTGGACTCTGTAAAAGGTACTTGAACTTTCAATGAACGGAAGGTCGCCTTATAACCAGCATTGTTGAACCCATTCAAGTTACCGGTGCATGTCATGCTGTTTGCGACAAGTACCAGATGGTCCTTAAGAATTCCTTTAGCAACCGTCTTCATAGTTGTCGAAAGGCGCTGCACAAAACATTAAGGACAAAAAAATATCTATTGAGATAGGATGCAAAGATAAAAGTTGCAAAAAGGCGCTGCCCAAATACACAACCACAAAACTGTTGCAGAAAATTGTTTCTCGTTATAAGCATTACATGACAGTTGAGTCAAACAGAACAAAAGGTAAATTGCTAAGTACTAGTAACAAATCTCAGAACTAGGCCGCTGTGTTTAACTAGACACTGATCTTAAACATGGTACTATCTACTGATGCGTACAATTTGAATGGTAAATTAGCTAGTCCCACCATTTACAAATGAATGATTAAAATCGAACATAACAGTATAGTTAATAGTGTTTTTGGTTTACAGCATAGCGTGGAAATTGAAAATCATATTGGCCTCGGTTAGTTCAGTAAACAAAAGGATCACCGAACTCCAGTTACACATAAGATTCTCCAACCCTTGCAATTTGCTCAGCTGGCCTCTAGGTAGCCAGCCAAACAGTGGGTCAGGGCTCTTGCCTACCTCGCTGATCGTCTGCTCCTAATCCCCACGAGAGATAGATGACACACAGAGGCAAAGCAAGAGAGAGGTAGCACCACAGCAGAGCAGTGACTTGCACCGTCTGGCCACCTGGCCTAGCACAACAGCACCGCGCAGCCGCTCTCTGCCTCTCTCTACACATACCATTACATGTTGATTCTAAACTCGGGAGTACAATCTGGTGCCATGTGTGACATGTGCGTATGCTTGCTGATTAAGCCGAGTATATGGGTCATTTCTTGAAAGTAAAATGGCAAGTTATGTTTGCTGATTGATTTGACTATATGGGAATTCAGAGATACAAACTAATAACATTGCTACCACATTTTTTCATCCATGTCAACTTTGCTTAGTTTGATAACTACCAATACATATTTGATTCAATAATTTATTTACGAAAGCTCTAATACCATACTTACAAGAAAACCACATTTAACAAACCAACAGTCACCCCTAATAAAATTAGCTAGTCCCTGTGGTACAGGTATAGTCAATCAAATCTGAAATCTGACAAGCTTGGTCTGAAAAAATATATAAACAAACAGATGATCGCTGCACAGATAACACTACTCTTTCTTCATGGTGTATTAGTCGATGTGCACACAGCCGAGGATAAGCAAAATCCAGTAATAACAATTTAATAGAGATTGACCAAAGTTGCTGTTCCTAAATGCATGTTCTAGCATTCAACATTCTCTGTCAGCATTAAAACCGTTGGAATACATCCGGGAAAAAAGTAATATTTTAGAAAGAACCCCCTGGTAAGTACTAAATTAATAACACCTAGTAACCTAAAAATCATGTTGTGTCCCTTATAAACAGGTGGGGTCTTTCCTTCCCTACTTATGAAGTTTTGAGTTAGTGGGCATCCAGTCCTTTAGGCCATCACAATGCCAACGCCCATACCGTTCAGGGGCCCATACCTCGGACGTACACAATACTGATAGTAGCAATTCCTATGTAGCCAACTCAGCCCATAAACATGGATAGCTTTCCTGATGACCTAATTTTTTTTGCGGTTTTTCCATATGAACGACCAATGTATATGTGATTCTGTTTCATTTTCCCTTCTCAGTCCATTAATTACGAAAAGCAATGTTCCTAGTGGAGCTCAATAATGGTGCTAATAAAAGCAATTGTCTAGCGTCCCTAAGAAAAAGCTGTTGTAGCAATGATTCGTCAAATTTGGAAAAAACTATTTGATGTAATTTACAGTTTGTCACAAGAAAGATAGATTTGCATCCTCAATCCTCATCCACCAAATCCAAACTAAAAATTAGAATATGTTAGTGGCTCCCCCAGGCAACCCCTAGACGAGGGATTGGACAAGAGATGGGACAATGCCCAGTGCAATGGAGCACAGCACCAATTGTTTGACATCCTGAGACGATCTAATTTGTTAGCTAAGCACAGGTGTCTAGTTAGTATTTACTACAAATGGACCAAGTAATACTAAAAGAGAGAGCAAACTGTATCTGCTTGCTGATTTCTCCACAGGATTTGAAAACTTTGTCACCAATGGGTGGATCTTAAATAGAAGACCCTCTTCAGTTTTCACAAAATAAATGAAAAAATAAAACCTCTCCAGATGCAAGAAGGACGAACCTGGACAACTTGATCAAAGGAGCATGATATGCCAATAAGTTTTCTCACTTGCTGAATACCATAAGGTATGGACCTTCGTGTGTCAATGAGGTTTATTACTGGTATGCATGCATCCATCACTATTCTCCATGCGTCACCGTTCTGCATAGCTTCATTTTTTTCAACCACAATTTCTACTGCTGGCTCACCCTTTGATCCCTTATTTGTGTGTTTTACCCACGACGTTGCATCAGACCCAACCCACGTAATTTTGGCCTCTTGAATTCGAGGATCACCTGCAGAGCAAATGAGAAAAAAATAGTTGAGCTGACAGTCCTTCACACAATTATCTGTTAAACACCACCTATATTGTTAGTTGAGAAGTAATAATGACCTGAAATGAGTACATACATCGATTTCTTGAGCATAAATTGAAATTCGCACAAAATCAGTGGTATCCCAAAATGAAAAGGAATGTCTAAATCGCAGCTATAGCACTGCAAATGATGACCCCTTTAAAAAATACAAAATGCCTTTAGACACATGCTGTTGCTTTGTAGGCCCAGATACGAATCATCCGTTTTAATCACTACATATGTAAATGGTGTACCATATTCTTAGTTAAGTGGACATCCATTACATTAAAAGATATTGATTCATCACTAAAATGTGCCAGTATACATAGTACATAGGAGGACACCCAAAGTAATAGGCATTAGAAGACAAGAGTGTAAATTTACTGTTTTGGTTCTTCCGTGGTTTCAGAGTTCAGCACCCCCTAATCATTTGACGCACAGGAACTCGGAATACAAAGCCAAAGGCCAAGCCCTACAGTGGTACCCATAAGAACAGGTATACAGAACTACCAGGCCACTGAGAACAATAGGCTCATCCAAGAAGACAGTTATAGGTGACTATACTGATGAAAATCACTAATATGCGAGCCAGTGTTGAAAAAATTAAAAGGTGCATTACATAAGATCTTTTTTCAATAAGATAAGAGAACAGAAATATTATTTAGCAAAAGAATGATTGTAATTTGAAAATATCCACTGAATGAAAATTCCCTGGAAGACTAATTCATGCAGCTTACAGTACCTTTTATAATTGTGTCCAGAAGCACACCACACATAGAATCGGCTAACACATTCACAGCTTTCTCAACTGATTCAGATAACATAGGGATGTCCTCGGAAAAAGAAAACTGCAAACATGGAACCTTCCCATCAATCGGTTTTTGTGTGAAGGAACAATCACTGCCAAGATCAAGGAGGAAAATTTACACATTAGATTTACTCTAATAAAGTTTAGTAATCAGAGATTATGTCACATCAAATAGGCAACAGTGAATCATATAAAAAATGGCAACACTGAACAGATGCTGATAACAAAGAGTGATGATTCCCAAAACGAAAATATACTGATAGTCTGATACTACTTGTGTCCAGAAAACTATGCCCCAGCCCCAGGGGTGCAGGGTACCAAATCACTGAAAATGTATACCTCCAAACTGATTTGGGATGAAATAGAGATTGGATATAGTGCAACTGAGAACACAATACCATAACTCAACCATGTTCTAGTATCATTACTACAGAACAGATGACCTCACACTAAGCAAAGAACAGGCAGAAAACATTGCTATCCCTCTGATTGCAAACAAGCCAATGTAGACATTATATATAAAGGGTAAGTACTCCATGTATAAGTCATTCAGTAACTGGCACAGCTTACTCCTTCCAATTACACCTTGGTGTCATGTTTAAAGTTGCAATAAATATTCGAAGAACAAGAGAAAATTGATTGTGTAAGATTATTTGAGGGCACTTATCTCATTTCATGTGTAACTTAGTTCTTGCACATAAAGCTAAAAATGATTCCTACAATTTACAGTTGGAGGGAGTATCAAGTACCATCAACCAGTTGAAAAACATTTTCATCATTATAGTATCACCTACCCTTTCTTTTTGTTATGACCGTACTACTTCAATGGAGATAAAAATATTTGGGTGGCAAAGAATACCTATGGCTGCAATTGAGGTTAACAATTACAATCTTCTTCTCACTTGCTGTCTCAGCTATTTTGAGTTGGTTATAAATCATATAGGTCAATCCCAGCAGGCAGCAGCCCAACACACAGCTGGCAAATTAATTCTGGGGTTTGCTGCCTCAGCTATTTTGAGTTGATTATAAATCATATAAAGTAATACGTCAATCCCAGCAGGCAGCAGCCACACAGCTGGCAATTTTAATTCTGGGGTGCATGCCGGTGGGTGGATTTTTGTTGTACATAAAACAGTAACCGCTAAAAAAGGTTAGTACTAGGATTTTCCCTCCTCTCATTCACAAGACACCCCTCTTCCTAAACATTTTACTTGCTAACATCTAGGGTATTCTCGCCATCCTTGTCTCAGTTTATGCATGCATGCATGTAAGAAGCATGTTAAAGAAAAAAAGAATCTATGTATAAAACTTCAAAGAAAATAGTTACAAACATCAAATATTCAGCTCCCATTTGAAATATTACCATCTTGATCAAGAGCAACACAAGTCTAAAATACCATGAAGGAACATTATTATGTCACCAGCATCCAGCAACCACAACAAGCTAGGCCTACCTCGTTCCTGAGCAATAAGCATAGCATCTAAGATGGAACAAAAAAAATCATTGCAGAGTAGAGAATAAATAATTTACCAAGTAGAGAAAGTAATCTTTTTAAATAGGTGTGCAAGATGTCCTTTCTTCATCCCATGTTTCCCAGAAACTTCTTGGCATTTCTGAAGAATATCCTCGGTGCTAACATTTATCCTTTCTAAATGGGCCTGCAAGAAATACATAAATACATATGTTTATATGTATCATATACATTTAAAGAACACACTTCCCATGTGAAAAAACTAGAAAAGATCACAATACCTTTTGAAGGTGAATATGACCAACAAATGCTGGGGTGGCTTCTGAAGTTCCATCTAAACTTGTTTGCTTCTGATACCTGAAAATGAAAATGTCATATTTGTATCATTAAGAGCCAATTACAACAAATACCAAAACAAATGTAGTAACTCCAGAATTTACTGCACAAATATACATACTCAATGCAGATATCGGTGGCACAATCCTCTAGAGTCACTCTCTTTAGACAGCCCTGTACTGCAATGGCAGACTTTTCTTTGCAGAACTTCTTGGGACAAGAGCAATCATTCAGGAACAGGATAACTTTTCGATCTTTCGTATCGTTTTTGTAGTTAACTTTTGTCTGAAGTATCTCCTGTTAGGTTAATAACATGTTAAAGAGTAGTTACGACATAACTTGAGTTACCAATGCATATAATATTAACTACTCCCTCCGACCACTAATATCTGTCTCTATATAGATATATCTAGACACTAAAATATGTCTAGATACATCCATGTAGAGACAGGTATTAATGGTCGGAGGGAGTACAACAATTTACAACGTTATTACCTTCATCAACTCCCATGAAGTATTATTACTCTGAGAAGCATCCAATACAGCCTTATAAGCAGGGTTGGAGATAGCAGTGGCAGCTAAGACACCCACTGGTTCTCCAGGACCTATATCACTTGGAAAATCTGTGGCACCATCTTCTTTGTACTTAAATTGCATGATTGAATTGCTACAGATGTTTCTCACAGTTCCATCATAGCATACAACTACGTCTCGCAGGATGGCCATTAGACTCTTGAATAGAGTTCCTGGTTCTGTCAACCCTCTTGAGGAGCGGACCATGGTTTCTCGTGTCGATATAGCATGTACCAGCTCCTCGTAAGGATTGAGACCGTGGAAATATGAACTTTGAACAAGACCATAAGCCTCTGGAGGATGCTGAACTTCATTTCCGATAGGTGGGTGCCTATTCACAAAATTTGAGAAACAATCCTCCACCAGACGGCTCGAGTAGAACTTTCCCTCGCGGTAAAGCTGCAGGCCAACAAAACCAAGCTGTTGAACTACTTTTGACACTGAGGGGTCACTCTTCGGGTCAATCAGAAGACCAAGCTGAGAGGATTTCACGACAAAATCTGAAATTTGTTGTTTGACGTCCTTAAGATTGTTGTCAACCCGCATTTCCACAAGCTGTCCTTTCGAGCACCTCGACTGCTCCAGTACAGCGGATTGTTTCTTTATGCTTTCCTGTGCTTCTTCCAACAGAATCTTGGGCACACTAAAATCTTGCAGACTTACACTAAAACCATCCAGAAGTAAAAATTCCATCAACAGGGGCTGCAGCGCATTCAAGAATTGGAGCGCATCTCCTGGACCCTTTACACGATTAATGGAAGACACCAGATCTGAGAATGAAGCCTGGACGGATGCTTTGGCAAGATCTAGTTTTACGATGGTGCTGTCCTTGACTAGGAATCTGTCCCCTTCACAAGTCAATTCTGCTGGCAACGCACTTTGCAATATTTGCGAGATTGTCCAGTATGGCTTTGACTTGACCACAGCAGGGGAAGGAAGAGAAAGTGCCAGAAGCATGGCCAGCTGATTAGCTGATTCCTTGCTTAACATGGTTCTTGAAGACATGTGTTTCAGAGCTAGCAAACTGTCATTAGATAGCTGGAGGTTAACTTTCCCATTGTGTGAATTCGTCAATTGCTTCTCCACGCTGAAAAGCTCCAAGGCTTCCGCTTTTGCAGCAAGTGACTGAGGGTAATAAATATGCACACAATCACCATCAAAATCTGCTGCAAAAGGAGAGCATATGAGGGGATTGATCTTGACTGTATGATCATCGTGGATGTATACTTTAAAAGCCTGGAGGGAATGCTTGTGAGTACTAGGTGGCCTGTTCAGGAACACAACATCACCATCAACGATTCTTCTGCTGATCGTCTGACCCACTTTAAGTGTGGTATAACCCTTCGATCCTACAGTGATTGCGTATGTTGTTTCACCATCTCTATAGGTCAAACAGTCTCCCTTGTCAACAACCTCTTGCAATTTTTTAATGTTGATGTCTGTAACCTGTTCTTCAAATGTTATTCTTTTTGCCACTTCAGAAGGCAGTCCAACTACATCCACTCCAATGTAGGGATCTCCAGTAAGTACACTGCGTGATGAAAATCCTGACCCTTTACTGATGAACAACGTCCTCATCTTATCTAACCATTGTTTTGTCGATAGATGAGATGAATCAGTGATAGCAAATCTCTTTGCGTCTTGAGGACCCTTCAAAACAAAAGAGTCACGTTACCATGGAACATAAAAAATACACCCTCCGTTCCGAATTATAAGCTCTGGCATTTTTCTGAATCGCATGTATATAGATGCATTTTAGTGTGCCTGTTCACTCATTTCCAGTCTGCATGTAGTCCACTTTGAAATATCCAAACATCTTATAATTCGGAACAGAGGTAGTACAAACTATACACCAATGAATCTGATCAGAAAATAAATGCAAATGGCGATGAGAAATTATTGTAAGCAGACTCTTTGATCAGTACACCGAGAACACTGTAAATGTGCAGGAGTTTTCTAATCCTCATGGCAAAGGATTACAGTGGTCAAGTTAAAAAAAAACTGAAAGAGTTTCAACCCTAAAAACTGAACGCAAGACATGTATCTGGCCCGTATGATTGTCTGGAAAGTCCAAGTTTTGAAGTTTTAAAGCTCAAACGAGTATAGCCACAATCATACTGTTAGCATTTCCAGCTTATTTTTGTAAACAAGCATCATGCTGTTTAATGGACCCAGTTGTAATCCTACTTCTTAAGTAGGTAATACTTCAGAAACAAGCTTGAAAGGCCTGACTTAAACTTGGTTCATTTCAGCTAGAGCATGTTTGCAGCTATTTTAATTCATGCACCATGTTTTACCATGTAAACATGAGTAAATTAAGTTACCTTTGTAGTACCCCTGAGCTGTATATATTGGCCAATAGAAAGTTGTAAATCACTTGATTCAACATCATGTGATTCGAAGTTTGGGGGACCAGCTCTTGATTTTTTTATCTGATCTATCTTTTGAAGTATCTTCTTTAACAAGGATATCGAAATGTCCTGAAACAAGAAGCAATTATATATGGGACATTATTTATAGGTACAAACCTGTCAGTATTATCATGAAGATTTAGTAAGTGCACATAATAGAACTCACATAGGACATGATGCTCTGCCCATTTGAGAGTTTCTGGAATATAGAGGCAATTAGGGGGTACATGAACATATTTCATCACATATCCAAGCTGAGCAATGTACCCCTTGCAGCTAGCTTTTTTTGTGTCATCCGGAATCTTCTTCAATATATTTAGAGCCTGGCCAATAATACAGAAATGAGATAGTAGGTTGCTAAATACAAAAGAACAAATAACTGACAAGAAATAATCAACGGATAACTGTAGGGCCTTGGGTACTTATGTACTGTGATTGTTGCTTTAGACATTACCGTGTTTTCAGGGGCAAAGAATAAAGGCTACCCAAGATTCATGCGACTAACATTCCAAGATATACCACACCAATGGCGGAGCTTGGAGAAGAAATAACTAATTAAGGGGTGGCAAGATGCTAATCATACCATTTAATAGCTATAATTATTTATAATCCTCACTAATTTAGCTTTAACAACTAATTACAAGAAAATGCATCAATGTTTAGGGTTGGGGGGGGTCAGGTTGGTCCCCATGAAGCTCCGCCACTGTACCACATTACAGATTGTAACTGCACAAATGCAACTTCTGAGAGACGACAAATTCTAGTTAACATAAAAGAAATGCATATTATCCTCTTTTTTCATCAACTAAACATTAACAAGATCATTTGAAGATAACTGCATGGCTAGATGGTTTACAGCCAAGGGATGCTAGCGTTATTTGTGATAAACCAATGTTATATGTTTCAAAAGTAAGCAGCACAAGTTAATCTCTCGACTGAGCCAACATGGCCACTAGTTTTACCTCTGCCAGCCAGGGCCAGGGTGGAAAAGGAAATTCTTGTTTAAAGATGTAAATGGAAAACAGAAAATAAATCTCGGGCACACGTGCTCCAGCTGGTCTTATCCGGAGACACTTCTCAAGCATCCAATCTGGCACAATCCGCAGCCTACTAGTGATTTACGAGGAAATTTCGGCATGCTGTACTACTTGAGATAAGAATACACGATATCCTCAAAATACCATGGTGATATGGTGTACCGCTCAAGAGAAACAGAAAAAAGGGAGGTGCCAGCAAATATACACTTCAAATATACTCAGTACCACTTGTCTCTTTTGGACACACACCATCATTTTGGTACAGAAATTTCATGTGCAAAATTGTACCAATAATGTACTGCATCATAATTTTCTTGATATTCTTCGGTACATTTCACACAGGATAAAATTCTACCCACACTTAATGCACGTAGGTAAACCCATGCTTGGCCGGATCTTTAGCGTCCATAAAAACTATAACAACATCTTGAAAACAGAACAAGATGAGATTATTACCTCTTCTGGAAGCAATGTCCTATTGTGGGAGGCTCCACCATAGTGAAATCCATATTGGTCAAGGAAGTTCCAGGAGCGCTCTGTCATGTGTTTCTTCGGGGGTGCTTTCAGCTCTAAACGAAATGCACCATCTGCTGTCTTGGTTTCCTTCACAGATAGTGCCGGGAGACCCTAAATAAAGATGAGAAACAATCAGTTGACACTCATCCAGATAACACGTGTGTCACAGTGATAGTGCTGGCACGAAACTAGCAGCAGCTAAGGCTGTAAAGTAGGAAGCCATCCACTAATTAACATAAAAATAATGTTTGGACTAAATAAGACCAAGGTCAAATTCAGAAGGTGTAAAAGGAATAGGGATACGAGTACCCGACAGTCCGCGTACTGGCATGCCGTTACTGGCACATTTTCCTTTCCATTGCTCTGTTTGCCCTGAGACATGAAATATGTAGATTTAGATCAAAAGTTCAAAACAGGGACTACCAGAGTAAGACAAAGATAATTTTAGCTATACATACCTTTGCTTTCTTCATACGACGGCACTTCAAACATATCAAGGTCAGTAATTGCCTTAGTTCACTGACATGGCATGGATGATATATAGGTACAGGCAGCTCGATGTACCCAAAATGCCCTACAAGTTTGGATTAATTTTATTAGTAAAATAAGAGAAACAGGGATACTGGCCTCTAAAGGACGACAATTGCGGTAAGAAGAAAAACTAAGGAGATGTTCTCGAACCTTCACATTTGCCGTTTTCTGAGGCACCACATGACTCACATTTCCCTGACTCAAGTGGTAAGCCAAGGAAAGGATTCCCAAGTTGGCTGGGATGAGTAACAGGACAGTCGTTTATGGAGTACGTATACTGCAGAATATAAAAGGTTAGTTCAGCATGCATCTCTACTTGCCAGAATCATTAGTAAAACCAAGAAGGAGAACATACTATCTCAGCCTCGGTGGATAAACTCAGCTTGATGCTCTTGATGGCACCTTCAGCAACCGGAACAGCAGACTGGTCCTCCTCCATTGCTCTGCAACAGTCAGGAGAAAACAATGTCACAGATACAGTTAATATAATAAATAAATTACAAAGATGGGCGAACAGAAATAACCACTATCAAATAGCACGCCATTAATTGGCAAACCCAGAGTAACAAAAAAAGGGACCAAACAAGAGGCAAGACTTGAGCAGTTTCAAAACACAGAAAACATATACCCAAATTTTGGATAGAAAACTGCATATGTTCACACTTCTGAAATGCCACTCGTAAATTTTACTTTACCTAATTTCTTTTCATTTTGCCCATTTTCATGGATTATTGATTTCCCATGAGATAAAATAATCAATATTTCATTAAGGACCGCCTCTGCATCCGAACAATTTAATGAGGTCAGAACTGCTACAGTAGTTAATTATTAGGTTTGTTCCTACGGTGACTGCATGTTTGGTTGATAACTAGCATCGCCACGACTAACCTTAGTCAAACTGTGGCAAAGAAAGTCCACTTTTAGTCCTCCGACTTTGCTCAAAGTTCACATTTCGTCTTAATACTTATTTTTAATTCAAAATAGACCTCGAACTTTCTAAATTGATCACTACCACAATTTTATGAATATTATGTCGATCTAGACACCAGGTTATGATAATCGACGTATTGCGTGATCCAACCAGACCGAACCAGGCCAGTGTTAGATGCTCGAACCGAACGTCGAAACGACAAGAAAGGAACCTATTTAGATGGTGATGGATTTTATGGATTAGACCTCGAACTTTCTGAATCAACCGCCATCATGGTTTTCTGGGTTTTATGGATTTTGATGAAGTGGACACCGAACATGCCATCGCTAGCGTTGGCGCGTTAAAGCTGCTGACGCTGGAACGTCGAGCTGGACAGCCAGGGCGTGACAGGAGCCTGTTTAGATGGTGATGCGCTTGCCGTTGTAGATGGTATTTGCTTAGGATTTAGACAAGTGGGGTTGGACGGGTTTTGCCCGGTTCTATCCTGATTTGATCAATAAATGGTTTGATCAAACTATATATCAACATAAAACCCATAAAACCATGATGGCGGTTGATTCAGAAAGTTCGAGGTCTAATTTAAACCCAAAAAAAGTACTAGGACGAAAAGTGAACTATTAGCAAAGTTGGAGGACTAAAGTTGAATTTCTTCAACTGTGGCTGCCACAAGTAGCGTGGAAAGAAACTGAGCTTACGACATGTGAACCACGGGGCTAACAATATGTGGTAAGGCACAAGTAGCATGGAAAGAAACCGGTCTTACGACATGTGAACCACGGGGCTAGCAATATGTGGCAAGCCACATCTGTGTCAATGAACTAAAGATGGAGGTGCGAAACTTGGGCTACAAACCAAGCATTGCCTTCATCACAATCACTAGGCGAAACGGCCACACAGATCGCGTAGATACCAGCGCATAGCATGATTACCCGCCATGTTTCCAAATTTGGCAAACGTCATCTGATCAATCAAACCAGGACAATTCTCAATCCTGGTAGTAGGATTCCCAAAGAACACAATTTTCCTCGCCAAAAAGGGCCAAAAACTCTAACCAGAGCACCCAAGGAAACATTCGATCAATCATCCCAAGGCTATTCTGAATCCACATTGTCTCAGACATTGACAGCAAAGAAAATAACCATTTTTTCTACCGAAAGAGCCATGAAAACTCACATAAACACTGCAACAAACACGGCCCGTGCAACCCCAAGCACCAATCAAGTCGTCCCCAAAACCCCCAAATACCCAAACCAGAGCACCCAAAAAATTCAATTAGATCAATCCAACATTAAATTCGGCAAAAAAAAAACCAAAAGCACCCCAAATAAAGGCGGATTCATCTATCCTCCGGGGATCATTTGCAATTCCTGCTGCCCAACACCGACAGCTATTAGGAAATAAAGGAAACAATTTTCCATCGGCAAGAAAGCAAGAACCATCCTGAACTCACAGAACCAAAAAATACCTACCAGAAGGCATCCAGACTGGCATTAACACCGAAAGAACCACACTCTATACGGACGCAGAGACACGGCCCACATGAACAAACAGAGCAAAACTGGCCCCGAAAAACAACAAAAACCCCATTCCCCATGGGGCAAGCGAACCACAGGACCCACCGCCCCATCCCCTGATCGCCGGAACGGCCGAATCTACCTCACATTGCCGCAGAGACGGGATCAAAGCCCCCACCCCCAGAATAGAAACACCCCGCGGCACGCTTACCAGACGGGCCAACTCGCCAGTGTAGCTACAAACAAAGCATGCCCTTCATCACAGTCACTAGGCGTAACGGCCAGTTGTGGATCGCCACGAGTGCATAGCATGATTAACCGTAGCGCCATGTTTCCAAATTTTGCGAACTTTATCCGATCAATCAAACCAGGACAATTCTCAATCCTGGTAGTCCTACGGTACCAAAAGAACACATTTTTTTTCTCGCCAGAGAGGGCCGAAAACCCTAACCAGAGCACCCAAGGAAACATTTGATCAATTTTCCCAAGGATATTCCGAATCCACATTGCCCCGACATTGACAACAAAGAAAAGAACCGTTTTTTTACCAAAAGAGCCATGAGAACTCACATAAACACCGCAACAAACACGCTCCGTGCAGCCCCAAGCACCAACCAAGTCGCCCCCAAAACCCCCAAAACCCAAACCAGAGCACCCAAAAAAATCAACCAGATCAATCCCACATTAAATTCGGCAGAAATCAAACCAAAAGCACCCAAATAAAGGCGGATTCATCGATCCTCCGGGGATCACTCGCAATTCCTGGTGCCCAACACCGACAGCTATTAGGAAAGAAAGAAAGGAAGGAAAGATTTTTTCCATCGGCAAGAAAGCAGGAACCGTCCAGAACTCGCAGAAACAAGAATACAAATCCTACCAAAAGGCATCCAGACAGGCATGAACACCGCAAGAACCACGCTCTATACACGCGACCCACATGAACGAACAGCGCAAAATCGGCCCCGAAAAGCAATAAAAACCCCATTCCCATGGGGTAAGCGAACCGCAGGACCCAGCGCCCCGTCCCCTGATCGCCGGAACGGCGGAATCTACCCCACATTGCCGCGGAGACGGGATCAAAGAACCCCACCCCAGAACAGAAAATACCCCGTGGCGCGCTTACCAGACGGGCCAACTCGCCGGCGTCGCCGCCGCCGTCGCCGCTCCCTTCCCCCGGCCTCCGCCGTAAAACCCTAGCCCCGGAGGAGGAGGGGCCGGAGAGAGAGGGAGGGAGGGTTTAGTCGTCTTCAGTGCGCCTCGGAGAGGCCGAGGAGGGGACGCTTTTGCTGTGGGAGCGGAGCGGTAGTGGAGGGAGGGAGGGGTTTGGTGTGTGTGGGGACTGACTGGGGAGGGAGGCGCTCTGTTCCTGCACAAATGGAGAGAATGGGGGAGGGGAGCAGGTGAGGTTACCGCCCGCGTCCGTGCCGGCGGCGGTCCCGGTGCTCGCGAGCGACCCTTCTCGCTGACGGTGGGGGCGGAGGAGGAGGGAGCCTACCTGTCGCTGGGACGAGAGGTGAGTCAAGCTGGTCGGCGCTGGTTCGATGTCGCCGTTGGGAAACGGACCAGCTTGACCGGGGGCATTGATTCTCACTTTACTCGGCCATGGGACATGGGAGACAGAGAAGGGCTCGGGTCGGGCGCCACAAGCGACGGGCAACACTTGGCAAAACTGCGTGTTGGATAGATCTGGTTGAATTTTTCTCAATTTCTCATCGGAACATTTTCGATTGCAAAATCAAAGTATTTCTGTTGATTGATCTACTACATGTGAAGCCAATTTTACTCATTCATTCAAGCAAAACAAAACAAAACGTCTATGTACATAAATCGGCTGAGATTTTCTTGTACCCAATCGATGGTGCTAGCCGTCTTATCTGATCTTCGTTTCTCTTGCATAATCTCAGACCCATTGGGCAGCTCAAAGCATTGAGTTAGATATTGAGAACAAAGACGAGTCGAGAAGTACTCGCGCAAGGGCGACATGGAAGAGAGTTGTTATTTTGATAGCAGAATCAAAGCGTATGTGCAAAAGAAACATCTCGGCGGAGACGAGAACAACATGAAAGGTCCACCCCGCATTGCTGAGACGGGATCAAAGCCTTCACCCTAGGGTTAAAAACCAGCGCGTACCAGACCCGCCACCTTGTCGGCATCCCCGACTTCCAAATCAACACCCTAAACCCCTAGCCATCGAGGAGACGGGGACGCGGGGAGAGATTTTAATCGGTGTGCCCTCGGAGAAGCCAACGAGGCTCCTTTACTTCGGGAGGGATCGCAATGGAGGTGGTGTTTGATATTGGGAGGGGGGAGGGGAGGTGGGAGGGGGAGGGGAGATGCTCGGGAGGGGAGGGGAGTTTATGGTTGGTGAGGTTACCGCCCGTTCCCGTGTGGCGCCCCTTGGCCGGTGGGGTGGAGGGGGAAATATACATCAAGCCATTAGACAGTGGGTGAGTCAAGTTTGTCAGGACTAGTTCGCTCTCATTGTTGGAGCAGACACTCGGGCCATTAATTTTGCTAGTCGCCACCACTTCTTTTCCCAAACTCAACAAATCACACCAATAAAATTTTAGATGATGCAATAGAGAAGAAACATGATAGTCTACCCATAACTCGATTGATATTTTCTTTTTACTAGATTGATGTTACTTGTTGTCTTATTTATTCTTGAATATTTCTATATATGTATGGGGCTTAACATGTCGACTTAGGACGACTAACGACATTGACTCAAAGATATGAAAATAAAACTTGACAAAAAATCGAGAAGTACTTACATTAGAAGTATGCAAACATAGGTGGTACGAAAGAGGAGTGAATTTGACAACAAGGAAGTCGAGAGGTACACACAATAGAAACATACCGATGGAGGCAAGGGAAGGGGTAACCACTCGAAAGGTGTAGTGGGTAGAGCTAAAGGCTAGTAAAACTCTTATGAGCTTTTGTTCTTCCGTTGCAAAGGTGGTGGCTAGCCCTCATGGATCCCACCATGGTCTTTGCCTAGAATACGAAATTGAAGAGAAGGGTGTCTAAAAGGTTGGTGCATTGCCTCGTCACCAATTCTACTTATCCTCAATAGGCTGTCGATATCATCCACCCCACATATCATGTAAAAAAATGAGATCAACAGGCACTAGCACCTATTGACTTTGTTTTATAGAAGAAACAACCTGAGCACCAAGGGAGTCCGCGGGGACTCGAACCCTGGTGGGCTGGGAGCGCACTCGCTACCCTAGCCATCCGGTCGACGCCCGGTTCTCCACATATCATGTAAGATTTTGTTGGATGTGAGAGGGATCATATGGAACATAAGCGGTTGAGTGGGAGGAAATGAAATATACATGTGATAAGAATACGACGGGGATCTACGCAATAGTTGTGTAGTTGGATTTATGCTAGATGACGTGTAATCATTTACCTAAATCGAACTCAACTAAACCTTTTTAGTAGTATTTTTTTGCCACTGATACTTCTCATTTTTAGTGTCATGATATATATAAATGTATGATTAGAATCCTCAAATTCGAAATAGACCTCGTGTATTCGTTGGGCCAAGATTTTTCGGCGTAGATTTCAAAAGTGACCAAGCTCGACCAGCCCACCAAGCTCAGCAAAACTGGCCACCTGCTGTTAGGAAAATCTCCTGGTCCTACCTATGTATCCGTGAACATTATTGCCAAATAAAGAGAGAATCTTATAGTATTTGTAATTATTTTACATTTCAAAATATTAAATTATAAAGTACAATATATATGAAGCCTAATTTTAGAAGAAAAAAACTTCTCCCTCCATACCGGATTATTGGACAATTATGTATTTTAAGATAAACTTTAACCATTAATTTTAGTCAAGAAAATATGAGATATCTGACATAAAAATTATATCATTGGAAAATTCTTTTGAATATAAATCCAATGGTATAACTTTTATATAATATATCTTATATTTTCTTGACTAAAATTAAAGGTCAAAATTTGTCTTGAAGTGCATAATTGCCCTGTAATCCGGTATGGAGGGAGTACATTAAGGGTGTATTTGGTAGACTGGGCCAACTGATATTATTATCACCTCAACCTGGCTAAACAGACTTTTTGTTGTTTGGTAGCCTGGGTCGGGCTATCTCAGCATTGCCCAACTCATACAAATAAGGCCTCTCAGCCAGGCCGGGTTGAGAAGCTCAGATCGAGCTTCGCAACTGAGCTTGGTTGAATCCATCCCGCAAAACGCCTCGGCCCTCCCGTCCATGGTTCCGCGCGCGCTCGCTCCGCTCTCCCCACTCGCACCGGCTCCCAGAATCCCCCTAACTCCTCTCTCATTTTCTCTCCTCCTCTGCCCCGGGCTTCCTCGACGAGCACCGTAAGACAAGGCTTCCTCGACACCGGCCCCGCCCCCTGGACGCTCCTCGACGAACCGACGTCGACCGCCCCTGGCCTCCTCCGCCCCTGGGTGGCCGCGCCCTTGGCCACCTCGCCCCGATCTGCCCCGATATGCACTGCAGTAGCCTTCCCCAGCCACTGATCTGCATCGAGACGAGCTCGCCGGCCACGAATCCCACCGGCGGCGGCGCCCAGCTCCATTGCCGCCGGCCAGCACCTAGCTGAGGACCCGATTGCTTTTTTACTTTTTAGTTAGGGTCTAGTGTGTAAGAAAGTGGCACTTGTTTGCAATTTAATTTCTGATAGAGGGTCTTATTTGTAAGAAAGCAGACTAACTCATATCTGAACATATGCAAGCCACCAAACACTATCTTGGCTCAGCATGGATGGACACACCCGATCTACCAAACATATGAAAATATCGCAAGGCAGCTTGTATGAGGTGAGCTTGTATGAGGTGAGAAAGACATTCTCTGATGACACACGCTACCAAACACACCCTAAATTTTCCAGGGCCTTACTATGTGGTTTTCGGGCTTTGGACAGCTTGCCTATGCACATGCCTAATGGTAAGTAATATTTTGGTTTACATTCATTACGTTCCAAATAATGTTGGTATTTGCTATATAATAATCTATGTATAGTACCCAGCTGTAAAAAAAAAGCATGTGTTAGAGTGGAGTATTTTTTTAGATGGTAGTTTTTAACTCAATTCCACAACTATATATCCATTGGTTGTGAAGATATTACCATCTCATGATCACCCGTATACTTATATCCCCTTAATCATGTTAATTGCCTCCTAAATATTGCATGCATGCATAAGAATTTTCTCTTTATTGCCCTTGCATTTACCTAAACGGAACCTAGTTAAACCTGTTTGACAATATGCGGTGTCCACCAATACTTGTCATATTAGTTTTTGTCATATAGATGTATAATTAGAATCCAAAGATTAACTGTATGTATTTCCTCCTAAATACACCCTAGTTTCCTTATTATACATAAGAATTATCACTTTAGTGTCCTTGAATAATCTCGCTAGGTAAAGCTCACTAAAATGGGCCACTTGTGCTTAGGCAAATCCCCTCATCCTGCATATGTATCCATGAACATTATTGCCTAATAAAGAGAGAATCTTATACTATTTGGTAATTATTTTAGATTACATAATATTAAATTATAAAGTACAATATGAAGCCTAATTTGAAAAATACTCCATTAATTTTTTTCTGGACCTTCAGGGCACGCCAAAAGCTGAACGACCATGGCCCGACTATTTGGCTTTCGGGCATTGGACGGCCTGCACATGCACATTCCTAATTCCAATACAAAAATGGTAAGTAATATTTGGGTGTACATTCAGTACGTTCTAAATAATGTTTTCTATATAATAATCTACAAGTAGTATCCAACTATAAAAAAAGCATGTGTTAGAGTAGTACTTTTTTAGATGGTAGTCTTTAACTCAATTCTACAGCTATATCCATTATATGTGAAGATGTACTATGCCCTCTCAGGATCACCCGCATACTTATATCTCTTAATCATATTAATTGCCTCCTAGATATTGCATGCATGCACAAGAATCGGCTCTTTTTATAGTCCTTGCATTTACCTAAATGGAACCTAGTTAAAAACATTTGGTAGTATGCGGTGTCCACATATACCTATCATATTAGGGCATGTACAATGGTAGAGAATAGTAAAGAAGGGCATGCCTTCTTTTAGCCCTCTATATCATCTAGAGAAAGCACAAGATATAACGTTTACAATGTATTATCTCTTATTGTCATCCCTAACAATTAATTTGAAACCGTTATTTTTAGTAAGAAATTAATTGGCTAAGGGAAGACAGATGGTACAATGCATAAAGTAGCCTTCTCTTATTTTCTAAGGAATCATCCCTTAGCTAAGGAAAGACTACATTTTCTTTCTTATTTCTCTCTCCTCCAACTAAGCAAAAATCCTATATGGCACCTCTAAGGGAAGGCTGATGTCACCCTATTGTACGTGCCCTTAGTTTTGTCATATAGATGTATAACTAGAACCCAATGATTAATTATATGTATTGCCTCCTAAATACACCCGAGTTTCCTTATTATACATAAGAATCATCACTTTTAGTGTCCCTACATAATCCCGCTATTTATATATGATATTTATTTAACAAAGCAACATGATTTTTTCTATATATGTTATATCTATAAAGATAAAAATCATGTTCACATGAATCTTGATCAACATAATCATAATCCATACATACGATCTTCGACCACATGGACAATGCGGGCCAATCATTATATCCCTTCATTTTTTTTTCATGGAGAAAGGCCTGATACATAGATTGTAGAATAGAAACTAAACTGAGAAGAAACCAGGCTGTTGGAGAAGATTGAAGGGGAAAAAGCTGCTGGAATCGCCCTCTAGACGCAACTCCACCATCAGCATTGTTTTCTTTGTCGATATAGGGAGTGTTCCATCCTTGGACACGGAGAATAATCGAGACGCTCTATTTTCTTTAGTTGCTTTGGATCATACAAGGGGCCCTAGATGAATATAGTCATTGTTTGCATGTTTGATGGTTGATCCTTATTCATGAGATAATTTATTCAGTGCAATTAATTTGTTATGTTTTATAATTTTTTGTGCATATTGTCCAGATATATGGCCGACATGTACATTTGTGGCATATGGATAGATGTCGCATCGAGCAAGCTAGGGACAAGGCCTATGGGCACACTACGAGACCATGTCAGTTCATTTGGTATATGGCACCCATACTCCTGGAGGAATCATGACCCAAGAATCATATAAAGGAAGGACATCCCCCACGCTCCCTTCATCATGCATTTCTCGTGTGTTGTTATGTGTTATAGAGTTTACTTTGCCCGCTATTTTATGTAGGTTAATATATTTTCTTTTTTGATTGTGCAATAACGTTGAGATAGATGTACCTATTGCCGTCTATTTTAAAAATGTGAACCTCAACTGACCTCACAGTCAAACCACTGGCCTAACTGTGAAGCTACGGGGCGCAAAGAGGGTTTAGTAGCAATTTATTTTTAAAAATTATAGGAGAGAGATTCAGAGTACGGACGTCAAAATTACCAGTTTTCTAAGTGACTTTCATTTAACAAAATTATTGTAATGCAAAAATATTTACGAGCCATACCTATTATCGCTTTAAAATTGTCGTGCTTCTTGTGACATCCATCGCACCGACACACATTCGCGAGAGGATTGTCAACTTTTATGTGTTTTGGGAGGTGCTCCCTCTCTTTGGCATGCATTTCTGTGTGCCAGTATGTGTTATAGAATTTAATTTACCATTATGTGTTCATATATTTTTGTTTCCAATTATGCGATAAAGTTTAAATACATGTACATATTGTCGAATTTTTTTTGATAAAATGTGCACCTCGATCGACCATGTGGTCAAGGCTAATCGTCATGGTATGGGGCACAAAGAGGGTTTGGTAGAGATTCAATAAGACCAATAAATATAAATAATATGCCCATGGGCTTTTTAAGTGACCATTAAATAAAAATACATTGTCTTATTTATATTTTTGGATTGTTTAATAGCTATATTAGCGATAATATTGATCGAATGCAGTAACCGAAAATTTCGGAGAGGGGGCAATGAGAGTACGCCAAAAGTACCATGTTTTCTAAGAGATCTTTGTCTAATAAAATGAAAGCTTAACAGTTGTCTCGTTTATATTTTAGATTATTTTGATAACTATATTAGCAAGAAGTAATATTAACTACCACGTGTTTTCTAAGTGATCTTTTGTTTAATAAAAAAATAAATCTTTGACCAAAAAAATATTTAGGAGCCTGTCAGACAACCTGTGGGCCACCCTAGTCAGCCAAAGGCGTTCCAGGAACGATCCTCTACAGCCGTAGATCATCACATGACCTGGGCAGTTAATCACGCTCTGGCCCACAGGTCAGACTTCATCAACCAGGTGTATGTGCTTGCCTCCTTATTAGTCAAGGATGCAACGGTACGAGTCCTATAGAACAGATCCTGTTCAAGTAAGGTCGTGCTGTTTAGCTGACGACTCCAGTATTTAAGCTGGTGTAATTTTTGCTAAACTTCCGAGGTGGTACTATGTTTCGCTGGTGGGTACTGCGTCCCGCTGGCGCGCTGTGTGATGTTGCGCTGGCTCAACAGCTGCGTGGGTCACACTCCTTCACGCTGAATACAAAGCCTAAATTGTTTTTTCCTTTTCGGGAATAAAGTGGTTGAGCAAATAGTTAGCGTTTTAAGAAGTTATATCTATTATCTTACTATCACTACTAAGGTAGCAACTTAGTGAAGTGTAGGCTTTGAAGTGACTCCAAAAGGATGTCGCCCTTGACTTTGAGAACATGCAAAATAGCCTGCTACCATGGGAGAACATTTCTACTGGCAGCTAGTTTGCTACTATAGGATTGATGCATTTCATCACAAATAAACTAGCGATTCAAGTCTCCAACCAAGGTGAAATGTGAAGGATACTTGTTTGAAATACGTAACTGTCGATCTGTCAGCTGTGAAACTGGAATTGCACACTGATCCTATCGCTATGTAACAAGGCAATGAACTGCCGTAATCATGCTTGGCTTGTCTAACTTGAAGTATAGCATCATAATGGATTGCAAGTGCAATAGGAGAATTGTGTTTACTGGTGACTAGTGTGCTACCTGGGTCTAGCATAGATGCCTGGATGATGATCGTTGGGTGTATTCCATATATAAAATGACGGATGGATGTACTTAGTAAGAGCATATAACTAAAGATAAATCTCAACTTCTTCTGATGTGAACATGGAGCTAGTGGATTATCACCCATTTGTAATCATCATAAACTAAAGAGAATCTATGTTGCAGATGGTCAATTTGCCTTAGGATACGATAGAAGCAAGTTTATCATGAAGACATATGATGCAACTGGTGTGAAATTAAATGATAGACTGCACCAAGAAAATAGGAAGAAATTGGAAAGAAAAGCATACACGACAATCCAGCGATGAACAAGATAATCAGAACCCTCCTCTGTTTTCATGTAGTAAACTCAATAAGCACAAACAACCTCTCCGATATCATCCTTTTTGGCAGTTAGTCATGTTAGATCTACATGAGACTCTGACAAACACAAATTGCTCATCATAATTGGCAATCAAACAAAGGAATGCTGCATTAGTCTAGGAAAGGTTATTAGGAACCTCAAGGGATTATATTAGTATGAATGCCATAGTGAACTGTAAAGATCATCTAGATAGCAGAGTGCATGAAGAACAAGTCACATACCATTAAAACAGTCACGAACTTGCTCAACAGTATCTCTCACAGGATCAACTGTGATGAAAACTGACATAATTTCCATTTTAGCATTTCTAGAAAGTAACAAAAGGTTCTCATAATAATTGATATACAACATCGTGACCAAAATACAGTAAGAGAGCAAAAAGAAATTATGTTGTCATGAAACTGTCTAGAGTAGAAGTTAAGTAGGCTTCCAGTAGAAAGTTGAAATTTTCGTTAATTTCAGTTAAGTAAATTAATGAGACTCGCAAGTACATTTTACTCTTTCATACACATGCGCCAACTTATTTTGGGATTCACACCTTCTAAGAGTACAGAATAAGGACAGTAACTAGCATGATATATCAACATAATTGTATCCAGAGCATATGAATCATCTGATTTTCTCGGTCATGTCAGTCATCTTCTGAAAGTTCATCTGGACAAATGTCAGGTCAATCAAGTGAGTCACTGTCCAGATAAGTCCTCTTCACTTACGGGTTTCCAGTCTCCAGTCATGGATTGGACACCAATGGCTGCAGTGCATAGTGATGCTTATTTGCTTCACAGCATTTGTTCCATTCTTCATCTCTGATAGATTGGTCAGGGAAAAGGATGTACATGAGAAATTCGATAAGAGGTATAGGTGGGAGATAGCAACTTCCTTTTATGCAGATAACATTCACGATAAGAGGAACTTTCACAGTAGTATTATCAGTTGGCAGTCTTGGCATGACAACATAGACGAACAACTCACAATTGGTAGTAAATACGAGTGTCACCCCCTCCTCCAGTCAGCAGAAGCAGATGTAGATAAGATTTTTGCTCCTACGAAACTCAGCAATGCATCTGATTTCAGGCTCACCCCCCTCCTCCGACGGGTTTCCCATCGTCCGCTCGTTCAGATTTGACGAACAGCACCTCCGCCGCCACAGCCTACGTTGCCCAGCGCCCGCCGCCGCCAAGGCGTCGCTGGGGAGAAGCAGGCGCCCCGAGTACGCACCTCCGAGTCAAGCAGCTCTCCACAGCTGGATGGGTTTCGATGGCTCTATCTGATCTCCGGTAGGGAACGGATGCCTGGATAATACTATGAGAACAAACGGAATTAGTACGAAATAAATTAAGTGAGAGTGCGATTAAAACTCTTTCATTGAGATTTGGTTGGGGTGCGCCAGGCACCGGGCAGTAGTGCAACGCCCGGGCGACACTTGAGGGCCCCAGTGGCAAGCCACTGTGGCGGGCCCTCCCCACAAAAAATAAATTTAATATCGTTCTGGACACATGGCCCACATATCAGATATCTAAACGTATATATGGTGTCTAGACAACTCGCCTCCACGTAAATCTGATTTTACCGGCCATCGGATCGTGTGTTAGAACGAATCTCGACCGTTCAGTTTTTTCTTACCGCGTCCATATATAAGGCTGCCCGGTGAAACCCTAGCCAATCCCCGCGCGCACGTACGTCCTCCTCCTTCCTCTGCTCGCGCCGCCGCCCTAGCAGGCCCGCTCGTTCGCCCACCGCAGTGCGTCGCCCGCACAGCCGTCTCCGGATGCCGCCCACCCCAGCGCGCCGCCCGTGCGGCCGCCTCCGGCCGCCGCCCGACGCCCGCCACCGCCCAATGTCGCCGGCAGCCGCCCGGCGCCCGCTGACCGGGAAGAGCCCTCCTCTTGGCCGTCCCCCACCCCTCCCTTGCCCCACAGGGCGACGAGGAGCACGGACGGCCGAGCCGTTCGTGGGGAAGACGAGCAGGCAGAGGCAGAGCTAGAGGAGGCCAAGACGACGGAGGGCAGAGCAGTAGCGACGCCGCCATCATCCTCGACCTCGGTGTGATGAGCTCCACCGCCCCATTTAGCGCCCAGGAAGGTATTGCCCAAATACGCCATGGCCGTTGTTGCGGTTGTTTCATGCTTTTTTAGCAGTTCGTATTGTGCATGTCAGGTGTTTGATGAAATGCTCACCCAACGTTGAATCTCTGACCTATATCTTTTGTCCTATGTATGTGGTGGATCCAATAGATTATGCTATATATTTGTTTGTTGGATTAGTGCAAATGAAGGTGGTGAAGGTGCTGAAATTGGTGCCCCCTTTGATAAAAGGTACAAGGAGATTATTTGTAGGTCAATATCGTTGCTATATTATGGCCAACATTTTCGTACATTGGTCATAATTGGAAGATTGTAGCTCCTGTTCTTACATCCAAAATTCTAGATCTTTATTGATTTATCATTTGTTTCTGTGGTTACAAATCCTAACATGCAGGTATGACAATGAAGCAAAAGCTGTATGGTGGATATTTTTCCCTTCCAATGTTAATTGCAACATGTGTACCAAGGTTGAAGAAATTCAGAAATTAAGGAAGCATAAAAACCAATACAATTGCTGTTGTGCTGACATGGTATGCCCTTCGTCTTTTCATTTTAATGTGGTACTGTTCTCTTCTCACCAGAAAATAGTGTTGCTTATTATCCATCATCATAGATACTGAATGACCTGCTGAAATAACGCTGTAAACTACTGAATGTGAGACAGGAAAATCATGATTTGCACGTGCGGGAGACTCCACCGATTTGCAAGTGCGGGAGCATGTCTCGGATGGCTTGAATATGTTGTCCACACTGTAGTGATTTCTTCTTCGTCAATCATTCAAAGTCGAGCTTGGTGAAGTATAGCATTGCATTGTTGAATATGTCTTTGCAAAATCTGCAGCAGGTACTGAACTTTACTTCGCTTTCTCTATTATTCCAGGGACTGTTTATTTTTGCTATGCTCTTAGACAGTCTTTTAATAAATTATACATGCTGATACGGTTTTATTCTATACATACACTATTTTTTGTTTATCTGCAACTACTGCAATTATGTGATTATGGTTTCATTGGTGTCAGATAGCTAATGCAGCGGTGCCTGATATGGATGAAATATGAACTCTGCAGGTTATGATCGTATGGAAAGTGACCCTGTGTACTTCCATTGTCTCACTTGACTTTTTTTTGTTGGCTATAGGGGTGGAGTTTCTTGCTTCTATGTTTATTTATTTTTCCTTATTCAATTTATGTTCGATTGCTATCAGTTACAATTCAACTTATGTTTCATTCAGTATTGTGCATGGATGATTATTTTACCAATTTTGATTTGTGTGCTTCTTAGATTTACTTTGTGCTCATATAATTTTTACATTATGTGATACATGATGTGTTGGTTTGTTGACACTATTAATGACCCATGGTTAAGATGTAAAAACATGGATCGGAGAGTGTTAGCTGCAGACTCTTTATTCACATGCTAAGAGAATTTGATTGCATACTTCTATCATTTCACAGCGGCGAGAGGACAGTGGCGGGGAAGAGGCGTCGGATCAAGAGAGATGAGGCAGAGGAGGACGTAGCGCTGGTGTCTGTGGTATGCTGCTGTAAGTATTCATCCTTCCCAACTCTCTTTTTCCCTCTCTCTTATCCTATAATTTCTCCTGGACTCTGGATCTCTTTCTTAGCAGAATATTCTACAAGTTATTATTTTTTATCAAATTGTATGCCTTTCATCAGGCTGCAGCTGCCGATTCTGAAGAAATGGAGATAGGTGGTTGATTTTTCAATGAACAAGATTACTTGATATGTACCATAGGTATGCTTGGGTATAATCTCTATGTACCCCCTCATATATTGTTCACGATATGCTCTGCTAATACTTGCCCCTGTTAATTGATGCTAATTATTGTGTCCATTTTAGTGTACGAGTTGCCTATGAGAGCTCCACAAATTTAATCAATGCTGATCTATTTAGTTGCTAGAGATGGCCCATGCGCTTGCTCAAAATTAAAGGTCCTTTTCTGTCTTGCTTTAGTTTGTCTCTCCCATGCGCTTGCTCAAAATTAAAGTAACGAAAGAAATCTCACTTTTAGTATGTTATGATTAGTTTGCAGAGAGTAACTAAATTATTCTAGGTAGGGAGGGAGGCACATGTAAGAGAATTGCTAGGAGAGAAACCGTAAAATAAATATTCATGACTATTGCCACAAAGTTTTCTTATCTCTGCATTTTTTATCACCAGTTGGTCCCTTGGTGTCACGATGATGCCTGTGTTATTTTAATGATGCCACCTCAAAGCAGTCTATTGTAATGCTTAATTCTTTTCCTGACCTCACTTTGGATCAGGAACAATGTGATGCCACCTGAAATGTTGATTTATCTCTATGTTGTCCTATGCGCTGGACCACTCGGTCGTTGCTGCCATATTGGATCCACTAAATATAATGGTTGACTGGTATTTTTACACTTTTTTGACTCATGGACATCCACTATTTGTTTATGAGGAGTGCCAAATTTCAAGACCAAAGGTGATATGCGTTGATGTTTGTGTTGTAAAGCTTATAAGAAACAGTAACTAATAAGCATTCCTTATGAGTAACATTGCAATTAGCATATATGTGCTTTTTAGTAATCATCCTCCACTATTTGATATTATAGGATTTCACTCACCTTCCAATTGACTCTGCCCATACATTGCCTAATAATGTCATAGAAGCATTAGATACTAAAGTTTTCCCCAATTTACAGGAGTGCATAGGTGTTTCTGCCTGTCTGGCGTTACATTCCAAATGTGAAATTTAGTTAGTTTCTTGGTCCATATTTCAAATGGACTAACCTATTTTGCTGTCTAAATTGTTGTTGTTTCAGGTGCAGGCTGCTTCTATGTGTTGAACAATGGCTGCACCCACTGGGAGATGTAAAACATCTGGGGTAATTGTTAACTCCTCCCAATGTAATTGCTGCCAGGTTCAGATCTCTGGCTCGCATGATTTTCTCTTTCAAGCAGCATACATCGTGTGATTGGTCATGTCCACCATAAGTTACTTCCCCTTTCTCTGATTATTCTTTGATGAGAAGAATCATTAATTTCGTTTGTGATGGTACGATGGTAGTTTTTTATGATTTGAAAGCTATCGATGTCTCATAACCATGTCTTCTAAAATACTAAAGCATGGGGGTAGCCAGCTCCTTTTAATTCTTTTCTGTTGACATGTAGAATGATGTACTTTGGCTTGCCTCTATCCTCGCCGCTCTTTGGCTTGCGCGCCGCTGCCTACGGTCGCTGGGCTACATCTCGCCAATGTTGGCGTCCTTGCCCAGAAGGTTGAGATGAATGCCACAGAGGTGAGCTTCAAATTGCTTGGTCTAATTGGTCATGTTCCCAGCTTTGCCCCTTTTTGATTTGCCCTCTATGGTCTTCGAAATAGCTCTGTTGTAAAATATTTACACTTTCCTGGTTGCTTAATTGTAGTAGTTCCTTTTTGTAACACAAGTTCTGTCAAGTTAGTTATAGTTTTATACTGTCACAGTTTTAGATTATGTATGCAGGCATATTATGTTTATTACAGTTCCGTAAACCTTAAGAAGCTGGAGCTTACTTATTTTGACTTACTAGAACAGAAACAGTGACAGGAATGATGACTGGTGAAGCTGGGATATTCTGATGGATGGCAACAGGGGTTATGAATCTCACTTTTCTGGAATGGCTACTTAACATTAGTAAATTAGGAACTGAACAGAAAAGGGTATAAAGGTAACATACGTCCATTCGGTTCATTCCTATTGTATTACATGTTGCTTTTCGTATCCGGCAGTAAATCATGAACTGAATTTGGGCCAGTTCTGCAAACTCAGATATTATTGTATTTATAATACTTCACTTGAGGTGCAGATGCAATAAATTATCCTAATGCATAGTATGATGACACATCCCTTCCCTGTTCTTCCACCACTACATTCGGCTGCTTTTATTATCTAGCTAAAGATAGAAATAGACTCTGATGGTTTGAGATTAGTTCAATCTTTGTGTGGTTCTTATTTGTTTTAATAAAACATACTGTTGTTAGCTGCTTTATGTATATTTTTGAACACCCGGGCAAAAGCACACGACCGCCCTTCTATTTTGCGCTTTTGTTTATAATTACTAAAATCACTGCAATATCATGATTAACATACTGAGTCCCATTAGTTACCTAACATGACTCTACATATTTACGTCCTTTCTATTTTGAAACATGCTCCAATGACATTGTTTGAGTAAGGCCATGTCCCAGTGCAAATCGCTATATGGCAAAGGCACTAATTAATAAGGTTCAAAGTAACATCAGAATTGGGTTGTCAGCCATAACTCAGTAGTTCTCCCTCTATCTGATGTTGTTGTTTGTTTTGTAAACTTATAAGGAACGATGTACCGACTAATCTGTATTCTCTGTGTATTGAGGAAGCCTTCAACTGACGGCAACTTCTCTGGCCTGATAGAATGATCCTTCCGAGAGAAGTCTCATGCTTATCACGTAAGGTTAAGCTGCGGTTACGACCTCTTTGACTGCCTATTGCAATTCATTAGCGTAGCTGTTTCCATGGGGCATCGTCTTTTGCTTCAAAGTCAACACGGGGCATCCTCTTCTCTCAGCAAATGAAATGTGCAGCATTGTACTTCTTAACTACTCCTTTGAGGAAGGCTGCATCCATAAAATTTGGAATACTCTTCTAAGCAACATTGCAAACATGGGGTTTAGACTTAAAACTCGAGGTCTCAATGTGGGATTCGAAGAAGATGAGGAAGCAATCCTGACTAAGAACCATTGTGGGATAAGCAAGTGGCTGCTGTGCATATATTAGTCATGTACTATCTAATATACATAATGCCTTCCAATTTCAAAAATAGCCTATAATCTAAAGTATTTAATATGTGTCATGTGTACTTCTCTATACATGCTTGATGCTAATTGCTTATCAACAAGTTCTATAAATGATTACTACTCCCTCCGACCCATATTACTCTTCGCTAATACGGATGTATCTACCACTAAAATGTGTCTAGATACATCTATATTAGCGAAGAGTATTATGGGTCGAAGGGAGTATTACATTTTACAAACCATTTACAAGTGAGAAAGGTGGGGGCTCTTGCACCAAGGAGATTCTGTCCTCGAAAAATGCCTGAGGAAATGAGAAACGGTTACTTCTCATAGATCTGAAACCAAGGTACATTGCCAGCGTTTTACTGTATTGAACATAAGTCTGTCTTCAGCTCTTAAGTTTTCTTATATTTGACTCGGTTATTAAGGTTGATTTATCTTCTGATTTGCAGTGATGTTTGCATTTGATGATCCAAATGCCTGTTAGGCCTGGTTTTCGTGGTGTAGTAACCTCTAAAAATCAAGTTCAAACAATGTCCATAAGCAACTTATGTGGATATTGCTTTTGCTTTTGCTTCATGCTTTTGCTACTGAACCGATTGTTAGGTACTGTAATATCTTCCCTAGCTCCTTGATTGTATACAAATATCTTCCCTAGCTCCTTGATTGTATACAAACATGAGTTGCTGCTTTTGTATCTCACGATGTCATTCTAAGAGAACTATTTTCGATGTATTACTGTATTGGCATCTAAATTAACTTTCTTTACACAAAATGAACACCTGCAAAAAATCCACGGGATCGTGCGCCAAGGCGCACCTCTAAGGCTGTGTTTGTTTGAGCTTCTGCTTCTGCTTTTGGCTCTAAAAGCACAAGCGGCAAACAAACACCTCAAAGTAGGAAAGCACTTCACAGAAGCGCGGCCGCGAAATACACTGCGAGCCGGGAAGCAGGGCGAGGGGTGCTTCCCGAGCTTTTTCTAGCTTCCCGAGTTCACTAGACCGAAATATCCTCTATACTTCCTAGTATTTATGAGAGGTCTGCCATCCCGAAATACCCCAACCGTCCCGTGTAATTTCCCCAATCCTCTCCAGCAATGGTGGTAGGGTTTGACCGCTGTCAGCGCTGCCGTCGTTCCCGGCCGCCCCCGACTACGCCACCCTTCCCTGCTGCCATCCCAGCTTGTTCCCGGCCGCCCCCGACTACACACGTCCCGAAATCAACCTTCAGTGGAGCTCTGCAGGCGGGAGGCGCTCCGGCGACGCGGGCGGGTGGCGCTCCGGCGGCGCACGAGGGGGGGGCGAGGGCAGCGCACGGGTGGTGTACGGTGGGAGACCCGGGCGGTGCACAGGAGGAGGGCAGCTCGCGGGCGGCGCACGAGGGAGAGGCGCGGGGCGGCGTGCAGCTGGTTCCTGCGTGGGTGTATCTCCCAGGCTGAAGGAAGAAGATAGGAAAAAAAAGAGAAAATGAAATATAGAAGAAAAATAGCTTTATCCAGTACATATACAGAAAAAAAAAGGAGGAAGAGAGGAAAATAGAGAAGTGAAATAAAAAGGAAGAAATAATTTATCCGGACAATAAAACATAAATGGAGAAAAAAGAAGGTAGAAAAGGGAAAAATAAACTTATAATTATTTTGGGTTTTATGGAGAAGTCTCATAATATAATTGTTGCATAAATTTTGACTTACAAATCATAAGCTAAAAGCCAAAAATCAAAAGCCAAAAGCTGAAGCCTGAAGCCGGAAGCCGATAGCTTTGCAAATAACTCCAAATTATTTTATAAAAAGTGAAAACCATAAGAAAAAACCAAAAGCCAAAGTCTTGTAATATGAATGTGATGGCTTATGTTTCATGTAATATGATACGTCTTGTAATATTATAGCCGCACAAATTTCGACTGACAAGCCAAAAGCCAAAAGCTAAAAGCCTAACAAATGGCTCCAAAATTATTTTAATACAAAGAGTGCTTACAAATTTATTTTTGAAAAATCGACATTTCTGGTAATTCATGCATTGATCATCACAATTATGTTAAGAAAGAGACACAATTAACTAATTTGGTTCAAATCAGCATTTATACAACCTCTTCAGCATTCAGACATTCCAGTCATTTCATCGTATAAATCAGCTATAGCAGCAGCCCAAACAAACCCTAAATCTAGTTAAACTGATAAGAACAGACACTACACTTGATCTTAGCCAAAAGGCCGAGAAAGGTATGCTCTGAAGCGCTGCCCTCCGCCTCGTTTTATAGCTGCCTCGACCTCGTGTTCTCTCCTCGGGAGCGAGGTGGGACTAAACGAAACGAGCAGGCAGCGCAGCGCTTAAGGGTTGAGCAGACCGTCTCTGTGATTTCCGGGCCCAACATGGAAAACCGCAGCCCGTATGCTTCGACGGCCCAGTAATGGTTCGTTCCAATTTGACCGAGCCGAGCTGGAAATTAGCGTCCTAGCGATCGGTCCAGCCTGAGTTTCTGACGATGTAGTTCAGCTTTTCTTTCTTTTCTTTTGCGTAGACAGCACAGTTCAGTTGTTGGAGTGCTAGCTATACAAAGCACTGTCCCGATCTAGCCGGTACCATGAACAAACTATCTTCTTGTTAGTATCATTTCTTGACTTGGTGGATAAATTGGTCGAAGAATAAGTAGACCAAACAATTTCTGCAGCTGGTTCAATCTTCTTCGTTTGACAAATCAGTTGCAGGCGCAGCAAAATTGACCTCGAGATAAAAAAGACAATTACCAAGCAGTAGGTAGTAAGACTACGTGTTGTAGATCCAAACTACAGGTAGGCATGCATGCTCGTTTCTGGGTCTGCAGTAGAGTTTTTGTGCTCGTTCCGCTGCCAAAGTAAAATAAGTATAAAGCTATGTAGGTACTAGGTATCAGATGTGTTATTTCTGCATGGAAATATTCTTTTTTCTAACAGAAAGAGGGGTCTCTAGGGACCCCCATAGCTACATTTATACAATTAATCACTGGAGTATAATTTATATACAAGAACTCAAAAAATGAAAAGAAATAAAACTTGGTCCTTGACTATTGCACCGAAGATCGTGGAACAATAATGAAAAAAAGCAATCAAGTCCAGATCTTCTTCTAGATCCATCTCCACCGAATCTTCTCATCGATGCTTTGGACCACAATCAACCGCACCACCACCAGGGACATCGTCACTTGTGTTTCAGCAGCCGGAGCACATCGGATCGGAGCCAGAGGGCCTCCTATTTGGCTCGATGGCCTCCAGGTTGAACAACACTGATTGTCGGCATGTTACCGACAACCAAGGAAGGAGTGACCGCCCTATGGCCGTTGAAATCAGCAGCTAGGCAGCGACATGTTGTCAAGGAGTCGCTGCTGATGATGAACTCCCAAATACTTCCATGGTAGCAGCCTTGAATCCCTGCTCCCCAGCTCCAGCACAAAGCAGAAATCCACACTGCCTTTGTCGCCCATCGCCTCGATGGTCAGCTGAAGAACCACGTCAACCATATCCAGAAAGCCACCAAACACGAGCTTATTCAGAGAGGAGGCCTGAGCATCACTGCCGGCCATAATCTCCAGCCTCTTGAGAACTACAGCCAACAGTAACACCACAAACCACCACCAGAGACCGCTCGACAGCTTTGATGATGCGCTCCCCATCGGCATCACGCCATGCGCCACTGGGCAAAACATAAATCTAGAAACGCCCTACTACTACTATTCATAGAAGCCCAACCTCCCCCTGTCGTCTTCGGCAGAGCCGCCGGAGAAGAGGGAGAGAGGAGGGAGAGGAGCCAGGGGCGGCGGGAGAGCTCTTAGGAGAGGGGCAAAGATAGATAGAGAGAGAGAGAGGAGTTAAGGGATCATGGAAATTAGACGGACCGGCCGGCTTCGCCCGGACCGCCTACCAGCCGTTCTAAATTGTATACTTTTTTTATATTGGTCAATATTAAATAAAATATTTCCTTTGACATCTTAGGTATCCAAATCAGTATAAAAGTATGAACCATTTGAAAGACCATTTTAAATTTTATTGAACTATCAATTGGACTATCTGTTTACATAGGTATTGAACTACTAATAGAAAAAATAGATATATGATTTATACTCATTAGGTAGCATTAAGCTATTGGTTCCATATTTTCAATTCAGATGCATTTGTATGTTGGAAACTCCCTGTAGCAATTACACAAAATGAAAGACAAAGAACAAACAATATTGCGATCAAACACTACATTAGCACTTTTTTCATTAGATGTGCCGATAATTTAATTTATGTGATATCAATTGTTCTTTGCATATCATGTTCAGGAAGTATTGGCAATGATGTGGCATGCGCTACTGTGAAAACTGATTGCTATTGCCTATTGGAAAGTTGTACATCTATTTCTCGGTAGGGATGGTTCACTACCTGCTTTGTTTGACTCCGAATATGACCTTACATTTGTGACCTCTTCCCCAACTTTCCAGTTCATGCCTCGCTGAATTTGAATTCACTGGGATCACTCTTGCTTGTGCACTAGAAAGCGCAGTGGAGCAAGGCCACGCCGCCCCTCCCGCGGCAGAAGCACCAGCAACTCGCCCCTATCCACCTCCTAGACGTCAAGCTTACCCCTATCCACCTCTTGGACACCGTCATAGTCCACCTTCTGGACATCGAGCGTGCCCCTGTCCACCTCCTATACGTCGAGCAACAGCAGCAGCTGCAGCATCACCGTATGCCGCCGCTCCCACAGCAGAAACTGATATTTTGGAGTGGAACTTAATCAGCTTGTGATTGAAAAAATAGTAGACTAAAACTTGTATTGAAACATGAATTGGAGTACAACACTTCATAAAATGAGCTACTATAGAGCATGATTCATATTCTAAATTTAGTTAAGGCTTTCTTGATCTACACAGCCTTGCATCCAAATCAGCAGTGCTCAGGAGTTGCTAGTTCCACATGCACCATTTAGTTCCTTGGTATGTCAATAAAATTCAGTTATTATGCGCATTATCCATAGGTGTAAGCAAAAGAGCGGAACATGGTCAACTCATTGCTAACTTATAAGTTACATGTGTACATCATATGCAAGTACATCATTACCACAGATGACGGTATTTGGGGCGGAGCCCTCAAATCTCCCAAATGGTTCCAAAAATCAGTAGACTTAGCTATGTAAGATATGATAGATGTCAATGTATGAGGTATGGTTGTTAAGAGAAAAGGGAAAGAATGCACCGGGTCACATGTAGACTTCTATTGGAAGACCAGAACATAAACATGATATCAAGTTACAGAAGATACACTCACCCTTGTGCAAATTTGCATCTGCAAATACCAAAAAATGATGGACAAAAATGAGTCACTCACCTGAGTCCCTGGGACCACCTACACTCCCATTTGAGTAACTCACCCTTGTGCCAATTTGCATCTGCAAAGACCGAGAAAAAAAAGAGACTTTGACCAGGCCTAACTATTACTCAGCTTAGCAACCAAGATCAGTATGTAGCAGTTAATATTTTAGAAAAAGCTCTCACTGTCATGCAAGACCAGACTGGCACTCTACTATTGACGCCCCAGGTAGGGCAGCAAAAGGAAAAAATTGCAACATTGAAAAACCTGCAATACAACATAGATTTTTTTCATCTGGAGATTCAGAAGAAAAATATTGTGAAAAGACTTAAGAGCATACACTACATGAGTACTTCAATAATTCAAAAAGAGCAATGAGGTGCAGATGTAAACTTCAATATTTGATGTCAGTACAAAACTGGTACTGTTACCTGACTCAAATATGGGGAAAATATGAACTCATATAACTTGTTTATGTACATCTCAGAACATCAAATAAAGCGAATCAAAACTAGAGATACTAAGAGCAGGTCATATCATACTTTTCATAGCATCCATGATAGACTTTGGTAGAACATTCATTAAAAATTATTTAGGTAAATTACAGAACTTTGCTCCAAAGTCTCACATATTGAGTCTAGCAGATTAATTAAGCAAACTGAAATTCATAGCTACCCTACATATACAAATTGCCTTTTTTGTCATGGGTTGCCCTGTGGTTCTCCAATTCCTCTTGAGCAAATCAATTTACTAATGATAGTGTAACTACAAAATCATAAGTATCCAAGCAGAATCATGGCTTGAATATCTCAAACTAAATAATACAGTCAGTTTGCTAACCTTTGTTTTGTGTTCTTTTCATTTGATAGAACGAATGTTTCCTCTAGCCTGCATCATCATTTAAGATAAATCTGATTACGTCAAACGGGATACGAACTATGGAGTACTATTTAGCATGAGCATTTACTGGTGACTCCAAGTGAACAAAAATTACATGAAAATGTTTGTCTATTTAATAGAGAAGTGAATGCACATAGAATTGCATACCTATCAAGTCATACATAGATTTTTGCACATACAATTTGCACCGCTAACTTATTTCTTCGTATAACCACCCAATCCTTTGAAAAAATTATTAAGATAAACGAAACGATGTTCTAACTTCCAAGAGAATGGACAAGCTCTAAAATGCAAAAATACCCACCTAGTTTCTAAAAAGTAAAAGCAGCAAAGTGTAGATCACCCTGTGAAAGAGCATGTGCCCCCATGTGTGGTTTTGGTAATTAATGATAATCCCTATGGACTAATATTTGCATCGAGTTATATTTGTAGGACTTGTCCGTAGACAACTCTTGAGCCATACGTTGGTTTCAAGGTTGTAAGAAGATGCATATAAAGAAGATTATGTGATGACCAAGGTGTTATTCAAGGAGTGATCCAAAGATTGGTCATAAGGGAGTTGAGCCTATAGAGTGTGTCTTGAGGAATAAGATGGAGTGAACTCTCATGTGCATTCTCAAGACATCATCAGTATGAAAGAAGAAGATGAAGTGCAATGTTGATCAAGTCGAAGCGCAAGTTCAAGATAGGCTTCTAGAAGATATCATTTGCTTGAAGCTCAGTGTCTATTTGGTGGTAATAGACATGTGAAGATATTTCTCTAGTGTCTCTCCCATAGTGAAGTATGGGGGAGCAATCCGCAAGACTTCACCGAGCAAGCGCAATCAAGAAAGGTTGTCCAACTTGAGAATATCAAGATCATCACCATCTAGCTCAAGTGGAATACGCAAGGCAAAGGTATGTTCTTGATAGGGTTTCTTTCTTACCGGTCTCATAGTGTGGGAGACCGGGTTTAGAATCGATAGCCGTACTATCAAGAGGGGCTCTCGAGTGAGTAACTTATTCGTATCGTTTGGAGAGAGCTCAAACCTTTGCATACTTGGCATTATCTTTCTTGGTTATTATTTGGATTTTATCCATGTGAGGTTCTAGAGCTTGTGGTTATTTTCATGACAAGCTCTAGCTCATCAAAAATGGATTTCGTATAGAACTCTTATTGCGTTTTTGGTGTTTGGAGGTTTTACCGGTTCTTCTTTATAGCTAAGTCAAACCTTTTATCATTTGGTTTCATCCTCCTTTGTTGGACTATGATGTTTCTATGGATGAAGGTGTAGAGCTCGTTGTGGTGATTCCAACGAGCCCAAGTTCATCGAAAACGGAGTCCGGATGCAAAGTTATGGCCGTTTTCGTGTTGACGTTTTTTCTTGGCAGGAAGTTCGGCGCCAGGTCCGGCCGGGCCGGACTCTAGGCCGGGAAATCCGGCCCAAGAACGGAAAAATCCGACGGACCGCCGAACCGCACTACTGGGGGGCTTTTTGGTGGCCGCCGGACTGTCCGCCGGACCGTCCGGCAAAAAGTCCGGCGGGGCCGGACTTTCCGCCGAACTTTGGCGGGATTTGCTTCCAACGGCCATATTTTCCCCACCTATAAATACCCTTCTTCTTCCTTGAACCAACAACGTTTTTGGGCTTCTCTCTCCTCCATTGTTGACCTTCAAAGCTTGCCCTCCCTCCTCACTTCCCTCCATGTTTCTTGCATCTTTTTAAGGGAAAAGAGAGAGGAGATCTAGATCTACATTTCCACCAATCACTTTCTCCTCTAAGTGAGGGGAACCTATTGGATCTAGATCTTGAAGTTCTTTGTGGATTTCCTCCTTGTTCTTCCTCTCATATCCTCCATAGCATTTGTTGCTTTGGTAGGATTTGGGAGAGAAGGATTTGAGCACTTCGTGTGTTCTTGCCATTGCATTTGGTGCATCGGTTTGAGTTCTCCTCGGAGATTCGGTGGTGAAAGCAAGAAGCTAATTTCCTCTTGGGTTCTTGGAACCCTAGACGGCTCAGTGGATTTCTTGGGGACCTCCAATTAAGTTGTGGAGATCTTCCCAAGCTTTGTGGTGTCTCTGTGGCGATTATTGGGAGCCTCCAATTGAGTTGTGGAGTGTGCCCCAATCTTAGTGGCTTTGTGGATTTGGGAGCCTCCAATTAAGTTGTGGAGTAGCCCCAAGCTTTGTGCGGGATCGGTGACCGCCCTCAAGGGTCTCATAGTGGATCGGGTCTTCCATCTTGGTGGGAGGGCTCGAGGAGATTACGGTGAGCCTCCGTGGCGTTTGGGGAGCCGTGTGCCTCCACACCGCTCCAACGGAGATTAGCACCCGCAAGGGTGTGAACTTTGGGATACATCGTTGTCTCCGCGTGCCTCGATTATTTCTATACCCGAGCTCCTTTACTTGTGCAATTTACTTTGTGATAGCCTTCGTGCTTGAAGTTATATATATATTGCTATCACATAGTTGCTCATCTTGTTTAGCATAAGTTGTTGGTGCACATAGGTGAACCTAGTTTATTTAGGTTTTGTATGCTTGGCAAATTAAACGTTAGTTTTATTCCGCATTTGTCAAGCCGCTCGTAAAAGTTTTAAATCGCCTATTCACCCCCCCCCCCTCCCTCTAGGCGACATCCGTGTCCTTTCACCCTGTTAGCAGACTATCTTTCAGATCACAATTTTCATAATAACAGGATATGACATTGTTCACACATCAACATGGAGAAACAATATCACCTACATAAATGCCAACGTATATAATCTAAGAATACTATAAGAACCGCAGAATATCATTGCAAGATATGGTAGAAGGCCTAAAGCCAATGGCTTCTGCGTCCTAATCGCAATGTTCAAAAAATCGGCCGATGTGCGGATTAATCTCCCGATTAATCGTGAATCGTTGGGTGAGCGATAAGATTACAACTTATCGGTCTGATTTATCGCCTTGGCCGATATACCAATCTGATAGCCGATATTTCGACCAAAATATCCCAAATTTTGCCACTTACGACGATTTGGTAGATGATTCATCTATTCGAGAGATGATTTTTGGGCTATTAGTCTTGTACTCCCTCTATTCACATTTAATTCGTGTTCTGCTACTGCCCATCTAGTCTGGTGGTGTCGATTAAAACCAAATGGAGGGAGTAGAACTGTACAGTAGCTCAAATTTTTTCATTTTTTGTTAATTTAAATGCAATGAATCAAGGTAACACTTTTGTTCAATACTCCAATGTTGTTTTTGCATAGCATATTTTTGAACTTTGGTGCCAAATTTTGGGATTTATGGAAAAAATGGCCGATAAATAGTCGACTGAAAAAATCGATTAATCGGCCGATAAGCGATTAATCTCAAATCTTAGGCTAACCAAGAAGTTAACGATAAATGATTTCTTGAACATTGCCTAATCGACATATTACACTGACAATTAATACAATATCACTCTTGGGCCGTCTCAAGATAAGATAAGCATTACTGAATATATCATATCATGGTATGGGAGAAGGCATGTGCCTCACGTAAAGTTCAAAGTACTAATACATTAGATCATTTAAGCATTTCTAAACAGGCCATATTCATGTAAGCATGGAACACTTTACAAAATGTCTCTGCACCCTTGTATATTTGTATTTCTCACTTGCAAAAAATAAGGAATCCAACTATGTGTATCTTAAAAATTTAAGATGATCTTTGCCCAAATATTGTTAAACTCTCAGATCCAACTTATGGAGGTATTTTTTGGGCCTACACAATGAAAATCATATGATATACTACATAAAACATGGCACTATCACTTTAGGGACTTTACAGACTCGTAGGCAGCTTTGACAACAGTATTAACATGATTTGCGGGCCTTCAAAGCCTACATCACCTGGGGCATTCACTGTATCATAAGCAACAACAATAATAGTTTCAGTCAACATGCGTTCTTTCCAAGCATTATTTCAGTGGCTCACTCGCATGCCTATGATATGCTTGCAGATATTTACCTTTTGTGCAACCAAATCTTCAAATCACAAGAAAACTGCTATGTATGATGAAATGGATCGATGAGTATGGTTCATTCATCAAGTCTCCAAATTCTTGATCAGTGGGCACATTATAGTTTCAGGGGAGCTAACAATGCAATCTACATGAGAAGAGAGAGGAGAAATAGAGATCGGGAGAATGGGCATACCTACAGCACTGATGCACTCCACAAACACCAATTATCGGGTGTAATACACTCCTGGACGTGCAAATCTGTCTCCATGACGAACCTGGCAGGGAGGTTGATGAAGCGGTCGTCCTTGCCCCGTCCATCCGCAGCGCACCAGAACAGACCTCCACGTGGTCGCGAGCTGCTTATCAATAGAGCATCAAAAATTATAGATACGTTTGCAACGTATCAATAGGTATGGGAGAAAACTAATGTTTAACATTCTTTGTCTTCATCACACTGAACTTATGAAAAACTTCACAGATGCCTGATGGCGCGGTGATGATGGTGTGAAAGCTTCTTCTTAAATACACGGCAACGGCGACAGAAACTTCTGGAACCAAGTTAACATGGGAATGTGTAATAAATGACCGGCCAGTTGGAAAACCCCAAGAGAAGGTTTTGATGAAGATAGCAGCAAGTTTTCCCTCAGTTATGAAACCAAGGTTATCAATCCAGTAGGAGGATGATTACGACTGAAGGTGATGCCCACTAGTTGCGTGATGCTCTAACAAGGGCGCTGTTAACAATAACTTGTTAGCGCGTCTTCAACCAGTAGCAACGTGGAACCTGCACACAACACAACCAAATACTTTATTCCCAACTTACGATGAGGTTGTCAATCTCACCGGTTTGCTTGAAACAAAGGGTATGAGCGTATCGAGTGGAAAGTGATAATAATATGCGAGTAAAGTAAACAGTGCGAGTAAAGTAAACGGCGCGATTAAAGTAAACACGTGATAGCAATATAAAGGAAATATGACCGGGTCCACAGTTCACTAGTGGTGTCTCTCCATAAGATAAAATAACACATGCTGGGTAAAGAAATTACAGTTGGGCAATTGATAGAATAAAGACAACGTGCATATGTCGAGAGGATCACTATGAGATTTACTCTGGGCATTACAACAAGATACATAGACCGCCATCCAACTGCATCTATGACTAATAATCCACTTGTGGTGAATCAATCCGAGAACTCCACAAGTATTAAGTTGCGAACAACAGATAATTGCATTAAGCAAAGTGTGTAATGTAAACAAAGCATATGTCTTTGAGCATATGAATGTTGTTTTCCCCCTAGTAGCAACAGCATATCTACAATCCTTAGAGGTTTTTGCCACTCCCCCATATTAAATAGAGGAATGAACCCACTATCGAGCATAAATACCCCCTCTTGGAGTCACTAGCAACTACTTGGCCAAGATAGCTACTAAGGACGGAGAGCATGCAAGATCATAAACAACATAGAGATAACATAAGATAATATTCAGCACATCAACTCAATCATAACACTAATATTCATCGGATCCCAATAAACACAACATGTAGAATTACATAACGGTGATCTCGATCATGTAAGGCAGCTCATGAGATCTAAATATGAAGCACATGGTGGAGAAGACAACCATCTAGCTACTGCTATGGACCCATAGTCTAAGCTAGACTACTCACTCATCGCACCGGAGGCAAGCATGGTGATGAAGAAGACCTCTGGTGGCGATTCCCCTCTCCGGCAGGGTCCCGAAAAGAGCTTCTGGACCCTCCCGATCTTTGGGTCAACGGCGGCGGCGAATCGCAATGTGTTCTGGAAAAGTAATCGGGTATTTAGGTTTTTCCCGTTGGGGGGTCTTTATAGGCGAAGAGGCGTCATCAGAAGTGGACCAGGGGACCCACACCGCCAGGGGGCACAGGCCAGCCCTAGGCCGCGCCGCCCTATGGTGTGGCCACCCTCTGGTCTGGCTCTGTCTCCTTTTCGGTGTTCTGGAAGCTCTGTGAAATATCTGGACGACTGGCTTTGGTTTCGTCTAATTCCGAGAATATTTCCTGTGTAACTTTTCTGAAACACAAAAATAGCAGAAAACAGGGAACTGGCACTGTGGCATCTCGTTAATAGGTTAGTTCCGAAAAATGCATAAAAATGCCACGAAGTGTAACAAAACACTAAACAAATGGTGTAAAAATAAGCATGGAGCATCAAAAATGATGGATATGTTGGAGACGTATCAGCATCCCCAAGCTTAACTCCTGCTCGTCTCGAGTAGGTAAGTAATAACAAAAGAAATAATTTTTGAGATGACATGCACCTACACAATCTTGATCAAATATGTAAGCATTGTGCGCTGGGATCAAAAGAACTTAAAACATGGGCATTAAAGATATAATCTTGATAGAAGAAACTTAGCAACCATGTTATAACATGAAAAGGAACACAAACGAAAGATCATGAAAATGAAACAATGAAAGTCAAACATGTATTCAAATCATAAGGAAAAACATACAGATGGTTTTCAGCTTGTCCCTTATGGGGTAGCAAAATATAAATGCATAGGACACCTTCAAGTTTAAGAGGGCGACTAGATACAAGTAATTTGAGAACAAGTGAAACCAACAATATGAATCAATCAATGAAAACTTTGGGACAATGCACATTATACTCAGAATGACAACTATGCTCTCTTAGATGGTGCATAAAGATAGAAGGTGGTGACTCAACATAAAAGTAAAAGAAAGGCCCTTTGCGGAGGGAAGCAGTGATTGCAAGTTTTATAAACCTTCAAAAATTATGGTACTTACCGGCTTTGAGCTCTCATTGCCCCCATCATAAACATCTTAAATGGTTAAAGTTAATGCGAGAACACTTATGCTGCATATGCTTGACAAATCATAAGTTGAAAACCTCGTGTCTCGTGAAATACGAATACCCAAACCTCATGCTACTTTACTTAGAGTCCTAAGCAAGCTATTGTCATTGTAAGTATACACATATCATCGAGAACCACCAACAGGGTACCTCTGTGCCCGATGACATGGAACAAGCCCACATCAAAATGACAGGACAAACAGACAATGAACACCTCGGCATCTCTTTTATTTACCATTGGTATAGCTTTTTATTGCGAGATGCGTCGTCGAATGCTCACTATGGGCATGCTATAAATTTCCACCATGAATTATGCATGGCTTAGATTAGTGGCCTAGGCATTTCTCTAACACATATACAAACTCCATGATCCCGCAAGATTCCCAATTCATTTCACACCGCGAGTATCCATAAACAAAAGATCACGATATCAACTCAAATGAAAGATAGTGCAATGTTGAAAGCTTGCCCCATGACGGCTGATGTCTACGCACTTCTATTCTTGTAGACACTTGTTGGGCCTCCAAGTGCAGAGGTTTGTAGAACAGCAGCAAGTTTTCCTTAAGTGGATCACCCAAGGTTTATCGAACTCAGGGAGGTTAGAGGTCAAAGCTATCCCTCTCAAGCAACCCTGCAATTACGATACAGAAAGTCTCTTGTGTCCCCAACACACCCAATACACTTGTCAGATGTATAGGTGCACTAGTTCGGCGAAGAGATAGTGAAATACAAGTGGTATAGATGATTATAAGTAGCAAACGTGATGTGAAATAAATATCGCTGCGAGCAAACAAGTAACAAAATAGCAAGTAAACGGTATGCAAAGCTTGGAAACAAGGCCTAGGGATCATACTTTCACTAGTGGACACACTCCCAGCAATATAACATGACTGAACAAATAACTTCTCTTTGCTAAGGCACTCTAAATTACTCTCCTATTGAATAACACTAATCACTGTGTAGTGGCTACAGAAGCACCCCTTAAAGTTCATCAAGTACTTGACAAACACCACTCATAGAGATATCCAAATCAGATCACAACTCAAGATAGAAATCATTGCAACTTAGACCAAGTACTAACACGGTGCACACACTGTCAACATTACACCATGAAAGGAGGAATAGATCACTCAAACTATCATAGCAATAATTATTCTCATAATCCACAAGAGATCACAATCATAGCCTAAACCAAGTACCACCATGATGCACGCACTATCACCATTACACCATAGCAGGAGGAATAGATTACTTTAATAACATCACTAGAGTACACAAAATATCTGAATAATAACATATACTTGTTCAACATGATACAAATCTCACGATCACATAAAGATCATATCATGGGAGAGAGAGGTGAACCACATAGCTACCGGTAGAGCCCTCAGCCCCGGGGATGAACTACTCCCTCCTCATCATAGGAGACAGCAAGGTTGATGGAGATGGCGGTGAGGTCGATGGAGACGGCGATGGAGACCGATGGAGATGGCTCCGGGGGCACTTCCCCGTCCCGGCAGGGTGCCGGAATAGAGACTTCTGTCCCCCAAAATTCGTCGACGGTGGCGGCGGAGCTGCGGAACTGCTTCTGGAAAATTGCCGAATCCTTTAGGGTTTTCCGTCCCGAGGCTTTATATAGGCGAAGGGGCGTCGTCAGAGGACGACCAGGGCCTTCTCCCACATAGCTCGCGCGGCCCAGGCCTGGTCTGCAAAGGAGCGGGCTTATCTCGGCCGTTCGGACTCGGAATCAGGTGAATGTTATGTCCAGAACGTACGCCGTGAAATTCCCTAAAACTTTGTATTTCAAGAGTTTTCCATTTGACGTCGTCTTCGACCTGTAACGTGACCATCTTCGAAAAAAGTTCTGGTACAGATTTCTGGAAAGTCCCAATTTGACTCCAATAAGCTTTCCACTTGTATTCTTGGTAATTCCTACACATCAAAGTGTAAAACAAGAACATTGTGCACTTTTGCAACTATTAGTAGGTTAGTCCAAATAAATCATAAAAGTATCACAAAGTGTAGACAAAACATATAGCAATTGGTGTAAAACAAGCATAGAGCATCAAAAATTATAGATACGTTGGAGACGTATCAACGGCATGGCTGGGCTAATTCCCAACTTAAAACTTGCAAGCATAACAACTCAACATAAGAGACCACAATATCAAAATTTTAAAACGAGAAAAGTAAAGTGTGTCATCCGGTTCGTGAGAGCTTTACTGACCAATTTTCGCATAACACCAAAAAGAGTTTAATTTGAAGGATAGATAAAAGCAAGTCAAATGTACTTTGGAATAGCAAATTGCTAATAGGTATGTATGGTGGACACTTTAGAAAAACTTGGTTTTTAGGAGTTGGATGCACGAGTAGAGCTCATACTCAGTACAAAATGAGGGCTAGCAAAAGACTGGGAGCGACCAGCTAAGAGAGCAATAACGGCCATAATCATGCATAGCGACAAAGCGATATTAAAAGAAGCATAAGATGGCATCAAAAGTCAAAAACTAAATGATCATACAGGCAATGGCAACTTTGTATGAGTCAAACATGTGTGAGCATGCACCAAGTCAACCCAAATAAAGCATCAAAGGATAAAACCAAAATAATGCTTCCAAATAATTAAAACAACGCATGATTTTTTCAAAGGCTCATTAAGCAATCTCAGTTATTTGAGACAAGTCATGCTACAGCAAAACCACTAAGCATACTATCAAAAAGACATCAAGCACGACATACAAAATCCTAGGCCGTAGTCTATACAAGCTCCTTCTTGTACCACTTTTTTGCATAAAGCTTTTTTTCTTTTCCAACACCATTCAAACTTTTTATAACCAACTCTTTTGATGAAAACCAACATGGACCAAAGGTCAAAATACACCTTGATGAAAAGATACAACAATATCTGAACACAAATCAAGGCGAAAATCGAAAGCTAAACACAGTTCTAGAAAAAGAGAACACTCGTTGAAATTATAAGAATGAAAAAGGAGTGTTCTTGGCAAATGAAAAGTAAGGCAACTTCTCCAAAAGGAATTTGTTGGGGTCCAACCATTTATTGCAGCAAACTAAAAACAACTGACGCTCCAAGAAAAATGCATAATGCATGAAGCAATAAAAATATAGTGTCTTGAAAGCTGACCTGATTTTTGTCGATGAAGAAGGGGTGCCTCGGGGGCATCCCCAAGCTTTGATGCTTGTACTTCTTGGATATTTCTTGGGGTGCGTGGGCATCCCCAAGCTTGAGCTTTTGTCCATTCTTCAACTCATCTCATCATTCTCCAATCCCTACACTTGAAAACTTCCTTCATACAAAACCAAACACAAATCTATTAGCAACATTAGTGTAAGCATAACATTGAATCAACACTTTTTGCTTCAGGTTTCAACTCAAAACCACCACATATAAAGCATATACTACTGTAGCAACTTCCCCAAAAGTTCTTTGATCAAAAGAACTCAAAAAGTAAGCGATAAAGCGGCAAACACAAATATTGGCAGAAATCTGTCAAAACATAACAGCTGACAAAGGTCGAATTTTTAGAGGGTTTTCTGTTGCTCAAATCAAAATGTGTCCAACAAATGAAAGTTTGGATATAACCTGGGGCATATGCACAAGAAATCGTAGGTCCAAAAGATATACAGAGAATTTTCATGAATTTTTACGGTGCAGCACTGAAAACTGTTTCAGGACAGCAACATCCCCAAATCTTACCTCACTCAAATTAGAGGCTTCTCTTGGCACAAAAACGAAATAAAAAAGGATAAGGAGAGGTCATTACAGTAGTAATAACTTCCAAGACTCAAATAAAAGAAAAAGAACTGAATGTAAAAATATTGGGTTATCTCCCAAGAGTGCTTTTCTTTAACGCCTTTGAGCTAGGCGCAGAAAGTGTGAATCAAGTAATATCAAGTGATGAAGCATCAAGCTCATAATTTGCTCTAAGAATAGAGTCAAAAAGCAATTTCTTTCTCTTTCTAGGAAAGTGTTCCATACCTTTCTTGAGTGGAAATTGATATTTGATGGTGCCTTCCCTCATATCAATGATGGCACCTACAGTTTGAAGAAAGGGTCTTCCCAAAATAATAGGACATGAAGCATTGCATTCAACATCCATGACAAGAAAATCAACGGGAACAAGGTTATTGTTAACCATAATAAGAACATCATTAATCCTTCCCAAAGATTTCTTCTTAGCAAAATTAGCAATAGGAACATCATAATAACACTTTTCAAGTGGTGGTAAATCAAGCATATCATAAATCTTTCTTGGCATAATAGAAATACTAGCACCTAGATCACATAAAGCATGGTAATCAAAACCATTAACATGCATATCAATGATGGGTTCCCAACCATCTTCTAATTTCTTGGGAATAGAAGCTTTTTGCTTCAACTTTTCATGCCTAATTTTCATAAGAGCATTGGTAATATGCTTAGTAAAAGCAACATTTAAAGAACTAGCATTGGGAGTCAAAGCAAGCTTTTGTAAGAACAAAATAAATTCAGATATATTACAGCCATCAACATCAAAATCATTAAAGGAAATAGAGCTATCATCTCCTACACTCCGAAAAATTTCAGCACTCTTTTGAAAAAAAGTTTTAGCTATTTTGGGCTTTTTAACACAAGGAGTGGGAGTTTTCTCTACACCAATCAAAGTAAGAGGATTGCTAGCATTAGGGATAACATCATTAGAGGTAGTAATGGTACATACCTTCATCTTTCTAGCCATCTCATCTTCTCTTTCCCACCTGGCATGTAATTCTGCTAGCATCCTAACATTTTCATCAATTCTAACTTGGATAGCATTAGCAGTAGAAAAAAACATTGTTCTCTTTCACCTCATTAGGCAACACTTTTAATTTCAGAAGTTCAACATCATGAGCAAGGCTATCAACTTTAGAAGCAAGAATATCAATTTTGCCTAACTTTTCCTCAACAGACTTGTTAAAAGCATTTTGCTTACCGATGAAGTCCTTGAGCATTACCTCAAGCTCGGAGGGCGCGGCCCTAGTGTTGTTGGAGGAATTACCATAAGAGTTACCATAACCATTACCACTGGTAGAAGGATACGACCTATAATTGTTATTAGCAAAATTGTTCCTATAAGCATTGTTGTTAAAATTATTATTTCTAATGAAGTTTACATCAACATGCTCTTCTTGAGCAACCAAAGAGGCCAAAGGAACATTATTAGGATCTAAATGAGTCCTATCATTAGAAAGCATAAGCATAATAGCATCAATCTTATCACTCAAGGAAGAGGTTTCCTCAACAGAATTTACCTTCTTACCTTGTGGAGCTCTCTTGGTGTGCCATTCAGAGTAATTTACCATCATATTGTCGAGAAGCTTTATTGCGGCGCCCAAGGTAAGGGACATAAAAGTGCCACCAACAGCTGAATCAAGTAGGTTCCTCAAAGAAAAATTCAGTCCTGCATAAAAAGTTTGAACAATCATCCAAGTAGTCAGTTCATGAGTGGGACAATTCTTTATCATAGATTTCATTCTTTCCCAAGCTTGAGCAACATGTTCATTATCAAACTGAGTAAACTTTATAATATTGCTGCACAAAGCTATAATCTTAGCAGGAGGATAGTATCTACCAATAAAAGCATCCTTACACTTAGCCCATGAATCAATACTATTTTTAGGCAAAGACAACAACCAATCTTTAGCTTTTCCTCTCAAAGAAAAAGGAAACAACTTAAGCTTAATAAATCACTTTCAACATCCTTATATTTCTGCATCTCACATAGCTCAACAAAATTGTTGAGATGAGCTGCAGCCTTATCAGTACTAGCACCAGAAAATTGCTCTTTCATAACAAGGTTCAACAAAGCAGGCTTAATCTCATAAAAATTTGCAGCGGGAGCAGGTGGCGCAATAGGAGTGCAGATAAAATCACTATTATTAGTGCTAGTAAAGTCACACAACTTGGTGTTCTCAGGAGTAGCCATTCTAGCAAAACCAAAAGCAGACAAGTAAAAACAACTACAAATGATACTAATTTTTTTTGGGTTTTCGACAAAACGATGCAAGTAAAAATAAAGTAAAAGCAAAACTTAATACAAAGTAAAGGATGTGCATGCGAAACTCCCCTTGCATAAGTCTTCTTTCCTCCCCGGCAACGGCGCCAGAAAACTTGTTGATGGTGCGGTGATGATGGTGTGAAAGCTTCTTCTTAAATACACGGCAACGGCGACAGAAACTTCTAGAACCAAGTTGATGTGGGAATGTGTAATAAATGACCGGCCAGTTGGAAAACCCCAAGAGAAGGTTTTAATGAAGATAGCAACAATTTTTCCCTCAGTTATGAAACCAAGGTTATCAATCCAGTAGGAGGACGATTACGACTGAAGGTGATGCCCACTAGTTGTGTGATGCTCTAACAAGGGCGCTGTTAACAATAACTTGTTAGCGCGTCTTTAACCAGTAGCAACGTGGAACCTGCACACAACATAACCAAATACTTTGTTCCCAACTTACGATGAGGTTGTCAATCTCACCGGTTTGCTTGAAACAAAGGGTATGAGCGTATCAAGTGGAAAGTGATAATAATATGCGAGTAAAGTAAACAGTACGAGTAAAGTAAACAGTGCAAGTAAAGTAAATAGGTGATAGCAATATAAAGGAAATAGGACCGGGGTCCATAGTTCAATAGTGGTGTCTCTCCATAAGATAAAATAACACATGCTGGGTAAACAAATTATAGTTGGGCAATTGATAAAATAAAGACAATGTGCATATGTCGAGAGGATCACTATGAGATTTACTCTGGGCATTACAACAAGATACATAGACCACCATCCAACTGCATCTATGACTAATAATCCACTTGTGGCGAATCAATCCGAGAACTCCACAAGTATTAAGTTGCGAACAATAGATAATTGCATTAAGCAAAGTGTATAATGTAAACAAAGCATATGCCCTTGAGCATATGAATGTTGTTTTCCCCCTAGTAGCAACAACACATCTACAATCTTATAGGTTTCGGTCACTCCCCCAGATTAAATAGAGGCATGAACCCACTATCGAGCATAAATACCCCCTCTTGGAGTCACTAGCAACTACTTGGCCAAGATAGCTACTAACAACGGAGAGCATGCAAGATCATAAATAACATAGAGATAACATAAGATAATATTCAGCACATCAACTCAATCATAACACCAATATTCATCAGATCCAAACAAACACAACATGTAGAATTACATAACGGTGATCTCGATCATGTAAGGCAGGTCACGAGATCTAAACATGAAGCACATGGTGGAGAAGACAACCATCTAGCTACTGCTATGGACCCATAGTCCAAGGTAGAGTACTCACTCGTTGCGCCGGAGGCAAGCATGGCGATGAAGAAGACCTCCGGTGGCGATTCCCCTCTCCGGTAGGGTGCCGGGAAGAGCTTTTGGACCCTCCCGATCTTTGGGTCGACGGCGGCAGTGGATCGCGATGTGTTCTGGAAAAGTGATCGGGTATTTAGGTTTTTCCTGTCGGGGGGTCTTTATAGGCGAAGAGGCGTCGTCAGAAGTGGACCAGGGGGCCCACACCACCAGGGGCGTGGACTAGCCCTAGGCCGCGCCGCCCTGTGGTGTGGCCACCCTCTGGTCCGGCTCTGTCTCCTCTTCGGTGTTCTGGAAGCTCCGTGAAATATCTGGACGACTGTCTTTGGTTTCGTCCAATTCGAAGAATATTTCCTGTGTAACTTTTCTGAAACACAAAAATAGCATAAAATAGGGAACTGACACTGTGGCATCTCGTTAATAGGCTAGTTCCGGAAAATGCATAAAAATGCCACGAAGTGTAACGAAACACTAAACAAATGGTGTAAAAACAAGCATGGAGCATCAAAAATTATGGATACGTTGGAGACATATCAATGCCATCGAAGTATGCATCATTGCATTGAATATAGTCAAAATCATTAGCCATTTGATGAGCCATTGGATCTCATTCCCCTCAAGCACATCCCACTAGCCGAGCTCGAGGAGCTTACTCTGCTCCATGGCCAGTCGGGTGGCCTCCTCCTCCAACATGCCTAGTGGCATGTACTCCTCCACTGGGATCAGCTCCTCATCGGCCTGCGGTGGTGGCGGTGCCCATGCCGCGTGTTGCGGCGCGTTGACGACTGCATCGTAGTTTTACTCATTGTTGTCGAGAAGGCCTGAGCGGTGCCTTGGACACGGCTCGTACGTTGGCCGATCCCACCATTCCCAGTCAATGGCGAAGGTCGGGTCCTGCCGTAGATCCTGTGGCAGGATGGTACAACATTGACGGATCTCGTCGCGCCGCTCCCTCCCGAGGGGTGACACCAGAGGAACCGGCACTCGCCTGGCATTGAGGTTTTTTTAGGGTTGAAGCTGCCTTTATTAGAATTCAATAACATGAGGGATATGAAAGGCCTATCGGCGGATCAACGAGCCACACATGGCGGCCAGGGCTATCTAGCACCATACTCCTATTGAGTGTATGTGCTTCCTTATTACAAACTCTTCGTTCATGATAGAACGACAAACGACGACAATTCTTGCCTCGGCCTATCCGCGGTGACGCAAACTGATACGTCTCCAACGTATCAATAATTTTTGATGCTCCATGCTTGTTTTTACACCATTTGCCTAATGTTTCGTTACACTTCGTGGCTCTTTTATGCATTTTCCGGAACTAACCTACTAACAAGTTGCCACAGTGCCAGTTCCCTATTTTCTGCTATTTTTGTGTTTCATAAGTGATACACAGGAAATATTCTCGGAATTGGACGAAACAAGTTCCTGAAGTCTTATTTTTCCTGGAAGCTTCCAGAGATCCGAAGAGGAGTAGGAGGGGGGCCACAGGGGCCCCACACACCAGGCTAGCACAGCCCAGGCCCTGGCGCATGCTCACACATGTTAGACTCTTACAAAGTCGCCAATAGCCTCTATGATCATTTAGTTTTTGACTTTTGATGTCATCTTATGCTTCTTTTAATGTCGCTTTGCATGATTATGGCCATTATTGCTCTCTTATTGGTCGCTCCCAGTCTTTTGCTAGCTCTCGCCTTGTACTGAGTATGAGCTCTACTCGTGCATCCAACTCCTAAAAGCCAAAGTTTTCCAAAGTGTCCACCATACATACCTACTAGCAATTTGCTATTCCAAGTAAATTTGACTTGCTTTTATTTTCTCTTCAAATTAAACTCTTACCAGTGTTATACAAAATTCGGTCAGTAAAGCTCTCACGAACCGGAAGGCACACTTTACTTTTTCCTATTCTTAAAAATTTGACATTGTGGTCTCTTATGTTGAGTTGTTATGCTTGCAAGTTGTAAGTTGGAGACCAGCCCAGCCATGCAGTCATGGGCAAGCTTTCAACATTGCACTTCTTATTTGAGTTGATATCGTGATCTTTTGTTTATGGATGCCCGCGGTGTGAAATGAATTGGGAATCTTGTGGGAATCATAGAGTTTGTACATGTGTTAGGAAAACGCCGGGCCGCTAATCTAAGCCATGCATAATTCATGGTGGAAATTTGCAGCATACCCATGGTGAACATTCGACGATGCATCTCACAATAAAAAGCTAAACAAATGCCAAATAAAAGAGATATCGAGGTGTTTATTATCTGCGTGTCCTGTCATTTTGATGTGGGCTTGTTCCATGTCATCGGGCACGGAGGTACCCCATTGGCGGTTCTCAATGATATGTATATATTTACAATGACAAGAGCCTTGCTTGGGACTCTAAGTAAAGTAGCATGAGGTTTGGGTACTCGTATTCACGGGACACGAGGTTTTCAACTTATGATTTGTCAAGCATATGCATCATAATTGTTCTCGCATTAACTTTAACCATTCAAGATGCTTATGATGGGGGCAATGAGAGCTCAAAGCCGGTAAGTACCATAATTTTTGAAGGTTATAAAACTTGCAATTACTGCTTCCCTCTGCGAAGGGCCTTTCTTCTACTTTTATGTTGAGTCACCACCTTCTATCTTTATGCACCATTAAGAGAGCATAGTTGTCATTCTTAGTGTAATATGCATTGTCCCAAAGTTTTCATTGATTGATTCATATTGTTGGTTTCACTTGTTCTCAAATTATTTGTATGTAGTCGCCCTCTTAAACTTTGAGGTGTCCTATGCATTTATGTTTTGCTCTCTATGAAGGACAAGCTAAAAACCATTTGTATGTTTTTCCTTATGATTTGAACACACGTTTGACTTTGATTGTTTCATTTTCATGATTTTTTTGTTTGTGTTCATTTGCATGTTTACAATATAGTTGCTAAGTTCTTATTGTCAAGATTATATCTTTTATGCCCATGTTTTAAGTTCTTATGATCCCAGCTCACAAATGCTTACATACATGATCAAGATTGTGTAGGTGCATGTCACCTCAAAAATTATTCTATTATTATCACTTACCTACTCGAGGACAAGCAGGAGTTAAGCTTGGGGATGCTTGATACGTCTCCAACGTATCTATAATTTTTGATGCTCCATGCTTGTTTTTACACCATTTGCCTAATGTTTCATTACACTTTGTGGCACTTTTATGCATTTTCCGGAACCAACCTACTAACAAGTTGCCACAGTGCCAGTTTCCTGTTTTCTGCAGTTTTTGTGTTTTAGAAGTGATACACAGGAAATATTCTCAGAATTGGACGAAACAAGTTCCTGAAGTCTTATTTTTCATGGAAGCTTCCAGAGATCTGAAGAGGAGTAGGAGGGGGGGCCACAGGGGCCCCACACACCAGGCTGGCGCGGCCCAGGCCCTGGCCGCGCCGCCATGGTGTGAGGCCACCTGGCTCCAACTCTGACATCGCCCCTTCGCCTATAAAGACCCCCCGATGGAAAAAACCTAAGTACCCGATCACTTTTCTAGAACACATCGCGATCCGCCGCCGCCATCGACCCGAAGATCGGGAGGGTCCAGAAGCTCTTCCCGGCACCCTGCCGGAGAGGGGAATCGCCACCGGAGGTCTTCTTCATCGCCATGCTTGCCTCCGGAGTGATGAGTGAGTAGTCTACCTTGGACTGTGGGTCCATAGCAGTAGCTAGATGGTTATCTTCTCCACCATGTGCTTCATGTTTAGATCTCATGAGCTGCCCTACATGATTGAGATCACCGTTATGTAATTCTACATGTTTGGTTTGTTGGGATCCGATGAATATTGGTGTTATGATTGAGTTGCTGTGCTGAATATTATCTTATGTTATCTCTATGTTGTTTATGATCTTGCATGCTCTCCGTTGTTACTAGCTATCTTGGCCGAGTAGTTGCTAGTGACTCCAAGAGGGGGTATTTATGCTCGATAGTGGGTTCATGCCTCTATTTAACCTGGGGGAGTGACAGAAACCTCTAAGGTTGTAGATGTGCTGTTGCTATTAGGGAGAAAATAACATTCATATGCTCAAGGGCATATGCTTTGTTTACATTACACACTTTGCTTAATACAATTATCTATTGTTCGCAACTTAATACTTGTGGAGTTCTCGGATTGATTCGCCACAAGTGGATTATTAGTCATAGATGCAGTTGGATGGCGGTCTATGTATTTTGTTGTAATGCCCAGAGTAAATCTCATAGTGATCTTCTTGACATATCACATTTATCTTTATTCTATAAATTGCCCAACTGTAATTTGTTTACCCAGCATGTGTTATTTATCTTATGGAGAGACACCACTAGTGAACTGTGGACCCCGGTCCTATTTCTATCATATTGCTATCACCTGTTTACTTACTCGCACTGTTTACTTTACTCGTATACTATCATCACTTTCCACTCGATACGCTCATAACCTTTGTTTCAAGCAAACCGGTGAGATTGACAACCTCATCGCAAGTTAGGACTAAAGTACTTGGTTGTGTTGTGTGCAGGTTCCGCGCTGCAGCTAGCAAGCAAAGCTTGGACGAGGCGCCATATATAAATTGTCCGAAGCTGTCGCAAACTAGCAAGCATCACCTTCAGTCGTATTGTCTGCTTTTCTCCTGATCAACATAAACCTTGGTTTCTTACTGAGGAAAAAATTGCTGCTATATTCATCAAACCTTAATCTTGGGGTTCCGAACAATCTAGCTATCACAAACCACACCCCAATTTGGGCCGCGTTTGCATCATCGCAGACAGCTCGATCAAAATGCATTCGGCCGTTGGGCTAGGTTTTTATAGCGTCCGGGCATTTTTGGACCGATTCAAACGACCGCGGTCCATTTGCGCCGGGCGGCTCGAGATGGCCTAACATTGTGATGACACCGAGCAATGAATGCACATGTCCTGCTTCAGATGTGTAACTTTAAACATTCTAAAGAGTGGTACTCGATTGGCCATAGCAATACCACTTTTTGAATGCCAAAAAATTGATTTTTTTTAGAAATGGGGTATCCCGGCCTCTGCATCCAAAGGATGCACACAGCCTTTTTATTTCAATAAAACAATCGCAAGAGCCTTACAAGATTACATATCGATCATCCTGAAGCTACCTACTTTGTGACAAATCGCAATACCAACAGAAATGAAGGGGATGACCATGGTTAGAACCTATGCCCTAACCGCACACCTACGCACATCATTCAAATCGGCACCACAGTCAGTGTGCACCTATGTACACGCTACAGGAGTCACCGCCACTGTCTTCCACGCATCTTCTTCAAAGCATAGATCTCCGCAATGATCTTGACAGACCTCCCGTCGACGCCACCATGACGCCAGACAGCGCCTCCGCCCTACGCGAATCCATCAACATTCGTCCGACACCAAGACCCCGCTGCGCCATGCTGCCGAGACCCAGTGTTGTAGAAGAACACCTCACCGCCTCAGGGATCCTCCAACCAGTATCAACTCCAAAAACGACGCCCACAAGTGGGAGAGCGACACTGAACGCCATCGTCATCCAATCCGGGAGACCCAGATTTAGGGTTTCCCCCGGAGTTGCCCGAACTAGTAGACAGGAATTGATCACCACAAAGAAGCTCCAAACCGATGCCTCCAAGGAGGAAATGACGCTGAATGCCACCATCGATTGATCCGAGGATCTAGGGTTTCTCCCGGAGGCTGACCTTTGCACAAGACCGGGATCCGATCCACCAAGCCCAGCGCCGCCCTTGTCTTCACCTCCTGCGAAGAGCTTGACAACATGGTCGAGGAGGGCGACCAGCCTCGCTAGGAGGCGCGCCGCCGCCACCATATCCAGGGCCGCCGCCCTGGTATCCGACCTCCGTTGCGGACGACGAAGGGGCGCTGCCCGTCGCGCCGCAGCATCTCCTCGCGCCGCCACAAGGATAGCTGAGACACCGGGGTGCCCGGCCCGACACCGCGCCCGTACAATGCATGCGCTCGCACGGGGAGGAGGCATCCCCGCCGCCACCGACAACGCCCCGGCTTTGCCAGGCCGCGCCCCATGGCAGCGGCGAGGGGAGGAGAGGGGATCGAGGGGGGGCTAGACGACGGCGGGATCTGGGGTCCCTCCCTGGCGGCGCCTGGGAGGAGGGGGGGGGGCGTTGAACCAGTTCTTTGATACCTGTGAGATCAAATCAAGAATATCGGACTTTGCAAAGTAATTGATAAAAAGTTTATAATGATCCAATGATACAAACGCTCGTATCGAACAATCTTGTTGATTGTAGCAATAAACAAGTGCATGAATGCACGTTGCATAACCAGGTGGGTCCAATTTTGAAGATCGGGAGATTTTTGGGTCCTAGGAAGAAGCAGTGCTATCTTTTGTCGAATTTAGCGTGCCGACGAGCTACTAGCGGCAAATTCAACTTAGCATTAGTTAATTAATACTAGTGCATAGTTTTAACGGGAGTGCTTCAGATTCGTCATAGCGACGCGATAGCGCGTATTGAAAAACTTTGTCTGCAGACGCCATACTTTAAATTGGGCGCGTATTGAAGAACTTTGTCTGCAGCCCTACTTCAAAGTTGAAACCAGATTCGTGAAGGGACACACATCGGACCGGCGCACCCTCCCCAAAACATTCGCGGCAGTGAACACCCAGCTCAAAATCCATCCCAAAACCATCCGGGCCCACCCGAGAGCACGCCCTCCTCGCAGTCCCAGAAGAAACACAACTTCCGCCACGTCACCGATCCGCGCCACCATCCAACGGCTCACAGCCCTTGTCACGCGGATCGCCCCTCTCCCCTCCCCACAAACCCCGGCTACAAATTCCCCTCGCCCCACGCTCCACCACCATCCACCTCATCCCACCACCAGTCACCACCGCCCACCACACAAAAGTCAACCTCGCCGGAGAAAGAAAAGCGCAGCCACCGCCGGAGATGTCGGGCCGCGGCAAGGGAGGCAAGGGGCTGGGCAAGGGCGGCGCCAAGCGCCACCGGAAGGTCCTCCGCGACAACATCCAGGGCATCACCAAGCCGGCCATCCGCAGGCTGGCGCGCCGCGGCGGCGTCAAGCGCATCTCCGGGCTCATCTACGAGGAGACCCGCGGCGTCCTCAAGATCTTCCTCGAGAACGTCATCCGCGACGCCGTCACCTACACCGAGCACGCCCGCCGCAAGACCGTCACCGCCATGGACGTCGTCTACGCGCTCAAGCGACAGGGACGCACCCTCTACGGATTCGGAGGCTAGATCCGCGTCGCTCGCTCGCTCGCGGAAGGATCCAGATTGTTAGAGTCTAGCCTCGGTTTAGGAGTTTGTTTATCGTCTGTGGTGGTGTAGTTGCAGTATCTCGCTGTTGTTGTTTACTCTGTTCGTGTTTGGTGTTTGGATCTGTACCTAGGACGGAGTGGTGACTGCTGGTTTGCTAGAATGGAATGGAAATTTCACCCTCGTATTCAATCTCTTAGATCTGTTCGTATGGACGTGCAAGATGTTGTAGCTCCGCCAATGCGTTCTGTGATTTCCGGGTATCTGACTCTGTATTAACTGCCCCCATATCAATGGTGGTGGGCTTCAATCTTCCGTTTGAACGATGCCTGCATCTTTGTACTGAATTGTGTAAAAGCCCGCCACAATCTCATCCAATACTCAGATCAAGAATCTGGCCTCTATGCAGGAGTTTGTCGTCTGTGGTGTAGCTGCAGTAGCTCGCTGTTATTTGCTTCGGTCGTTTGGTGTTTGATGAATCTGTACTTAGGACGGAGTGGTGACTGCTGGTTTGGTAGAATGAAATGGAGATTGCACCCTTGAATAGTTGAATTCTTCTGCAATCTCTGGGCTCTGTTGATACTATGGATTTGCAAGATGTTAAAACTATCCAATGCGTTCTGTGATTTCCAATTATCAACTGCCCCCAAATCCTATCGTGGTTGTTTTGGATGTTAGATTCGAACGATGTCTGCATCTTTGTACTGAATTGTGCAAAGCCCACCACAATCTGATTCAACGCTCAGTTCAAAATCCCTCTGGATAATCCACCTGCCAGAGAACATCTAATTCAATGATCAGTTCAAAATCCTACTTTCGTGATTACTGCGTGCCACTGCAACTCACTTGTAGTTCCAGTCTTTGTGAACCAAGTTCTTATAGAGGCACATTGAATCAGAAAATCGCGTTGGAGCACAGGCTTCAGTAAGCCCGTTTTTGAATTTTTAAAAAACCATTAAATATTTTCGAAAAAAATACCTACATGTAGCAAACGATAAACACTATAAGTATGCAAATTTTCAATGCAAAATATCTTATATTTTGGGTGCAACAAAAAAGACAAATATAACAAACTTTGAGAATATAGTGGCCCATTCAAAATGGCACTATTCACGCCCAGATCTGCAAACTTCTCTTTTTTGCAGAGGCTAAAATACAAGGTTTTTTCAAGTGATCTTTAGCACGCGAGTATTATAAATTATAACCTACATCCCGATATTTTTTCTAATTTTTTTGAATCTTTAAATTTGAATTTTTCAACCAAAAAAAATAACATGCTCCATAGAGCACGGGCGCCAAATCAACGCTCCCCACATTGAATTAACTATTTTGCTCCGTAAAATACTAATTTCTCAATGCTTAGTGAATTGTCTACTGAAGATTCATTGCGTTCATATTCTTCCATAATTTTGTGTGGTTCCTCATGCAACATCAGGATTACTTAACAGTTGCGTTATTGTTGAATTATAGTATGATACAGTCCAATGCTGATATTTAGGGACAAATCTTGAATTATTTCCGTTTTCCTCTGTGCTACCGTATATCATCACCTTCTGCTAGTTCGACTAATGTCCTATGCTGAACTAGCTGTGGTGCTGTCAAGTCTCAACCTACAACACAAGATCACACACACGCGTGGAAGAAGAAATAGCAGAGGAAGACGATGACACACAAATTTTGTGCAGTGTTCAACATTACTGCCCTTTTATTCGGTGGAAGCAAAGCTGACTGTAGGGAGGAAAATTTTCTGTTCCTAATTAACCAAAGAGTGCCTGAAGTCGAAAGATTAGTGCCAATTGGGCATGGTGTTTGATCTTACCCGGTTAGCCCTCCACGCGCAATCCAACGGCTAGGGTTGCTACTTCTCATTTCATTTTCTCGCGAGTAATTCTAGTCTGATACACTGATCACTTGCTCAGCAAGTGGTATTACACACCACCAGACTGTGTGAAACAAGCTAGTACTAAGAAATAGCTAGCTACTGTGGCGCGAGCCCATTGTCGTAGTCACTGCCCCTCCGCGGCCCACTCTGCAAGTTTCTCTCGAACTCCCTCACATAGTCCAGAAGCAAAACGATCACGAAGAGGATGAATCCACCAGAGGAGCTGCTGCCACCGCCGCCACCTCCACCGCCTCCTCCCCCAAACCGGAACGGCGGGAACCCGACGCCCCCGTCATCGAGCCTCGGCTTCACCTTCTCTGTGATCACCCAAGCATAGAAGTGAGTAATAAATGTCTATGAAAGCACAAATTTGCAGTGCACTTTAACTGAACGGAAAAATGCAGATGCTTTCCATTACCTTTAACTCCACCTGATGGTGGAGAGGTGGGTCCAGAGAACGATTTGCGGGTGGCGGTTTGCGTCTGGTTAGCACAGCATGTTATGTTCTGCAGAAGAAGAAAAAATCAGAGACGGTCTGGGTGAGATGCTTCCGAAATTGCTGGTCACTGGACGATTTCACATTACCAAGATGAATTTATCAAGTTTACCCTGCTAATTCTAATTTACAAGATGCAGCAATGTTTAACATTTCAGGTTTACGAACAACGGTAAAAGGGTATCCCTAGAACTAGACAACATCACTTTGGTACATATTCTATATACACAATTCAGGTGATTGTAGAAATTCAGATAAACGGAACACCTTTGTTTAGAAACAGAAATGGGTTTTGCATGGATTTTAATTTAGATCAAGTTAAGTCTGAAGCTTAAGATTAACCAGGGCTTCAAACTTCGTAATTGTTTTTTGCATTCGTTCTGGCACGAATAGTATGCATGGAGAATTTAAATGGATAGCGTTGGCATAATCTAAGTAATAAGAGTAAACTGATCACTTCTGTTTGCAAGGCCGAATATCCTGCCAGCTACACAATCTTATATGAGATGGTATTTGCCATTGTTATGATGAATTATTTTGCAAGCAAAATAATCATGGCTTCCACCAAAATGTGAAGGCCAAAAATTTGTAACCTATCAGAATTCTTTCTCTTTTAAGACAGAAACATTAGATTTCTTTCCTTTTTTCATGACAGAAAATTATTTGATTTTTTTCTTCTTCTGTATGTCAAACACCCTATTGTACAGTTTTGTAAAGCATTTCGTCAGCTAAAATTATAACAGGAGATATGAATATGAGCGAGCATGTCATAGCATCACACACAAAATAATTAAGCACATCTTACGGCTTTGGCAGAGATGGTGTTGTTGAGTTTATTTTTCCGAGATTGCGAACTGGAGATAGACGGCACCCCCCAGCTTTGTCCTGCACCGAATATTATACTTAGCAGTAAGCACCATCTCCTAGTACTATTAAATTATAGTCAGAACTGACCATCTTCTTTAGCACGTGGGGCAATCTTTTCGGCGAAAACATTGGTGGACAAAATATAACCTGCTGTTGAAGCGCCACATTCCATCGGCACTACATTTAGTCGTTACCAAAGCCTATATGCAATGCAAGGTAGTGCACTAAAGATGTAATCATGTAACTAGAAAGTGTCTCTCCTCCATCAAACATTTCGAGGGGCAAGGAACCCTTAGCTCCAGCTGAAATTGCCCCCTTTTGCTATGTTGAAGTGATGCTTCCTGATTCTTAACACGAGCTACGATTTAACTCAGTGCGCATGCAAGTATGAAGTCAGAAAATGGCAGCAATTTCTTTCCGTAAAATACTAGAAGTATGTCATTTTTCAGGAAAACAAAAAGTCGAACGGCGGCACAGTTCTTGGATAAGATAGATAGAGGCGACGCGACGGATGAGACGAGCGGCACCAACCTCGATCTACCCCCATTCTCTGGTGCGCGGAGGGCCGCAGGAGAAGCGAACTCGGCGCGGACATTGTGGCGAGCGGAAGCATGTCGGCCGGCGGCGTGGATACAGGGCGGTGAAGGCCCTGGACAAGAAAATCACAAGGAATAGAGGATGGTGAGGAATGAAGGAGGAGGGGAGGAGAAGAAGTTAGTTTCAAGGGAGTCTGGGCGGCGAGGCTACCTTGCAGCAGCTCCAGACGAGAGCGCGGCGGCAATGGAGGTTTCGGGGGTTGTGCTGTGGTCAGAGTGAGGGACGGCGACGAGCAGGGCAGCGTGGCATGCGGCCAGGGCAAAAGAAGGTTATCCGTTTGGGGCCCTTTTCATAGAAACTGAACTTTTGAAAGGGTCTGTAGTGTTAAATTTACAAAATCCTTTCTACAGAAGTTATTTGATTTGGTTTGAATTTCTTAGAACTTTTTTATGAGTCGCTCTGCATATTCAAGAGAAATTTTGAATGACCCCCTATGACGGAAAAAAATCCACAAGCTTGTTTACCAAAAAGGGATATAGCTCACCATTTAGACGGTTTCATTTTAGCCTAATCATACACTCACATCCATTCTAAAATACACGACATTTTAGATAGTCTTCAAAAAGCAATTTTGGCCAGCATTTTTTTGTAGCTACACATGGTAAAACTTATATAGTTTCAAACTATTACCTTGTAAGTGTTATCTAACAAATTTATGTTTATTAAACAATAATCAAGAGTACAAAATTTGATGTTGTTAGAAAAAACAGAAGAGATTGATATCACGTTTCTTATGACGTCCTGTATAAAGTTGTACATTTTCATCATAATATGTTGGAAAAGCCATTTAACGTCTTTTATTTGCATATTTTTACATTTATAGAATCATGGGGCATAACTGAAACAAAGTGCAAATACAACCATGACATATCATGCTTCTCAAGGCCTTTTTGACTCAAATGTTGAAATCCGTAGGATTGTATCTTGTGGTGACCCAGCATACCACTGCATGTGTAGTATGCAAGTCGTTGACATAACACTAATGAAACACCGTCTCACTAGTATTACATCCATCAGAGTGGTACAACAGAAACATCGCAGGTCCACGGTATGATTATAGGATTACAATTTTCAGCATACAAAAGATCTTCAGAACCTCCTCAACAGGTAGAGGTTTAGTCCTGGCGACTACAAACGAGAAAGAAACAAGGAAGACTAAGCTAAACTACAACTAATGCAGATGGCTTACTACTCAACTACAGAATACTCTAACTACTAGGTTCTAGGATTAGGAAACTGGTTCCTCTCTAACCCTATTCTAGTTTTTCTTCAAGCTTCACGCATTTGTAGACTCCGCTGATAATCATGACGTCGGAAGAATGCTTCATCTTCATCTTCAATGCCTTGAGGTTGTCTCCTTGAGTTGACTTCAATCTAAAGCTTCATAGTCTAGCAAGGGTTTAAGAGATTGGGGTGAGTAACGAGCGTTACCCAGCAAGTTTCTTTAGAAAGAAGTTGTATGATATGCACTAACTAAAGCCATGGACCCAAAAGAGTCGTAGGCCAATGCAAATTTTAACAAGGGTTTCTTGAAAGATTGCTTTTACTTTAGAAAACTATGCCCAACAGCCAACACAGGTATAGTGCCTTGAGAGCACCTTTCCTGCCACGTTCGCAGCTCCTTCCCGGAGCAAGGGGTAACATGTCACATCTTTTTACACTCTGCAGAGGTGCGTCCTTCCAAGAGAGATCAAAGCCTTGCTGCACAACCGGGCGATCTTTCCCGTCCACACTTCCTTGGTGTGGGGCCCAGTCATTGATCCAAGCCAATCACTGCCTTCTCCGCACAACGCATGCCCACCCAATTCACGCGAGCAGGTTATGCCCCTGATATTCACCCCCAACGATGAAGTACCTAGGCGCCTCTGGCGGACCATCATAGACACCAGGGCCGTGAGAACTTAGGTGTCCCACCCATATGCAAGTAGTCCCGCAAGACCTACTGCGACCGGCAGCTGGCTGTCCGTTGACATGCGAACGAGAGAAGATACAGCTGACTTTCCCGTCCCATTCCAAGTCTCTTGGATGACACGGTTTTTACGACGCCGGACTAACTGTGGCATTGGTAATTAGTCCTAGGTTTACTTTCCCGTACAAGTGGAACCTCCACCACCACAATCTTACCGTGGTTCCACCTGCCAGCCTTCCTAGGTTATCACCACTGGTCGATAACCACTAGTCATATTACTTATGAAAATAGATTTTCCTTCTTTTTTGAAATGTTAGAGTTTAAAGTTAAAACTTTGCAAGTAGTTTCAAAACCAGTGCAATCAAGAGATATGAGCAAGATAAACTTGCCTTTTTGACTGCAAGATTATGCAAGTCAAGGTCTTCGATACGTAGGAAGTCCAAATATTGAAGTAGCACCATCATCTGGTAAAGATGATGTTAAAAGAACTGCAGCATGATATGCATATTATATGCTATGCATCGCTCTAAGCGTATCCTAACCCCCAATGGTTTAGTATAAAAGGTTGTGAGGACTTCTTTATTCTGAGTTGCACTTTTAGATTCACTCCACAACAAGGTTGTTAAGGATTTTAGATTGACTGACAATTTTTTTAAAGTAATAGAATAAAGCTTCATACAAGAGTTATTGCGAAAGACTAGTATAGCAATAAGTGAAAACTTGAAAGTAACACTTTTAAGTGGTATCTTGTTATTAGCAAACAAGTAGTTGGTTATGGACAAGCAAAGCTGAAGTAATTCTTATTTGATAAGAATACCCAATTAGTATTAGGGTTGACAACAATCTTAACACCAAACAGAGCTATATAAGTTCAAACTTAATGAAATAGTTTGTTACTTACTTTCAATGTATTTTAAAAGAGTAACATTTGAAGAACATGTTTATTATTGATTAGAAGCATTAAACCTAAGATGTAGTGTTCTAGGGTTTAGCATGATTCTATCATAACCAAAGAGTAGTTAATAAATGAGCATACCAAGGTAACAAGCTAGGTTTCTTAATGACTAGAAGTACTACAAATAAGAGTTAGTGTTCTAGGATTGATTATACTTGTCTATTACTCACCAAGTAGTTAATAGATGGAACATAACAAGTTATCTGTTTAAGATTCATTTGTTACCTATGTGGTATTAGTTGTGCATGATTATACGAAGCAACTTTCATTGCTGTTACTATATATGGTTCTTTATTTAGTTGGTAACATTCTTATAACACACATCGACACTCAAATAGTTAGTCATGAGCCAGTAGTGCTCAGGTAATTAGTTTATGGTTGATTCTAGAGTTGGTAATACTATTAATATGCAAAGGTCATTACTTGTGTCTAGACAAGAATGGGTGTGATGCTTATTTGGTATGTTCTTAAAAGAATTACTTTTGAAGAACACAGTCTTTAATGGATATTTTTATTACTTAGGAAAATGATGATTAGGTGATGTCAGGAAGGTAACAATTTTTAAGTTGCAACAAAGGTGTTGCATATAGTTAGTTGACTAAAGTATACCATGTTGAAATAGAGTATCAAACTAACCGCTCATGGTTGAATTAGGAAGTATGGCTAACTAGCACACTAGGTAGTTAATGGTTTTAGTACTAAGGAGTAATGGTAGGTGATTAAGTTATATGTACTTCAAAAGAATAACTTTTGAAGAACATATACCTTAATAGGTTTTAGTATTAGAATTTCATTTTAGGTTTCAAGTTTTGTTTAGAACTAAAAAAAAGAGTCTGGTTATTCATGTTTCTATGTTTTCAGGGTTGGAATCGAAATTTTAAGGGACTAAAGATTTTAAAATGGTTTTAGATTTTCTCTTAATGAAACAAGTGTTGAAATAGTAATATTAGAGTTAGGAAATACTTCTTATTCAAGTTTTATGATTTTTTTCCAATTTACAAATTTTAAATTTGTTTTTAGGAAAATCATTTTAGGGATTAAAATCCTAATAGTAAAGTATATTATTTAATTATTTTTAATAAAGAAATATTAATTAAAATAACATTCTTGAAGTTGTTAAGATTTTATTTGGTATTTGAAAATTTTGTTCAAATTATTTTAGTTGAATTTAAATTCAAGTTTCAAATACTACTTAATCAAGTTTTTAAATTTGGTTCAAAATAATTTCACACAAGTATGCAAGATTACAAGTTAAATAGGTAGATTTTGTTTTTCTGAACATTTTGGTATATAATTTACATTTTTCTGATTTGAAATGAATAAGTTATGAATTTTCCAAGTTTCAGCAATTTACTGGAATTTAAAATAAACATAGAATAACGTTTCACACCTATGCTACTGCTAGCCGCTGCCGCTGATTGGTGGGACCAAGGCCACGTCAGATGCCACCTAGGCAGAGACCGAGTCAAAATCGTTGACTGGTCCAAGGGATGATGTCATCAATGACTTGAGCTCACAGATCATGCTCCAATCTGATGATTCGCTGCAAATTGGAGCAAGCGGTGGTGTGGAATCGATCCAGGACATCAAGGCGGTTCAGGTGGTGGTGGCGCCGCTACCTATTGGTCATCGGAACATCGCCGGCGGCGTGCCCGAGCGGCGGTGCTCGACAGTGACCGGTGCGGAGGCTGCTACCATATGAGTTTGGGGAGATGGAATGCATTGGAGGGTTCAGGAGCTCACCACGGAGCTGTAGAGCTCGTCGGCGAGGTCGGAGATGGTCAGGAGGAGGAGATCGACGACGACCGGGCTGCAGCATGCCGAGCTCGTCGGCGACGACTGGGAGCTTCCCAGCTCGATTGACTTGACGAGGAGGAGTAGAAATCCACGGCGGAGCTTCTGAGCATCTCATGGGGGCTCGGGGTGTCCTCTAGCGACGGCGAGGGTTTCGGCCGGAGCTAGGGTTTCGGTCCCTGCAAGAGAACTCGGGGAAGAAGAGGAACGGAGGTCCTAGGGCTTATCCACTGCGGCCGAGCAACCTTTATAGACCACTGAGGGCGGCGGCCTCCATCGGGAGCGTCCACGAGGCGGCAGCGAATCGGGCGCCTGGCAGCTCTCCACCGAGCCGCTTCCTGCCCGAGGAAGAAGAAGGTCGAACCGGTATTCGGACTGGGCTGCGGGGCTGTGGTGTTGGGCCGGCTTGGTTGGGCTTTGGTCCAGGTAAGTGCTACTCTCATTTTTTTCTGCTTCAACTCTTTTCTTTTATTTCCTGTTTTCTGTTTTGCTATATCTAATCTAAATTTGCTATTATGTGTTGCGGGTTTGAACTAGTTACTTATTTGCAGGCTTTAGAGTTTGAAATTACTTATCAAATCTGAATATGACACTACTGATCCTAAACATAATACTAAACAAATTTTTATATGTGTACTTGCACATAAAATAATTGACACAACATTGGTGTTTACTTGTGAACCTAGAGAAGAGATATTTCCAATTAGCTTTTGTGGAGTATTTGAAATATTTTGCTAGATTTGGATTATAGGTGGTTATGTGTAGCAATATTATCTTGCACCATATCTCATAAAGAAACAAAGAAGTAATGCTTAACCACAATTGGCTTTCCTATAAATGAAATGTGAAAGGCATGATTCTATACTTACTAGTATTTTGCTACTTAAAGTCATGGGATTGTTATATGGAGTTATTCCCATGGCATTAATTATTTTGTTTATGTATTACTTGAAAATATAAACTACCTCTTTTATTTATAATGAAGATCTCTTTATCAGAGGTCCACAAACATAACAAGAGGTGAGTGGTCTACTAGGTAATGGACTGGTTTCCTATTAGCATTATTGTTACTTGGTTTAGGAATAATACATAATTCTAGGGTTCTACTCTTGATCACAATGTGGTGCACTTGTTGAATGATACTCAGTAATGAATCCCCAAGTAACTGAATAAGAGGTTATGAAATTGGATAGAATGCTATCACACTCCACCAGGAACTAGTGTTCCCTTTGAAATGTGATTAATGCAACAAAGGTTCTATAAACTACTAAGTTCTAGGTCAGGGCTAATGACCTGCTCAACCTATATCCAGATGATTCTTATCAAAGAAACTTGTACATAGATCAAGGTATCTCCAATAACTTTAACAAGATGTGTATCTCCTAAGTGAGATGTGTTTAAGTGGAACTTCTACTCCACACTTGGTTTTAGGATGATATCTGCTTATCATGCTAGGTTTCATATCTAACCTAATTATCTTCATCAGCAAGCATAATCATGTACTTGACTTGATCATACTATTTCCTTCATCAACTCCCATTATAAATCCATTTTATTTCCTTCATTAACTCCCTCTACCAAGGGTTTATTCTTGGTTGTTCCAACCTTCTGAGATTAAAGATATAATCTCCCCATTGTGTGGTTCATATAGGACCTACTCCACTTCATAACTTCATAGGTCTAAGTATTGGTTACTTCCTAAGAATGGTTCCAGTCTAGAACAGAATTAGGGTTTATGATGTGATCTCCCCTATATCAAATGACTTGTCCTAATGAGAATTTGAATTATGTCTAGAGCCTCCTAATTGGCCTTTGTAGGAATGGCTCTAATATTCTTAAGTATCTCACCTAGAGTTAAGGCAAATCTAATGATTAAACAAGCATTAAGCTAACCTCACCACTTCTCATATTTGGGCTCACTAGATAAGAACATAGGAATATAGAATAGATCATGTTTTAAGAATAGGACTTGTTTTGACTTCTTTAACATGAAAGAAATAGGTTTACAGAATACCATGATCCTCTTGGTGTGAATAAATGTTTGGTTCTAAAAGGGTGTGTCAAGCATTTTAGTTTTTCCTCACTTAACTCTCTTTTAGTTGTTGTAACTATCACTACCCAAAACAAGGATTCTATCAAAGGTCATGTTGAAGTTTATCGCACTTCAGTTGATGAGCTACTTCAGTTCCATCAACTCAAGTGAAACTCCAATCACTTTGATATGTTTTATTTAAACGCGCGAAAATTACACGGATTTTCTATGCATGAAATGCAATGCACACATCTGTTGTCTCAATTTTATAACCTCTAATCCTGGGATATTACAGTCTCCCCTCCTTAAACTAAACTTCGTCCTGAAGTTTTCGCTCTTATACGTTGTTGGACGAACTTGATGTTGGCATCATATATCTTGAAGTTCCTTTACCAACTAATTGGGATTTAGATGGTATCCTTTGTCTAGAGTGTTCCTCGAATCTTCTGTTGTGTGACTCTGAGCAATAGTCACTTGAATACCATCCATCTTGGTTTCTTCTTGGACATTCTCTTGGATTATCCAAGTTTGCAACACTTTCTATGGCTTATAGGGTCCTACTAGTTATTCCAACATATCTTCCTAATAAGCTCTTGGTTTTACCACCTAAGAACGGATTAAACACATTTAGTGTATTCATTCCAAGGTTTCTGATCCAATTCTATAGGTTTTTACTAGGTCTTCTAGGTTCCAGATTATGGTTAACTCTAATCTCAAACTTCTCCAGCTGCGGTTCATAATATACCAGTTGTGGCTCATACTTGGTGTGAATATAGTCAAAATTATCTCAATCCCTTGCCGAACTCCATAAGGTTATGATAAGTCGTAGAAATAATTTACTTCTGACATACTTCATCCCACTTTCAACACTCTTGACTTTCCTGAACTCTTCCCCTTAGACTTTTCTAATGATCTTTGAACATATTGATCTCTAACCAATTGAAATCCATGGTTAGACTATAAGTCTTAGTCGGTCTTTCTACTACATCTTTCTAATGGTTTCTCAAAGAAATCTGTGGTGTATCCACACAATTGTGGATATCCGGTATGAATTCTTCGGTTGCGTATTTAGGTAGGTCTTCTGTTCCACTTTAGGATGCATGTACTTACCCAAAAGTTATCAAAGTTGATGAGAATTTTGTTTTCCCGTTGTTATATATCCTAATTCATATGGTAGGTTAGATACAAAGCCACGGGAGAAATCCGGCAGAGTTTCTCTTGTACCGGAGGACATCCACGACAGGCAATTGTATAAGTTGAACGAAATATGAAGTAACAGAGCCATAAACGAACCAATGGTCTCAACAGATCATTGATGGCAAGAATCCTCAGAAGTCTTAGTCCGTAGACAAAGACTACATCTCTTAGATAAGGAAAAGTATTGCTAATGTCTTAACCACCAATCAACAATTCAAGGTTTCGGGACTAGGGATCAAGGTTATACAGAAATGTTATGTGTCTTAGTCACGCTATCAACGAGGGTTACTGGGGTTACCACTCCCAGGCTGAATAAAGCAGCAGGCAATACCGGAATGGATCATCGGTATCACAACACCTCAATCAACCCGTGATGTACTAAGCATAACCAAGGCTGCATAACAATGAGCTCAAATACCTTAAACTCAATTGTGGTTACCTAATTAGTGGTTCTATCCAATAATCTAAAGTTACCTCTAGTATTTTAAGAACTAGAGTGTTACTAAATTCCAATACTTCATCTTACTACCACTTCATGATGCTTCCACAAAGTTATAACTTGCTAACTTTCTCCACTTTACTATGTTAATTTTGGATCCTACTAATCTTTCTTTGAAGTATCACTGGAGCTTCCTTCTTTTGGCTTCCTTTATCTGGTGATTCTTCATCTTCTGGCTTGATTGCCTTAGGAATTCGTCACTTCCTCACACGAATCCCTTAACCCTCTAGAACTATAACATCAAGTAAGGACTTGATAATGCATCATGCACTTGCATATCAAAGTCAAACTTCATGCATAGGTCTAGTCACACAATAAAATCCAAGAAAATCCAAAATTGTGCTGGCAACATACATCATCATAAGCCCGTGAGTAAAACATCTCTAGAATTCAGGCTTAGATGTGTACCTTATAGCACCAAATAATATAGGTTTATATTGTGCTATATGCACATAGTGGTGGACTACTACTCTTTGTCTCAAAACCTACCTCAATTGCCCAGTTGCAATCGAATAAATTTGAGCCAATGGGTTTGCAAACCATTCTAACAGATTCATCTTCCTTTAAGACTACTAATTCTTGCTTACCTTCCGTCCTATTGAAGATGACTCTCACATGATCTCTCAAAACTTCATGTATTCATGAGCATTGTACTTCTTCACCAGACATGGTTCCCATAACTCCATATCTTTTATAGGGCTTCTTCATTGTGCTTTGGTCAAACTTCTACGACTAAAGACTATGGTTCTGTCATACTTGGCCTAGTTGCCATGGGTTGGAACACTTAGTTCACAATTTAGCTTGAACATCTTCCTCCTCAGCTTGAAATTGCTGGTCTACTACAAAGTTCTACTCCTTCATGTGAAGATTCTCAAGTGAATCCAACATGATTAAGATTTTTATACTACCAATACATCTTACTTGTATATGGCATTCTTGGGTATCCATATACAAGACTAAAACCTGAGGCCTACTACCTCCTATAGTCTCACTTCATCACTTAACATCATCCTACTACAATTTCAGATGACTTAAATTTTAACATTTAGCCCTTGGTATACTTCTTCCAATAGGATAGTTCCCATTCCGGTAGTATCCTCTCTTTGGACTACCATGTATTGTATACCAAATGTGATCTACTTCCATCCTTTATGTAAGGCTCTAGTGATGTCATAACTACTTGGTATGGAACAAGATGTCTAACTTCACTTAAGAAAAACAGGTAAGAACAGTTGACTCGAGTGTGTCAGGATGATGCTTTTGTTGAATATCCATCCCAAGTCATAAGAAGAATTGGTTTAGATAAGAAGGCTTCCTATAATCACTACCAATCCAACAGGTCTCCTATTAAAGGGTTTTAATCCTAGGGTCAAAGTGTTTGCTCTGATACCAGCTGTGGTGACCCAGCATACCACTGCATGTGTAGTATGCAAGTCGTTGACATAACACTAATGAAACACCGTCTCACTAGTATTACATCCATCAGAGTGGTACAACAGAAACATCGCAGGTCCACGGTATGATTATAGGATTACAATTTTCAGCATACAAAAGATCTTCAGAACCTCCTCAACAGGTAGAGGTTTAGTCCTGGGGACTACAAACGAGAAAGAAACAAGGAAGACTAAGCTAAACTACAACTAATGCAGATGGCTTACTACTCAACTACAGAATACTCTAACTACTAGGTTCTAGGATTAGGAAACTGGTTCCTCTCTAACCCTATTCTAGTTTTTCTTCAAGCTTCATGCATTTGTAGACTCCGCTGATAATCATGACGTCGGAAGAATGCTTCATCTTCATCTTCAATGCCTTGAGGTTGTCTCCTTGAGTTGACTTCAATCTAAAGCTTCATAGTCTAGCAAGGGTTTAAGAGATTGGGGTGAGTAACGAGCGTTACCCAGCAAGTTTCTTTAGAAAGAAGTTGTGTGATATGCACTAACTAAAGCCATGGACCCAAAAGAGTCGTAGGCCAATGCAAAGTTTAACAAGGGTTTCTTGAAAGATTGCTTTTACTTTAGAAAACTATGCCCAACAGCCAACACAGGTATAGTGCCTTGAGAGCACCTTTCCTGCCGCGTTCGCAGCTCCTTCCCGGAGCAAGGGGTAACATGTCACATCTTTTTACACTCTGCAGAGGTGCGTCCTTCCAAGAGAGATCAAAGCCTTGCTGCACAACCGGGCGATCTTTCCCGTCCACACTTCCTTGGTGTGGGGCCCAGTCATTGATCCAAGCCAATCACTGCCTTCTCCGCACAACGCATGCCCACCCAATTCACGCGAGCAGGTTATGCCCCTGATATTCACCCCCAACGATGAAGTATCTAGGCGCCTCTGGCGGACCATCATAGACACCAGGGCCGTGAGAACTTAGGTGTCCCACCCATATGCAAGTAGTCCCGCAAGACCTACTGCGACCGGCAGCTGGCTGTCCGTTGACATGCGAACGAGAGAAGATACAGCTGACTTTCCCGTCCCATTCCAAGTCTCTTGGATGACACGGTTTTTACGGCGCCGGACTAACTGTGGCATTGGTAATTAGTCCTAGGTTTACTTTCCCGTACAAGTGGAACCTCCACCACCACAATCTTACCGTGGTTCCACCTGCCAACCTTCCTAGGTTATCACCACTGGTCGATAACCACTAGTCATATTACTTATGAAAATAGATTTTCCTTCTTTTTTGATATGTTAGAGTTTAAAGTTAAAACTTTGCAAGTAGTTTCAAAACCAGTGCAATCAAGAGATATGAGCAAGATAAACTTGCCTTTTTGACTGCAAGATTATGCAAGTCAAGGTCTTCGATACGTAGGAAGTCCAAATATTGAAGTAGCACCATCATCTGGTAAAGATGATGTTAAAAGAACTGCAGCATGATATGCATATTATATGCTATGCATCGCTTTAAGCGTATCCTAACCCCCAATGGTTTAGTATAAAAGGTTGTGAGGACTTCTTTATTCTGAGTTGCACTTTTAGATTCACTCCACAACAAGGTTGTTAAGGATTTTAGATTGACTGACAATTTTTTTAAAGTAATAGAATAAAGCTTCATACAAGAGTTATTGCGAAAGACTAGTATAGCAATAAGTGAAAACTTGAAAGTAACACTTTTAAGTGGTATCTTGTTATTAGCAAACAAGTAGTTGGTTATGGACAAGCAAAGCTGAAGTAATTCTTATTTGATAAGAATACCCAATTAGTATTAGGGTTGACAACAATCTTAACACCAAACAGAGCTATATAAGTTCAAACTTAATGAAATAGTTTGTTACTTACTTTCAATGTATTTTAAAAGAGTAACATTTGAAGAACATGTTTATTATTGATTAGAAGCATTAAACCTAAGATGTAGTGTTCTAGGTTTTAGCATGATTCTATCATAACCAAAGAGTAGTTAATAAATGAGCATACCAAGGTAACAAGCTAGGTTTCATTCACTGTTACGAGGGTTTTAGTGAAGCAAGAAAATGTTATTCATCTAGGATGGTGAAGCATAACAATGTGGTAGCACATATTTGCTTAACATGGGCATTGTAATGTTTACTTGTTATATAACTTAAAAGAATAACTTTTAAAGAACATGTTTCTTAATGACTAGAAGTACTACAAATAAGAGTTAGTGTTCTAGGATTGATTATACTTGTCTATTACTCACCAAGTAGTTAATAGATGGAACATAACAAGTTATCTGTTTAAGATTCATTTGTTACCTATGTGGTATTAGTTGTGCATGATTATACGAAGCAACTTTCATTGCTGTTACTATATATGGTTCTTTATTTAGTTGGTAACATTCTTATAACACACATCGACACTCAAATAGTTAGTCATGAGCCAGTAGTGCTCAGGTAATTAGTTTATGGTTGATTCTAGAGTTGGTAATACTATTAATATGCAAAGGTCATTACTTGTGTCTAGACAAGAATGGGTGTGATGCTTATTTGGTATGTTCTTAAAAGAATTACTTTTGAAGAACACAGTCTTTAATGGATATTTTTATTACTTAGGAAAATGATGATTAGGTGATGTCAGGAAGGTAACAATTTTTAAGTTGCAACAAAGGTGTTGCATATAGTTAGTTGACTAAAGTATACCATGTTGAAATAGAGTATCAAACTAACCGCTCATGGTTGAATTAGGAAGTATGGCTAACTAGCACACTAGGTAGTTAATGGTTTTAGTACTAAGGAGTAATGGTAGGTGATTAAGTTATATGTACTTCAAAAGAATAACTTTTGAAGAACATATACCTTAATAGGTTTTAGTATTAGAATTTCATTTTAGGTTTCAAGTTTTGTTTAGAACTAAATAAGAGAGTCTGGTTATTCATGTTTCTATGTTTTCAGGGTTGGAATCGAAATTTTAAGTGACTAAAGATTTTAAAATGGTTTTAGATTTTCTCTTAATGAAACAAGTGTTGAAATAGTAATATTAGAGTTAGGAAATACTTCTTATTCAAGTTTTATGATTTTTTTTCCAATTTACAAATTTTAAATTTGTTTTTAGGAAAATCATTTTAGGGATTAAAATCCTAATAGTAAAGTATATTATTTAATTATTTTTAATAAAGAAATATTAATTGAAATAACATTCTTGAAGTTGTTAAGATTTTATTTGGTATTTGAAAATTTTGTTCAAATTATTTTAGTTGAATTTAAATTCAAGTTTCAAATACTACTTAATCAAGTTTTTAAATTTGGTTCAAAATAATTTCACACAAGTATGCAAGATTACAAGTTAAATAGGTAGATTTTGTTTTTCTGAACATTTTGGTATATCATTTACATTTTTCTGATTTGAAATGAATAAGTTATGAATTTTCCAAGTTTCAGCAATTTACTGGAATTTAAAATAAACATAGAATAACGTTTCACACCTATGCTACTGCTAGCCGCTGCCGCTGATTGGTGGGACCAAGGCCACGTCAGATGCCACCTAGGCAGAGACCGAGTCAAAATCGTTGACTGGTCCAAGGGATGATGTCATCAATGACTTGAGCTCACAGATCATGCTCCAATCCGATGATTCGCTGCAAATTGGAGCAAGCGGTGGTGTGGAATCGATCCAGGACATCAAGGCGGTTCAGGTGGTGGTGGCGCCGCTACCTATTGGTCATCGGAACATCGCCGGCGGCGTGCCCGAGCGGCGGTGCTCGACAGTGACCGGTGCGGAGGCTGCTACCATATGAGTTTGGGGAGATGGAATGCATTGGAGGGTTCAGGAGCTCACCACGGAGCTGTAGAGCTCGTCGGCGAGGTCGGAGATGGTCAGGAGGAGGAGATCGACGACGATCGGGCTGCAGCATGCCGAGCTCGTCGGCGACGACTGGGAGCTTCCCAGCTCGATTGACTTGACGAGGAGGAGTAGAAATCCACGGTGGAGCTTCTGAGCATCTCATGGGGGCTCGGGGTGTCCTCTAGCGACGGCAAGGGTTTCGGCCGGAGCTAGGGTTTCGGTCCCTGCAAGAGAACTCGGGGAAGAAGAGGAACGGAGGTCCTAGGGCTTATCCACTGCGGCCGAGCAACCTTTATAGACCACTGAGGGCGGCGGCCTCCATCGGGAGCGTCCACGAGGCGGCAGCGAATCGGGCGCCTGGCAGCTCTCCACCGAGCTGCTTCCTGCCCGAGGAAGAAGAAGGTCGAACCGGTATTCGGACTGGGCTGCGGGGCTGTGGTGTTGGGCCGGCTTGGTTGGGCTTTGGTCCAGGTAAGTGCTACTCTCATTTTTTTCTGCTTCAACTCTTTTCTTTTATTTCCTGTTTTCTGTTTTGCTATATCTAATCTAAATTTGCTATTATGTGTTGCAGGTTTGAACTAGTTACTTATTTGCAGGCTTTAGAGTTTGAAATTACTTATCAAATCTGAATATGACACTACTGATCCTAAACATAATACTAAACAAATTTTTATATGTGTACTTGCACATAAAATAATTGACACAACATTGGTGTTTACTTGTGAACCTAGAGAAGAGATATTTCCAATTAGCTTTTGTGGAGTATTTGAAATATTTTGCTAGATTTGGATTATAGGTGGTTATGTGTAGCAATATTATCTTGCACCATATCTCATAAAGAAACAAAGAAGTAATGCTTAACCACAATTGGCTTTCCTATAAATGAAATGTGAAAGGCATGATTCTATACTTACTAGTATTTTGCTACTTAAAGTCATGGGATTGTTATATGGAGTTATTCCCATGGCATTAATTATTTTGTTTATGTATTACTTGAAAATATAAACTACCTCTTTTATTTATAATGAAGATCTCTTTATCAGAGGTCCACAAACATAACAAGAGGTGAGTGGTCTACTAGGTAATGGACTGGTTTCCTATTAGCATTATTGTTACTTGGTTTAGGAATAATACATAATTCTAGGGTTCTACTCTTGATCACAATGTGGTGCACTTGTTGAATGATACTCAGTAATGAATCCCCAAGTAACTGAATAAGAGGTTATGAAATTGGATAGAATGCTATCACACTCCACCAGGAACTAGTGTTCCCTTTGAAATGTGATTAATGCAACAAAGGTTCTATAAACTACTAAGTTCTAGGTCAGGGCTAATGACCTGCTCAACCTATATCCAGATGATTCTTATCAAAGAAACTTGTACATAGATCAAGGTATCTCCAATAACTTTAACAAGATGTGTATCTCCTAAGTGAGATGTGTTTAAGTGGAACTTCTACTCCACACTTGGTTTTAGGATGATATCTGCTTATCATGCTAGGTTTCATATCTAACCTAATTATCTTCATCAGCAAGCATAATCATGTACTTGACTTGATCATACTATTTCCTTCATCAACTCCCATTATAAATCCATTTTATTTCCTTCATTAACTCCCTCTACCAAGGGTTTATTCTTGGTTGTTCCAACCTTCTGAGATTAAAGATATAATCTCCCCATTGTGTGGTTCATATAGGACCTACTCCACTTCATAACTTCATAGGTCTAAGTATTGGTTACTTCCTAAGAATGGTTCCAGTCTAGAACAGAATTAGGGTTTATGATGTGATCTCCCCTATATCAAATGACTTGTCCTAATGAGAATTTGAATTATGTCTAGAGCCTCCTAATTGGCCTTTGTAGGAATGGCTCTAATATTCTTAAGTATCTCACCTAGAGTTAAGGCAAATCTAATGATCAAACAAGCATTAAGCTAACCTCACCACTTCTCATATTTGGGCTCACTAGATAAGAACATAGGAATATAGAATAGATCATGTTTTAAGAATAGGACTTGTTTTGACTTCTTTAACATGAAAGAAATAGGTTTACAGAATACCATGATCCTCTTGGTGTGAATAAATGTTTGGTTCTAAAAGGGTGTGTCAAGCATTTTAGTTTTTCCTCACTTAACTCTCTTTTAGTTGTTGTAACTATCACTACCCAAAACAAGGATTCTATCAAAGATCATGTTGAAGTTTATCGCACTTCAGTTGATGAGCTACTTCAGTTCCATCAACTCAAGTGAAACTCCAATCACTTTGATATGTTTTATTTAAACGCGCAAAAATTACACGGATTTTCTATGCATGAAATGCAATGCACACATCTGTTGTCTCAATTTTATAACCTCTAATCCTGGGATATTACATATCTCATCGGATTTTTTTGTCCCTAATGGTTCATTTGCAATAAATTTATATGAAATATGCTCCGACTCAAAGCTCTTCGAATGATTTCTTTGTACTCAAGCTGCAATCAAGCAACATTCGTTGCAAAATCAATCATACAAGTTTCAATTGGACATGACATTGTAATCACATGTTTTTTTTCCTGTTCTTGGAATCCTGCAGATAAAAATGGCTAGAATTTGTCTCATTTCTTTGTGCGTATGAACTCTTCCAAGAACCTTGAGTTGAGGCAGAGATCTTGGTCTCTCGCCTGCTCCGGCCTTCACTCCTTGTGGCCGATGTGGCTTTGTTGTACCCAGGTGGTGTAAGGGTAATTGCCCCTAAGTGTGTTTTTGGTAATTAATGACAATCCCTATGGACTAATGTTTTCATTGAGCTTTTTTCATAGGAATTGCTTGAAGTACATGTGCTGGATTCAAGGCTTGGATGCCATGAAGATAAAGATTTATCTTAAGTATTGGCATCAAGATCATTGAATAGAAGAGATGAATTCATTATGATCAAGAAGAAGAAATAAAGATGTAGTTCTTGTGTAGAACTCATGTAATCCATGCTCTAGCTTATGTGTTAAGCCAAGGAGTTTCAAGATCTTGAGAGTTTGGCTACAAGAGAAGAATGTTGGAATTATGCCCTAGAGGCAATAATAAAGATGTTATTATTATAATTCTTGTTCATGATAATGTTTATATTCCATGCTAGAATTGTATTAAGCGGAAACTTTAATACTTGTGTGGTTTATGAGCAACACCGTGTCCCTAGTACGCCTCTTTGGACTAGCTCATTGATTAATGATGGTTAAGGTTTCCTAACCATAGACATGTGTTGTCAATTAATAATGAGATCATATCATTAGGAGAATGATATGATGGACAGACCTAAATAAAGCAGAGCAATTAGATCGTGTCATCGTGTTCATCTTTGCGAAGCTTTTCCTATGTCATGTATTGTATTCCTTAGACCATGAGATAATACAACTCCCTAGTATCGATGCTAGGATAGAATGGATAATTGGTTTATGAGTTTTAGTTCGGAGTCTCGGATGAGATCCAGGACGTCACGAGAGGTTCCGGAATGGTCCGGAGAATAAGATTCATATAAAGGAAAGCAGTTTTTGGATTCCGGAAAGGTTTTGGAGTTTATCGGTATTGTACCGGAAGGTTCTAGAAGGTTCCGGAGTGGGACCAACGTGGGCCCACTTGACGGAGGCCTGCGTGGGCCTAAGGGGAAGTGCCCTGGCCGCCTTGGGCCAGGTGCACAAGGCCCCTAAGGCCCAGCCGGCCAAGCCCAAGGGGAAACCCTAAAGGAAACTTCAAATAAGGAAAGGGGGGGAAACTTGCCCCCCACTCCTCCTTATCCAAGTCGGCTAGGGATTGGAGGAGGGGGCTATGCTGGCCGCCCAGCCCTCCATATAAGGGGGGCAGGGGGCGCAGCCCTACCTCACCTGAAGACCCAAACCCTAGCCGCCCCTGCTGCCCTCCCTCTCTCTCTCTCGTGACTGCGCGTAGGCGAAGCCCTGCCGCAGAAACTCTCCACCATAAGCACCACGCCGTTGTGCTGCCGATCCAATCTATCTCTCCACCATACTTGCTGGACCAAGGAAGGAGGAGACGTCGCTGCACCGCACGTGTGCAACTCTTGGAGGCGCCGCCACTTGCGGCGTAGGATCGGATCGGATCGCGAGGAGGAGAAGGCGAGTACGACTACGTCAACCACGTTCTCTTGAACGTTTCCGCTGTGCGAATCTTCAAGGGTATGAAGATCTCATCTACCTCTCTCGTTGATTACATCTCCTAGATTAGATCTTGGCTTTCTTGTTCGTTGCGTAGAAAATTTTTTGTTTACTATGCTACGAAACCTTTCAAAGAATTCAAGATATGGCTCTATGTCGAGGTCATGATGGTCTCATGAGTTGAGATATGATTGACTAATACCTAGAGCATGCAATCAAATGAAGAATTCTTTATGTGGCTCAAGATATTGTGATAGAGCATGAGAAGATTTGAGGTTGACCAAGGCAAAGATCAAAGATTGGATTCTAGATTGGTCAACACATGAAGCATAAGGAATGTGCCACATGAGACCAATCAGTCTTGTGGTATGGTATGGGTTGTCAATTATGCTTTGTGAACTAACCCATTACATATGTGTGTTTGTGTTGTCTATGTGGGTTAGGTATTGTGTCATGGATATGCATCACTAGTGAGATTTCATATTGCCCATGAAAGGATGACATCAAGGTTGAGAAGTGCAAGTTTCAAGATAAGCATCTCGAGAAGATCATATGCTTGAAGCTTGTCATCCATTTGGTGATAATGAAATTGTGAAGACATGCCTTAGTGAAGGTATCCCATAGTGGTGTATGGGGGAGCATATTGGAAGTCTTCACGAAGCAACAATGATCAAGTGAAGCATTCCGGCTTGACGAAAGCATGAAGCATCATCATCAAGATCAAGAGGGGTGCGCAAGGCACAGGTTTGTCCTTACTAGGTTTTCCTTTTACCGGTCTCAAGGTGTTTGTTGGGAGACCGGGTTATAGGATAGATAGCCGCACTATCAAGAGGGGCTTTCGGTTGGGTAACTTGATCACATTGTCTTAGGGAGCTCAATCCTTTGCATACTTTGCTTCTCCTTACTTTATTACTTCTTGTTGTTTCTCCATGTGAGGTTCTTGTGCTTGTTGCTAGCTTTCCAACAAGTCCAAGTTCATCGAAAACGGAATCCGTATGCATCTTTTATCGCGTTTTCCAGTTTGGAGGTTTTACCGGTTCTTTCTTAGAAGAGGTTTTCACCTCTTCTTATTTGGTATTTTATTTCTAACTACTTCTCGAGTTTTATGGTCTCCACTGGATAGATATTTTTCTTAGCTTTTCAAAAATCCCAAGTTTGCTAAATTCCAAGTACGGATGTAAAAGTTAGGGATTTCTATTTTTGTGCCCTCAGGTCATTAGTTGTACTCAGTTTTCCCCAGCCGCTTAGTTTTTCCTCAGTTTTCCCCTCGCTCTAGTTTGAAACCCCTCGCAGACGCTCGGACGGGAGGTTTGCCGTTTAGTTGACCGTTCCGTGCTGACGTGTGGGGCCGCGTCGTGTGGGGCCGCGTCGCGTGGGGCTGGTAGAACGGGACCGCGTGGGACAGGACGAGACCGCGTTTGGTTGTACGTGAGAGCTCGGTTTTGTCTCTCTCGGCCCAAATTGGCATTTTTCAGAGCGCCTTTTTCCCCTCTCTCTCTGTAACAGTTCTCTCTCTTTTCACCAAATTAGTATCAAATCTAGAGAAGCTTCTATTTCTATCTTTCTTCAATGATTGTTGCCTTTTGGCCCTCGTTTTTTGCCCAATATGGTAACAAAGCTAGTAGCAAATCTAGAAGCAAGTATAGGATAGGATAAATTCACAGCAGCATAATAAATCTAGAAAACTAAGTATAATACATAAACTGCATACAACAGCCAAAAGCAGCCAATAACGATGTTAATGTTCACGACAAACTAAGCTGAAAATAATACAAGACGCAATGTATGCCCAACATGAAGATTAGGATAGCCCATGATGGATGAATCTGTTCTTCATTCATCATATATATCTTCGTCGCTCCCTATTCTGGTCCGAATGAAATATTCATTGAACTCCTTCCGTCTGCAGTGTGCAGCCAATACATCCTCCAAACGGTATGGCCTTTGTTCATCTTTCAGACCGTACCTTCCTAATCTATCCACACGTAGTGGCCACTCATCCCAGGCGTTCATATCATCAAAGTACTCTCTGATATAACCCATATCCGCGTAGTAGATGCAGCCAGGTCGAAGTGTCGGGTGCACTCTGGTGTCGACGGAGATACACCGGACATGATGGACGAAGAAGGCACGACTGCCAATGTTATTGACGGCATGGAGAGAGCGGCTCTCAGTGTCCACACGGTACACCAATGTTTGACCTTCATCCAAACGACCGCCCAACAACACAAGCAGCAGATCACCATCCGATTCCACAAGGTAGAACTTGTCATTTCCAAGTTCTGGAAATGAAAAAAGTGTCTCCATGTTGACATTGCTCGCACCCTGCTCCAACTGGACATTGTTGGTGCACACTAATGTTCCGAACTCCAAATTGTGGTAAAGACAAGGTAGAGCTAGTGCATAGAATTCACCATTGAACGTGGTAATGCAACGCATAGAATGGTGCTCGATCGTAAATCTTCCTTCTCCCCAATCTTCATACATACCCTTAGTTGGAGTGCTCTCATCGACCCAAGAAATTTCCGCCGGGTAATATGTGGAAACGAAGAGCATAGCCGGGGACTTCATTACAGCGACTGACTCCACAATCATAGATGGCATCTGCGCCTCAAACGTAGCGTTCAATGTCTTTGTGAGTGGGTTCAGAAGCCGCATCTTGTGCGGCTGGTTCCTCTGGCCAAGCACGATGACGCCACGGTAAAAGCCGATGAAGTAGTATCTAAAAGGGAGTTAATGAAGATAACATTCAGCACTAAGATGTTTACGATTGAAAATAAAAATAGATTAACTCTATAGATATGGAGGAATTTGAACCTTGCATGAACTTCCGTTAGATCGATGGTGACGTAGCGGGATGTGCGAAGGTTGAGGAAGGAGAACTCAGCGGCGCGTGGAAGGGCGTGTTCTACCATGATCCATTCGTGCAGGTGCACGTCGGGCTCAGGTAGATCTGAGCGCCAATTTGTACAAACTTGCCTCAAAGCAGCGTAGGTGTCCACGTACTCCTCGTTCGCCAGTAAGCAGGTGCCGATCTTGTGAAGTGGTCCGTCAGCCCTGAGAGAGGCCCAGTTCACGGAGGCGCCGCGTCTGGATGCGCCGCCCTCGGAGGCGACGGGCTTGGCGGCGACGGGCTCGGATGCGACGGGCTCGGAGGCGACGGGCTCGGGGGCGTAGGCCGCCGGCGCATTCTTCTTCTCCATCGCCGGCAGGGGAGCGCGCGTAGGGCGGCTGGGGTTTTTTGGAGAAGGTGATGGGACGTGAGAGGCGTGGTTGCGTGTGTGTCAGAGGGAGGGAGAGAGGGGATCTGTACTGGCAAAGTGACGGTTCGTCTCAGTAGTTGACGTTTTGGTCTCAACACGCGCACCGCGCGGCTAACCGCTGCTCACCGCGACACGCGTCCATGGGACTGCACGTCAGCACCGTTACGTGTACTCAGTTCTACCCTCGAGTCTTACACTGGAAAAATATCTGTACTCAGTTTTCCCCTCGAGTACTAATACTGGCTAGTGCAATATACTCAGTTCTACCCTCAAGTGGCTGGTCAACAGAGAGTCAACAGATGGGATTAAGCTATCTAATTGACTCATTTCATGCGCAAAAAAATTCAAAAAGATAAAATCATCGTGCCTCCTACTCATGCGCAAAATAAAATCATAACAATCATATATAAATCAAGTTTTCACACAAATGGCCACTTCTGAAATCACTAGTAGCTATGAAGGTTCATGGCTTTCCACTCAAACCCCTTCTCAAAACATCTATACCCAAAACATAGTTTGTCTGAATGAGGCCATAATTTTTACACTCATGTATATTTGAATTGCTAATACTTTGAGGTAGGCCAACCTGGGTTTCATTGTACAAAACATGTGTTTTTCTTTTTCTAAATCTCTTATTTGAATTCCTTAGCCTGTTTACTATTTACTTGCCCTTGTATCCTTGATACTACTCAGTTTTACCCTCTACCTTCTCACAGAAGCCCAAACTTGGCCTGATTGGTCGAGCTGTTGTCACACGGATCGTGTCCACCTACCGTCGATCCTATGATCTAACGGGCAGGATCGTGCCACCCTCTCTCTATCTGTCGGTGGCAAACTACTACCCCTCTATGTATGCTAAATAACGAGTTGGCCACCGGATTCAACAAGTTTGGTAATCACGAATTTCCACTTCTTGTAGGCATTACTTTTCACGGTAAAATAATAAACTATCACGAATTTCCTTTAGGCATTACTTTTCACGGTGAAATGATAAACTATCACGAATTTCCTTTAGGCATTACTTTTCACGGTAAAATAATAAACTATCACGAATTTCCTTTAGGCATTACTTTTCACGGTGAAATGATAAACTATCACGAATTTCCATTTTGGCATTACTTTTCACGGTAAAATAATAAACTATCACGAATTTCCTTTAGGCATTACTTTTCACGGTGAAATGATAAACTATCACGAATTTCCTTTAGGCATTACTTTTCACGGTGAAATAATAAACTTTTTTGTTGAGATATAAACACCCACAACGGTCATCTCCTCCTTAATTTATTATGTAACCCCACAACGGTCATCTCGCCCTTATAAACCCCCACCTCGGCCATCCCTCATGTCAATAGGTTCTGCCTCTATCTTCTTCGTTTCTGCCTCTCTCTATTCTTCGTTCACATACACTTGATCCATTGCCATGGCTTCCACGTCTCGGACACCGACCGGAAGGGGAAGGGGAAGGGGAAGGGGAAGGGGAAGGGGCGGCCTGGGTGGTGGATCATCATCATTGCCACCACCACCGTCAACACTGCCATTGATCATAGAGGAGTTCTTAATCGTCATCTATGAAGACCCTTTGGCCAAGAAGGTACGTACGCGTTCCCACATATATGATGCATGTGATTAATTATGTGCATGTTCCAAAAAGCCTTTAATTTCAAACGATCGGCGCTCGATCTCTTTGCAGGCACTCCCACAAAAGTTTGCGGACTATCTTGACGGCCAGGAGCCCGCAAAGGTGTATCTGCGAGCAGCTGACTGCGGTCCTCGTCTCTGGACCGTGGAGGTCCTATTTGACGGACAAGGCCGGATGTACCTCGACAAGGGCTGGGAGAATTTCGCCATCGCGCACGGTGTGGATTTCGGCTACATCCTACACTTCAAATATGAAGGCGATGATGTGCTCACAGTGAAGGTGTTCGACGTAACATTGTGCAGGAAGTACTACTACACGGACGACGAAGATACTGACGATGAAAGCGACGACGACGTGAAGCCATGCATCCATCCCCTTTAGATAAGGGGATTATGACCAAGAATATATATGTAGCTTCATATGCATTGATTTAGAGATCTAGCTATTTTCTATATATTATGCATGTAAAAATAATAGGGAATCGCAATTTCCACCATGATTCGAGCACCACAGCCTCCAAACGATGCCGATGCCGATATCGGCATGGTTAGAACGGCTATGCATGCTCGCCGCCACTGCTAGGTCACCGTCGGGATGCACCCTCAATCCCGTCCCCTCATCCGATCACTGACACACCAGAGATACCGCCGAGGCCAATGACGAACGTACATGCTGATGCCAATGCCGAACATGCACGCCGCTGTGGGCACGGCCACGTCGCCCCGCTATGCTGGACGCCACAGACCACCGCGAGGTCTTTCCCTTCGCCACCACACTCCCCTAGCACCTATCTATACACGCCAGAAAGGAGAGACACTAGTTTTCTCTATATTGCTCGCGTTCGTGTCCGACACCGTCAGTCAAAGTGTTGAGGTCGTCGTCGATGTCCTCGACCATTTCTTCTCTTCTTTGCATGGTTAAACGCGTCTAGTTCATATCTATCTAATGCGTCTGGTCTCGCCTCATGCAGTTCTTTGTGGACGTCGATCTCATCTCGGCACCCCGCAGGCCACCTCCTCCGTGCCATCGCTGTAGAGCTCCGTTTAAAAATCTATTCCTACCCGTGTATTGCACCTTGTATCAGCGTCATGGCCCCACTTGTCATTCGATATACCGAAGCCCCACTCGTCCGCGTTTTGGTCAGGGATACGGCGATGCTTACGGTCAAACAAAGATGGATGCTCTGACGTGTCTTTGCGGGCTCTACGTGGCCCCACTAGTCAGCAGTTAACGGTCAAAGGTGTTCAACCGTCGGGCAACCGGCCGTTCCAGCACTGGTGACGGTTTCAGCCAAGGGCTTGGACAAAACTGAGGAAAAACTAAGGAGCTGGGGAAAACTGAGTACAACTAACGACCTGAGGGCACGAAAATAGAAATCCCTAAAAGTTATCGCATTTTTCGTGAGGATATTTTCTGCCGGTTCCGAGCTCGGTTTGGACCGGAAAATCAACCAAAAATCAACCGAAAAGTTGCAGAACCGTTTTCTTATATTTTCGGTTTTGACCGAGTTTAAACCGGGAATTCAACCGAGAATTTCCGGTCCAACCGGGAATTCAACCAGGAATTCCAGTTTCGCCCCAAACGGCTAGTTTTCTTTGAGGACTATAAAAGGGGTTTTCTTCCCCAAATATTTTAGGGTTCCATAGCACGAAATACACCTCCATTGTTGACCCTCTTGAGCTTGCTCCCTCTCTCTTCCCTCTAATGATTCTTGCATATTTTTGAGGGATTTGGAAGAGGAGATCTAGATCTACAACTCCACCAATCAATTCCTCATCTAAGTGAGGGGAACCCATTGGATCTAGATCTTGAGGTCATTGGTTGACCTCCACCCTTGTTCTTCCTCTCTAACTCCTCCATAGCATTTGTTGCCTTGGTGGGATTTGGGAGAGAAGGATTTGAGCACTTCCCCCTTGTGTTCTTGCTTTGCATCCTTGCATAGTATTGAGCTCTCCATTACGATTTGTTCGAGTGAGAGACCGTGAGCTTGTTACTCTTGGAGGGTGATCTCCTAGTTGGCTTGGCGGTTGGTGCCTCGGTGACCTCTTCGTGGAAGATTGTGAAGAGGCCTGGGCTTCCTTTTTGTGGGAGTTGTGAAGTGGTTGTGGATCTTGCCATCTCCGGAGTGGAGGAAAAGCTAACCATAAGAAGGGGTCCCTAGCTTCGTGGGGGACTCGGAGAAGAAGGTGAGCCTTCGTGGCGTTCGGGGGCCTCCGTGATTACCCGCATCTCTCTAACGGTGATTAGCTTACTTTATGTAAGTGAACATCGGGATACATCTTCGTCTCCGCGTGCCTTGGTTATCTCTATACCCGAGTTTATTTCCTTGTGATAGCCTTCGTGCTTGAAGTACTTACATCTTGTTTATCACTTGTGAAATATATCTTGTGCTATCTTGCTTAGCTCTAGTTGTTGTTGGTGCACTTAGTTGAGCCTAGCTTATTTTGATTTGTGCTTGTAAAATAAACGTTAGTTTAATTCCGCATTCTTACAAGCCAAATACATAATAGTTTTAAAAAAATGCCTATTCACCCCCCTCTAGGCGACATCTCGTCCTTTCAATTGGTATCAGAGAAAGGTCTCTCCATGTTTAGGCTTCACCGCCTTGAGAGTAAAGATTTTGGCTAGTTATTTAGTGCACAATGACACAATTATTTTTGATGGCACAAATTATACCTTATGGAGAAATCGCATGCTTTGTAACCCAGACTTTGTGTCCAAATATCGAGCGATTTATAGATGTAGGTTTTTCTCCTCTGATGGATCCTCAAAATCTATCTTTAGAGGATGAGAAGAATTTACGTCTTGAAGCTCAAGTATCTAATAAAATTTTATTGTCTGTGAGCTCCATAGTTTATGTTTGCTTGATGGGTTCAAAGTGCAAGACGTCTCATGAGATGTGGACCAAGCTAGAAGAGTCATTTGGTGGGTTCATTTCTCTTGAGGTTGAAAGTGAACCCAAGGAGCTCTCTTCACCTTCACATCATGAAGATCTTCAAGTTGCTTCCACATCCGGTCGTGATGATTGTTCAATATCTTCCACTTCACCAACATGTGACGTGTCACAAGGTAATGATATGGTGAGTAGAGAAATCGTATGTGATGATGGTAGCTTTGTTCTTTGCACCAATGATTCTACTTTATTAAATCCTAATGGTGTAGAGAGTTTGGACCTAAACACTTCTTGCAAGAAATTCTTTACTCATTCTTGTGTTAAAGGTCCTTGCATATCTCCTAAAATTTGCTTGATTAAATTTTGTGATGATATGCTTGTCTCTAGTTGCGACCATGATCAAAATGACTCTATTTCCTCTAGTTGTTGTATGTCTAACCATGTAGAGGAAATTAAAGAAAAATTGGGTCACATAATTAAAGAAGAAATCAATAGAAGAACCAAGAAGGTTTCTATCAAGAGAAGGCAATGCTATGAATGCCACGAGTATGGACATCTCGCAAGAGCTTGTCTTACACTCGAAAATGAAGAATGTGCTTCTATTGATGTTCCATCATCATCTACGCAAGTTCACATGTGCCTTATGGCAAGCGGTTCAAAGGTAACTCCTACTTTGAATCCTGACACATCTCCTTATGATGAGAATGATAATGATGATGATAATGAAGCTTTCTTGCATGAGATGGGAATTGTGTATGCCTCTCTTCATGGTAATAATGATGCTCGTGCTAAAGTCGAACACTTAATGGAAACCTTGTTTGAACACAAGGAGACCATTAAGGAATTGAACTCCCTTGTTAATGAGGGGAAACGGAGATTCAATCTCCTCAAGCAAGAGCTATCCGAAGAGAAGCATGCTAATTCTTCCCTATCTCAATCTATTAAATCTTGTGAGCTTGCTAATGCTAAATATATTAATGATGCTTGTGCTACTAACTCTACTTCTTATGAAGCATCTATATTAAAGGAGAATGTTGAGCTAAGGGCTCAACTTGAGTTGCTAACAAGCAATTATAAGAAATTGGAGGAAAGCCATGAAAAGCTCCCGGGCTCTCATGGGGATCTCCTAATCTCTTATAATGGGCTAAAGTTAGCTCATGAGGCAAGTATCACTAAGGAAACATCTTGTGAGCCTCATTTTGACATTAGCACTACTTTGAACCAAAATGCTATATTACCATGTGGTAGTCTTAGTAATTTGTCTAGGCATAATATTGCTACATCTTGTGATGAATTACTTGCTATGCCTTGTTGCTCTAACAATGAAGCTTATACTTCCTCTAGTGCTTGTATTACTACTAACCTTGTAGAGGAAATCAAAGAGCTCAAGGCCCAAGTCACTAGTTTGGAGAAAGACTTGGAGAAGCGTCATGAAGGGAAATCCACACTCGATAATATTTTGAGTGTGCAAAAATCCCCTAATGACAAGAGTGGACTTGGATTCAACTCTAATGACAAGAACAAGTCCAAGAGCAACAAGAAGAATAAGGGCCAAGACCAAGTCAAGAATTTGGCCAAGATTGTTTGCTTCAAGTGCAAGATTGAAGGGCATCATGTGAGATCTTGCCCATTGAAGAAGAAGCACTTGAGTGAGAAGCAACAAGGGAAGCGGTCACAAGGTCAAGCTCAAGCTTAACCTCAAGTTGAAGATAGGCCACTTCCCAAGAAGAAACAAGATGAAGCTTCCCAAATCAAGAAATCAACGAAGAAGAGAAAGGGAAGCACTTGTTGCTATATTTGCCGTGAGAAGGGGCACTTTGCTTCTTCATGCTTAAGCGGTACCTTATCTAATCCTATCATTGTTGATGATGATTATTCTCTTAGGAAAGATAAGGATGGCAATGTGTTTGCCAAGTTTGTTGGAACTCAAAGTGGTGTCAAGAAAAGAACTATTTGGGTTGCTAAGCCTATTGTGACTAACCTCTTTGGACCCAACTTGGTTGGGGACCAACAAGCTAAAACTTGATCAATAGGTATTTGTGGAGGGCATTGGAGACTTGGCTACCTCATGAAGAATTAAGGGATCTTCATTAATTTTATTTCATCAAGCCAAGTCATCGACACTATCATTTTATATCCAATGTGCCTCTTTGCGGTAACTTGTACTTAACCTCTTTACATTGTAAGTTACTTGCCCCTTTGCATGTTTTGGTTTTGTACCAAGTATGTGTTTGTATATGTTGTTCCTTATACCTACTTATCTTGTCTATTCAAGTAGGTGTTGGTTGTTTGGCACATCATATACTTGTGTGTTTGCTTCGAGCCTCTAATGCATCTTGATGGTATCTTATTTGGCTCTTATTGAGTGATTATTAGAACATCCCATTTTGAGGGAGTGATTTGCCTTTGGCACCTCACAATCCTATAAATGTGTGCACATGAGTAATACCACTTAGTATTGATATTGAAAGATTATCTAGTCACTATGTGGTATGCCATGCTCATGAGAAATTCAAATTCTATATCTCCATTAATTATCTCTAGTTGGATTTTATTTGCCTCTTGTAGTAAAGAATTGAATATCACATTATGGGGGAGTAATATGCCTTGTGCATATCACAAGCCTAGGAAATGTGAACTTTTGAGGTATTGCCACTTAGTGTTGATATTGTTAATTATCTTGTTCCTAGGTGGCATGTTTGCTCAAACAAGCTCCGCTCTCTCTTAAAAGATTTTATAGCTCATTTCTTTGGTCTTGGTTTGAGTAAGAATTCTTGGTGCGGTTTCACTCAAATATATTTATATATATATATCATAAGTAGGAAGCCGTTTGCTTCTAGTTACTCTAATCATTGCTTTGCATGATTGTTTGACTATTTTTGGAGCTACCAAGAATCTTTTTTTGTGCATGGTGCTTAATTTGAATATTTAACCATATGCCTTTTATTGTGAAGTTGATCTTGAATATCTTTGCAATACACCACCGGAAAATAATTCCAATATGAACTTCTTGTCTTTGACAATTGGTATTCGTATATATGCGTGGTAATTCCTCTAGATCATCTTCACCTTGGAATTTGCCTCTTATTGCCCATATTTCTTGCTAAGAAATTATTTTGACTCCCGTTGTCTTATTGCCTTCTTGAGGATCTTTTTGCTTGACTTTGTCTCATCTCTTGATCCTCATCAAGTGTGTGTTAATGTAAGACAAACCTTTTTTTTTCTTTTGGTACTTGTGCCATTGTAAAAAAGTATAGAGGTTTTGGTTTATTTGATGGAACCTTGCTCTTATGGGAGTTAGTTATCTCATTTCTTCTTCGATAATTTATTTGCTTGAATAAGATAAATCTTTGAACATGTTTTTATTTATTCATTCTTTCATGCTCAATGAGTTGTTAGGTTCATTCGTTGAATTTTGTTGAATAAATCATTTGTTGATTTGTTCCATTGATACTATTTGGACAACTAATGTGTTTTACCACACCTTTTATACCTCCTTGCACTCTTGGTGTTTTTGTCTAAATTATATCTTCTTTGGATCTTGAAAGCTAGGTGCATGCATATTCTCTTTATGCTTAATTTTGTGTCTTAGTTGCTTTCTTTGATCCAATATATATGTTATACTCCAGCAAATCCTAAATGGCTAAGATGTGCATGAAATTCAAATTTCATCTCTAACTATGCACATATTTATATGGAGTCTATCATATGTATTGTGGTTATTCTAACCACTTTGGACCCAATAAGTTTGGGGACCAAGATGTACTTGAATGTTGTCTTAGGTACATTGGAGATGCAATGGATTCTTGTCTCATTTATAAGGAAGGTGCTATCACCATATGATTATTGGAGACAAGCTAGGATGATCGGTGAACTCCTATCTACTACATCACATCATTGCTATCTCGGTAACAAGTATAATTTTTATGCATACTTTTCTAGCATCCCAACTCTTGTAGGTTGTCTCTTGGCATGATAATATTTATTTGCAAATGTTGTGGTCTTATAAAGAAATCTCTTTATTGTATATGTGAGCATGTTGAGATGATTGCATATGATGGGGAGTATATAAAATCATGTTTATGATTCACCAATCCCAAATATGCCTTTTTAGCAATTTATTGCATATTAATTTCTCAATGCTCTCTCATGTGCAATATAGATAATTTTTCAAGTTGTACCCTTCTTTATTATGCTTGTTGCCTTTCAAAGCATCCCAACTATCTTTTGATCCCTTATTGCTAGTTGCGATGGCTTTGATGATTTTGTGTGGGGAGATCATTAATATACCATAATGGAAAATGGAGCCTTGAGCTATATATGCTTTCTAGCAAAGTTATTTGGTATATTCTATGACTCTCTCTTGGATATCATGTCTTCCTTAATTTCAACTAACCTCTTGTGTATACATGTTTCTTTGTGGATTATTCATCATAATTTTTTTGTCCACTTAGAAATGTATATGCATAAGAGTGTTAATTTCTTCCCTTGATATCCTCGTTCTTTTCTGACCATCTTTCTTATCCATTTTGTTCTTGATGGTGTTGGTAAGAAGTTGATTTATGAGTGCTTGTTTATTCTTTATTGCTTCTTCTCGCACTCATATCTCATGAATCTTTTTGGACTAAAATTCACTTTGATAAGCGTATTGATCCTTTTGTATTCTTTCGTGCTCATGTTTTGTTTTAAATAATATAGAGGGAGTGAGGATTCCATGTTTGTGCATATTGTATTCAAATGCAACAAAAATTCAAATTTATGCATGAACCTTGGGGAGCTTCCTTATTTCATTTAAAGCACCTAGTAGCTCTTATCATCACTTCCTCTTGTGTCCAGTTCGCTCTTTGGGTCTCTTGATTGCTTGCTTTCTTCATTCGTTGAAGCTTCCTTCACTATGTCATCTTTTTGCAATCATTGATCCTCAATATGGTTTGACTTCCTCCAAATATTGTTAAGTTGATAAGTGCATATGATTTCACTCATTTTTATGAGAAATGCACATCTTGGGGAGGAACTCATACTATATTGGCCTTCTAAATTCCTTCATCCATTTTGGCAATTGTTGCCAATGGGGGAGAAGTTTAGAGGGTTTAAGGGAAATGGTTTTTATACTTAAGTTTGGTTGTGCTTAAGTGTTTGCCTTTCATGCATCTCTTCTTTGTTAGATGTTTTGCATGGTTGAATATATATTGTAAACTCCATCAAAGGTTTATCTTGACAATGTATGCAATGAAATTCAAGTTCATCACACGTGCATATATTGTGGGAGAGTTTGCTCTATATATTTTGGTTGCACTCACATCAACCATATTTGTTATAGTTTATGTGAGTACAATTGATTTTGATATGCGATAGTAGCTTCGTGTTACTTGACCATATCAAGTACAACCTCTTGTATGCAATTTATTCTCGGATAAGTTGCATATTAGTTTCTATCATTCATTATATAAACCCTCTTGTTGAGATTGTCATCAATTACCAAAATGGGGGAGATTGTAAGAGTAATTGCCCCTAAGTGTGTTTTTGGTAATTAATGATAATCCCTATGGACTAATGTTTTTATTGAGCTTTTTTCATAGGAATTGCTTGAAGTACATGTGCTGGATTCAAGGCTTGGATGCTATGAAGATAAAGATTTATCTTAAGTATTGGCATCAAGATCATTGAATAGAAGAGACGAATTCATTATGATCAAGAAGAAGAAATAAAGATGTAGTTCTTGTGTAGAACTCATGTAATTCATGCTCTAGCTTATGTGTTAAGCCAAGGAGTTTCAAGATCTTGAGAGTTTGGCTACAAGAGAAGAATTCAAGATATGGCTCTATGTCGAGGTCATGATGGTCTCATGAGTTGAGATATGATTGAATAATACCTAGAGCATGCAATCAAATGAAGAATTCTTTATGTGGCTCAAGATGTTGTGATAGAGCATGAGAAGATTCGAGGTTGACCAATGCAAAGATCAAAGATTGGATTCTAGATTGGTCAACACATGAAGCATAAGGAATGTGCCACATGGGACCAATCGGTCTTGTGGTATGGTATGGGTTGTCAATTATGCTTTGTGAACTAACCCATTACATATGTGTGTTTGTGTTGTCTATGTGGGTTAGGTATTGTGTCATGGATATGCATCACTAGTGAGATTTCATATAGCCCATGAAAGGATGACATCAAGTGGTGGTTGTCATCAAGGTTGAGAAGTGCAAGTTTCAAGATAATCATCTCAAGAAGATCATATGCTTGAAGCTTGTCATCCATTTGGTGATAATGAAATTGTGAAGACATGCCTTAGTGAAGGTATCCCATAGTGGTGTATGGGGGAGCATATTGGAAGTCTTCACGAAGCAACAATGATCAAGTGAAGCATTCCGGCTTGACGAAAGCATGAAGCATCATCATCAAGATCAAGAGGGGTGCGCAAGGCAAAGGTTTGTCTTTGCTAGGTTTTCCTTTTACCGGTCTCAAGGTGTTTGTTGGGAGACCGGGTTATAGGATAGATAGCCGCACTATCAAGAGGGGCTTTCGGTTGGGTAACTTGATCACATTGTCTTAGGGAGCTCAATCTTTTGCATACTTTGCTTCTCCCTACTTTGTTGCCTCTTGTTGTTTCTCCATGTGAGGTTCTTCTGCTTGTTTCTAGCTTTCCAACAAGTCCAAGTTCATCGAAAACGGAATCCGTATGCATCTTTTATCGCGTTTTTGAGTTTGGAGGTTTACCGGTTCTTTCTTAGAAGAGGTTTTCACCTCTTCTTATTTGGTATTTTATCTCTTACTACTTCTTGAGTTTTATGGTCTCCATTGGATAGATATTTTTCTTAGCTTTTCAAAAAGCCCAAGTTTGCTAAAATCCGAGTCCGGATGTAAAAGTTATCGCATTTTTTGTGAGGATATTTTCTGTCGGTTTCGAGCTCGGTTTGGACCAGAAATTCAACCGAAAATCAACCGAAAAGTTGCAGAACCATTTTCTTATATTTTCGGTTTTGACCGAGTTTAAACCGGGAATTCAACCGAGAATTTCCGGTCCAACCGGGAATTCAACCGGGAATTCCAGTTTCGCCCCAAACGGCTAGTTTTCTTTGAGGACTATAAAAGGGGTCTTCTTCCCCAAATGTTTTAGGGTTCTATAGCACGAAATACACCTCCATTGTTGACCCTTTTGAGCTTGCTCCCTCTCTCTTCCCTCCAATGATTCTTGCATATTTTTGAGGGATTTGGAAGAGGAGATCTAGATCTACAACTCCACCAATCAATTCCTCCTCTAAGTGAGGGGAACCCATTGGATCTAGATCTTGAGGTCATTGGTTGACCTCCACCCTTGTTCTTCCTCTCTAACTCCTCCATAGCATTTGTTGCCTTGGTGGGATTTGGGAGAGAAGGATTTGAGCACTCCCCCCTTGTGTTCTTGCTTTGCATCCTTGCATAGTGTTGAGCTCTCCATTACGATTTATTCGAGTGAGAGACCGTGAGCTTGTTACTCTTGGAGGGTGACCTCCTAGTTGGCTTGGCGGTTGGTGCCTCGGTGACCTCTTCGTGGAAGATTGTGAAGAGGCCCGGGCTTCCTTTTCGTGGGAGTTGTGAAGTGGTTGTGGAGCTTGCCATCTCCAGAGTGGAGGAAAAGCTAACCATAAGAAGGGGTCCCTAGGTTCGTGGGGGACTCGGAGAAGAAGGTGAGCATTCGTGGCGTTCGGGGGCCTTCGTGGTTATCCGCATCTCTCCAACGGTGATTAGCTTACTTTATGTAAGTGAACATCGGGATACATCTTCGTCTCCGTGTGCCTCGGTTATCTCTATACCCAAGTTTATTTCCTTGTGATAGCCTTCGTGCTTGAAGTACTTACATCTTGTTTATCACTTGTGAAATATATCTTGTGCTATCTTGCTTAGCTCTAGTTGTTGTTGGTGCACTTAGTTGAGCCTAGCTTATTTAGGTTTTGTGCTTGTAAAATAAACGTTAGTTTAATTCTGCATTCTTACAAGCCAAATACATAATAGTTTTTAAAAAACGCCTATTCACCCCCCTCTAGGCGACATCTCGTCCTTTCAGGTGGAAATCTTGCCTGGTGTGGGTGTCTGTGATGCTTTCGTGCGCCATATTCCCCGCAGCGGGCGTCGTCGAGGGTTCATGTCTCTTTGTCCTCAAGCTCTGGATGAAAATATTTGGTCGTATGGACTAGGCGGCGGCGATGCTTTGGCGCAGTTACCTTTCTTGACGGCCCCGTCTTGAGAGCCTCATGTCTGCAGGTTAATTTAGTGTGTGTGTGTGTGTGGGGGGGGGGGGGTGGTTTCCGGACGTTGGCGGTGACCCTCTCGTCGTGGTCTCTCTTTTGATGGGTTGTTTGTGATCTCCTTGACCGTCTTGTTGTTTTCATGCCTTCCGGGCCCTAGGGTGACCGTTTCCAACTCCGATGGTACGAGGCTCATCGAACCGAGCATTTAAGCGGCGTGTCTCGTTTTTCCCGTTTGCTTGTAAGCTGATTTCCTCAACACTTGTGTAATATGCCGTATGTGGCTTCGTTAATTTAAAGCGGGCTTACTTCGAACCTCCCATCTATAAGCAAAGCAGAAGACAATAACACAAAGATGCAATTATTCCTAGCATCTGATTGTCCAAAAGAGCAGAAACAATCAAATCGAAATAATGTGGTTGGCAACATGGTCCTCACCTTTCTCCCCCTCATTCAAAAGTTTCATCATAGTATGTATACCCTTTTGCACCATTGCACAAAGGAAACAAGTACAAGAGATGAATACATGATGACCATGAACATTGAGTTCACCATCAAAATTAGCTGCTACTCTTTTTTTGGAGATATAAAATTAGTTACTCCTAGTACTAGCATATGTCACCATGATTATTCGAGGTTGACCGGCGGTAGGGGGCGCAAAGTTGCCAGCCGCACGCCCACAGGCCATCATGGTCTCGGCTCTCAATCGTCACACCGGCGCCCTCAGTCGTCACCTTCACTCACCGCCGTACTGCGCTCCCACTCGCCGCCCACTCCCCCCCCCCCCCCCCCCCCCGAAAAAAAGTCCACCCTTTCCTCCCTCCCTCGCTCGCCGCGACCACGCCGGCACGCCCCATAAAGCCCTCGTCGCGCCGCACGCCCACCCAGCCCAGCTCCTCCCCATCCCCTGCCCACGCCGACGCAATGCAGCGCCGCCGCCGCTTCCCGGAGTCCCAGCCCCAATCCGCGAGCTGATACTGCCGGCCCCGTACTTCGAGGAGGCAGGGAGCTGCGGCGCCTTGGATTGGAGCGAGCGGCTGAGTGGAGGCTCCGGCCCCCTATGCCGTGCGCGCGGGCCGAGGACGCGCTCCCGTCCGCCGCCGTCTCCGCCGACATGGTCTCCGCCTCAGTGTGGGTGTGGTTGAGTCATTGAGTTGCTGCCCCCGGAGAGGTCGGTCTTTCTGTTGTCTCCTTCCGAACTCTGAATAAAACGATGCGTTTCAGGGGTGGCCTGATCCAGAAGGTGGTCGGCGCCGGGACCAGCGGCCGGAGGTCGACAGACTCGGGGCGCGCGCTGCAGCGCACGCCGCACCTGCTGGTGGCCGATGACGAAGCGCCGGCGCCAGCGCCAGCGCCGGCGGCCAGCTGCTCCAGGGTTAGCTCCTGCTCTCCGTACCTCTGTTACTGCCATCTCAGCGTCTAATCATGGATGTGTGGGGAAATGCTAAAATTCTTGGTAGAGAAAAGCGAAACCTCAGCACCTAACGCCGCAAATCGGTGTCCTTTTGCGGTGGTGCCGTAGCTCCCAGGGCGGTCCAGGGGGGGGGTTCAGTTCAGCTGTCCCGTGCCCCATTTGTCTCTACTTTCAATTAATTACTGGATGGTCAACCGGCAATCTTGTTGCTTAGTGCCTCATCCATATCTTCATCTCCCTCTAGGTTCGATTAATTCAAATGGCCTTGTCTTTAGTGAATTGTTCTTGTGTTCTTGCTGTAGGATGATGGTAAGAGCATCCACAATCGCAGTGGGAGGAGAGAAGAAAGCCGTAAAGGCAGGATGCGGAGCTACCGGTCGGACCTCGAGCAGGAAGTGAGTCATCATTCTTCTTTTCTCCCTGTCTGTGTTGTTTTTCGACGGTCCCTCTCCGGTGCTCTGTTCTCATCCTGTAAGCAAATTTTGTGCAGGTCAAGAAGTTGCAGAGGCAGCTTGAAGAAGAGATCGAGTTGCACGTGGCGTTGGCGGACGCCGTTACGCAGAACGCGGCGCCTGCGCTGAAGTCTTCTTCGAAGATTCCACATGAGGTGCAGGAGCTGCAAGTTTCTTTGTTTTATGCATTGTCATTTCGTCAATGCATTCATTGATCCTTATTTGACCTTCAATTGTGTAGACACATGAGCTACTCGTCAACATTGCCTCCCTGGAGAGTGCCGTCCTGAACCTAGAGAAGGAGTTACATGATCTGTACTACCAACTTTGTCATGAAAGGAATGAAAGGCTGCTCGCGGAAAATAATCCAGGATGCTTGGCATCTGTGTCCTCAGATGACCGGTCTTTGTCAACTTGCACATGTACATGGGAAGAAGTAAGTTCTATCTCACAAAATTGTCTCAGGGAGGGTGCATTATTTCGGATACAAGAGATTTAATGGTATCTTTTCTGTGTTTCTCGTCAGCACATATCGTCATTAAGGGATTTGAAGTATGGAGGATCCGAGTCAATGAGATCAATGCAAGAAGATTTATTCACTGAACTTGACTATGAGCAGGGTCTTGGAGAAGAGTCTGAAGATGGACAAATGGTTTCTCTAAATAGGCTGCTAGAGAAACACCGAGATATCTCTTTAAATGGACTGTTGGAAAAGCACCGGGATGAAGAGGTCATTTTCATGCCCATTTGTGTATTTCTCATACCTATCAGTATAGTATCAAGGATTAATTTGTGTTTCTGCAGATGCAAGAATCGTGCTCGGTGGAAAAGCATGGCAAAGAAGATGAAAAGATGGACGCTTTATCATTTGAACAGTCCATTCAAAAGATAACTAGCATGAAAGGAGGGAATCTTTGGAACTATCCAAATCAGCTCTCAGAGGAGATGGTGCGCTGCATGAGAAACATTTTCCTACGTTTATCGGAATCCTCCAAGAGATCAGCAAAGGCATCTTCTGATGGTTCATCCTCATCAGCAGAGCGTCTATCTGGTTCTACATTGGCATCCTTCTCAGATTCATCCATAATACCCTCCATGCTACGGAGTTCTTCAGTTGACTCCAATCACAATGATGGGATGATGAATCAAGCCAGAAACCTTGATCCGTATAAAGTTAATGGAAAGGAAAACCGAAGAGATATTGGAAACTATAGTTCAGCAGCTGAAGTATCTTGGATGTCGGTTGGAAAGGAGCAACTTGAATATGCATCTGAAGCTCTAAAAAAGTTCAGGTTTGCTGCTGCAACCTCGCCTAAAATTACCAAATCGGCTGTAGATATGTTGCGTATGTACAAATATCAGTACTAATTTATGAAGCAATGAAGCTAAAAAATTTATGAAGCAATGGATGTTATTTCATATATATGAAACTGTTAGCATTTAACTGTTTATGCACTAGGTAAATTTACAGATAATTGACTGAGGCACGAATAGGATATCTAAAAATTACAGAAAACTAACTTAAGTCTTTTTATAATCGGGCTGCTTGTTATGATTTTTGGTGCCACAAGGATTCCCTACCGGCATGCAGTTTTCTTGTATCTGAATGTTTAGCAAACACACTTTTGCATCTCCATTTCTTTGATTTATCCTCCATTTACAATCCCCAGTTTTGCTGAACTGCTAGTGAAACCTTAGTAAATCTTAGAAATAAGAGATTTTCCAACATCACACTTTTGCGACAGTTTCCTAGTTGGTGTTATTTCTGGAGCATGTTTAAGTTCTTACCACTTGCAGCGAATATATTTGCTAAAGCATGTATTCTTTCCATTGGTTTGCAGATTTCTTGTGGAGCAGCTATCGAAGGTTAACCCTAGTTGTATGAACTCTGATGAGCGGCTAGCCTTTTGGATTAACTTATATAATGCGTTAATAATGCATGTAAGTAATAGTTGTTACTTAAGAGACTGCTTTTGCAGACATGAATTGTACTTCAAAAGAATTTCAACATTTCCATGATCCATATATCTACTGCAGCGTTCCCATATTTAATTAGAAAATAAAACTACTCCACATGTTTCTTCAAGAAAAGCCTTAATCTTCTTAAACTCTATATCACTTGCATGTTGAACCTTGTGCGCTAAAATTTCTGTATTGGTGTCTACCAGTCATACCTAGCATATGGAGTACCCCGGAATGACATCAAGCTTTTTTCTCTGATGCAAAAGGTTTGTCCAGTATCTATTCTCAGCTCAACAAAATGTATGGCATCTTTCTTCAATGAGGCTCTCGGTTAAAACGCGCTAGTGATGCAGGCCTGTTACACAGTTGGTGGGCAGTCGTTCAGTGCAGCTGAAATAGAGTTTGTGATTCTAAAAATGAAGACTCCAGTACACCGGCCCCAACTTGTATAACTCTTTTCTTGATCCATTTCTTTGCCCTTTACACGCCTCTTATTGTTGTCCCACCTTTTTACAGTCTTTGATGTTGGCTATTCATAAGTTCAAAGTTTCTGAGGGGCACAAGAAGTATTCTATCGATGAAGCCGAGCCCCTTCTGCTGTTTGGACTCAGTTGTGGAATGTTCTCTTCACCAGCTGTAAGTACATGAGATATTCTGGAAATGTGTGTATAATGCTCAAAAAATATGTCACTTGACAAATTTGCGAATACTGTTGCTACCAGCCTCATTTGTTCTACTCCCCCTAGCCTGTTATGCAATGCCTGTTTATTCAAACCTCGCTTGTGTGTCATTATAAAATATACTACCTAGGATTTTTTTATATAAAAAAAACGAGACCAACCCAGGCACTAGCACCCGTTGGCATTTTTTTATAGAAGAAAACTCCTGAGCACCATTGCCGAGCCTAGGGCTCGAACTCAGGTGGGCCGGCTGCGCTCCCGCAAGCCTAGCCACCAGACCGACGGTCTGTTCTCCTACCTAGGATATTTGAACATCTACATTATCTTAACCGGTTATAAGAATCACAAATTATGCTCTGCTGTCATACAGGTACGGATTTTCACGGCGGCAAATGTGAGGAATGAGCTTGTGGAATCGTTGAGAGACTACATCCAAGCGTCTGTCGGTATAAGTGATCGAGGGAAACTACTAATCCCAAAGTTACTGCAGAGCTACGCCAAAGGGGCCGTCGAAGACTCTCTGTTCACGGACTGGATCTGCCATCACCTCTCCCCTGACCAGGTTGCAGCCATCCGGGACTCCTCTTCCTCGCAGAGAAAGCAACGGCTTCTCGGAGCACGTAGTTTTACAGTTGTCGCGTTTGACTCGAAATTCCGGTACCTCTTCTTGCCTGACAGCAGCAGTAGCTCCCACAAGCCACAGCCCAAATAGGTTCCCTGAGCTAATCCAACCCCACATTGGGTTAGAGTTGTATATGATGTAAATTTTTTTGTGAGAAAAAATATACGACGACAAAGCTCAGAAGCCGCTGCAGAGAGGATATTTCATTTGCAAAATTGGATTACCATCTCCATGGAGTTCTGTGGCGAAAGAATGCTGTGCTGGACCTCATGGTGTTTGGTACTTCCTCTCATACCGGAGATAATATTTAGTCTCCCTTCTCTCATATTTTTCTCTTTTGCAAAGTTGTTTTGTGTTGCCCAGTTGGTTTGTAAGTTGTGCACTAATAAATTGGGTGGTGCTGTATACTGTGGTGAGAGACTTCTTTTTCCACTGAAATGTGGTGATATATATATACCTGGAATGAAATGAGGAATCGGATGGTTTCACAATTCTTACTGATGCACGTACCGTTGTAATGCGACAAAGCAATGCACCAATCCGTTCAGATTCATGCAGAGGACAGAACCACGTTGAATCGTTGTCAGTTATTTACAGTGTCAATAACTTGTTAACAAGATGGTGACCTTTTGGACATAGACATGGTCTCCAAAACATTCCTTTGACCACATGTTATAAATCTCAATGAAACTTCGAATATATGGGACAAGTTCCATTTTTCATGGAGAAGCACTTGTCTTCCCGGAAAGGATATGAGGACTTGAGGACATATGTTTACAGAACTCAATGCAACTTACCTATAAGGGATTCACAGAGACATACTACTTAAATATACTTGAACGCATAGTGTAGCTTGCTTGTCGAAAACAGGTGCATCTAAAACCAAATATACTTAGCATGGCATCTTAGCAGCAGGAATAGCAAATTAGCTTTGCCAAGATTAAGACTAAAAAAAAGTTCTCCAGCTATTGTTATGTGTCTGGTGAGTCAGAAGAAAGTGAGAGGGGACGTCTTCATTAGTCTTTGCACTCCAGCAGCTCCGTAAGTGCCAGGGGACTTCTTCATGGGTCTTGGCACAACAGCAGCTCCCTTCTTGCATGGTGCCATAGATGCCCTGAGGTTTTCATCATGGTCCGGACCATCAAGGCTCTACAGAAAACAAATACACGTTCACGAAATTCTGAAAACAGCAAAAATATGAGAGCGCAACCGTGTTCACTGGAATGCAAGCAGCTGGCGTTCAATCAGGAAGCAGCAGTAAAATAATAATTGTACTACAGAAGTTCTGTTGTGGAGATTTGCTGGACAATCACAGTTTCAGTCATCACACATAAAAGCGAGAAAGTATGCAGCTCCAACGAAAAAACATGAACATCAGAGAACATTTTCAGAGATGTAGCAACTGTGTTCGGTGGAATGCAAGCAGCTAGGGTTCTCGAACAGGAAGGAGCAGTAACACGATATATGCACAAGAGTTCTATTGTGGAGATTTGCGTTTTGATGGCCAATCACAGTTTCAGTCATCACAGAAAAAACAATAAAACATGCAAATTGTTACAGACAGCTCCAACGAGAACATATAAACATCAGAGAAAATATTCAGAAACGTAGTAAATCGTTAAAAAATAAAAGCGATCAGCAATGGCTAGCGTTGCTACAAGTGCACAATCTGAGAACGCAGCCGCTAAAATATCAGAAAAGATTATTTTCTGTTGATACCCTTGATTAACACTGCACAAGGCCAACTCTTCTATACTAGCGAACAATTCAGAAAATGCAGAACCATCCATTAGCCAATGCAGAGGAAATTAGAGTTCAACGACCTATTAACAAGCATTCATCTTCTAGCATTTCAAATTTCATCTTGCAGGTTAGGTTTTGCATCGAGTCAGAATCTCGAACAAGAATAGGGAACAGAATCTGTATGTAAGTTTTGCACAAAGAACAATAATCTCAGATAAGAGCAGTACCTTGAGAGAATCAGCAGCGCGTTGCGCCTTCCTCGTGCATGGTTGCCATTACGGAATTGACGACACTCAGAATCCTGACATATTGGAAGAACAGAGCACTCTCCTTGCCCTGTAAACCATCTCGGTGGTGTCGGTTGCTCCCAGCAAGATTATTGCATGGGCTGCCCCCGATCACCAAGTCAAAACCACCCAACCTTCTAGTATGTGATTCAATCAGTTTATTGCTCAAATTCTCAGCATCTTCAAACTCAATCAACGTGCCCTGCTGCTCTGTCTGATCCCACCAAGCTTTAAATATTCTTCTGTTGACCTCAGATTTCTCAACTGAAACAACTTCCCTTATCTTTATCCCAAGTCTATGGAGAGCTACCTCTGCTCCTCCAATCCCAGTGAATAAGGACAGCACGGTCACACCATTCACAAACATACGTTTCAGCACCGACAAGTGATAAGCTACCGTGTCCACCTGGAAGGAATTACCAAGGGATTTGTACCTCTCGGTCTTGCTGACTCCCCTTGTGTGGTTGATTGGGAAACCAAGTAGCTGCTCCATCTCATCAGGTTCCAAAGGAGCAGCTATATTTTTTCCAGTCCACACTAAATTCCATTGCTTGCACTGGCACATGACTTGTTTCCGTACAGTTGCAGGTGGTGGGCTTCTTGAGCTTGCAAGATCAAGTTGAATACGCTGAGTCACCGTTGCAGGTGCCTTACAAGTTTGCAAGCAGTTAAGCTTCGTCCTCTCATCCCATTCTGGCCACCACTGCTTATAATGGGGAAAAGCCTCAAATATAGTCTTTGGAGGGAGGGGGAGATGTACCCTGTTCTCTAGGGGGAGATTATGCACGTATCCTCTTTTCCTGGCAGTTGCACACAAGTGTTTCGAATCCACAAATTCTGGTTTGATTCCATATAAATTTTTGGAAATAGTGCTCCACGTTTCTTTAGGAGCTCGTGCCACATTCTCGAAATAGAAGAACGGGCGTCCACGTGCTTGCTCATGAAGCATTCTGTTAACTGGCGGTAGCCTAAGCCTGTCAATAGGCAGACTAAAGCCAATCATTGGATACGGAAGACGCTCTTCCTGACTACCATCCAAGCGGCGGCGGGCCCGGTTTCCTTGTGCTCTATCTCCATATAGCTTCCTCTTGTTCTTGCTCTCCTCCATGATTTTTACTTTTTTTCTCCCTCCGAAAGAATCATGGCACCTGTTAGTAGCCTGCAAAAATTATACGATAGATTAAAAGAGTACATGACAGGCCAGCAGAAAAAAGATAGAAAGACTACAAAATCCCATAAAAAGGCAAAACAGCTGGCCATCAATATGTGTATCCTTATAATCACAACCATCATGTTTTCGTAAATGCAGTGAATCTCTAGCCGAAAGATTATTTGTACTGCCTGGTCAACTCTGAAAACCCGAGATCAGGGACTGCTCTGCCTCCATCCTCTCGAGTCTCAACTTCTACCTCTAGGTCGTCAACATCGCTTCTTCCACTGAGGCTGCTGCATTGATCTGTCCAGCGCACCAGTACCTTCGCTCTCCTCGATTGCCATTTGTCGCCGGCCTTGAGCGCCTAATGGTCTTGATGACGTCCATCTCTGCTTCGTTTGTCCGGGCGATGACGCCGCATCCATTCCGCTGCGGGAACTGGCCTCTTAAACCCATGATACATTTGTTGAAGTGTATAAGTGGCTTGTACTAGCCCTTTACATCAGTTCGGACTTTTGGTTGCGTTGGCTAGTGCATGAAGTTTAACATGGTATCAGAGCCTGAGGTCTCGAGTTCGAGTCCTGGCTTTCGCAATTTATCCTAAAATTGTTGTTACCCCTCGATGTCTACGTATAGGCCTCTTGAGCCTCTGACACCGGACCACGTACATGGCTTCTTGTGCCCACCTCTGAGTTTTTACACGTGTTGACTTGTCCTCTCCGTCACACGTGAGTGGGGGTGTTGAAGTGTATAAGTGGATTGTACTAGCCCTTTCCATTAATTCGGACTTTTGGTTGCGTTGGCTAGTGCATTAAGCTTAACAACATTGATCATGCATATGTTGGCTGCCTGTAATGCACTCCGGGAAAACTGATTGTCCCATTGCACTTAGGCTGCATGCGTGCCATCTCCTCTCCAGATTAACTTGGAAGTGAAATTTCCTTTCGTCGCTCAGAAGAAAATCGGGAACAACACAATTACACAAACCTAGCACATATATATGTTGGAATTCAGGCACGAAGAGAATATGGGTGTATGCCTTTGCACACTCTAAGGCATCAGTCTAACAGAAACGACAGTAGTAGCTTAGGTGAGTGATGCAGCGTTGATGACGGTAACTAGGCGCTGGACATCCCACTATATCCCTAACTCCTTTCTATCTATTCATATTTATATGTTACATTAATACTGGGTCATCAGCGGTTTGACTTTTTTTTTGTGATGGTTGCATTGATCAGGAGAAGATGTAATACTATCTATGTGCGGACAATAGATTTTTTTGGTCTCATGCATGTCATTCAACATGTAGCATTTAGACATGGAGAAGAGACATGAAGTTATTAAGTTAGTCCAGTAGTGTCCGACCAGCTTGCTGAAGTTATTCTGATTTATGAATGATAAGCCAACACCAGATAATCAGCTAGGCCTATTCAACTGACCTTATTGTATTTTCTCTTTTCTTATTGCTAACTCTAACTAACTAGAACTGGCAATTTACAATGTCTTCTCATTGGCAATAATTGAAAATGCAGGGATATTGCAGAGGGTGTAGAACAATATAAATACATATTTCATTTGAACTTTCAGTTAGCACCTATTTTCTTGAGAGGTGAACATAGAATACATTCTCGGATCTTGGAGGTTGTTGTACACTCTCGAAAGGTATGTAAAAGTATATTTTTAGTGGATCTTTATTGTAGTCGACATCAGGAATTACAACACGCTTTTGGCTAGAGCGTTCACACATGATGCGAGGAAAGAGCAAAAGATGAAATTGTGTTAGACATCTAATTAGGTTCTATACTGCCCGATCGACTATTATGAAATCTGAGGACATGTTTGTTGTGAGACGCGAAATACTCGTTTGGCCGAGGACTTCCAAACATGTCATAAGCTAATGCTTTCCTTATACTGTGTGACAACCACAAATATGACATGCAAGAAATCTCTGCATATCCTCACAAGTGACTGATTCTTGCTTAGAATATGTCAAGTATTTCAACAATTATTGATTCTTTAGTGCTAATTGGACCAATATGCTGATAGTGACTCGAGATGATGACGAAGCCATCGCGAGGGCAGGAATAGTTTTCCTTAGGGGATTGGGTCCTACATTGCTACATAGAGTATAACTAAAATTTGGAAAAATTTATAAAATATATACAACTTATCATCTGTTCTAGGGGTTGAAGAGAGACTAATATCATGAGAACTCAAGGAATGGATGAAAGCGGAAATAAAAAAACTATGAATACTTGATTATCTATCATTCAGTTCTAAGTATCAATTTACCAAGTGAGACTATTCTCTACACAAACAAATACCGTACAACATATCTCACTATTAAATTCTTTGTCATATGATGAACTATTTATACTTTGTGGGAACAGAAGCAGCCACGAACAATAAAAAGTGAAGACTGGAGAATCAACATTAGTTGTTACAGAGCATTTAAGTGTGAAATGCGAAATGCTTCGACTTTACTCTCATTCAAAATAGTATAATACCAATATTATATATTTTGTAATTTCAAATTAAAAGAATACAAAATTGCAATAAAGATATACATAACACATGTGTTTGCATCAAACTACAAGAGCAAAACAATTTTTTATTCACCCAGAGTCAAAAGAAAGTACCTCATGTTGTGATGCATGTATTGAATCGACCAGTACATCCATAGAGGCATCCACACCTAAAAAATGTACACCAAATATAGCATAAGGCCCCTTTTCATCAAAGCATGATCAAATCAACAAACTGAAGAGAGATATTACCACATATGGTAATAGCCCTATCCACTTCATCTTCAGGAAAGCCCATTTCCCGTAGAGACTTGATCTTCTCATCCTTATCAACCATCTCTTGTAAGAAGTCCTGCAAAAAGGCACAACAAGAATGTTTCATATTAAAATGCATAAAATGAAGATAAAAAGTGCGACATAGACATAACTTTTATTTTGAATTATCAAGATCAAAGATCAGGCCAGGCCAATAATACACTCATTTGATTACTCATAGGGGGGTATTGGTTTGATGGTAGTCAACCTCAGTTTTTTAGATATTGCACTACTACATGATATAAGGATGAGAAAATCGTTGGATGAAAGGAACTAGTTGTGAATGGGATGCTTGTATTTTTGTCACGAGGAATAGTACCAAGTAGAGAATAGCTTCAGTTGTTGAGCATGACATTCATGGACTGGTGACACCTAGTAAGCATAACCTAATCAGAATTTAACTTCTGAGTCATTGAGAAGGCAAAATAGACACTTTACTCATGCCACAGAGCAAGCATATGCACCTCGCAGAAATTTTGATTGCTTCATGCCAGCTATCATGTCGTTTGTTATACTAATACCAAGTAATACTTAAACAAATAAACAGGGCAAAGAATACAGGAATATTATCGTACACATAACCAAAGAAAACTTAATTACAAGCTGAAGATGCAAAATAATGTACCTCATCACCAGAACTATCAGAGTTGGGATCCATTCCACCAGTATCCTCATTGCTATCCCAGTCAAAATCAAGATCGTCATCATTGTCATCTTCAACACTAAGGGGGGCGCAACCAGAAGTAGAGCAACTACCCATGCAGTCGTCGCCTAGGAGCTACATTTCACATGACCAATTGTAACACAATCCCGACTCCATGCAACATGAGCATCATTGGATAAACTTAGTAACTGAACCACATGGACAAATACCTTATAGGTTAGAAGGTGATCGAGCAATTCATCTGCATCATTGTGCCCTGAAAGCATAAGAATCTGTTAAAGCACAAGATGCAAACAGAAACATGGAAAACGAAATGAAATTGACTACTTTAGTCTTACCAATTTCTTTGATTGCCTTTAAGACATGCTCCTCCAGGAGACCCATTCCCACATATTTCACGACCAAATCAGATGATACTTTCCCGTTGACCCACCAATTAGCATCCTTCATACAGTTGCATGACACCGCATCATAATCATAATAATAAAACGATGAAGCTCATATGCTAAATGACACATTTCTATATCATATACCACTCGTCATACCAGTGTGGATGGCCCAGGAGCATCAGAGTTCCTCAAGGCCGCAGCCGATGAGGGCTCAGCCTCACTACCTATGTCCCACTCAAATGCATCATTATCATCGGTATCGCTAATCTGACATGATTTAAGCATGCTTTGATCAGTACCAATATAGAAAAGATAAGTGACTTGTACAGAAGGAAAGTTCTCTCACTCCACGTTCTACGCGTGTATATTATAGGTGTGCTTTTGTTTAGCTTAATTACCAAAATCTAGTAATACCTTTGATTTTCGAAATTTTGTTCTTTCTTGTAAAGAATAAAACGAGTGCAGGGTTCTACCTACTATAAATGCCTTTTATGTGTGTAGTTTAGAGAGTAGATTGTGCATGTTGAAGTGTATAAATGGATTGTACTAGCCCTTTCCATCAGTTCGGACTTTTGGTTGCGTTGGCTAGTGCATGAAGTTTGACATGGTATCAGAGCCCAGGGTCTCGTGTTCAAGTCCTGGTTTTCGCAATTTATTGTAAAATTACTGTCGCCCCCCTTTGTGTCCACGTGTTGACTTTCTCTTCTCCCGTCACACGTGAGTGGGGGTGTTGAAGTGTATAAGTGGATTGTACTAGCCCTTTCCATCAGTTCGGACTTTTGGTTGCGTTGGCTAGTGCATGATGCTTGGCAGTGCAGACAAGAGAACCAACATAGATAGTTATATAATGACAGTAATAACACATCGACTGTGGGGGGCGATACTTTCAATGGTTTCTTGCATTGTCACTTGATTCGAAAGATACATGCTTCTTTTAGCCACACACATTATTTCTTTTTGAGATGAAAACTGTAATGGAGACCCCGGCAGTACAAACTTTATTAAAGAGATAAAATATTCAAAAGATAGGGGAAAGAAGGGATGTACAAAAGGGCAAAACCCAAAGAGAACTACAAAGCATCAAGCCAACCTATAAGCTGGGATTTCAGATCGACCTTCATCCTGTAAGAAGGAAGAGGTCTCTTTTAAAAGAAAAGGACCAAGCTCTAACAGTAGGTGTGACATTATAAAAAAAAATAAGAGCATTCCTTTGCTTTCATATGCTTCAGGAGGCAGTAGCAAATACTCAAAAAAGAAAAGCCTTCTGAAGTTGGACCTAGCGGTTGGCCGGTTGCAATCATATGCGGGAGTTCAAGATTGTCCTTGAGAGTGATGTTGATGGAACTCCAGCATTGCCTACTGAAATTACAATTCCAGAAAAGATGGTCCTGTTTTCCAATAGACCCTCATCACAAAGGCGGCATAAGCCGTTGTTATTCATAGTAAAGTTTTTCCTCATGAGCATATCCTTCGTATTTAGGCGATCGTTAAAGAGGAGCCAAAAGAAAGATTTAATCTTGGGTCTGAACTTTAATATCCAGATCCAAGAAGAAAAAATGGGGGCTTCAATTTGTTCAAAATTCATTTTGTATATCTTCTTTGCAGAGAAATGGCTGCCTCAACTATATGACCATAGGTCACTTCCATCAGGATTATTTATATGACTATAGTAAATCTAAGAGGATTTGTTGTCCATCCTTCTGGTAAGACACCTGAACTATAGAAAAACAAATATGTACGACACCCAATCAAAAGTCAAGGTGATTTTTTTTCTTCTGTTGGCCATCTCCATTTATTTCCATATTTTTCTACTTTTTCGATAAAGAGAATTTATTAATATCAAGAAGATACCAACAACACCCAGCTGCAACAACGTAGTGCCCTAGTGACAATACGGATGCACACAGCCAAAAAGAAGAAGAAGAAATACATAAAAGAAAAGTCCCGCTATAGTGATCTACAACTTGTAGCAGCAGACCACATATTTTTCTACTTGAATGTCATGCCACCTTAAGTATAATTATACATACCATATCATCTGTTCTATCTCATGCTACCGAGCTACTTCAGAGAGCAAACACAAACGGTTGATATGGTTTTCCCGGCAGCTGAGTTTTCGTATCATTTTATAGTTTGGTCACCATTCTCTTCTACTAGACTGTTATGTAGCGCTCTGTCTGTACTCTGGACGACTGGACCTATACAAAGCCGAGCCAAGAGGAATTGTTTTGCTGTCCAAGGTGCGTCTTTGATAATACTCTATAAGTGCAAAATTCGTCTACCTTCTTTGAATGCTGCCTTCCTGCTTCTACATAAGCAGATACCCCCTCCCCCTCTCACAGCCATTTATCTTATCGTTCATTTGCTGCGATAATGTGCCAATTCTATTCTACGGACAGTGGCGGAGACGGGGGGGACCAGCAGGGGCCCTGGCCCCCCCTAACTTGGAAATTTTCTGTATATACCCCTGCTTTTTTCTGCAAAACTCCCTCAAAATTAGGCAAATTCACTAGTTGGGCCCCCTCTAACTGATTTGGTGCTCTATTTTCTTGCATTGGCCCCCCTCAAACTATTTTCCTGCCTCCGCCCCTGTCTACGGAGAAAATTGCTAAACAGAAAACAGGCAATTGCTGACCGACACAGAGATTCCTAAGAACAGGGAATGCAACGCCGCCCCTCCCGTCTTAAAAAAGAATCAATTTGGAAAGCGCAGATTTTTTTTTTTGCAGACGAGGAAGCGAAAATAAAAATGCGAAATTGAGCAGTCCAGTTACGTACGGACTCAATGCGAAGAAGAGAATTCGAAGCTTACCACCATCGCGGATGCAGGAATACGAGCCCCCTCCTCTCGCGCGGGCACGTTCTCGCTGTCTTTCTCGGCGCGGCTTTGAGACGGCGGCGGCGGAGGGGTCGAAGAGAGGGACGGCGGCGACGGGGCAGGAATGTAGGAACCTCCGCCTATGAGAACGAGGAGCGCCCCCTGCAAAGGATATGGCAGCGGCGGCGGGGGAGAAGTAAGGGAGCGGCCGCTGGCGTGGCGGCCTCGCCGGAGCGCCTCCTCCGTCACTCCGCCCTCCCGCTGGGGTTTTTGGGTGCTTCTTCCGGAGAGCTCTTGCTCGGGTGTGTGTAGCAACTACTGCAGCAAAAGTGACGCTTTCCTCTCCACTTGTGGGCTTAAGACATTTCTCTCGGCCCACAGCCCAGACAGCGCCCACCGGAACAGAATTCCCCCATCTCTGCAGCTCTCGCGCCGGCGAACGGCGGCGCCGCGCCGTCGCCTCGCGGCCGCGCGGGACTGAGAGACAGATGCAACCGCGACTGCTAGGTGATCACCGCGCCTCGCTTCCTTGTATTTATTCTTACTCCGCAAATCTTAGGTACATTTTGGTTCGCTCGTTTCCCGGCGTGTCGCGCGAGTGGTTCCGCCGCCGCCGCCTACCGCCACCGCTGCGCGAGTGGTATTTATACGGTTACAATTCCGCCTCTGGTGAGCGAACCACCGTAGGTATTGACTGCTCAAGGACTAGTTAGCCGGAACCGGGCTCTCATGGCGGCATTCAGAATTCAGATATAATTAGGTCGCTGGTCTCAGTATGGGAAATGTGTGCGGTGGGGTTGCACATGCCAGAACCTGCTGTGTCTTAGCATAAATCTCAATCTAACGTTGCAACTTCAGGCAGAAGAGACCACCACGGCGACTTGTTAATGGATTTGTTGTTTTCTACCTATCCTCTTTGCAATTGTTTTTCATTTCATTCTGGGATGATGTTTTTAAGAAGCATTTGTTTGCTCACTATACTGTTTGGATCGTTAAACTTCGCTTCTTGATATTATTAGTCTATTTTTGCTCAGCCTGTATTGAGGGGGCACTTTTGTTTATGCCATTGTGCCCCTACATTTGTCTCCTAGTAGTAAGGGCTGAAATAGTTTCAATTTGGTGCTGCTATTTTAATACATAATTTAGAAGGAGAAGGGTGGATACAAATGTACCAAGCCACTGCTCATAATTATTACTCATGAGTCATGTCACACATACTTTGTGTTTTGACAAAAGAAAGGAAAAACAGAGATGAATTACAAGAGTTCCGCAACAGGGACATGTCACAATCTATACAAAACAACTAATGAGGCCAGTGAGAACAGAACTTGTAGCCCTTTGTCAAAACTATATATCTACTTTGTGCACTGCAGTATAATTTGCTATTTACATTGTATGCTGACTGAATTTTGCTTCTGAAGGTTAGCACCTATGCTGTTGAGGAAAGATGCTACCTCCTGTATTGTTGGCCTCATGCCAGGATTAGGGTTGACACACTGACAAGCAGCTTCAAGCACCTCCAGCATCTGCTCTTCGTGTCCCTTGCCTCGAAGTGCTGGATCCAGGACTTCAATCTGCTTCCCCTTGGATCTCATCTCCTGTACCCACTGGACAAGCTCTTTTGACTTGGGACATATCTGAACAGGCCGCCTCCCCGTCAGCAGTTCAAGCAGGACCACTCCAAAACTGTACATGTCACCTCTCAGTGTTGCCACCCATTCTTGCCCGTACTCAGGGGGGATGTAACCGAGAGTACCAACCAACTCAGTCGTGACATGAGTATTGTTGGGCAAGATCAATCTGGATAGCCCAAAGTCTGCAACGTAAGCTTTAAATTCTTTGTCTAGTAAGATGTTGCTGGACTTAATGTCACGGTGAACAATGTGAGGCTTGCATACATTGTGGATGTAGGATATACCCTGGCTTGCTCCTTGTGCAATCTTCAGCCGCATCGGCCAGTCAAGAAATGATCCAGCATCACCATCTCTGTTGTGAAGCCAATCATCCAGGCTGCCATTCTCCATGTAGGAGTATATCAGGAGTCTTGAATTTCCCTGGATACAGTAACCCCAGAATGGTACAAGATTGTCATGTTGTGCCATGGAAAGTGCATCAACCTCTGCACTGAACTCCCTTATCATTAGACACATTTCACTATTGAGCTTTTTTATGGCGACCTTTGAGCCATCAGGTAGCTCAGCCTTGTAAACTAGGCCATAACCTCCAGAGCCAATGATATGATCCTTGTCAAAGTTCTTTGTAGCCTTCAGGAGATCGGTCAGTTTGAGTTTGTTTTCTTCTCCCTTGCCTTGTGGAACCATCACCAAGGAGTATTCTGAATTATAGTTTGATGATGTGTCTTCTATGTCGTCGTTGTTGCTGCTCCTCTTTTTGGTCATGAAACTTGTGCCCCTGAACAAGACAAGGAGACGAGCTAGCAAGAAAAGGATGGCCACCCCTCCAAAAAATACACCAAATGCAAGTGCAAAGACACCCTTCTTTTTCCGTCGTTTTTGGGTTATCAGAGGCGTTTCAGCTGAACCACAATGGTTTACAAGCATAGGACCACACAGTTTGGGGTTGCCATCATAGCTAGAATTAGGAAATGTGCTAAGCTGGCCTACAGTTGGAATAGGCCCTTCTAGGTCATTATTGGAAATGTTGAATGTGGAAAGAAAGTGCAGATTGTTCAGTGCAGCTGGAATTAGACCGGTGAGATGATTGGCAGACAAGTCGAGGACCTGCAGGTTTGTGAGGTTGCAGATCGGCAATGGTATCTCTCCAGATAATCTGTTGGAGCTCAAGTTGAGAGAAATGAGTGCTTTTAACTGACCAATCTTCTCAGGTATCAAACCAGTGAAGTTGTTGATTCCTAGATTCAGTACTTTAGGAAAAGCACTGGGCATGAGGTATTGGATAAATGGACTCTTATAATAAACAGGCAGCTCAAAGACCTTTGGTGCAGTCTTATCTGATTCTAGCATTTGCATCTCCATTAAGGCAGTTGGAATTTCCCCTGTAAGGCTGTTGTTTGACACATCCAGATAAAAGAGGAAGTTTAGGCTGCTGATCCAGTCAGGTATTGTTCCGGTTAGTTGATTGTTGTATAAAAATATCATCCCCAAATTTGTGAGCTTCGATAACCAATGAGGTATTTCTCCTGACAATGAACAATCATTCATTGCAAAAACCTGAAGATTCTCAAACCCACCAATGCTGTCGTCCTCTGGCATTGTCTCATGCATGAAGTTGAACCCAATAAGAAGGGTGGTGAGGTTCCTGCAACCCCTAAGGATCTGAAGTGTTCTTGTAGTATTTGTAAGAGAGGTTCTAACAAGTGATAGAAATGAGAGGGACTCCAGATTGCCTATTTTTTCGGATAACTGACCACGAAAATGATTGCTAGATAGCCGTAGTGCAGTCAGCTTGCTGCAGGAGTATATGCTTTCTGGAATAGTGCCAGTGAAGTTATTGTACACAATATCTAAATTCTTTAGATGGGACAGGCCTGAGAAGTTGACCTTGGTAAGCTCCCCAGTGAAATTGTTGCTCTTGAGGTCAATGGTTATGAGATTTGTGCAGTTGCTCAGAGTTGATGGCAGCTCTCCTGACATCTTATTGTTGTCCAAATGGAGCTCCTCCAATCTCTTCAGCTCACCTATAGAATCTGGAATGTTGCCGCTGAGCTCATTCTTCCCAAGATCAAGGATGACCAGATTTGTGAGCTTGCTGATGCCATTGAGGCGTCCTTCTAACTGATTGCTATGTAACGAGAGGTGCTCTAATGAGGTGACCTTAAAGAGTTCATCTGGAAGTGTCCCACTGAGGTTGTTGTAGCCAGCGCTAAGCAATTTCAGCTTCGTGCAATTGCCAAGCTCCTGAGGGATCTTTCCACTGAATTCGTTAAAACTGAGCTCAAACACAGCAAAAGATGGCGCACTAACACAGGGTGTAGTTGGTATCTGCCCACTAAAACTGTTGGTGCTGACATTGAGCACGACCAGACTCTTCATCACCTCCCATGTCGTGGTTGGAAACTTTCCTGAAAACAAGTTGCTTGAGATGTTCAGTACCTGCAGAGGCCGCACAGGGGTTGAAGAGGGAAGCTCGCTCAGGCCCCCTGTCAGGCGGTTGAAGCTGACATCAAGGACAATGATGCTGCTGGATGACACCAGTTCCTGCGGCAAGCCACCAGACAGCGAGTTGCGCGACAGGTTGAGGCGCAACAGGCCGGTGAGGTTGCCAAGGAACGGAGAGATGGACCCCTCGAGACCTCGAGAAGCCAGCGAAACACCAGTGACCGTGCTATCGGGACCGCTGCAGGTGATCCCTTCCCACGTGCAGCAGCCCGTGTTGGTTCGCCATGACGCCTTGAGGCCGCCATCCCTCGTGAGCCCAGCAAGGAGCTGGAGAAGGGAGGTCTTCTCCTGCTCCGTGCAGGAGCTGGCCGGAGATGCCAAGTAGATCAGCAGCAGGAGAGCCAAGCCGAGAGAAGGTATAGGCGATCTGCTCCTGTTTGAGCAATGGTGTGTCTGCATGGCTTCCCCAGGAAGCTAGCAAGGGAACCAATGGGGGCTGGTGAACAAAGAGAACGAGAAGAAGGGAACAGCCAGCTCATGCCTCCTCTTTGTTTGATCTTTTCTGGTCATAGTCAGGAAAAGAAAAGAAATGGTTCAAGGTTTGGCTGCTATTGCCTATACGTCATAACATTTTCTATGTTCACACATATGACATTTTCGCCCACCTGCTATCATCTACTGGTAAGTTGACTTTTTATGCATGGACTGGTGTGTATCCATACTTATTAGCAGTTGTAACAGCATGCATTTGATTTACTTGATCTGACATCACTTCTCTTACCTTATGCTATTGTTATTTAGTGACAGAAACTGAAGAGAAATTCATCTCCTGATGCACCCCTTTTTCATGAGCAGGAAAAGACGTGTTTAAGATCGAACCATTTACGATATGTGACCGGCGAGGAAGCAGCACCCAGGGGGGACTGCATAATTCAATGCCATCCCCGATGTCGCGGTCAATGCCTGCACATGATTTGGGGAAGAAGAGCAAGTTAAGGGCGATTATGTGAGCATGATTTTTGGAGAAGAGCAAGTGGAAGGAAACATGTGAACATGATTTCAGAGAAGAGCAAGTGGAAAGGCAACATGTGAACATGATTTTTGGAGAAGAGCAAGTGGTGGGAAGACGACATCAACAGATTAATGGAGGGGTTGCTGTTAAATATCTCTCCATCGCATAGAGTTTTGACTTGAAAGCCTTTGTTATGTATCCCCTACAGGACTGCCATGATCTGTATTTCTTCGCTTTTTTAGATTAAGATGTCGATTGGATAGGATTGTTTGTAGTTTAAAACTGTCTATTATTGTCACAAGTCAGTGGTCAGTACGTTGGCTGATGCAGTATCCTGTACAATTAGGTGGCACTCAAAACCTGTACGGTCCAGAAGATTGCAGATAATGCATAATAGTCGCGATTGTTTACTTTGCAAATAGCCAATCTGATCAGAAGATTGCGCTGGGCAGTTTGTTAAATGTCAACTTGACTGGCTCTTGTCCGAGAGTGGCCTGTGAAATGACGAAGATGGACTTCTGTGAGTTATTATCAAAGAAAAATAGAGAGCAGGGCTTCCTTTCTTTAAACATGGGGAAGGACACGTCGGCGCATACATGTACAGATCGATGAGAATAAGTGAACATGATAATAAGACAGCAGAACACCAAAAGAGTTTGTCGCCTGGCGGGCAATCACCTTCGGTGACCAACCATGTAGGGCCATCTCTCAAAAATCAAATCATGTCCACCGTTCCACAAAACTTCTCCACGGACAAATGAGGATGTACATTTTGCCCCTGGTACCCAAAGACTATTCCTCATTTGTCTATTTCATTTCATTTCTTCTGTATTTTTTTAAAACGAGGCAAAAGATTTGCCACTTTCATTAATAAAGAAGATGTTTTAGAGATTACAAATTGTCATGGCCGACACCAAGGTGAAACAAAATAAGCCTACTCTTTCGGTATTACATTGCTCAAAAAATTTGCACCAACGAATATTTTCTTCTGCATTGAACTACACTGGATTATATTTGTTGATTGTCTTATCATCACAATAAATGTAAGGTAAATACTCCGGCACATAAATTCATGAAATTTTCAGTTTAAGTTTGCAAATGACTTTTTTTGACAATCACAGTTTGCAAATGACTTGAAGTTGAAGCTTTCAACTCACAACTTCCAAAAGAGAAGAAAAAAAGATTAAACCGTGGTAGTCTCATTTGGCAGGTTGCCCTTTTGGGCCGTGCGGCTGTGGCTTCCGAACGTCGCGACTGGGCCAACCTTGCTCGGTGCGTCTCTCTCTCTCTCTCCCGAGATGATCCCCACGAGCCGGAGCCGGCGGACGGCGGCCACCGCCCTCTCTTCCCCGAGCAGCCGCGAAGAGAGCGGAGGTCAGTGATCGCCGCGGCGTTCCCATTTTGTTTCCTTAATATTTCTTGTAGACGCTGATTACGCGGCGTGATGTTGGTGATTTGTGATTCGGGATACTGGCCTCCGTGTTATCGATTGCACATCGCTCACCTGGTCGCTCAGGGATTAGCCCAGACCGAGCTCTCAACCTTGGAGAAAACTCCCATGTAGCATTCGATTAAGAAAATACCATATCATATTAGCAGGGTCAACCGGTCAGCTTGTTGGCGTAATGTTATGTTTTTGCAGACCTAGGCAGACTATGAACCCTAACATTTGGTGGAATTCTGGGTGTCCTATTAATTGTTCTCAACATTTATTTTATTTTATGTGCTGTTTAAGAAGCAGTATACGTGTATATACTTGTCATGCCTTGTATTGAGTCGGCAGTACTTTGTAGAAGGGTAATTTTCCCCATGCGGTCGTATCCCAATAGTATGTTAGGATTTTGCACTTGAACTCTTCACTATGTTGAATTCTTAAGATACACGCTGCTGATGAACTGAGTAACAACTCATAACTGTACACTTGCTCACTATAATGGTAATTCAGAGTAGTTTTAGAAAATAAGGGTAAAATGAGTTAATTACAGTCAAAAATAGTATTTTGTCAGAACCTACACAAAAGAACTATAAATTAGTCAGTAGTAATTGTGTGGAAACTACATATGCTATGTGTACTGGAAGTCTGGACTACAAAATAATCATGTCTAACTGTATGCTATCTTAACTGAATTTTGCAGCTGCAGTTTGGCGTCAACGTCAACACTTTCCAGGAAGGAGACTAGTTCCTGTATGGTTGGTCTCACGCAAGGATTATGGTTGATGCATTTGCAAGCAGCCTCAAGAACCTTCATCATCTGCTCTTCATACCCTGTGCCCCGGAGTGTAGGATCCAGGACCTCAAGCTGCTTCCCTTCTGATATCATCTCCTGTACCCAGTTGACCAGTTCTTTTGATGAAGATAAGATCAGGACAGGTCGTCTTCCCGTGAGAAGCTCAAGAAGGACCATGCCAAAACTGTACATGTCACCTCTCAATGTAGCAACCCATCCTTGCCCATATTCCGGTGGAATGTAGCCCAGAGTACCAACTAGCTCAGTTGTGAAATGGGTTTTACTGTCGATCAGTCTGGAGAGCCCAAAATCTGCAACATATGCTTTGAATTCTCTGTCAAGCAGGATGTTGCTGGACTTGATGTCACGGTGGACAATGTGAGGCTTGCAGACACCATGGATATAAGAAAGGCCTCGGCTTGCTCCTTGTGCGATCTTGAGCCGTGTTGGCCAGTCAAGAAATGAGTTGGCATCACCATCCCCGTTGTGAAGCCAGTCGTCCAGGCTGCCATTCTCCATGTAAGGATATATAAGGAACCTTGAATCTCCCTGTATGCCATAACCCCAGAGTGGTACAAGGTTGTCATGCTGTGCCATTGAGAGTGCATCAACCTCTGCAGTGAATTCCCTGTCCATCAGACACATAGCATCATTAAGTTTCTTGATTGCCAGCTTGGGGCCATCAGGTAAATCAGCCTTATAGACTAGCCCATAGCCTCCGCACCCGATGATGTTCTCCTGGTGAAAATTATTTGTAGCCTTCACAATGTCAGCGAATGTGAGGCTACTTTCTTCTCCCTTGCCTCGTGGCACTATCACTAATGATTCTTCTGAACCAGTCTCGAATGAAGTTTCTTCCACATCTCCATTGTTGCTGATCCTATGCTTGATTGTTGCAAGGAGACACCCGAGCACAGAAAGAATTGCAGTTCCTCCAAAGAACACACCTAATGTGATTGCCAAAATGGATTTCTTGGTCCACTGTTTCTTGGTCCACTGTTTTCTCGATCCTGATGGTCCTTCTGCTATACCACACCTGCGATGGAGAATACGGCCACACAACTTTGGATTCCCTTCAAAGCTAGAACTTGGAAATGTACTAAGCTGGCCTCCATCTGGAATTGGTCCTTCCAGGTCATTGTGGGAAATGTTGAATGCTGAAAGGAAGTGCAGGCTCTTCAGTGCCGATGGGATTATGCCTGTGAGATCGTTGCTAGACAAGTCCAGCACCCACAGGTTTGTCAGGTTGCATAGCTGCTTTGGTATTTCTCCTGATAAGCTGTTGGAACTGAAGTTCAGTATAACAAGTGAGTTCAACTGACCAATCTCCTCAGGGATCACACCTGTGAAGTTATTATCTCCTAGATTCAGCACTTTAGGGAAAGCACTGGTTATACGGTACTGGCGTGATGGAGCTGTATAAACAGGTAACTCAAAAGCTCTTGGGTCTAAACGGGGTGCAATCTTCTCTGAATTTAGCATTGACATCTCCATTAAGGCTCTTGGAATTTCGCCTGTAAGGCTATTATTCGATATATCTAGATGGAAGAGTAAATGTAGGCTATTGATCCAGCCGGGTATTGGTCCACTGAGTTGGTTATCTTGCAAAAACAACATCTCCAACTTTGTCAGCTTTGATAGCCAAAGGGGTATGTTTCCAGACAAAGAGCAACCAGCTATTGAGAGAACCTGAAGATTCTGAAAACCGTCAACTATTTCATCTTCAGGCATGGATTCACCCTTGAAGTTGGTCCCCCCGATAAGCAGGGAAGTGAGGTTCCTACAGTTCTTGAGTATCCGGAGCGTGTTTGTGATATTTGTAAAATTGTTGAAACCAAGTGACAGGAAAGTAAGGGATTTCAAACTGGCTATTTTTGGTGAAAGCTGCCCATGCAAGTTGTTGCCAGATATGCGCAGTGCAGATAGCTTGGTGCAAGAGTATATGCTTTCTGGAATTTTGCCGGTGAAGTTGTTGTACAGAAGATCAAGATTCTTTAGATTGAGCAGGCTCGAGAAGTTGACCTTTGTAAGTTCTCCATTGAACTGGTTGCTCTTGAGGTCAACTATGATGAGATTTGTGCAGTTGCTCAGAGCTGACGGCAGCACCCCTGACATGTTGTTGTGGTCCAAACGCAGCTCCTGTAATCTCTTTAGCTGACCTATTGAATCGGGAATCTTGCCGCTGAAATTGTTCCCTCCAAGATCAAGGGTAGTCAAATTTATGAGCTTGAATATTTGTGCACCATCGAGTACTCCATGTAAAACATTGTCAGGAAGCGAGATGTACTCCAATGAGGAAGCATTGAAGAGTTCATTTGGGAGAATCCCGCTGAAGTTGTTGTGTCCAGCCTTGAGCACTCTGAGCATGGAGCAATTACCAAGCCCAGGAGGGATGCTGCCTGTAAACTGGTTGTAACAGAGTGTAACCACGGCTAATGACGGCAAACCGCTGCATAAATGGCTCGGTATCGGTCCAGTGAAGCTGTTGTTGCTGGCATTGAGCGCGACCAGATTTTTCATCACCTCCCACTTGGTGGATGATAGAAACCGGCCTGTGAATAGGTTGCTCGAGATGTTCAGTACCTGCAGAGGCCGGGCAGGGGTTGAAGATGGTAGCTCTTGCATGTCTCCGTCGAGGCGGTTGAAGCTGACGTCGAGGACGATGATGCTGCTGGACGACACCAGCTCCAGCGCTAGGCCACCAGAGAGCGAGTTGTGGGACAGGTTGAGACGCAGCAGTGCGGTGAGGTTGCCCAGCGACGGCGAGACGCGCCCCTCAAGGCCCTTGGAAGCCAGCAAGACATCGGTGACTGCCCCATCCGCGCCACAGGTGACCCCTTCCCACACACAGCAGTCGGTGCTGTTCTGCTTCCACGACACCGAGAGGCCGCCGTCCCGTGACAGCCCAGCGTGGAACTGCAGGAGGGAGCTCTTCTCCTGCTCTGTGCATGAACTGGCTGGAGACGCCATGGAGATCAGCACGACCACCACCACAAAAGCACAGCCAAGGAAAGGTGCAGGGAACCCATTGCCGCACTTCTTGCATGACTGATGGAGTTGCTGCTGCTTCTCCATGGTTTTCCTGATCAAGGCTTTAGCATGAAGCCCAGACGCTTAAACCTGATTCTGACAGGACCTGATCAAGAAAGAGCATGGGGAGAAAGAAGAAGGATCGGACTCTCCATGGACTATACAAATGAGAGGAGGTTTGGGTCAAGGGTCAGAGGATCCATACTGGTGTTCTGCGCACTTGCGTCAAGCAGCAGCTTCCTGGTTCACACCATCATGCACGTTTCTGTTGAGGCCACTCTGCAAATCTGCAATAATCTATCGAAAAGCACAAGCCCTCTTGCACCAAAAAACTAGCTGCTTTTGGCAGCCATCTTTGATTCTGTGATAATTGAATTGTTAATGGTGCATGATGCACTTGTTTAATTGCATTATGATCAGGTAGATACGATATGATACGACACAGAGAACTTTTACCATGTACTACAGTCTTTTCTTTTGATATGGCAGCGAGTCTTGAGTGCTATTACGGTCAGTGGTGGTTTTATTTTTTGGTTCATATGTATTTTTTTGCTACTCCATTCACTCTTCTTTGTTGTATTTCACACGGACCAAGTTATTTTCTTTATTTTTTATATATCTGGTTCTACTTGGTTTGCTCTTTACCCGTGCTTGCTCAGTTGCTTGTTAGCCTAGGGGGTCTCTCTTTCTAAACTAACCAACAAATAGTCTTTTTGTGGGTCATGTGCATTCTTGGTTTAGAGACCAAGTGGGCAATAATATCTTGTCTTTATAATAAATATATTTATTTCACTTTGGGAGTAGTTGATTTAGGGCATGTTTGGTTCCTAGCCACACTTTGTCAAGCTAAAGTTTGGCTGCCACAGTTTAGTTGGTGCGTATTTGGTTTTTGCCACACTTTGGCTACTAATATTTTATTCTCAGTGTGGTCCATTTGTCATAGAGTTATTATTGTTGCCAACTTTTACCAAAGTTTGGCTTCATATTTCTTAGCCACACTTTTTATGGCTGCCACACTTTTATAGGTAGCCACACTTTGGCTAGAAACCAAACACACCCTTATTTTTCTCCTTGAATCTAACTGAGTGTGTGGTTGGCTTCCAATGCGTACTTGAGCCTCCAGTTTCGAAGGCTGCAAGCCTCTAACAGCTCTCTTTTTAGGAGATGATTTTCTTTTAAGATATTGTTGTTTTGAATTCACTAAGTACATAAGGATATTCAAGGGGTAATTTCTTAGCTGCAAACACATCTAGTAAGAGCATCTTCACCGGGCCACCAAAACTATGCGTGACAATGGGCGCCGGACAAGACGTTTTGTGTGCGCCGGCAGACGCGGCTACTCGGGATCAACACAACAAACAAAGCCGCTCCTGCAAATATATTTGAGGAGGAACACTATACTTGGGCATTTCTCACACATAAATTCCCCTAAAATTCACCTAGAATTTAGCTAGAGATACTCACATTGCGTTGTGCACACACGTAGAACCACCGGCCGGTGTTCATCCCTTCGAAAGCAACAACTTTCTCCGGGACGCGACCATGGTCTCCAGCTTGTACATCTCCGGCAACTACATAAGCTAAATGGGGTTTTGCTATTTGAAACACTAAAATGAAACACTAAAAAAATTAGAGATGATTACTACATCGGAGAAAGGGAGCTCACATTGCCGAGCCATGACTCGTTGGACGTCTCACCATCGTTCCATCTCGGAATTTCTGATGCAGCGATGGAAGTGCGGCGAAGGTGGAAACTATGTCTGCTTGTGGACGAGGGCGTGTGTAGTAGTCAACGGGGTAGGAAGACACCAACGATCTGTATAGATGATGCTCAGATGATGCTCAAAACAGTCTATGCGGGCGATTTTGGAGGCCAGAGATGAGCAAGACAAAGAGGGGGCAACTGAGTCCGCCTGTGTGATTCCTACGTGGCTCGTGTGCTGGCGCCTCCCGACAGGCCCCTATGGGCCGAGGCCAGCGCGGGGTGGCCGGGTAGATTTTTGGGTCCGATCCATGCGCCAATGACTTGTATAAATTTTATACTAAGTTATACTAGATCATTTCAACATTTTTTTTTCGATCAAAGAGTATACTATATAGTACTTCCTTTGTCCATATTTAGGTGACACACACATTTTTCGAGGTTAAATTTGAACCAACATTTTAACCAATAAAATACTCCCTCCGTTCATAAATACTTCGGGCTCTGTTTGGTCAAAGTCAAACTTTAGGATTTTGACCAAGTATTTAAAATTATAGAAAATATCAATATTTACAATATAAAATCCATTATACTAGAATCATAATAAAATATAGTTTCATTAATATAAGTTTTTGGTATTATGGATATTTATATTGTTTTTATATATTCTTGATCAAAGTTTATAAAGTTTGACTTTAACTACACCTAGAAGCGTGAAGTAAATAAAAACACAAGGAGTATGGATTATATGTCAAGGAAGTTAGACCATCAAATCCACATTCAAATAAACTATTTATAGGTATTTTTTATTACAAATAATAATTCATAGTTAAAGTTAAAAGCACGGAAAAGGGCTACCTCATATGGCCCATATCCTTTGGGACAGATGGATAGGCTTCTTGTCCAGGTTCCAGCATGAAATTGAGCCATATTTCACGTTTTCTGAGAGACTGCAATAATAGTTTAAAATCCTCTATTTTTGATTATCTAAGGGCACATACAATAAGACGACGTCAGCCTTTTCTTAGTTGGAGAGAGAATGGATAAAGAGAAGAATGTCTTTCCTTAGCTAGAGACAATCTCTTATAAAATAAGGGAAGACTATTTTCTCCCGTATACCATATGTCCTCCCTTAACTATATAATTTCTTATTAAAATTGAATTAATTATATTGATTGCTAGACATGATAATAAGAGATAATACTTGTACAGTACTATTAATTGTCTTCTCTAAATGTCGTGGAGGGCTAAGAGAAGACGTGTCTTCTCTACCATTGTACATGTCCTAATAATCTCTCTAATCGAAAGTAAGTATCAATGATTATTATAAGTTAGTATTCCCTCCGACTCATATTAACTTTCTTAAATATAGATGTACCTAGACATGTTTTAATGCTAGATACATGCATATTTATAGAAGGTAATATGGGTCGAAGGGAGTGTAAAATTATCCATACTATTTTTGATAGGAGGGACTAAATCTTTTAAGAGCAACTCTAGCAGACCCCCCAAATCTGGTCAAACCTGTAAATTTTCAAAGTTTTGCGGTTTGGGGTGAAAAAAAGAGCCGAATAGAACCCACAAAATTGGTCAAACTGCAAATGTTTTGCAGATCGACCTACATCCGTGCCCACGACCCCCATTAATTCATTTTTAAAGGAGAAGTTTGGGGGCACCTGCATCCCGATCAACGCTCCCCCATAGTGAAATTTGTCACCGGAGTTTCACCGGAGTACCGCCGGAGTTCACCAAAATCCCGCAAACTATAAATTATAACTCAAATTCTGACCGCTTTTTGATAAAAATGCTCATTTCAGTCGATTTCCGGTCGAATTGGAGACAATTTGATGCGAATTTGGATGAACTTGCCCTGAAGGATGACGGTCGGCCGGTGCGAGATTGCGGGTGGCGGGCGGGAGGCCCAGCGGTGGGAGGCCTGCCGGCGGGCGGGCGACGGGCGGGAGGGAGGCCTACTGATGAGGGTATGACCCCTCGGGTCCTCATGTTTAGCATACCCGCTATCGGCCACGGAAGAAACCTACTCGAAGGATACATGAAGCCCGCAAGGCCCAACACGCCAACTTGGAGTAGAAGTCAAGAAACCCCTTGTAAACTCTAACTGGTTGCATATATAAAGCCACCAAGGGGCACCCTTAGAGGGACTAGCTTACAACAGATTACATTACACGCATACAACTCCGCCTACGGTGGCTCCCTATAAACACCATGTGATATTATACTAGATTGCTAGCAGGATGTAGTGATCCTCCACCGAGGGGACGTGAACCTGGGTAAACTTCATGTGCCCCTCGTCGTTTATCGACCGCCGTCGAGTTCGTCAGATCCCACAAGTGCTCCATGATTCGAAAGCCCTCAAGTATGGGCATTGCCGGGGTAGAACCTCGTCAATTGGCACCGACCGTGGGGACGACGGTATCTGGATCTACGGGCTCACCGGCTCCTTCGTCACCTTCAACAACGTGCAGATCCCATCTGGCTGGATCATCTTCTTCAGCGCGATCAACTCCATCGACCGTGACATGCAAGAACTTCATTTGGTGCCCTCAAGCATGGGCATTGCCGGGGTAGAACCACGTGGTCGTGGGTTCGATCCCCACGGTCGATGAAGTTGCACGGTAGCTGAATCATTGTGATGATGTTGTCGAACGCTTGCTGTTTCATGGATCGTTAGGGGCAATGTTGTTGTCGAGCCCCCGAATGCTTGGTCATTGTAGGCGAAGAGGTTGGTGTTGCTGGCAGGTGGCTGACAACAGTCGAATACCATGGACCGGAGTCGACACGACATAAAGTCATCGGCGTCGAGTCGGAAGGTGCCGAATACCGCAGACCGAACTCGACATACTAGACGGAGTGCAGTTGATATCGTTGAAGACTGTTGAGGTTAACAGCATAAGGCATAGTCCCCAAGCATGTTGTTAACACCGGGTATAAAATAGTGGATGCTAAGGTTAGCATGTAGCATAGCCCCCGAGCGTTGCTAGCATCGGGTTGTAAGGCGCAGCCCCCGAGCATGTTGCCAACGCTGGGGCGAAGGAATGCAAATTCGAGGCGCAGCCCCTGAGCGTGTTGCCAACGCTGGGGCGAAGGAATGCCAATTCGAGGCGCAGCCCCGAGCGTGTTGCCAACGCTGGGGCAAAGAAATGCCAATTCGAGGTGCAGCCCCCGAGCGTGTTGCCAACGCCGAGGCGAATGTATGAGTGGAAATAGCGAGACCCGGAAGTGCATCAGGTGATGATCATGGGGATTGGCATAACATGCCTGGAACGCTCGTCGGGTCCAGTTAATTGCACAACAGCAAAAACAATGTTAGCTTACTCAAGTTCGAGTCCCCGGACTTGAACTCGCGTGGACTGGCGCTACTTTGACCCATGCCGTGTTGGTACTTACTAGGTCGAAGCCCAGTAATTGTGAAGCACCCGATGCGTCTATCAGTGCATGTCTTCATGCTGTAAGCACGGAAATTTTCTCGGCAGAGCACGCTTGATACGAATACCGGGCCATCTAGTGTTGCTAACTGTGGACTTACCTTCGTATTTGACATACGACATCTGAACTGGCATATTGCTACCATATTTCGGGCAATTTCGAAAGCATTGATAGCACAAAACAGAGACTCGAAGGACAGTAGTCTGTATCCGAGTAGAATGAAAGCACTGATGACCGAAAGATGCGATTCGAGGAATCGAAACCCACACTCGAATAACGTAGAGATACTGCTGACCCGAAGGGAATAATTCGAGGGACCGAAGACCACAGTCGAATAACATAGAGGCGCTGCTGGCCCGAAGAGAATAATTCGAGGGATCGAAGCCCACAGTCGAATGACGTAAAGGCGTTGCTGGCCCGAAGAGAATAATTTGAGGGACCAAAGCCCGCACTCGAATAACGCAGAGGCGTTGCTGGCCCGAATAAAACGATTCGAGGGACAAGAACGCCCGCACTCGAATAACGCAGAGGCGCTGCTGACCCGAAGAGAATAATTCGAGGGACCAAAGCCCGCACTCGAATAACGCAGAGGCGTTGCTGGCCCGAAGAGAATAATTCGAGGGATCGAAGCCCGCGCTCAAATAACGCAGAGGCACTGCTGGCCCGAAGAGAATAATTCGAGGGACCGAAGCCCGCGCTCAAATAATATGAACAGTGCACTTCGAGGGACAAAATAACCCGCACTCGAAGAATATGAGCATCACGCTTCGAGGGACAAGATAGCCCGCACTCGAAGGATATGGATAGTATAAGCGGTGCTGACGACCAATGGATTTATCGAGTGCTATGCGAGCACATTAGGAACAGCAGTCGGCGTCGACCCTCAGTAGCCCCCGAGGGTGAGTCGAAGTGCTTGCACTTAGGCTTGCCCTCAAAATTTCAGCTGTTTGTTGTCGACTGCCATAGCCCTTTGTCAAAGCCATGGCGGACTGGAGTCAACGCGGCGGAGGCTTGTATTCGACGTGGTGGACCGGAATCGATGCGGCGGAGGCTTGTATTCGACGCGGTGGGCCGGAGTCGATGCGGCAAACATATAGTTGATGTCCTGTAAAGTTAGCTTGCAGAGCGCAGCCCCCGAGTATCGGGTGCGGCAAAAAGTAAATAATAATCGACTATTGATAGATAAAAACTTAGCTTTATCGGGTGTGGTGTTGACGTGGTCGTAGTAGACGCGGATGTAGTCGATGCAGACAAAGTCGATGACGGCAAGTGCGCGATAGCGAGCCCCCAAGCAGTACTAAGTGTGCGATGACGAGCCCCCGAGCGGTGCAAGCCACAGTCGACGCGGACTAGAATACGGCGGAGTCGACGCGGACATAGTCTACGCAGAGTTCACCGAATTTAAGCCGGAAGAAGTCGATATTATTGAAGACGCAGTAGTCAAAATATTTTTCTTCGAGTTATCTGTGCAGCGGCGAATAGTCAAAATATATTTTTTCTCCTGAATGTCTGCACAATTTGGCGACTCGCTGTTGTAGTCTACAGTTAACAAGTCGCTCGATGCTTTTTCTTTTTTTGACTGATCCTTGAGCTTGATCGATTGACTGATGTTAGTATATCCCAAACAGTATCTTTCAGGACTTGATCAATTTGCATAAACACGTGATGAAACAGCTCTAACTCTGCTTGGAATTTGTCCGATAGTTGAGAAAAAATTCTGACTAATCTATGCATGCTTCAGCCAATCGCCCGGACTTTGCGCTTTAAGCATGCCGATTTCTGCCTGGACAGCGCCGCCCGGCCTAATGATTTGATTCAAATTTTTTCCTCTTTCCATGCAGGAGCAGGTCGCATGGACTCTTTTCCTGTTTGAATACGCAACATGATCTGCAATTTTCGTCGGCTTTCGTGCTTTGCTCTCACGCCGATGTACAGACCGTGACGAGTGAACTTGATCTGTTGTAGCCTTCACGCCGTGAGCTAAAGATTCGCTACACTGTTTGGCCTTCACTTGTTCGTACTATGTAGATGGGAATAAATAAAATCTTGAAACTTGTATATGACTAGCTGAATACCCGTGCGTTGCTACGGCTTATTAGAAAAATTGCATGTCACAATAAAATGCATATAAATATTCAATCGAAATCCATATAAAACCCGCCACTCTAGTTCTTCACCCTTTAATCGTCTTCACCTCGACATACCATCTTTTCCCTAGCTTGTCAACCCAATGCATTCCTTGTTTCACCTCACCGAAGAGCCATCCCATCGACATTTCTCTACAACATTTGTAAAATGATTTAAGCCGATGATCCTAATTTATCTAGAACTGCAACATTTACCGGGAGTGAGACAATTCATAACACAATATGATTTATTGGCAACACAAGGTAAATTCAGTGAATATTAGTACCGTTGAAGATAGATTGGCTACCGCTGCAATTGGAGGACGGTGGTGGGAGCTCAATGTAATTAGATTTCAGGCCCCAAATTCGACTCATGCATAGGTCACCAGAGTAGGAGAAGAGGATCCTGCCATCTTGAGAGTTGATATTCCGGGATCACTATCTCAACTCCTACTACTTTGGAGTTTAGAGCATGTAAAGCAACACTTGGACTGATCAATGTCATGCGGCACATTTGCAATTATCCGAAGCCACATTTATTGTGGGGAACATATCATTAGTATAACTCATCTATTCTAGCACTGTACACATATTCTTGTTGCAATCCAATTTAATATCCCCATGAATTTATAGTATGATAAAAAAAGAAGGAACTCAAGATTGTATAGTCCAGCAGCAATATTGAAATAAATCCCCACCAATAGGCTAGCAAGCTTCTTCCGTACCTTTGATCTTTGATGGAGCAGGGGCGGACTAATGTTCGGCAAAGTCGCCATCAACATCAAGCACATGCGAAATAGGGATACGCTTCTTCCGTGGCATTGTGGAACAGAGTATGCCTATTGTCCTGGTACAAGTAAACAAGAATATTTGATTAGAAAGCCCAAGTATTGAAAGGAATATACCCGAGAGGCAATAATAAAGTTGTTATTATATTATTCCGTGTTCATAATAGATGTTTATTTCTCATGCTAGAATTGTATTAATCGGAAACATTAATACTTGTGTGATTAATAAACTAAAGGGGTTCCTAGTAAAGCCTCTCTTTTATACTAGCTTGTTGATTAACTGATGATCAAGGTTTCCTGATCATGAACATTGGATGTTGTTAATAACGGGGTCATATCATTAGAAGAATGATGTGATGAATACTCACACCCATAGTACGAATAGCAATACGATCAAGTCATCAAGTTCATTGCTATATCAAACTCATACGAAATAGTTCTAATCCTCAGACCATGAGATCATGTTAATCACTGATACCGGAAGAGTGCTTTAATGATATCAAACGTCACACCATAACAGGGTGATTATAAAGGTTGATTTGGGTATTCTAAAAGTATTAGTTGAGGCTCATGGATCAAGAGTGGAATTTGTCCAACCCGATGACGGGAAGATATTCTCTGGGCCCTTCTCGGTGATATTGCATTGGAATCGCTTGCAAGCATGTGACTAGGTCATGGGAATGCATTATCACAGAACGAGTAAAGAGACTTGTCGGGAACGAGATCGAACTAGGTATGGTTGATACCAAATGATCGGATCTCGGACAAGTAATAATATCGTGAGACAAAAAGAATTAACTATGTTCGTTATTGGTTCACACGATCACTAGTTCATCGTTGAGTAAGTGGGAGTCATCATGGATTTCCAGATCCCGCTGATGATTATTGATCGGAGAGGAGTCTCAATCATGTCCACGTTATTCATGAACCGTAGGGTGACACACTTAAGGTTCGCCGTCATTTTTGAGTGGATACGATACTCCGATCGAATTACAGGATAGCATGAGGGTTATTTCAGAAAAGCACCGAAACTGGTTTAGGATATCGAAATAACTCAAGGGTGTATTTGTTAATGTTTGTTAATTAAATGAAATAACAAATATTAAAGAAATAAAAATGTTTTATTAAATCAATAAATGTGAATTTTAATTAGCATGAATGTCATGCAAAATTAAAATGGGGGTTACTCATTTGATGAGGGGGGTTACCTTTCCATGAAGGAGGGGGTTACCACCACCATGAAGAGGAGAAAAGGGGAGGGGCTGGCCGCACCCCTCATGGGTGGCTGCCCCCTCTCTCATATATATATGTTGGACATACTCCTCTTCTCCCAACACTTTGGTTCTTCCCCTTCCCCGCAAAGTTGTTGGCCCAAATCCATCTTGGCTTAGCGAAGCTCTGCCGGATTGTTAGTTCGAGTTTCACACACTTGGAGAAGTGAGTGTTGGAGTGTCCGACGGATCCCTTCTTCCGCTGCCCCGCTGGACCGAGGGCGTGGAGGAGTCGACGACGAGCCGTACGTGTGACCGAGCACGGGGGCGCTGCCGGTTGTGGCGCCGTGTACACGATCTCGTGATCGTCAAGTGAACCACTACGTCGACTATGTCAAGTGAACGACTACGTGCGTCTTCCTCGACTCTCCATTAGCAACGTTTGTGTGGGAACGTAATCTCCGCTACCGGTCTTCGAGGATTAGTCTCTGTTGCTACCATCTTGTAGATGTTCTTGGCTAGTTTATGTGTTCATGCGTAGGAATTTTTTTGTTTTTTATGCTATGAACCCATCAGTGGTATCAAAGCCATCTCTATGCGTAGTTGGTATGCACGGTTAGAACACATGTGGATGTGGGCATTGATGATCATGTTATTTCAATTTTTTGGTATTTTGGATCATAGTGGCATAGTGGGATTGAAGCTGCCCGAGACTAACCTTACGTGACCGCGTTCACGAGACTTGTCCCACACTTGACATGCTTCGGCGTATGTGGCTTTGCGGGTGCACGTTTCTCCCACTATAGTTATGATCTATTTTACAAAGAGTTGCTAATAATATTTTTATCACCGTCGTGGTTACATGTTCGTAGGTAAGAACGGTTCTTACTAGAAAGCCCCAAACCACGTCAAATATGCAAGACAAATTAGAAACGTCTAACTTGTTTTTGCAAGGCATGTGATGTGATATGGTTAATTTGTTTATGTTACAAATTGTATGCGATGATCCTTTTTGTAAGTTATAAACAACCGGTAGGAGCCATATGGTTGTCTTTACATTTAAATGGCCTGCGTGCCGAATATATATATCCAAGTGATATATTGTAATGGAGGAAGAAAACCAAGGTGGCGCGCCATGGACCTTGGTGCTATGCCGGTGGAATGATGGAGATCATGCCATGACGCACAAGATGGAGATCGAATGCGTGAAGGACCATATCATATCACATTATATATGCATGTGATGTTTATCCTTTTATGCATCTTATTCTGCTTAGATTTGATCATGCGGTAGCATTATAAGATGATCCCTCTTACATAAATATCAAGATAAAATGTGTTCTCCCATAACATGCACCGTCAAGAAAGTTCGTCGTTTTGAGACACCTCGTGATGATCGGGTGTGATAGACTCTACGTTCACATACGACGGGTGTAAGACAGTTTTACACACGCAAATGTTATGGTTCTACTTGGCAAGCCTAGCATGTACAGACATGGCCTCGGAACACGAACCAAAAGGTTAAGCATGAGTCATATGGTTGATATGATGAACATGGTGATGTTCACCTTTGAAACTATGCCGTTGCACGTGATGATCGGTTGCGGTATAGTGGATTTGGTTCGTGTAATCACTTAAGAAAACTAGGAGGGATGTTGTTTTTAAGTGGGAGTTCACGTAGAATTTTGATTTAACCTGAACTCATTCTATTTTGAACTTAGTCTAAATTAACTTTGCAAATAATTTGTAGATCATGGCACCACCTCCTCTAAATTTCAATGCGTTCATGGAGAAAGAAAAATTAGCCACCAACGGTAGCAACTTCACCAACTAGGCACTTAACTTGAGGATCCTCCTCAATGCCTCTCAAAAGGGCTATGTGCTTGAGGCACCGCTAGGTAACCCGCCTGCAGAAGATGCTCCCGATGAAGAGAAAAATGTTTTTCTGACTCGTAAGGAGGACCACAGTTAGTTCATTGCGGCATACTGTATGGACTTGAGCCGGAGCTGCAAAAATGTTTCGAGAACAGCAACGCTTATGATACAATGGAAGAGTTGAAACTGATCTTCGACTCCCATACTGCCGTAGAGAGTTATGATGCTTCAGAAAAGTTCTTTAGCTGCATGATGGAAGAGAACAGCTTCGTTAGTGAGCACGTACTCAAAATGTCTGGGTACGCCGATAAGCTCATCTCTTTGGGAATAACGATTCCCAATGAGTTGGGAATACATCGGGTTCTCCAATCTCTCCCACCTAGCTTCAAGAGCTTTGTGATGAACTACAACATGCATGGCATGAAGAAGTCTCTCCCCGAGCTTCTCTCAATGCTTAAGACTGCAGAAGTGGAGATCAAAAAGGAACATCAAGTGTTGATGGTCAATAAGAGCACTAATTTCAAGAAAGGTAGAAAGGATAATAAGTCCAAGGGTAGAAACAAGAAGGACGGCAAATTTTTTACCGGTTCTGAGAAGAAACCCAAGGCTGGTCCTAAACCTGAAACTGAGTGCTTCTACTACAAGGAAACGGGGCACTGGAAGCGCAACTGCCCAAAGTATCTGGCGGATAAGAAGAACGGGAAGATTAACAAAGGTATATATGATATACATGTTATTAATGTGTACCTTACTAGTAGTCGCAATAGCGCCTGTGTATTTGATACTGGTTCGGTTGCTCACATATGTAACTCGAAATAGGGGCTAAAGAATAAGCGGAAACTTGCGAAGGATGAGGTCACGATGTGCGTCGGCAATGGATCAAAAGTTGATGTGATCACCGTCGGGACGCTGCCTCTACATTTACCATCTGGATTAGTTTTAAACCTGAATAAATGTTATTTGGTGCCAGCGTTGAGCATGAACATTATTTCCAGATCTTGTTTAGTGCGAGATAATTATTCATTCCAGTCTGAGAACAATGGTTGTTCGATTTATACGAATAATATCTTTTATGGATATGCACCTGATAAGAAAGGTTATTTTTTTGAATCTTTATAGTAATGAAACACATATTCATAACGTGAATGCCAAAAGAATTAAGTTAAATGATGATATAGCCGCATACATGTGGTACTGCCATTTGGGTCATATTGGTGTTAAACGCATGAAGAAACTTCATTCAGATGGACTTCTGGAATCACTTGATTATGAATCATTTGAGACATGCGAGCCATGCCTTATGGGCAAGATGACTAGAACGCCGTTTTCCGGTTCAATGGAATGGGTGACAGACTTATTGGAAATCATACATACTGATGTATGTGGACCTATGAGTGTGCCGGCGCGTGGTAAATATCGTTATTTTGTTACTTTCACTGATGACTTAAGTAGATATGGGTATATTTACTTAATGAAACACAAGTCTGAAACGTTTGAAAAGTTCAAAGAATTTCAGAGTGAAGTAGAAAATCATCGTAACAGAAAGATTAAATTTCTATGATCTGATCGTAGAGGAGAATATCTTAGTTACGAGTTTGGCACACATATGAGAGAATGTGGAATAGTTTCACAACTCACTCCCGCTGGAACGCCACAACGAAATGGTGTATCCGAACATCGTAACCATACTTTATTGGATATGGTTCGGTCTATGATGTCTCTTACCGATCTGCCACTATCTTTTTGGGGATATACGCTAGAAACAGCCGCTTTCACTTTAAATAGGGCTCCATCTAAATCCGTTGAAACAACACCGTATGAATTGTGGTTTGGAAACAAACCTAAGCTATCATTTCTAAAAGTTTGGGGATGCGATGTTTATGTGAAGAAACTTCAGCCTGATAAACTCGAACCCAAAGCGGAAAAATGTGTCTTCATAGGATACCCTAAAGAAACAATTGGGTACACCTTCTATCACAGATCCGAAGGTAAAGTGTTTGTTGCTAAGAATGGATCCTTTTTGGAGAAGGAGTTTCTCTCGAAAGGTGTGAATAGTAGGAAGGTAGAACTCGATGAGGTTATTGAACCTCCTCTTCATGAATTGGCGAGTGGCGCAGCGCCGGAAACCGATCCGGTAGTGACTTCACCAAATGAAGTGGGAGCTAATGATGAAGATCATGAAACTCCAAAAGAGGATGCTACCGAACCTCGCAGGTCGACAAGAACATGCGCCGCTCCTGAATGGTACGGTGATCTTGTCGTAAATGCCATTGTTGAGAACGATGACCCTGCGACGTATGATGAAGCGATGATGAGCCCAGATTCCAACAAATGGCATGAAGCCATGAAATCCAAAATGGAATCCATGTATGAAAACCAAGTATGGACTTTGGTGGAACTTCCCAATGACCGAAAGGCCGTTGAGAATAAATAGATTTTCAAGAAGAAAACAGACGCTGATGGTAATGTGACCGTCTATAAAGCACGACTTGTCACAAAAGGTTTCCAATAAATTCAAGGAATTGACTACGATGAGACTTTCTCACCCGTAGTGATGCTAAAGTCTGTTAGGATTATGTTAGCAATTGCGCATTTTCCAATTATGAAATTTGGCAGATGGATGTGAAAACCGCGTTCCTTAATGGTAACATTGAGGAAGAGTTGTACATGGTACAGCCCAAGGGTTTTGTTGATCCTAAGGATGCTGACAAGGTATGCAAACTTCAGCGATCCATTTATGGACTGAAGCAAGCGTCCCAAAGTTGGAATCTCCGTTTTGACGAAGTCATCAAAGGGTTTGGATTTGTCAAAACTTATGGAGAAACTTGTATTTACAAGAAAGTGAGTGGGAGCTCTGTAGCATTTCTAATATTATATGTGGATAACATATTGCTGATTGGAAATGATACGGAACTTTTGAAGAGCATAAAAGATTACTTAAACAGTAAGTTTTCAATGAAGGACCTTGGTGAAGTGGCGTATATTTTAGGCATCAAAATCTATAGAGATAGATCAAGACGCTTAATTGGGCTATCACAGAGTACATACCTTGACAAGATTCTAAAGAGGTTTAGAATGGAAGAAAGTAAGAAAGGGTTCTTACCTATGTTGCAAGGAAAGATCTTGAGTAAGACTCAAGGTCCGGCTACAGCTGAAGATAGAGAAGAGATGAATAAGATTCCCTATGCCTCTGCCATAGGCTCTATCATGTATGCCATGTTGTGTACAAGACCGGATGTGGCACATCCTATTAGTTTGACTAGTAGGTACCAATCTGATCCAGGTTTGGAACACTGGACGGCGGTCAAGAATATCCTTAAGTACTTACAAAGGACTAAGGATATGTTTCTCGTATATGGCGGTGAAGAAGAGCTCGTCGCAAGTTGTTACGTCGATGCTAGCTTCAACACTGATCTGGATGACTCTAAGTCTCAATCCGGGTACGTATTTGTTATGAATAGAGGAGCAGTAAGCTGGAGGAGTTCCAAGCAAAGCGTGGTGGCGAGATCAACTACAGAGGCGGAATACATTGCTGCTTCAGAAGCGGCAGAGGAAGCAGTTTGGATGAAGGAGTTCATATCCAAACTGGGTGTGGTTCCGAGTGCATTGGATCCAATGGTTATCTATTGTGACAACAATGGTGCCATAGCCAATACTCAGGAGCCAAGGTCTCACAAGAAATTCAAGCATGTGAAGCGCCGATTTCACTCCATCCGTGAACATGTCATGGATGGTGATGTAAAGATTTACAAAGTACACACGAATCTGAATGTGGCAGACCCGTTGACTAAAGCTCTCCCCAAGGCAAAACATGACCAGCACCAGAACTCAATGGGTGTTAGATTTATCACTATGTAATCTAGATTATTGACTCTAGTGCAAGTGGGAGACTGAAAGGAATATGCCCGAGAGGCAATAATAAAGTTGTTATTATATTATTCCGTGTTCATAATAGATGTTTATTTCTCATGCTAGAATTGTATTAATCGGAAACATTAATACTTGTGTGATTAATAAACTAAAAGGGTTCCTAGTAAAGCCTCTCTTTTATACTAGCTCGTTGATTAACTGATGATCAAGGTTTCCTGATCATGAACATTGGATGTTGTTAATAACGGGGTCATATCATTAGAAGAATGATGTGATGAACACTCACACCCATAGTACGAATAGCAATACGATCAAGTCATCAAGTTTATTGCTATATCAAACTCATACGAAATAGTTCTAATCCTCAGACCATGAGATCATGTTAATCACTGATACCGGAAGAGTGCTTTGATGATATCAAATGTCACACCGTTATAGGGTGATTATAAAGGTTGATTTAGGTATTCTGAAAGTATTAGTTGAGGCTCATGGATCAAGAGTGGAATTTGTCCAACCTGATGATGGGAAGATATTCTCTGGGCCCTTCTCGGTAATATTGCATTGGAATCACTTGCAAGCATGTGACTAGGTCACGGGAATGCATTATCACGGAACGAGTAAAGAGACTTGTCGGGAATGAGATCGAACTAGGTATGGTTGATACCAAATGATCAGATCTCGGACAAGTAATAATATCGCGAGACAAAAGGAATTAACTATGTTCGTTATTGGTTCACACGATCACTAGTTCATCGTTGAGTAAGTGGGAGTCATCATGGATTTCCAGGTCCCGCTGATGATTATTGATCGGAGAGGAGTCTCGATCATGTCCACGTTATTCATGAACCGTAGGGTGATACACTTAAGCTTCGCCGTCGTTTTTGAGTGGATACGATTGTCCAATCGAATTACAGGACAACATGAGGGTTGTTTCAGAAAAGCACCGAAACTGTTTCGGGATATCAAAATAACTCAAGGGTCTATTTGTTAATGTTTGTTAATTGAATGAATTAACAAATATTAAAGAAATGAAAATGTTTTATTAAATCAATAAGTGTGAATTTTAATTAGCATGAATGTCATGCAAAATTAAAATGGGGGTTACTCATTTGATGAGGGGGGTTACCTTTCCATGAAGGAGGGGGTTACCACCACCATGAAGAGGAGAAAAGGGGAGGGGCTGGCCGCACCCCTCATGGGTGGCTGCCCCCTCTCTCCTATATATATGTTGGACATACTCCTCTTCTCCCAACACTTTGGTTCTTCCCCTTCCCCGCAAAGTTGCTGCCCCAAATCCGTCTTGGCTTAGCAAAGCTCTGCCGGATTGTTAGTTTGAGTTTCACACACTTGGAGAAGTGAGTGTTGGAGTGTCCGGCGGATCCCTTCTTCCGCTGCCCCGCTGGACCGAGGGCGTGGAGGAGTCGACGACGAGCCGTACGTGTGACCGAGCACGGGGGCGCTGCCGGTTGTGGCGCCGTGTACATGATCTCGTGATCATCAAGTGAACCACTACGTCGACTACGTCAAGTGAACCACTACGTCGACTACGTGCGTGTTCCTCGACTCTCCATCGGCAACGTTTGTGTGGGAACGTAATCCCCGCTACCGGTCTTCGAGGGTTAGTCTCCGTTGCTACCATCTTGTAGATGTTCTTGGCTAGTTTATGTGTTCATGCGTAGGAATTTTTTTGTTTTCTATGCTACAAACCCATCAAGTATTACATTAGTAATTTCCTAATGTGTCTTTTACATGAAACCTCCAAACAACTTCTTATGCCAAAAACTGAAAAGATGCTGCAGTAGAGTTCTTAGTTCTCTTTTCTCATTTACAAAAATATGCAACAACTCTTAGAAACGAAGCAATCTTACACAAGTATTTGATTTACCAAATCCTACATAGTTTAGCCTACACAAACTCGGAGTTGTGGATTGAGAAATGATGATACATCTAGTTCCAGGTATATACAACAACATAAACTGTACATAAACATAAGACCGTACATAGTTTAGTCTACACATTCTAAGTAGTGTATTGAGCAATTCGAGAGATTTGCTATCAGCAGTGATCACTTCAAGCATCGGAAACACAAGTAGCACACTCTAGTTTATTGTATTGTCATGGTTGCGCAGCACATACCAAAGCAGTGTGTTCGGAGAGTTCTGCTCTGGTCAGCAGTTCTAGATGGACTCCAGGAAACAAGACCTGCATGAATAATGCAAGAGAACGATGAGCTCGAGCAAACAGTTCAAACTAACAAGTTACCATGGCACATGACGCCATGAATTAACCAAGAAGGCATCCCTCAGACCCTCCTCCCACTCTCTCTCCTTGCTACAGTAGACAGGAGCTTTCTCAAGGGCGCTGGCCGAGCCGAAGCCCTCCCGCCGGCGATGCCGGTCGGGAGCAGTGGAGGTGAGGTCCGGCAGTAGTTGTAGGTTAGCTTTAGGTGTTGGGCCGGCGGTTTGCCGGCGGTAGCAGGGCGTTTTTGCCTGGTGGCGGCGGAGGCCTAGATCTACCACAACTAGATCTAGGGCTTAGGGTCCCGTCATCCTCTCTCTGGTCTCTCTGGCGGAGGAAGAGAGGGTTGATGCGGTCCGATGGCGCTTCAATAAGCTGCAGGTCTTTTGGCAGGAGTGGCGCCGCCATGATTCCTTTGCTGTCCCACCGGTTGTGGTAGCGTGGGGGAAGCAGAGGTGGTCTGGCAGATGAGCGGCCGCTTGGCGCCCGGCCGGCCTCGGTGGCGAGGGGGTGCGGTGCGGCGGCTCATGGTTTCGTCTGCTAGAGGAGGTGCCCAGCGCATGGGTAGTGTCCATTTTCTTGCGGCCGGGCTCCATGGTGGAGCATTGGTTGTCTTCAAGGTGTTGCTCTGGCCGTGTCTTCCGATCTTGGGAGTTCTTCTCCAGCGGATGTGGCGGCTGGATCCGTTGCCCCGTCCGGAATCAAAGGATGGAAGGCATCCGCTCCCGCTCCTTCTATGGCCGAGCAGGCTTCTCTCCTTCTTCCCCACCCCAAGTGGCATGTTCCCCGGCGGTGTGGCGGAGGTCGGAGCTCGGCAGCGGCGTCGGTGGCTTGGAGTGAGCCAAGGACTGGATCGCGTTCTCTGTTCGGTCGCGAGGTCCTTTTTGCACTTTTGCAGGGTGTGCGGTGTAATTTTTATTTTCTTTGAGGTCCTCCCTGTAATTGTGTAACTGACAAAGCCTGGAATGAAGCATGTTTTGGGGTCCTTCGAGACCCCCCCCCCCGTTCAAAAAAAAAACCATGGCACAAGAAAGAAAGCTGGCCAACCAAGATAGCTTCAGCTGAACCGCACGAACTGGACGACGACACAAGAAACATGTTCTAGTGAAATTAGCAGAGGCTGCAGCAGGATCCGGGTGACGCAGGACTGGTACTCCTGGTCGTGGTCGAACATCTTGAGCACGAGCCTAGACAAGTCCCAGGTCAAATTCTGCAGCAGTGCTTTAAGCGAAGCATCCTGAGACAGGCTGAGTGTCTGTCTCCTATCCAATGCGTCTCCCGGCAGCAACAACAGGAGTGCGGCGGCATTGGAGAGGGGCAGCAGGGCTATGCCTGATTGGGGATGATCCTCAGTGTCGGCAACATCCAAGTGGTACTGGTATATGATGGAGTGGTCGCCGTCGTATTCGTGGGTAGAACGGCGAGACTGTGAGCGGATCCCTCGTCGGCGCGATGGAGAAGGGCGGGGCATGTCTGTGCGACACTCACAGACATGGTCGTGATTCCTCCCAAGCATGGGTTTCAAAGACGGTCGTCGCAGTGCGTCTTACAGCGCCTTCGCTTCATTCAATTCGTGACCGCCGGCCAGCGAGAGAGTGGTCCGCTGAGGCAGTTCCCAAACGGATTCAGCATAGCAGTCGGCGAGCTGAGGCAGGGGCGGGGTGGCTCCAGCGTGCTCGAGGTGGGAAATAGGAGAGGGTAGGGTCACCGATCTCGGCCTTGCAGGTGCTCGCTGATACGTCCAAAATGTATCTACTTTCCCGAACACTTTTGCTGTTGTTTCTCCTCTAATTTGTGTGTTTTGAATACAACTAACGCGGATTAACGCTGTTTTCAGCAGAATTGCTCTGGTGTCTCATTTTTGTGCAGAAATCCAACTTTCAGTAAAAATTTGGGAAAATATTGCAAAAATCCTATTTCACCAGAAGACCCACGGAGCCAGAAGACGAGACGGAGAGGGGCTTTGAGGCCACCACACAACCAGGGGGCGCAGCCCAGGCCTGGCCGCGCCCACCTGTTGTGTGACCGCCTCGGCCGTCGCCTCGACCCCTCCTTCCGCCTACATATACTCTCTGACCTGAAAGGAGCGGGGGTTCAACATTTTTCCTAGATAGACTTCTGCTACGCCGCCACCACCAGAAACCGCGATTCGGAACCAGAAACTCCGTTCTGGCACCCTGCTGGGATGGGGATTTGGAGATCTTCATCACCATCATCACCGACATCTCTCCATCAACCATCCATTACTCCCCCATCCATGTGTGAGAAATTCCCGCTGTAGGCGAAGGGGATGGTAGGGATTGGATGAGATTGTTCATGTAATTTGCTATGAGATTGTTAGGGCATAGTGCCTAGTATCTTTTATTAGTGCTTATGACATTGTTGCAACTTGTTGTGCTTAATGCTTGTCACTTTGGGCCCGAGTGCCATGATCTCAGATCTGAACTTGTTATTGTTTTATGATGACACTTGTTATTTATGATCTTACCTGCAAGTTGTATACACATATTGTTGTCCGGAACCTGAGGCCCCAAAGTGACAGAAATTGGGATAACCGAAGGGGATGGCTATGATGTGAGGATCACATGTGTTCACCGAGTGCTAATGCTTTGCTCTGGTACTTTATTAAAAGGAGTACCTTAATTACCAGTAGTTTCCCTTGAGGCCCTGCTGCAACAGGCTGGTAGGACAAAAGATATCGTGCAAGTTTCTCATTGCGAGCACGTACGACTATATACGGAACACATACCTATGATTGTTAGTACTAGGATGCTTTATCATTATTTATCTGCAATGCCCATGTCTCACTGATTTCATGAATTATCTTATCCATGCAACGCCCGTACATCCATCCCTATGCCTACAATATTTTATCCTACTTTTACTATTGCTACTATTACCGCTTTTATTTTACTACTGTTGTTACTATTTCACTACTATCACCACTATAAAACTGTTGCTGCTGATAAACTGCTGCGAACAGGTCTGTTTCCAGGTGCAGCTGAATTGACAACTCATCTGTTAAGGCTTATAAATATTCTTTGGCTCCCTTGTGTCGAATCAATAAATTTGGGTTTTACTTCCCTCGAAGACTGTTGCGATCCCCTATACTTGTGGGTCATCAAGACTATTTTCTGGCACCGTTGCCGGGGAGCATAGCTTTATTTGTAAGTTCACTTGGGATTCATATTGTTCGCTGCAATCCTTTCATCATGGGTAAACCTCGTGATAGAAAAGTTCCTATATTGCCATCCACTATAAGAAGAGGTACGACTTTGAACACCTCTGCTGCTCTTGATTCACCATCTGTTATGAGTAAGTTGCTTACACCACCACACGCACATGCTACTACTACTACTTTTGCTGATTTTGAAAATGCCAATGATAATTTAGATGATGCTTCTACTGTGCTTGATGAGAGTGGTTCGCTAGGTTCCGTTTTAGATGCTACAATTGCTAGAGCTAAGATGGGAAACACCACTGTTACACCTGTTAGTTCACCTGAGTCTAGGGAATGCCCTAGTGATGATCTTGATGGCACTTATATTGAGCTTGATGATGATTTTATTGCCGAAGCTCATGCTACTCATGATGCTAATGATGTTAAGAAACTTCTAGCAAGACGTGCTGTTAGATATAACTTATCTCCTGATGCTAAGTTTGGTGCTTCTCCCATAAATGTTAGGGATAAGGATTATGATTTCTCTTTAGATTTATCTTTCATATCTATTGCTAAGAAAGACCCTTTTTGTGGTACTAAAGGTGAAAGTGCTATGGCCCATATGAATGAGCTTTCTACTTTGAGTAATGTGTTTTCTGATGATATTAAGCTGCGCACTTACTTTGTTGCTAAGATTTTCCCTTTTTCATTGAAAGGTGTAGCTAAGACTTGGTTTAATAATTTGTCTCCTGGATCTATTCATAGTCCTATTGCTTTGGTTAATGCTTTCTTTCAGAAATATTTTCCTGCTAGTGCTCAACATGCTGCTATGCAGAAAATCTTTGATTTTGAACAGGGAAAAGGAGAGATACTGCCTGAATCTTGGACAAGGTTTTGTTCTTTAATTAGAGCTCTTCCTAAAGAGCCATTGCCGAAAAATGAACTCCTTGATATATTTTATAATGGACTAACTGATGAATCTAAGACATATCTGGATAGTTGTGCTGGTTGTGTTTTCAGGGAAAGAACTCCGGCTGAAGCTAAAGAATTAATGGCTAAAATAAGCCAGAATCATGATGATTGGACTCTAGTTGAGCCAACACGAGCACCAACACCTGCACCAGTCCCAGAGCCGACACCGAAGAAGAGGGGAATGATTGAATTAAATGATGAAGTTATGAGGGAAGCCAAGAAATCTCTTAAGGAGAAAGGTATTAAGGCCGAAGATGTGAAGAATTTACCTCCTATAGAAGAATTATGTAAGCCAATCCCTCACTCATCCACTATTGAGGTACACTCTCTCCAACACTTTGATGATAGAGATATTCCTTATTCTAAACCTCCTGGTCAATGCTTAGATGAGTTAGATAATTTTATTGTTAAGCAAGATAATTTTAATAGAATGGTGCAGAATCATTTGTTGGAAAATTCTAGAGCTATTAACAAGTTGCAGGATATTGTGGAGAGAACCTCCAATGATGTGAAGATACTTGTTAAACATTTTCAAATGGTTCAGACTCAAATTGATTAGCTTACCAAGGTGCAAAAAGACTTGCTAGTTAATGCCGCAAGAGAAAAACAAGCATGTGAAATACGCACAAGAGGAGGTGCTACCACTCAAGACCCCTTATACCCTGAAGGACATCCAAAGAGGATCGAGCAAGATTCTCAACGCACTTCAAGTGATGATATTCCTTCCAAGAAGAAGAAGAAGAAGCATAAAACAACTGCAGAATCCTCTGAAGCAGGTAAAGATCCTAATAGTGTTTCTATTTCTGATGCTGAAACTAAACCAGGTGATGCTTCCGACAAAGAAGAAGTTGAAGAGGAACCAGAAAGGATTGATAAGAATGCAAAGTACACCAAATAAGACTTCATTGCCAACAAGCATGGTAAAGAGAGAACCTTGGGTGCAGAAACCAATGCCTTTTCCTGGTAAGAAACACAAATCCAAGGAAGAAGAACACTACAACAGGTTTTGTGAATGGATGAAACCTTTATTTCTGCAAATTCCTTTGACTGATGCTATTAGAATGCCTCCTTATGCAAAGTATATGAAAGATATTGTTACTAACAAAAGGAAGATTCCTAATGAGGAAATTTCCACTTTACTTGCAAATTATTCTTTTGATGGTAAAGTTCCAGAGAAGCTTGGAGATACAGGTATACCAACTATTCCTTGCTCCATTAAAAATAACTATGTTAGAACTGCTTTATGTGATTTGGGAGCCAGAGTTAGTGTCATGCCTTTTTCTCTTTATAAGAGACTTGATCTAGCAAAATTGGTATCGACTGATATATCTTTGCAAATGGCTGATAAGTCTACTACTATTCCTATTGGTATATGTGAAAATGTTCCTATTCAAGTTGCTAACAGTTGTTTGATATTAACTGACTTTGTTGTGTTGGAAATGCCTGAAGATGATAATATGTCTATTATTCTTGAGAGACCTTTTCTAAACACTACAGGTGCGGTTATTAATTGCAATCAAGGAAAAGTAACTTTTAATGTCAATGACAAAGAGTATACGGTTTATTTTCCCAAGAAGATTGATAGAAAGAATGCTCTAAATTCAGTCAAGAATGTTGAGACCATTCAAGTTGGTCAAATTATTTGTTCAGAGCGAAGGCCCAAGGAAGAATATAAGATTGTTATGATTGGGACTATGCCTATTAAGGTCGAGGTAACATAAGCATATAGTGAAATGCAAGGTTTGGCCTCATAAAAAGTTAGTTTGGTAACAAGACTTGATCAACCTTGTTAACAAAGTGATTTTATATGAATAAAACTTCGTTTCACCGCATTTACTTTACCTCACTTATATTTACTTGTTCATTTATTTTTGTTCTCTCTATTTAGTTTCATATTATAGTATCTTAGAGCTACTGCATACTTGGTTTTGATTTGCTTTCTATCGCTCCACCGTCGTTTTCTTGAGTTTTATTCTCTCATCATTTTTCTGAAAAATCCTCAAAAATAAAGTTTCTCGAAAAATTCCAAAAAAATCTTTTTAAATTTTTATGTCAAAAATGGGGAACAGAGGCACCTGGGAGACCTCAGGGGGACCTGCCATGCCACCTCACAACCAGGGGGCGCGGCCCAGCCCTGGCCGCGCCCACCTGTTGTGTGGGGGGGCCCCTGGCCTCTCACTTATCTCTTCCTCCCCAGCTCTTTCTCTCTCCCAAAAACAATGACACACCAGCTCAAACTCGTGTTCTTGCTGCTCGCCATATCGATTTTTCGATCTCCTTGCTCAGCCCATCATTGTTGCTGAGATTTGGAGCATTTGTTCTCCAGTATGTGACTCCTCCGATTGTCCAAGTAGAATTTTGTTTAGTGGAGTATTTCTTGAGTATTTTAGCTCTATAGGTGACATGTAAAATGAGTTTGCATGCTTGTTCTATTGCTTAGAAATGTTATTTTGATGCATGTTAGCCCTCTAGTAACTCCCTATAGTAGTTCCCTACATTTGTTTGTCTTAAAATCATTTTTATGAGGTTTGTCGAAAATTTCAGAAAAGGGAGATGGATAACTACACCTATGGAGAAGTCTTTGAAAGAGAAGCACCAAGGTCATCGAGGCCTTCAAGATCAACTACTCAATATAGGATATCCTACAATGAAGATCTTATGTCACCAAACATTGAGGGGGATGATGGAGATGCGCATCCATCCACCTTCTCTTGTGCTAACTTTTTGAGTGATGCAGGAATTCTTGATGATTTCTTACTCCTTGTCAATAGGGTTAGATTGACTACATACATGACGGATGAGAGTAATCAATATGCTATTCTCACAAAGATTTTCGTTGAAAGCTTTAAATTCACTAACTCTCATTTCAATCCTTCCATTGCATTTAAGATTTATGATAAGTCTATCACCATGTCTTTGGAGAGGTTTTGTGATATTCTAGGTATACCCATGTTTGGGACGGCAAAGAAGATGCTACAGCAGCCCACTGATTTGTTGGAGCTCTACCGAGGAGTGACTAACGATGATGACCGCATAGCACATCGTGGCAAGATAAGAAACATTCAACTCCCAGCTATTAGATATTTTACTTACTATCTTGCCACTAGTGTTCTTGGTAGAGGGAACACTAGCAATATCTCCAACTACCATCTAGCTTTTCTAGCTACCACTCTTGATGTTAGCAGGAAGTATAACCTTGGTGCTCTTATTGCTCATCGCCAAGCCGCTAGGGGACCTATTTATGGAGGCATTATTGCTGCGCGCATTGTTGCTACTCTTAGACTTCCTATTGCTCCTCATGATATATTGTTGACTCCACAGAGGCTTGATCTTGCTGCCATGAAGCTCCATCACTTTATTACTGCTAACTCTTGTGCAGGGAAATTAGTTTATAGAATGTTATTTACAGATGGAGAGGAAAGGGAAGTGCCCTTGCCACAGCCTAGTTTGTTCAGTATTAGCAGCAGGCCATGGTCGTGCTCGAAGGAGGAATTGGACGAGCAGCTTAGGTTGCTTGGCTTCAATGTCCAGCATGGTGTCGTGGACCAAGAGGAAGAGGAGGAGCCGGCCTATCATTACACCACGTACCACACCGGGGCGTCCTCAAGCTCATATCAGGACGAAGGTACTTCTTCGTCACATTTGGGAGGCACCACTTCATGGCCGAGTTGGCCGAGTTGGGATTGATCTCCAGTTAGGCCAAAAGCCTAAGCTTGGGGGGAGGTACGCCGACGATTCACTCATCTACATATTATATTTTAGGGATTTCCATTTTCGTGCCCTCAGTTCCTTAGTTGTACTCAGTTTTTCCCAGCTCCTTAGTTTTTCCTCAGTTTTCCCCAAGCCCTTGTCTGAAACCCTCAGAAGGAGCTCGGACGGGAGGATTCCCGTTTAGTTGACCGTTCTGTGCTGACGTGTGGGGCGGCGTCGTGTGGGGCCATGTCGCATGGGGCTGGTAGAAAGGGACTGCGTGGGACAGGACGAGACCGTGTTTGGTTGTACGTGAGAGCTCGGTTCTGTCTCTCTCGGCCCAAATTGGCATTTTTAGAGCGCATTTTTTCCCTTCTCTCTCTGTAACAGTTCTCTCTCTTTTCACCAAATTAGTATCAAATCTAGAGAAGCTTCTATTTCTGTCTTTCTTCAATGATTGTTGCCTTTTGGCCCTCATTTTTTGCCCAATATGGTAACAAATCTAGTAGCAAATCTAGAAGCTAGTATAGGATAAATTCACAACAGCATAATAAATCCAAAAAACTAAGTATAATACATAAACTACATACAGTAGCCAAAAGCAGCCAATAACGATGTTAATGTTCAGGACAAACTAAGCTGAAAATAATACAAGACGCAATGTATGGCCAACATGAAGATTAGGATACCCCAGGATGAATGAATCTGTTCTTCATTCAGCATATATTTCTTCATCGCTCCATTCTCTGATCTGAAGGAAATATTCATTGAACTCCTTCCATTTGTAGTGTGCAGCTAATACATCCTCCAAACGGTATGACCTTTGTTCATTTCTCAGACCGTAGTTTCCTAATCTATCCACACGTAGTGGCCACTCATCCCAGGCCTTTATATGATCAAAGTACTCTCTGATATAACCCAAATCCGCGTAGTAGATGCAGCCAGGTCGAAGTGTCGGGTGCACTCTGGTGTCAACAGAGATACACCGGATATAATGGATGAAGAAGGCATGACTGCCAATGTTACTGACGGCATGGAGAGAGCGGCTCTCAGTGTCCACACGGTACACTAATAGTTGACCTTCCTCCAAATGCCTTTTGTCACTGCCGCCGCCTAACAACACAAGCAGCAGATCACCATCCAACTTCACAAGGTAGAACTTGTCATTTCCAAGTTCTGGAAATGAAAATAGTGTCTCCATGTTGACAGTGCTCGCGCGCTGCTCCAACTGGACATTGTTGGTGCACACTAATTTTCTGAACTCAAAATTGTTCACAGCTATTGCATACAATTCACCATTGAACGGGGTAATGCAACGCAGAGAATGGTGCTCGATCGAAAATCTTCCTTCTCCCCAATCTTCATCTATACCCTTAGTTGGAGTGCTCTCATCGATCCAAGCAATTTCCGCCGGGTAATCTGTGGAAACGAAGACCATAGTCGGGGACTTCATTACAGCGACTGACTCTAGAATAATAGATGGCATCTGTGCTTCAAACATAGTGTTCAATGTCTTTGTGAGTGGGTTCAGAAGCCGTATCTTATGCGGCTGGTTCTTCTGGCAAGCACGATGATGCCACGGCAAAAGCCGACGAAGTAGTATCTAAAATATATTGATGAAGATAACATTCAACACTAAGATGTTTACGATTGAAAATAAAAATAGATTAACTCTATAGATATGGAGGAATTTGAACCTTGCATGAACTTCCGTTAGATCGATGGTGACGTAGCGGGATGTGCGGAGGTGGAGGATGGTGAACTCAGCGGCGCGTGGAAGGGCGTGTTCTACCATGATCCATTCATGCAGGTGCACGTCGGGCTCAGGTAAATCTGAGTGCCAATTTCTACAAACTTGCCTCAAAGTAGAGTATGTCATGGTTTCGTCAACAGATCTGCCATAGAGGTAGGGGTATGGCGGTTTGTGGAAGGGGGTGAACACGGAGGAGCGATCCGAGACGGTGGTAGCACGAGTTTACCCAGCTTCAGATCCCGCGACGGTGGCGAGATCCTACGTGCTGCTATAATTCACTATATGGCAACAAGTGCTCGATTACAATGATGAGGTTGGCTGTTTCGCTATGCGATTGGCCGTATGATTGGAACGTGCCTCAAGGGCTGCTCCACGCCGGGCTTATAAAGACGCCTGGCATGGGCTTCACGTTGGTACCAGAGCGGATACAACTTGGAGTCCTAGACTAAGTCCTATGCGTGTACTACAAGGTAACCCGCCATGGGCCGTCTCCAGACCCGCCATGGGCCTGTCGTCAGTGGTCCGCCATGGGCCTGTTTCCGGATCCGCCATGGACCTGTCTAAGGATCCGCCATAAGCGCCTGCGTCCAGTACCGCCGTGGCAACTTCAGCAACTGGGCCGCCCGGTATGGCGAATCCGCCATACCACCCCTGATGGGCCACCCTGGCTTGCTGATTTAGGACTATGTCGCTGGTATACCTATTTGGTATATCCCCAACAGAGTAGGTGTCCACGTACTCCTCATTCGCCAGTAAGTAGTCGCCGATCTTGTGAAGTGGTCCGTCAGCCATGAGAGAGGCCCAGTTCACGGAGGCGCCATGCTTGGATGCGCCGCCCTCGGAGGCAATGGGCTCGGCGGCGACGGCCTCGGATGCGACGGGCTCGGCAGCGATGGGCTCGGATGCGACGGGCTCGGAGGCGATGGGCTCGGAGGCGACGGGCTCGGGGGCGATGGCCGCCGGCACATTCTTCTTCTCCATCGCCGGAAGGGGAGCGCGCGTAGGGTGGTTGGGGTTTTTTCCTTCGATTTGGAGAAGTTGATGGGACGTGAGAGACGTGGTTGCGTGCGTGAGTGAGAATGAGACTGTGTGCAGAGGGAGGGAGAGAGGGGCTCTGTACAGGCAAAGTGACGGTTGGTCTCGGCAGTTTCTCAAAAAACTGGCAATTTCAGCAACTGGGCCGCCCGGTATGGCGAATCCGCCATACCACCCCTGATGGGCCACCCTGGCTTGCTGATTTAGGACTACGTCGCTGGTATACCTATTTGGTATATCCCCAACAGTAGCCCCCAGGGAACTTCAAGATTGCCATCTACATCCGCCATGCATGTTCTTGGTGAAATACTTCCGCCATAGCTCTTCTTCTCTTCTGTGCAGGGATGGCGGTCATCTTGATGTTCCTTCTTCCATCTATTAATCCGCCGAAAATAACGGATCAAGCGACGTAGTTATCTTAGCGAGATTTTCGGGATCCTTTGGATCATACCGTAAAAATCCGCCGTAAATTCCGGTACGTAGTTCCTTCTAGGGCAAGGTTTACAGTGCACGCACTGTTTTCATCAAGTTACTTTTTTACCCCTGGACACGTGTCACCAGATTAGGGTTTCTGCAATCGGGACGAGCGGTGGTGATGGCGGGCACGAATCTTGAGGCCCGGGGTCTATATATACCCCGGCTTCTCACCCCCGGCCGGTTTACCCCTCATTCGCCCCATCGCTTTCTCTCTCTTCAGCGCCGCCACGAGAGCTCCATCGTCTCCGACGAGCTGCCACGGAAAATCCTCACCGCCGGCGACATTTTCCGCCATAAGCTGGCCTCGTCTTCATCGTCTTCGCTCGAAATCTTGGAAGTTATTACCGCCACGCCGCTAGCCGCCATGGAACCAGAATCGCCTCGCCAAGTCTCCAAGTCTGAAGCTGCTGAGGGCTCAGCGCGGTCTTCTGATACAGAGTCCGCCATGCCCGAGACTTCAGGAGGAGACTGGGACTCCTGTAACATAAATGAGGAGATTCTATCTTCCCTGGAGCAGGAAGGCCGCATAGCTGCTAAGGAGCTCTCCAAATGGCGGGTTGAACCTGGTGAAGCAATGCCAGCTCCTTCAGATGAAGAGGTCGTTATACTGAAGTCCCACATTGATCGCGGCCTCAGTCTTCCGCCATCCTACTTCCTGAAAGGCATTCTCCGGCACTACAGGTTACAACTACACCATATTGCTCCAAATAGCTTCACTGCCCTAGCGGGATTTGTCGCGCTATGCGAGGGGTATCTGGGTATCAGTCCACGCGGAGATTTATTCTGCTTATACTTTAATATCCGCCACAACCGGGATGCGAACGGAGATCCTCGCAATTGCGGATCGATCTCCTTTGTTCCTCGGAGCGGGAAATCCTACCACTACATTATCCCTCATGACTCTGCAAAGGGATGTCGGGGATCCTTCTTCTATCTGGCTGACCAGGCCCCTCCTGAAAGGAAGTTCGGCCTGCGGTCTTTTGTTGATGGCCCCGCCGAGGAGCAGGATAGCTGGGGCGTCATGGACGACTTTACAATGGATGATGAATGTTAGCTATGCTCACGACGAATTTCGAAACTTGTCTTCTCTGGACTGACAGGTGCTGATACCATCTACTGCTGGATCTCACGGCGGATTTAGCCTCTTCAATACTGCCCATCACTGATGTGCGAATATAGCGGAGTCGATGATCCTCAGCGCTATTCCAAGGAGGAACTATCTGCTGAAGAGATCGAACTTCGAATCCGCAACATCATTAAGGTGGGGCGGGATGAGCCTTTGAAGCTAAAGATCCCTATGTATGAGAATGGCAGTTGTCCAAAGGTGAGTCCCTCCTAATTCCGCCATAGCAGCTGGTTCTTCTTAAATAACTTCGTATTTCTCCGTAGCTTTCTTCCCTACCACCTTCCGAACTAAGCCGCCTCGTCCGTTATCCTCAGACGAAAGAGCTTACTGATGATGAGGACGAGACATCCTCGTCTCCCAAAGAACAGAAGGTGGCGGAAGAGGAGGTAGGGGTGGATGAGCCCATAACAGCGGTTCCTCATGGCGTTCGCGGTGCTGGCGGGCGCATTCGTGGACTAGGCAAGAGAGTCCTCTCTCGCCATCCGTCCCCTGCTCTTCGCGGCCATCTGGACACCGTGCCCGAGCATACTGCCACTATCAATCTGCCAGAGCGGAAGTAAGGATAATCATAACTTGCCTTCATACCATGTATAACCTGACTATTCTAATCTGTGACTGTCTGTTGCGCACAGAAGAAGAAAAGTTGCTGGCCAGAAACCTTCAAAAGCCAAACCATCTCCTGCTGCCATTCCACCTACACCGGATGCTCCTGCTCGCCCAACTGGGCCTTCCACTTCTTCCCAGCATGTTAGCAAGGTGGCAGATGTTCCAGAGAAAAGTGCTGGACCATCAGATCTCCCCGCTAAAGGTGCCAAGAAGGTGAGTTTTGGCGGAAAAACCGTCCAAACGGACACAGGAGCTGGGGAGGCCTCAAAATGGAAGAAGAAATCAGAAGCCCTAAACCGTCTTGACAATCTACAAGAGGAGGCCAGTAACCATGTGTCATCTGCTATGGCAGCGTTTGTTCAGAGAACCAGTCTTGTCAAAGAGGTATGTACTCCCAGTAGCCCCCAAGCGCCATGGCGGATTTGTAAATTCGATCCGCTATGGGGCTTCAAGAGTGACTTCTGTAAGTTTTTGAATAGCACAACCCTCGAGCGCTGGTAATTCACAGTGCTCTATAGAGAACTTTTAAATTTCGTACTGAGTAGCCCCCGAGCGTTATGGCGGATAACTATCCGGCATAAAGCTCTTAGGAAGACAAAAAATCAGCATAAGTAGCCCCCGAGCATCATGGCGGATTCTATCCATCATGATGCTCTAAGAGTGACTAAAAAATCATCGTGAGTAGCCCCCGAGCGTTATGGCGGATACCTTTCCGGCATAAAGCTCTAAGAGTGACTAACACTTCAAATTATTTTGCCAGAACTACAAGAAGGTGGTAGAGGACCTGGTCCAGGTTGTCAGCTCGCAAGAGAAGGAGCTGGCAATCAAAAGCGCTCTTGTGGCGGATTTGCAGCAACATCTTGAGAATAGCGGTAATTTACTTAATCAGTTTTAATTCCCTTATGCTTATTCAATCAATGATGTGCTGAGACTTCCGCCATGCAGATATTGCCAAACTCAAGTCCACACTTGAGGGGGTGGAGAAGGGCCACGCCATTGCGATGGATGGGCTGTAGCAGCAGCTCCAGAAATCTCTGGCCGCAAACACCCTCCTCGAAGAGCAGCTGAAGGACCAGAAGCGCCATAACCTCAAGAAGGACAAGGAGATAGAGGATCTCCGCAAAGCCGCTGCTGATTTTGAAAAGCGGCGTGAAGGCTTTAACGAGCTCCTCCATCACTTCCAGTACACCTTGCTAGGTACCAGTTCTTCTTATAAAGTTTTTTAATTTCTGCTATGCCGTACGTGATGCATCTTCTTTTTCCACTATGCAGTCGCTTTGGGGCAGGGCGAGGCGGATACCGACGAAGGCTTGCACATGGCCACAGACGCAGCGAAGAAGGAGCTTGATGGCCTTCTCAACGCTGGTCACCAAGCGTGCGGGAGCCTGCAGATAGCGGGTTCTTCCAACCTCTCCGCCATTGCGCTTACCCAGAAGCTGCTGCTAGTGCCAGGGCTCATGGCGGGCTGGAAACAGTCCTCTGCTCGGGGTGGCGCCAGGACCGCTCTAACCTTGGCGAAGGCCCACTATCCCGAGATGGACCTGGACCTACTCACCTCTGGCATCCCGGAGAGCGGCGAGGACAGCGCGCCGGTGGACAAGGCCGCCATCCGGCAGAGCGTGCTTGGATACGATCAACTGTGTGCCCTTGGCACTCAGTTGAACGTATACTATGAAGCATACGAGCTGCCAGGGTCGCCAAGCCAGGCTTCGGCATCAGCCTCCGCGGCTACTGCAGGTGGTGATGGCGGTGACGAGGTGTCCTCCAAGGTTCCGCCGTCTTCTTAGGACGTGCCCTGCAATATGGCAGAAAAAAATACTTTGCATCAATTCGGCCCCTGAGTGGGTCTGTAAATTAAACTTAATCTGCGTGTGAATGTTTCTGCACTGGGACTGATCTGCTTGTGGCGGATCAGTGGAATGCTTTTGAACTCTTGTAGCTTTTTTATGAAGTGGTTTGATTGTGCGAAGAAACTGCCAGGCCTAGTTTTATGCAACTTGCAGTTTTTGACATGCCCAAAAAACAACACTGAATTTTTTTTTCACGCATAGGATTATGCGATCCGCCATCTGGCTCTCTATGCTTGAATTTTCATGAGATGGCGAAATCTTCGCACGAACAATCCGCTAGGGCGATGATACTTAATAGCAACCATCCAAAACCCTGAGCAGATGGCGGCTTAGATCGCCAAAAAGTCACTACTCTGGAATCCACACAGAAAACATCAAATGGAGATCAAAACATAAAAAAGCTACGCAGACCGCTTATGGCGGATTTAAAAGAGACGCAAGTGCAAAGCACAATTGCGCAAAAAAGGTTCTATACGATCTAAATGAACAATAAAGGAGGTAAAAGACTCAGAAAAAATCAAGAGTGAACCAAATGCTTTATTTCATTGATCATATAGAGGTGCCTATTACATAGCTAGATAAGTGCTAAGTGTAGAAAGGACGTAGCTGTGCGATGTTCCATGGACGATCTGTCTCGTCGTAGATATCGTCAGGGTCTCTTCATTTGCGCTTCTTACTTGGTCGCTTATCTAACTCGCGAATATCAACGAGGTAGTAGGAACCATTCAGTAGAGCTTTGCTGATGACGAAGGGTCCTTCCCAAGGCGGGGATAGCTTGTGGGACTTCTGCTGCTTGAGACGTAGCACCAGGTCACCTTCTTTAAACGAGCGTTGGCGAACTCGCCGGCTGTGATAGCGGCGGAGATTCTGCTGGTAGATGGCGGATCTCTGGGCTGCTAGGTCTCGTTCTTCTTCCAACAGGTCCACAGATAGTTGTCTGGACGCTTCTGCATCTTCTTCCTTGTAGGCCTCGACTCTTGGAGAATCGTACTGAACATCACTTGGCAAGATTGCCTCTGCTCCGTAGACTAAGAAGAAAGGGGTAAGGCCAGTTGATCTGCTTGGCGCGGTCCAAAGACTCCACAGCACAGATGGCAATTCCTCTGCCCAGGCTCCAGCTGCTTTGTGCAGCGGTGCTTCTAGACGTGGCTTAATCCCTGACATGATTAGTCCATTGGTCCGCTCAACTTGGCCATTAGACTGTGGATGTGCCACAGATGCTAGGTCAAGGCGGATTCCGCTGTGATGGCAGTATTCTTCAACTTCTCCCTGAGACAGATTAGTGCCATTATCGGTGATGATGCTATGTGGGATGCCGAATCTAACCACAATGTCCTTGACAAATTTGAGGGCGGTTTTGCCATCAAGTTTTCTGATGGGCTTAGCTTCCACCCACTTCGTGAATTTGTCTACCGCTTGTCGGGGGGATGACCCCCGGTAGGGTCAAGAGAGTAGAAAGACACAAGGTCTATGATTGACTTTATGCCGGGTTATCGAGGAAGGGCCTGGCCGGAATATAAGTGCATCGGCCAGGCCGGCATATAATGTGTATCCCGGCTGATACTTGGATATGCTGGCATAGCCGGAATACTTATAAAAGTGTGCCGGCATATACTTAGATATGCCGGCCTAACCATTTTGTGTGTTGTGCAGGAGCAGGGGAGGCCGGATTACCCGACCCTCGTAGGTCGTTGGTCCGGCATATAAGTCCTGGGTATGGCCAACGGTCATATCCGGGATACTTAAGTCAACCAAGGTGTCACATCCCTACAATCAAGGAAGAAAACATCCAAGCATGGTAGCAGAGTAAGATGGCAGGGTGCACAGTGGAGGTTACCTACCCTCACTGTGCACAAGTACGAGCTTACCGCACAGAGGTAAGGCCACAGTTCAAGAGGTACAAGGTACAGCAAGGGGAGTCCCATCGAGAGCAATCAGGGAGAAAGTCGTGGGCGTCTGCCCTCGACAGTAAGTCCTGTTTGGAGTGTAGTTGGTGTCTCCTGGTCTTCTATGACCGTTGTAACCCTGGCCACCACTATATAAGGTGGCATAGGGAGCCCTGGTAAAGGGTGGTTCGCTGGAAGAAGGTTGGAAGGTTGAAGGTAGATTGATCACACTGTACTCCTACACTTAGCAGTTCATCTTCCTTCTCTAGCAGAGAGCTTGGAAGCACCATTGTGGTGTACTACATCGACCCATATATACAATCAGTAGAGCAGGAGTAGGGGTGTTATCTCCTTACGAGAGCCCCGAACCTGGGTAGATCAGTGTCTCTTTCTGTCGTGCTTTTTAGCTCGTTCCCCTCTCCCGAATCCTCCAGCATCTAGTTCGGCCCCCATTTAAGCCATCCTATGGCATATGTTGTTTCACCACGACGACATTTGGCGCCCACCGTGGGGCATCAGATCGATATGCTGGGCGGAGTGTTCATTCGGACGGGGTCTGTGATAGCAGCTTCGGGAGTGCGCGTGGTCTCTGGCCTCGTCCAGAGGCTAGGCTTGCTCAGTTTCGTCAGTGACAACGCCGGTTGTCTCGGTGGCCGGCCGTTCCCCAGGGATGGCCGGATTATGTCTTTCGGTTCCCACGAGGTGTACGTGGGAACTGAGAGAATTTGCAGGAAGGAGGTGCTGGTGGCGTCGGATCCTCCGTCACATCGGCTGGCTCACGCTGGGCGTAGCGCTCGCTCAGTAGAGTCGGCTGAGGTGATGATGGCCGGCACATCCGTGCCGCCGGCGGAAGATGCCGGCAAAGCAGCAGCGGCCGGAGCTTCTCCTCCAGAGCCGCCGAAGGTCAAGAGGTCGGCGCGTCCTCCGTTGGAGCGTGCGGAGAACCTGGCCGGCACTTCCGGTGTGCCGGCTAGGGGCGAGGTTCTTCTTCCCATCATCGACCGGCTTCTCGAGCCGGTGCGATCCGGCGTTGATCCGGAGCAGACAAGGGAGGTCCTGGAGGGATCTCGTCAGGCCCTCGTCGACGAGGCCCTGGCCATGAACCAGGAGCGCGAACGGTTTAACCGGCAACTCCGTGAGTATGAGGCAGCCCATGGTTTTACTCCTGTAGTAATCCGGCCTAGCCGGATAGAAGAGGTTAGAACTAGAGGCAGAAATCTTAATGCTGAGATAGGAAAAGATGCTAGAGATAAGAGTCATACTGCAACTAGTACTGTGCCTAAGGTAGTCTATAGTTCGCCAGTAAAGAACCTTAGAGCAGCGGCCGAGGTAGCTAAGGATTTATCTTCTTTATCCGGCGAAGCACTGCGTGAGCAGCAAGCCCGGCTTAACCAACTTTTGTCTGAAGCTACAAAGCAGCAGGAGGCCTTTAAGAAGGCAAACCCAGGTGCCAGGGCATCCCAGTACATTGTGTCGGCGGGAGGTGCCGGCGCGAGGTCGAGGGGCCAAGCCTCGTCCCCGCATCCTAGCGCCCGGCGTGCCGGAAGTGTGACCTCTGGCCGCCAGGACAAGCAGATCCAGGTGTACGATCCGGCTGCCGCCGGAAAGCAGGCGATGGTGCAGAAGAATGTCGGCCAAGCTGACAAGTATGTCGGCAGCAAGAAGCCCGGCCAGAGTGTGCCGGCCGGGCATGAAGCAGCAGCGGCCGTTGGTGGCCGGAGTAACAGTGCAGCCCGACGTCAGCAACAGGGCGCCGGAGGGGCAGCGCAGCAGCAGGGTGCAGGCCATCCGGGACATCGAGAGGATGACGGCAATTCCGCCCTTGCCAGGGCGGGATATCAGCAGCAGCATCAGCAAGGCCGGCATAGTGAGCAGCATCAGCCGGAGCAGCAGCAGCAGATGATCGCAGGCCCAATAGCATCCCGGCTTGGACCTCGGTCCTTGGAAGCCAATGATGCACGTTTCAAGCTGGACAAGCTCCACCAATCAGAGTTGGTGGAGAGACAAGGAGCTCCGGGCCCTATGTGTTTCGGACCCCGGATTATGGGGGAGCCGGTGCCTTACTTCTTCCAGCTCGCGCGTGGCGCGAGGACATATAATGGCAGTACGAAGCCGGAAGATTGGTTGGAGGATTACTCCACAGCGGTGAACATCGCTGGAGGAAACCTCAGATGGGCGGTACGATATGTGCCGCAGATGTTGGAAGGTCCAGCCAGGATATGGCTGAATAATTTGCCGGCCGGGAGTATCAACGGCTGGATTGATTTCGAAGAGCAGTTTGTGTCAAACTTTACCAGTACATACAAGAGGCCCAACCGTCCGCAGCAGCTGGCTAACTGCCGGCAAGGAGTGAATGAGACTGACCGTGACTATCTGACCAGGTGGTGCACGTTGCGCAATTCCTGCGAAGGAATCAATGAGCAGCAGGCCATCATGTGGTTCGCTCATGGGTGCCAACATGGCACCATGCTGTGGCAAAAGCTTCAGAGGCAAATGCCGGCCACGCTGGCCGAAACAATCAAGATCGCTGATAGTTATGCTCTGGGAGATCCCAAGCAGCCCAGTCTCGATTCACAAGGACAGGGGCAAACCCAGGGGAACACCAGCAATGCCGGTAGACCGGGGCAATACTATCGCCCGGATAACCGGAATAAGAGGAGAGATGAGCGGCCGGATTATCGGTACGGAGCAGCACAAGTTGCAGCTGTGGAGGAAGAGCAAGGGGGCGCCGGCAGTAGCCAGCGTCCGAGATATGAGAACTATCAGCAGCCTCAGCAGCAGCCGCAGCAGCAAGCACAGCCGTTCCAGAAGAAGAATGTCTGGACCAACAAGAATGCCGGCGGAGCCGCCGGCCAGAAGAAGCAGTGGCCGAAGTATACTGTGGGTCTTGCCATGGACAAGCCTTGTGTGTTTCACACATTCTAGCCGGGAAAACCGGCAAACCATTTGACAAGGAACTGTTCGTGGCTGGACGACATATTGGCAGGTCGTGCAGGTCCCTGGGGACCGGCTAGACCCTCTGTCCCGGCAGCTCCATCGCCGTTGACAGGTGCCAATACAATTGCAGTCCCACCTAGGCCGGGTAATCCTGGGAATCAGAGCAACGCCGGAAATGCCGGCGTAAATCAAGTTGACCAGAGCTATAATCCGGAATATAACGCCGGAGGCCCAGGAGCGGGCCGGAATGAGTACAAGGAGTATGATCAGAGCTATATGGTCTTTGAGACCAAGAGAACAGACAAGCAGAGCTTGTACCGGCGGAGTCTGGAGGTGAATGCCGTTATGTCGGCTGTGCCAAAGCTGATGTACTGGTCTGACCAGGCTGTTGGTTGGGACAGGGCAGATCATCCCCGGATCATGCCAAATCTCGGCGGATATGCTCTGGTGATGGATCCGACATTCGTCGGGCCGGCTAATAACGTAAGATTCAGCAAGGTCCTCATTGATAATGGAAGCAGCATCAACATCATGTATCGGGATACGATGGAGAAGCTGGGAATCAAGGAAAATATGCTGGAACCAAGCAAGACCACGTTCCACGGCATTGTGCCGGGACTTTCGTGTGCGCCGATGGGCAAGATCCGGATGGATGTCATGTTTGGCAGCCGGGATAACTGCAGGGTGGAAAACCTCATGTTCGAGGTGGTTGATCTGGAGAGCCCCTACCATGCTTTGCTGGGTAGACCGGCACTGGCAAAATTCATGGCCTCTACGCATGTGGCGTATCTGAAGATGAAGATGCCGGGACCCAAAGGGGTGATCACCATCATTGGTGATTACAAGCGTTCGATGGCATGTGCCACCACCGGATCCAATCTGGCCGAGACTCTGATCATTGCAGAGGAGAGGAAGAGGCTCAAGCGAGCAGTGGAGATTGCTGAAACGGTCGTGGCCGGCAAATATATGCCGGGCATGACAAATCCCGGCGGCAGTGCTTCTTTTCAAGTAGGCAAGGAAGTCAAAAAGGTGCCGTTGGATGAAGCTTTCCCGGAGCGCCATGCCCTGGTTGGGGCAAGTTTGGATCCCAAATAGGAAAGCGAGCTCATCAGCTTCCTCCGTGAGAATCGGGATATCTTTGCATGGTCTACTTCGGACCTGCAAGGTGTGCCGAGGGAGCTGGCTGAGCACGCATTGCACGTGAGACCCGATGCTAAGCCAGTGAAGCAGCCGCTCCGGCGGAATGCCGACGATAGAAGGAAAGCCATATGGGAGGAAGTGGCCAGGCTCTTAGCCTCTGGCTTTATCAAGGAAGTACTTCATCCGGATTGGGTGTCTAATCCGGTTTTGGTGGAAAAGAAGAAAGATGAGCCCGTCATAGTGAAAGTATGGCGGATGTGTGTTGATTACACCAACTTGAACAAGGCATGTCCTAAAGATCCATTCCCGCTGCCTCGGATCGATCAAGTGATTGATTCCACAGCCGGATGTGAACTGTTATCTTTCGTAGATGCTTATTCTGGTTTCCACCAGATCCCTTTATATGAGCCAGATCAAATAAAGACATCCTTTATTACCCCGTACGGGGCTTATTGCTATCTCACTATGCCGTTCGGTTTAAGAAATGCCGGCGCAACTTACCAAAGGTGTATGCAAAAGTGTTTGCACAATCAGATAGATAAAAATGTGCAGGTATATGTCGATGATATCGTCATAAAAACCAAGGAGAGCAAGACTCTCATAGATGATCTCCGGGAAACCTTTGGGAACCTGAGGAGATTCCGGATGAAGTTGAATCCGGCTAAGTGCACCTTTGGTGTGCCGGCGGGCAAGTTGCTCGGTTTCCTTGTTTCCAGCCGGGGTATTGAGGTGAATCCCGGCAAGATTCGTGCCATAGAAAGGATGAAGCCACCGACAGATTTGAGGGAAGTACAAAAGTTCACTGGGTGCCTCGCATCCCCGAGCCGCTTCATAAGCCGGCTGGGAGAGAAAGCTCTGCCGTTATATCAGTTGATGAAAAAGTCCGACACATTTGTCTGGACAACGCAAGCAGATGCATCTTTCAAGGAATTGAAACAATTGTTGTCAACAGCGCCGGTATTAGCGTCTCCGATGCCCCGGGAGCCAATGTTGCTCTATATAGCGGCAACCAACCGAGTTGTCAGTACTGTGGTGGTAGTAGAGCGAGAGGAAGGAGGCAAAATCGTGCAGCGGCCGGTATATTATCTGAGTGGAGTCCTCTCCACCTCAAAGCAAAATTACCCCCACTATCAGAAGATGACCTATGGTGTCTATATGGCGGCTAAGAAGCTCAAGCATTACTTCCAAGAGCATCCAATCCGGGTAGTGGCCGTGTCGGGGGGATGACCCCCGGTAGGGTCAAGAGACTAGAAAGACACAAGGCTTATGGTTGACTTTTATGCCGGTTGACCAAGAAAAGGCCTGGCCGGAATATAGGAGCATCGGCCAGGCCGGCATATATGTATATCCCGGCTGGTGTCTGGATATGCCGGTATAGCCGGAATACTAGTATAGGTGTGCCGGCATATACTCAGATATGCCGGCCTAATTATTTTGTGTGTTGTGCAGGAGCAGGGGAGGCCGGATTACCCGACCCTCGTAGGTCGTTGGTCCGGCATATAAGTCCTGGGTATGGCCAACGGTCATATCCGGGATACTTAAGTCAACCAAGGTGTCACATCCCTACAATCAAGGAAGAAAACATCCAAGCATGGTAGCAGAGTAAGATGGCAGGGTGCACAGTGGAGGTTACCTACCCTCACTGTGCACAAGTACGAGCTTACCGCACAGAGGTAAGGCCACAGTTCAAGAGGTACAAGGTACAGGGATATGGCGTCCCATCGAGAGCAATCAGGGGCGAAGTCAAGGGTCTCTGCCATCGCCACCAGCTCCTGTTTGGAGTGTAGCCCTTGTCTTGTGGTCTTGTATGACCGTTGTAACCCTGGCCACCACTATATAAGGTGGCACAGGGAGTCCTAGCAAAAGGTGGGAAGGTGGGTCGCTGGAAGAAGGTTGAAAGGTTGAAGGTAGATTGGTCACACTGTACTCCTACACTTAGCAGTTCATCTTCCTTCTCTAGCAGAGAGCTTGGAAGCACCATTGTGGTGTACTACATCGACCCATATATACAATCAGTAGAGCAGGAGTAGGGGTGTTATCTCCTTACGAGAGCCCCGAACCTGGGTAGATCAGTGTCTCTTTCTGTCGTGCTTTTTAGCTCGTTCCCCTCTCCCGAATCCTCCAGCATCTAGTTCGGCCCCCATTTAAGCCATCCTATGGCATATGTTGTTTCACCACGACGACATTTGGCGCCCACCGTGGGGCATCAGATCGATATGCTGGGCGGAGTGTTCATTCGGACGGGGTCTGTGATAGCAGCTTCGGGAGTGCGCGTGGTCTCTGGCCTCGTCCAGAGGCTAGGCTCGCTCAGTTTCGTCAGTGACAACGCCGGTTGTCTCGGTGGCCGGCCGTTCCCCAGGGATGGCCGGATTATGTCTTTCGGTTCCCACGAGGTGTACGTGGGGACTGAGAGAATTTGCAGGAAGGAGGTGCTGGTGGCGTCGGATCCTCCGTCACATCGGCTGGCTCACGCTGGGCGTAGCGCTCGCTCAGTAGAGTCGGCTGAGGTGATGATGGCCGGCACATCCGTGCCGCCGGCGGAAGATGCCGGCAAAGCAGCAGCGGCCGGAGCTTCTCCTCCGGAGCCGCCGAAGGTCAAGAGGTCGGCGCGTCCTCCGTTGGAGCGTGCGGAGAACCTGGCCGGCACTTCCGGTGTGCCGGCTAGGGGCGAGGTTCTTCTTCCCATCATCGACGGGGATCTTCTTCATCTGCTCAGGGGCTCGACATCAGCAACGCCTCCGAGCATAGCAGGTCTTCTTCAACTCCCGGGCTGACCTCAACTCGCCCGGGCCAGCATACGGCTGTCCCGGATCTACATCGGCATCTCCGGGCCGGCACTCGGCTTCCTCTGGTCAGCATATCCTGTGTCCCGGCCAGCATATCCTGTGTCCTGGCCAGCATATTCTGTGTCCCGGCCAGCATATCCTGTGTCCCGGCCAGCATATCCTGTGTCCCGGCCAGCATATCCTGTGTTCTGGCCAGCATATCCTGTGTCCTGGCCAGCATATCTTATGTCTCGGCCGGCACATTCTATGTTTGTCGTACCAGGGGACTGTTCAGCCTTCGCCTCGAGCATCTGCTGGTACATCAAGCTTCTTCAACGGTGCAAGTAAGTATTTATGCTGGTTTACTCCATATCCTGGTCAGCTTATCTGAAAATCAGTGTCTCCTTGATAGAAAAAATAGCTCGGGGGCTAGGCTAAAGCCCTGCAAGTTGCTTTTTAAGTACTGTTTCAGTATATATTAGTTTGCATGCTAGCATATCAGCTTTCCAGTTTCCTCCTGTATGTCTGTCTATATGCCAAGTTAGCTTATATGCCAGTTACAGTATACTTGCATTTATATGCCGGCACATGAGTGCCAAATATCTGTTGTGAGATGCCAAGTTTGCTTATATGCCAGTTGCAGTATGTCTACATTTATATGCCGGCACATGAGTGCCTAATCTTTCCTATGAGTTGCCAAGTTAGCTTATATGTCAATCTCAGTCTATATGCCAAGTGCTTTATTTCAAGAGTTATATGCCGAGTGCAATGGGCTATATGCCAAACTCCATATGCTAGATTGCAAATATGCCAAATACTATGACCATCGCTATGTCTTTTAGAATGACTACAGAACAGGTTGGATATTTCATCATATACCGGCTATGACTCTCCATATTGCCATTACAAGAAGAAATTGCTATTATACCACCAGGGCTTCAGTTTATATCTCAGTGTCTCAGGTATTTCAGTATGCCGGCATATCATGGCAAAGAGCAAAATTTCAGTATACCGGCATATGTTATATTTTGTATCCTGGCCGGCATATTTTATGTCCCAGCCAGATATCTCAAAGTCTCAGGTCTCAGGTATTTCAGTTTGTTAGTACATCAGGTTATTAAGTGATATCTTGAGTCATATGTGTTTCAGTATGCCGGCATGTCGTGGCAAGAGCAAAGTTTTAGTATGCCAGCATATCATGGCAAAATGTCAGTATGCCAACATATCATGGCAAGAGAAAAATCTCAGTATGTCGACATATCATGGCATCGACCAAAATCCCCAATCACCGTTTATTTCAGTTTGCCAGCATATCAAGGCATCTATCAATAACTCATATCGTCGTTTATTTCGGCATGCCAGCATATCACGGCATTCTATAATCCTTTCAGTTATCGCCAATTCTGGCACAGTAATATATCGAGACATCGATCTCAAAGTTAACAAGCATCATATCTTTTATCATATCCGGTTTCATAGAGTATCCCGGTTTAGCATATTAACATGTCTTATCATTTTTGCATACTAACAAGTGCCCAGCGATGGCACAGCCCAAGAGGCATATCAGTATACCGGCATTGTCAAAGCAGACAATGTCGATGAGACATAGCCTGAGAGGCAAAGCGTCGATATAAAGCCCAAAGAGGCAAATAGCTCAAAAGGCAAAAGCAGCCTAAAAGGCATATCAGTATACCGGCATTGTCAAAGCAGACAATGTCGATGAGACATGGCCTGAGAGGCAAAGTGTCGATATAAAGCCCAAGAGGCAAAGTAGCCCGAGAGGCAAAAGTAGCCCAAGAGGCAGAGCAGCCCAAGAGGCAAATAGCTCAAGAGGTAAAGTATCGATATGGCCAAAGAAGGCAAAGCAGTATGCCGGCATTGTCGAAGCAGACGATGTCGATGAGACATAGCCCAAGAGGCAAAGTGTCGATATAGCCAAAGAAGGCACAATAGTATTTTGAGATAGCCCGCGAAGGCTAGCATATCACGTATATGAGTATATGTCAAACGGGAGATTGCCTATGATGGCATGAGATAGAATCAGGCCTATGCAGGCCAGCATATCAGTTTTTTTGTGAATATGTGAGTTTGGGACTTTGGTATATTTCTTGTTGAAGCCTGTGCGCGACTCTACGAGTCCCCCACACTATCAGAAGATGACTTATGGAGTCTATATGGCGGCCAAGAAGCTCAAGCATTACTTCCAAGAGCATCCAATCCGGGTAGTGGCCGAGGCCCCTATCTCGGAGATCATAAGCATCAAATAATGTGGCGGAATATGAGGCACTTGTGCATGGCCTGAAGGTGTCTAAGGACATAGGAATTCGCCGGATTATGTGCTTCGGTGATTCTGACTTAGTGATTCAGCAGTGTTCCGGCATATGGGACGCGCATGATGCTAACATGGCATCATACCGTTTTCTGGTGCAGCAGTTAAGTGGTTACTTTGAAGGTTGTGAGTTCCGGCATGTTCTCCGGGCTCAGAACGATGCAGCCGATGCATTATCCAAGCTGGGGTCTTCCCGAGATTCAATCCCGCCCGGCATTTCGCTGGAGCATCTGAGGAAGCCATCGATCAAACCCTCGCCGGAGTCATCCTCCATTTATGTCCCGCCAGGTCCAGACGAAGCAGTTCCAATGGAGATAGATGCCGGAGCCAAGACGGATAACCCGGGGACTGTTTCCTCAGTCCCGGGGACTGGGCCGGCATATGCTGTTAGTACAGTATTCCGGAGCAAAACTAAAGGCAAGGGTAAAATGTGCCAAGAGGTTGTGCCGGTATACCCGGGGACTGCTCCGGCATACCCAGGGACTGATTCTTCAGTCCCGGGGACTTCACAGCCCATGGAGATCGATTATGTGTCGGTCGAAATGATGGAAATAGATCAGGCAGTGTTCACTGTCAGGGAAGTGCCCTCATGGGCACGTCCTATCTTGAACTTCATGGTGGATGGTCAAGTGCCGGCGGATGAAACCGAGGCCCGCCGGGTTATAAGGAGATCCAAAGCGTATACCATCATCAACAAAGAAATATACAAGAGAAGTACCACCGGAGTATTGCAGAGATGTGTCGAATCTGCGGAGGGTCTGGAGATGCTCCGGGAAATTCACCAGGGGGAGTGTGGTCATCATGCTTCGTCCAGGGCATTGGTGGCAAAGGTATTCCGGCATGGCTTTTATTGGCCAACGGCACTGCAAGAGGCAGAAAACTTGGTCCGGAAATGTAATGGGTGTCAAAGATATGCCCACCAGATTCATCAGCCGGCATCTGCCCTGAAAACTATCCCAATAACCTGGCCCTTTGCTGTTTGGGGCCTGGATATGGTCGGGGCTTTTAAGCCGGCCAGAGGGAAAATGACCCATATCCTGGTCATGGTGGACAAGTTCACCAAGTGGATTGAAGTGAAGCCCATAAGCAAGTGTGATGGTCACACAGCAGTGAAATTCTTAAAGGATATAATCTTGAGATATGGTGTTCCTCATAGCATCATCACTGACAATGGGTCAAACTTTGCCCAAGGGCCATTTGCCAGATTTTGTGAGGAGGTGGGAATCCGGCTGGACGTTGCGTCGGTTGCCCACCCTTGTGCCAATGGCCAAGTAGAGAGATCGAATGGGCTAGTATTATCCGGCATAAAACCCCGGCTGATAGAGCCCCTGGAGAAAACTCCGGGATGTTGGCTAGATGAGCTGCCAGCAGTGCTGTGGAGTTTAAGAACAACTCCGAATAGATCAACAGGCTACACACCATTTTTTCTGGTGTATGGAGCAGAAGCTGTGCTTCCAACAGATGTAATACATGATGCACCAAGAATAGTGCTATATACTGAGGAAGAGGCTAAAGAAGCCAGAGAAAATGATGTTGATCTGCTAGAGGAAGCAAGGGAAATAACTCTGTCAAGAACAGCAGTATATCAGCAGAACCTCAGACGCTATCATGCGCAGAAGGTAAATCCAAGGAGATTTCAAGAGGGAGATCTAGTACTCCGGCTAAAGCAAGGAACAGAAGGCCGGCATAAGTTAACTCCTCCATGGGAGGGGCCATTCATTGTGAGCAGAGCTCTGCACAATGATGCCTATTATCTTATAGATGCGCAGGACCCCAAGAAGAATAAGGCGGACAGGTCCGGAGAAGAAACCAAGAGGCCATGGAACATAGCTCTACTGCGCCCCTTTTACTCCTGAACACAATGTATGTATTTCCATATTTTCCTTTTTATGCCGGCGTGTTGTGCCGGCACAAGACTAATGAATGAAATACCGGCATCCCGAAGAAGCCGGGTAACTAGCTCTGAGGTATATTTGTTGTTTATTTACAGTTTTTTGTTATATGCCGGCTGGCTTTATTTGAATGTTTCCTATGTCGGCCTAGTAATGTGTCGGCACCAAAGGCCACTCTTCGACTCAGCTGCTGTCCGAAACCCGGCTTCATGGCTAGCAAGAGTAGATGCCGGAGATTGTCTACACATGGAAAACGGCTAAGGAAATACAAAGCAAGCGAACCGACATTTTCGTTAAAGCTAAAGTTAAAATTTAAAGTGTCGGATGATTTGAAGTCTAAGTCTCAAAGTTAAAGTACTGTATGTTCGAGGAAGCAACCTTGAGACTCATACGTCGAAAGCCAATTGAGGTAGACAAGCAGCCAAGGTTGTGAAATTGAGGAAACAGGAAAACAACTCGGTGACTTAGCCAAAAGATGATCCGGCATTAATAACAAGCAAACCAAGATAAAACTTGTTCAGGAAGCAAACCAAAGGAAATTAAACGTGTATATTACAACTGCACCCGGCATACCGGGGATCTGATAAAGCTTAAAGTGTTTTTGGTGCAAAGATTCAAGGGGCAGACGCGGGGCCGCCAGCAGGTGGAGCAGTAGCAGTCGAGATGTCGGCCTCAGGTGTGCCGGACCCAGCAGATGGAATGGAGCCGTCGCCTCCGCCCGGGGCAGATGCCTGTTCCGGAGCTTCAGTGTCGGCTTCCTCAGCTTCATCTTCATCTTGGCTGGAGTCGGAACCCTCAGCAGCAGCAGATGTCCCGGCATCGTCATTCTTCTCCGGCTCGCGGATGTCCCGGACGAATTTGTCGGTGTCGGCATAGTCCACATAACTATGGGCCAACTCCTTGCGGCGACGGATATGATCCGGATCCGTGGTCCAGATGGATCCTTCGCGCACGGTGCGCAAAGTCTCCAAGTCTGCCTTTTCATACCAAGACAAGAAATAGCTGAGGGCTTCGTCAGCTCCAACCCTCGCGCCGGAATCTCGCCACTCCCGGAGGCGAACCTTGGCAAGCTGCAGGTCGTTGCCGAGGTCAACCGGGTCAGTGGGAGTCCTTTGTCCCGGCCAGAGGGCAGAGAATGCCTCCTGGGCGCCGTAGAAGAGCTCTTCAGTGTAAAGGGTCATGGCCTCCTTCCGGGACTGCAGGGCCAGCAGCTGCTCCGACATGTCCCAGTTGGGCGAGTCAACCGGAACACCCCGGTTTTCTCGGTCCAACTGCAAAGCCCTCTCAACGTCAGCGACGGAAGCGGGAAACATGCCTGCAGAATAGAAACAATGTTAGTAAAAGGAAAATATGTCGGCATAGATGCTATGCCGAAAAAGATTACACTATGTCGGAAAGGATAAAAGGGGAAAGGATTTGAAGCTTACGGGCAAGGTCGGCATTCAGCTGTGCAACTGTAACCTCCCATTTGGTGGCCTGCTCCTTCAAGCTATCCAGTTCAGCGTGGGCGTTGGAGGCATCAGTCTCGGAGGTAACAAGCAGGGTCTGGGTTTTCTTCAGTAGGCCCTCCCTCTGTTCCTTTTTGTCCAGCAGCTCGGTGATCCGGCCCTTCAACTGCTCAACCTCGGCCTTGTGACCGGCATCCCGGTCGTCCAGTTGCTTGGCCACATCCACCGAGGACACACAATCCTGGTGGCGTGCCTCCAGTGCAGCCTTCTCATCTGCAAAGATTTCAAGTTAAAAGGATTTGAAGAAAGAAAACAGTGACAAAGAGTAAAGGATTTGAAGTATAAAGTAGCTATCCGGGTAACAGCAGGATCCGGCATACCAGTAAGCTCTTTCACCCTCTTGAGAAGCTCGGTGACTTGCGCTTCGGCACCAGCTGAAGAATGTCGGCACAAGGTTACGTGTCGGCAAGAGTAAGCATTGCAAAGTAAAGAGAGGAAAGATATCCGGCATACAGCAGTATGTCGGCAAAGATTACCTTTCTGGGACAGCTCCTGCTGAAGCTTGCTGTGTGCGTCAGATAGCTTCCGGTGCTCGCACACCAACTCATGGAACATGTCGGCCCGGGTGTTGTTCATGCGCTGCAAAAATGCCGGGATTTGAAATGTCAGCAGAGAAATTTGACATGATAATTAAAGTGAAGATTTTATCAAGTGATCATTCTTTTAAAGACCCGGCACAGGTGCTGCGCACCTATCCCGGCTCTCGGTGACTAGGATTTGAAGCTCGAATCGAGCTTATATCCCGGTCAAGAGGATTTGAAAGATAATAGAGATGTGAAATTGTTAAAGACCCGGCACAGGTGCTGCGCACCTATCCCGGCCCTCGGTGACTAGGATTTGAAGCTCGGATCGAGCTCATATGTCGGCAGTTAATTCAAAAGAAGCTAGCTAAAGGACTATGAGAAAATCCCGGATGTCCATATCCCGGACAGCCGACATTTTCGGGGACTGGGGATATGTGTGTAAATAGAGAGGACTTACGTTGGTGGCAGAGGCCAACTTGTGAAGTCTTTGCTGGATGCTGAGGAGCTCGCTGGCGATCGGTATGGGCTTCGCTGCCAGGAAGTCGCTTGGGTCGCCACTGGTCTTGGCTTCGGCCAGCTTCTTGCTCCTTGAGTCCGCAGTGTCCATGTTGCTGGCGTCGTTCCATTTGATGCACTGCTCCTTAAGAGAGCCGAGGCTCTGATCACTTTTCGTCGCAAGAGGGACGAGGCCCTCGAGTTCTGGGGTGTCGAAGAAGCTGGTCCGGTACCCCGGCCGGGCTGCTGCCCTGCCAAGATGCAGGGCCAGAGCAGAGCTGGTCCGGAACGCTGCCTTAGGAGGAGCAGTTGCGGTAGATGGTGTGCCGGACTTGGCCGGCTGAATCTTCAACGTGCCGGTCTGGGCCGGTGCAGTGGTCTTGGCCGGGGCAGTGGACTTGGCCGGTGCAGTGGTCTTGGCCGGTGCAGTGGACTTGGCCGGTGCAGTGGTCTTGGCCGGTGCAGTGGTCTTGGCCGGTGCTGGGGTCTTGTCAGCTGAAGGAGTCTCGGGTGCGGGCTGTTCCGGCGCGGCCGGTGCATCTTGGCCAGCAGAGGCAGGATCCGGAATAGTCCGGACTTCCGGCACTAAAGGGCCTTTACCCTTGATGTCTGCTCTGGCGTTTTCAGTTCTGCCGGCGTCGCCGGTGGGCGCGCCGGAGTCTGGTACTTCTTGGTGGGCTCCTGTGTCCATGTGGACATCAGGAGCCAGAGGTTCCTGTTGAGCCCCCGAGTCCATGTGGACGTCGGGGGCAGAGGTGTCTTGTTCCGGCGGAGGAACGTCCTTCGCCGGGGAGGAGGTCTTGTCGGGCGCAGGCGAGGATGCCGGCGCCGGGGAGCTCGTGTGACTGGCAGAGGGAATGTCGGAGGTAGCAGGGGCAGCGGGCTTGGTAACCTTCGGGTCGCCGCTCAAGCCAGAAGCTTGTTCCGGCTCAAGAGGAGCACTGAAAGAGAGAAAACACCAAGTCAGTAATACAAACAAGAGATATGTCGGAGGAAATGCAAAGAAAAGGAAATTTACCCCGAGGCAACAGGCCTCTGTTTCTTCTGTTTGGGCACGCCGACCTTCTGCCTTTTCGACCTCTGAGGTATGTCGGACGGGGGCTTCACACCTCGCTTCCGGCCGGCACGTCCGCCGGTGGAAGCAGGTCCCTGGTTCAGAGGGGCGGCGTCGATAACCATATCGTCCGGGATAGCTGAGGACGGCATTGCAAACTCGTGAGCAATAGGTGTTTCTGGAAAGGCGTACGCAAGTGGCATCGGGTCATAGTACAGCAGGATCTCCTCGTCAGAATCAATCTCACTCCGGTCTTGAGTATAATGCCGGGATGAAGAGCCCTTACCCATGGCAGCTGCAGCACGGGTGCTCCTGGGAAGCTTATCCCAATGATCCGGATCTTCAACATCCGCAACGGTGCGATCCGCCGCGATCTTGATCCGGGAGTTCTCCATGGTTTGGAAGCTGAATTTCTGTATAAACAGCAAAGTCAAGTATTCAGACAAGGAAATATGCCGGTGGAAGAGGTATGTCGGATCAATATGATATGTGTCGGCAAATAGACATGTGTCGGCTTAAGTATCTATGTGCCGGACATGGACTTTATGTATCGGATAAGATGGTTTACCGTTGGGGCGGGCCTATCCCGGCTGTATGGTTCTAGCCCCCAGGCAAAAGTGGCCTGAGAGGACTTGCAGACATCCTTAATCCGGCGCAGAATGTCGGCCGGAGTCAGCTCGTGTGTGGAGTGCCGGGTGGGGTCCATTGGCCCGCTCATCTGACAGATCTTGTGCGACCGGCGCTGCAGAGGGGAGACGCGCCGGCTTATATAGCAGGCCACCAGGTCTTGAGGAGTAAGACCGGCATCCAGGAGCTCGCCCTTAACCCGGTGAAGCGCATTCACCGGCATCACCGAGTTCTTCGGGTTATAGGTCCAGTTCGTCATAGCCAAGGGTGGCTCGTCCACAAATGGCGGCAGGTTGAGCAGATCCTCGTCGGTGGTGTTCTTGACGTAGAAGAAGCTTTTCTGCCACTTCTTGCAAGATTCCAGGAGTTTCACCTTGGGGAAGTCCGAGCCCTTTCGGGACATGATGGTGGCCGCGCCGCAGAGGGTCATGGGGCGGTCCTTCTTTTCCTGGGCCGTCTCCGGCGGGTCGTCCTTGCTCCGGGGCGGCTCTTGGACGACTTGCTTCCGCAGTTGGAAGTACTTCGCCCAGCCTTGAGTAAGGGCCTCTATGCCGGCATAGCCCTCGCAAAAAGCAGCGAAGGCGGAGAGGATCATCACGGCATTGGCCGGGATATGATGAGGTTGAAGATCATAGGTGTTGAGGAAGTCCCGGAAGAAGTCCGATACCGGCAGACCGAAGCCCCGCTCGAAGTGGGCGATGAAGACGACGCGTTCGCCGGGTTCAGTTGCCGGCACAGTTTCTCCCGCTGGTAGCCGGCATGCTACGCCCTCCGGGACTCTCCTGGTGGAGGTGACCCAGGATATGTCGGCCGGAGTAACCTCCGACCCCTCCCAGCCGGAGCGTCCTTGGGCTCGGGCCGAGGTATCTTCCTCCGAGGCCGAGGTAGCCGTCATGCTTGAAGATGCCATCTTAGTGGCCGGGATAAGGCGTGAGAGCCGGAGTCCCGTGATGTTATTCCTATCAAGGCCGGAGAAAAGAGGGAGGTTAGTCTCTCCGGCATACCACTCTCACAGATGTTAGCAGGAATAGAAGATCTACCGAGGCAGTTAAAATCGGAAATAAACAGGGATATAATTTCTGCGGAAGAACACCTGTGAGCTGTTACGAAACACTGCTAGCAATGCTAATCGAAGCAACGAAATATCCAGCAAAGGAACTACCATGGATACAAACCAGTGAGGCTACCGCAGCCTAGTTGCAGAAGAGCAGGGAAAGGAAGAACAGAGGAAGAGGAACTCACCGGAGCTTGGCCTACGGCAATGGAGCGGCGGCGGCAAGTGTGCAGAGGAAGATCCAATCTCCCTGCAAGGCTGCGGGGAGAAGAGGCGGCGGTGGCGTCGTCGACGATGACGCCGGACGTCGGCAAGCGGAGGCGCCGGCGTGCAGGTGGACGACGGCGGCAGCTTCCCTTCTCGATTTCTTGGTCCGGCGGCGAAGCGCAAGGGGCAGAGGATCTGAGGAAGAAGGCACTGTGGCGGGGGTAAAAAGAATAAGTTACCCCCACCCCGTATTTATACCGAGGAGGCCGGTCGTGGGGGTCGTGGGGAGGATAGTGCTCCACTCCCCCGACCGTTTCTGCGGCGAGGCGCCACGTGGCGGCACAGAGTGGGGCAGCGGTTCCTGTAACCGTGCCATGACGCAATGATGGCAAGAAGTAACTGCTGCACTGTGAACCGTCGCATCGTGGGTGACCGTTCGAGGTGGCAGGGCAGTTACAAGTTTCGATGCAAAGCTGTCAGACATGGCTTCTCGAGGAAGACTCGTCTATATGTCGGATTAACTGCCCGATGTATATGTTCCGTCCGGAATACCCTAGGGACCGGCCGGAATAAGTTTTGGAACAGGAACAGAGGCCGGGATATGTGCAGATGTGCCGGCATATAAATCTGATCGCCGGGGCATAATGAAGAAAGGCATGTTGAACCTGTCAAGGCTCCACAGTTATGACTGGGGAACCTCGGCAGCTTCGGGGACTAGTGTCGGGGGGATGACCCCCGGTAGGGTCAAGAGACTAGAAAGACACAAGGCTTATGGTTGACTTTTATGCCGGTTGACCAAGAAAAGGCCTGGCCGGAATATAGGAGCATCGGCCAGGCCGGCATATATGTATATCCCGGCTGGTGTCTGGATATGCCGGTATAGCCGGAATACTAGTATAGGTGTGCCGGCATATACTCAGATATGCCGGCCTAATTATTTTGTGTGTTGTGCAGGAGCAGGGGAGGCCGGATTACCCGACCCTCGTAGGTCGTTGGTCCGGCATATAAGTCCTGGGTATGGCCAACGGTCATATCCGGGATACTTAAGTCAACCAAGGTGTCACATCCCTACAATCAAGGAAGAAAACATCCAAGCATGGTAGCAGAGTAAGATGGCAGGGTGCACAGTGGAGGTTACCTACCCTCACTGTGCACAAGTACGAGCTTACCGCACAGAGGTAAGGCCACAGTTCAAGAGGTACAAGGTACAGGGATATGGCGTCCCATCGAGAGCAATCAGGGGCGAAGTCAAGGGTCTCTGCCATCGCCACCAGCTCCTGTTTGGAGTGTAGCCCTTGTCTTGTGGTCTTGTATGACCGTTGTAACCCTGGCCACCACTATATAAGGTGGCACAGGGAGTCCTAGCAAAAGGTGGGAAGGTGGGTCGCTGGAAGAAGGTTGAAAGGTTGAAGGTAGATTGGTCACACTGTACTCCTACACTTAGCAGTTCATCTTCCTTCTCTAGCAGAGAGCTTGGAAGCACCATTGTGGTGTACTACATCGACCCATATATACAATCAGTAGAGCAGGAGTAGGGGTGTTATCTCCTTACGAGAGCCCCGAACCTGGGTAGATCAGTGTCTCTTTCTGTCGTGCTTTTTAGCTCGTTCCCCTCTCCCGAATCCTCCAGCATCTAGTCCATCCTATGGCATATGTTGTTTCACCACGACGACAGGCCGAGGCCCCTATCTCGGAAATTATAGGCAACAAAGATGCCAGCGGCCGGATAGCAAAGTGGGCAATAGAGCTTTCACCATATACACCACAGTACGATAAGAGGGATACAATCAAGTCCCAGGTCTTGGTGGATTTCTTTATTGACTGGGCCGAGATACAGTATGAGCCACCATTGCCAGATGCCAATTATTGGAGGATGCATTTCGATGGGTCCAAGACAATCCATGGCTTGGGTGCCGGCATAGTTCTCAGTTCACCAAAGAATGACCAGCTGAGATACGTCCTGCAGATTCACTTTGCAGCATCAAATAATGTGGCGGAATATGAGGCACTTGTGCACGGCCTGAAGGTGTCTAAGGACATAGGAATTCGCCGGATTATGTGCTTCGGGGATTCTGACTTAGTGATTCAGCAGTGTTCCGGCATATGGGACGCGCATGATGCTAACATGGCATCATACCGTTTCCTAGTGCAGCAGTTAAGTGGTTACTTTGAAGGTTGTGAGTTCCGGCACGTTCTCCGGGCTCAGAACGATGCAGCCGATGCATTATCCAAGCTGGGGTCTTCCCGAGATTCAATCCCACCCGGCATTTCGCTGGAGCATCTGAGGAAGCCATCGATCAAACCCTCGCCGGAGTCATCCTCCATTTATGTCCCGCCAGGTCCAGACGAAGCAGTTCCAATGGAGATAGATGCCGGAGCCAGGACGGATAACCCGGGGACTGTTTCCTCAGTCCCGGGGACTGGGCCGGCATATGCTGTTAGTACAGTATTCCAGAGCAAAACTAAAGGCAAGGGTAAAATGTGCCAAGAGGTTGTGCCGGTATACCTGGGGACTGCTCCGGCATACCCGGGGACTGATTCTTCAGTCCCGGGGACTTCGCAGCCCATGGAGATCGATTATGTGTCGGTCGAAATGATGGAAATAGATCAGGCGGTGTTCACTGTCAGGGAAGTGCCCTCATGGGCACGTCCTATCTTGAACTTCATGGTGGATGGTCAAGTGCCAGCGGATGAAACCGAGGCCCGCCGGGTTATAAGGAGATCCAAAGCGTATACCATCATCAACAAAGAAATATACAAGAGAAGTACCACCGGAGTATTGCAGAGATGTGTCGAAGCTGCGGAGGGTCTGGAGATGCTCCGGGAAATTCACCAGGGGGAGTGTGGTCACCATGCTTCGTCCAGGGCATTGGTGGCAAAGGTATTCCGGCATGGCTTCTATTGGCCAACGGCACTGCAAGAGGCAGAAAACTTGGTCCGGAAATGTAATGGGTGTCAAAGATATGCCCACCAGATTCATCAGCCGGCATCTGCCCTGAAAACTATCCCAATAACCTGGCCCTTTGCTGTTTGGGGCCTGGATATGGTCGGGGCTTTTAAGCCGGCCAGAGGGAAAATGACCCATATCCTGGTCATGGTGGACAAGTTCACCAAGTGGATTGAAGTGAAGCCCATAAGCAAGTGTGATGGTCACACAGCAGTGAAATTCTTAAAGGATATAATCTTGAGATATGGTGTTCCTCATAGCATCATCACTGACAATGGGTCAAACTTTGCCCAAGGGCCATTTGCCAGATTTTGTGAGGAGGTGGGAATCCGGCTGGACGTTGCGTCGGTTGCCCACCCTTGTGCCAATGGCCAAGTAGAGAGATCGAATGGGCTAGTATTATCCGGCATAAAACCCCGGCTGATAGAGCCCCTGGAGAAAACTCCGGGATGTTGGCTAGATGAGCTGCCAGCAGTGCTGTGGAGTTTAAGAACAACTCCGAATAGATCAATAGGCTACACACCTTTTTTCCTGGTGTATGGAGCAGAAGCTGTGCTTCCAACAGATGTAATACATGATGCACCAAGAATAGTGCTATATACTGAGGAAGAGGCTAAAGAAGCCAGAGAAAATGATGTTGATCTGCTAGAGGAAGCAAGGGAAATAACTCTGTCAAGAACAGCAGTATATCAGCAGAACCTCAGACGCTATCATGCGCAAAAGGTAAATCCAAGGAGATTTCAAGAGGGAGATCTAGTACTCCGGCTAAAGCAAGGAACAGAAGGCCGGCATAAGTTAACTCCTCCATGGGAGGGGCCATTCATTGTGAGCAGAGCTCTGCACAATGATGCCTATTATCTTATAGATGCGCAGGACCCCAAGAAGAATAAGGCGGACAGGTCCGGAGAAGAAACCAAGAGGCCATGGAACATAGCTCTACTGCGCCCCTTTTACTCCTGAGCAACACAATGTATGTATTTCCATATTTTCCTTTGTATGCCGGCGTGTTGTGCCGGCACAAGACTAATGAATGAAATACCGGCATCCCGAAGAAGCCGGGTAACTAGCTCCGAGGTATATTTGTGGTTTATTTACAGTTTTTTGTTATATGCCGGCTGGCTTTATCTGAATGTTTCCTATGTCGGCCTAGTAATGTGTCGGCACCAAAGGCCACTCTTCGATTCAGCTGCTGTCCGAAACCCGGCTTCATGGCTAGCAAGAGTAGATGCCGGAGATTGTCTACACATGGAAAACGGCTAAGGAAATACAAAGCAAGCGAACCGACATTTTCGTTAAAGCTAAAGTTAAAATTTAAAGTATCGGATGATTTGAAGTCTAAGTCTCAAAGTTAAAGTACTGTATGCTCGAGGAAGCAACCTTGAGACTCATACGTCGAAAGCCAAATAAGGTAGACAAGCAGCCATGGTTGTGAAATTGAGAAAACAGGAAAACAACTCGGTGACTTAGCCAAAAGATGATCCGGCATTAATAACAAGCAAACCAAGATAAAACTTGTTCAGGAAGCAAACCAAAGGAAATTAAAACGTATATCTTACAACTGCACCCGACATACCGGGGATCTGATAAAGCTTAAAGTGTTTTTGGTGCAAAGATTCAAGGGGCAGACGTGGGGCCGCTAGCAGGTGGAGCAGTAGCAGTCGAGATGTCGGCCTCAGGTGTGCCGGACCCAGCAGATGGAATGGAGTCGTCGCCTCCGCCCGGGGTAGATGCCTGTTCCGGAGCTTCAGTGTCGGCTTCCTCAGCTTCATCTTCATCTTGGCTGGAGTCGGAACCCTCAGCAGCAGCAGATGTCCCGGCATCGTCATTCTTCTCCGGCTCGCGGATGTCCCGGACGAATTTGTCGGTGTCGGCATAGTCCACATAACTATGGGCCAACTCCTTGCGACGACGGATATGATCCGGATCCGTGGTCCAGATGGATCCTTCGCGCACGGTGCGCAAAGTCTCCAAGTCTGCCTTTTCATACCAAGACAAGAAGTAGCTGAGGGCTTCGTCAGCTCCAACCCTCGCGCCGGAATCTCGCCACTCCCGGAGGCGAACCTTGGCAAGCTGCAGATCGTTGCCGAGGTCGACGGGATCAGTGGGAGTCCTTTGTCCCGGCCAGAGGGTAGAGAATGCCTCCTGGGCGCCGTAGAAGAGCTCTTCAGTGTAAAGGGTCATGGCCTCCTTCCGGGACTGCAGGGCCAGCAGCTGCTCCGACATGTCCCAGTTGGGCGAGTCAACCGGAACACCCCGGTTTTCTCGGTCCAACTGCAAAGCCCTCTCAACGTCAGCGACGGAAGCGGGAAACATGCCTGCAGAATAGAAACAATGTTAGCAAAAGGAAAATATGTCGGCATAGATGCTATGCCGAAAAAGATTACACTATGTCGGAAAGGATAAAAGGGGAAAGGATTTGAAGCTTACGGGCAAGGTCGGCATTCAGCTGTGCAACTGTAACCTCCCATTTGGTGGCCTGCTCCTTCAGGCTATCCAGTTCAGCGTGGGCGTTGGAGGCATCAGTCTCGGAGGTAACAAGCAGGGTCTGGGTTTTCTTCAGTAGGCCCTCCCTCTGTTCCTTTTCGTCCAGCAGCTCGGTGATCCGGCCCTTCAACTGCTCAACCTCGGCCTTGTGACCGGCATCCCGGTCGTCCAGTTGCTTGGCCACATCCACCGAGGACACACAATCCTGGTGGCGTGCCTCCAGTGCAGCCTTCTCATCTGCAAAGATTTCAAGTTAAAAGGATTTGAAGAAAGAAAACAGTGACAAAGAGTAAAGGATTTGAAGTATAAAGTAGCTATCCGGGTAACAGCAGGATCCGGCATACCAGTAAGCTCTTTCACCCTCTTGAGAAGCTCGGTGACTTGCGCTTCGGCACCAGCTGAAGAATGTCGGCACAAGGTTACGTGTCGGCAAGAGTAAGCATTGCAAAGTAAAGAGAGGAAAGATATCCGGCATACAGCAGTATGTCGGCAAAGATTACCTTTCTGGGACAGCTCCTGCTGAAGCTTGCTGTGTGCGTCAGATAGCTTCCGGTGCTCGCACACCAACTCATGGAACATGTCGGCCCGGGTGTTGTTCATGCGCTGCAAAAATGCCGGGATTTGAAATGTCAGCAGAGAAATTTGACATGATAATCAAAGTGAAGATTTTATCAAGTGATCATTCTTTTAAAAGACCCGGCACAGGTGCTGCGCACCTATCCCGGCTCTCGGTGACTAGGATTTGAAGCTCGAATCGAGCTTATATCCCGGTCAAGAGGATTTGAAAGATAATAGAGATGTGAAATTGTTAAAGACCCGGCACAGGTGCTGCGCACCTATCCCGGCCCTCGGTGACTAGGATTTGAAGCTCGGATCGAGCTCATATGTCGGCAGTTAATTCAAAAGAAGCTAGCTAAAGGACTATGAGAAAATCCCGGATGTCCATATCCCGGACAGCCGACATTTTCGGGGACTGGGGATATGTGTGTAAATAGAGAGGACTTACGTTGGTGGCAGAGGCCAACTTGTGAAGTCTGTGCTGGATGCTGAGGAGCTCGCTGGCGATCGGTATGGGCTTCGCTGCCAGGAAGTCGCTTGGGTCGCCACTGGTCTTGGCTTCGGCCAGCTTCTTGCTCCTTGAGTCCGCAGTGTCCATGTTGCTGGCGTCGTTCCATTTGATGCACTGCTCCTTAAGAGAGCCGAGGCTCTGATCACTTTTCGTCGCAAGAGGGACGAGGCCCTCGAGTTCTGGGGTGTCGAAGAAGCTGGTCCGGTACCCCGGCCGGGCTGCTGCCCTGCCAAGATGCAGGGCCAGAGCAGAGCTGGTCCGGGACGCTGCCTTAGGAGGAGCAGTTGCGGCAGATGGTGTGCCGGACTTGGCCGGCTGAATCTTCAACGTGCCGGTCTGGGCCGGTGCAGTGGTCTTGGCCGGGGCAGTGGACTTGGCCGGTGCAGTGGTCTTGGCCGGTGCAGTGGTCTTGGCCGGTGCTGGGGTCTTGTCAGCTGAAGGAGTCTCGGGTGCGGGCTGTTCCGGCGCGGCCGGTGCATCTTGGCCAGCAGAGGCAGGATCCGGAATAGTCCGGACTTCCGGCACTAAAGGGCCTTTACCCTTGATGTCTGCTCCGGCGTTTTCAGTTGGGCCGGCGTCGCCGGTGGGCGCGCCGGAGTCTGGTGCTTCTTGGTGGGCTCCTGTGTCCATGTGGACATCAGGAGCCGGAGGTTCCTGTTGAGCCCCCGAGTCCATGTGGACGTCGGGGGCAGAGGTGTCTTGTTCCGGCGGAGGAACGTCCTTCGCCGGGGAGGAGGTCTTATCGGGCGCAGGCGAGGATGCCGGCGCCGGGGAGCTCGTGTGACTGGCAGAGGGAATGTCGGAGGTAGCAGGGGCAGCGGGCTTGGTAACCTTCGGGTCGCCGCTCAAGCCAGAAGCTTGTTCCGGCTCAAGAGGAGCACTGAAAGAGAGAAAACACCAAGTCAGTAATACAAACAAGAGATATGTCGGAGGAAATGCAAAGAAAAGGAAATTTACCCCGAAGCAACAGGCCTCTGTTTCTTCTGTTTGGGCACGCCGACCTTCTGCCTTTTCGACCTCTGAGGTATGTCGGACAGGGGCTTCACACCTCGCTTCCGGCCGGCACGTCCGCCGGTGGAAGGAGGTCCCTGGTTCAGAGGGGCGGCGTCGATAACCATATCGTCCGGGATAGCTGAGGACGGCATTGCAAACTCGTGAGCAATAGGTGTTTCTGGAAAGGCGTACGCAAGTGGCATCGGGTCATAGTACAGCAGGATCTCCTCGTCAGAATCAATCTCACTCCGGTCTTGAGTATAATGCCGGGATGAAGAGCCCTTACCCATGGCAGCTGCAGCACGGGTGCTCCTGGGAAGCTTATCCCAATGATCCGGATCTTCAACATCCGCAACGGTGCGATCCGCCGCGATCTTGATCCGGGAGTTCTCCATGGTTTGGAAGCTGAATTTCTGTATAAACAGCAAAGTCAAGTATTCAGACAAGGAAATATGCCGGTGGAAGAGGTATGTCGGATCAATATGATATGTGTCGGCAAATAGACATGTGTCGGCTTAAGTATCTATGTGCCGGACATGGACTTTATGTATCGGATAAGATGGTTTACCGTTGGGGCGGGCCTATCCCGGCTGTATGGTTCTAGCCCCCAGGCAAAAGTGGCCTGAGAGGACTTGCAGACATCCTTAATCCGGCGCAGAATGTCGGCCGGAGTCAGCTCGTGTGTGGAGTGCCGGGTGGGGTCCATTGGCCCGCTCATCTGACAGATCTTGTGCGACCGGCGCTGCAGAGGGGAGACGCGCCGGCTTATATAGCAGGCCACCAGGTCTTGAGGAGTAAGACCGGCATCCAGGAGCTCGCCCTTAACCCGGTGAAGCGCATTCACCGGCATCACCGAGTTCTTCGGGTTATAGGTCCAGTTCGTCATGGCCAAGGGTGGCTCGTCCACAAATGGCGGCAGGTTGAGCAGATCCTCGTCGGTGGTGTTCTTGACGTAGAAGAAGCTTTTCTGCCACTTCTTGCAAGATTCCAGGAGTTCCACCTTGGGGAAGTCCGAGCCCTTTCGGGACATGATGGTGGCCGCGCCGCAGAGGGTCATGGGGCGGTCCTTCTTTTCCTGGGCCGTCTCCGGCGGGTCGTCCTTGCTCCGGGGCGGCTCTTGGACGACTTGCTTCCGCAGTTGGAAGTACTTCGCCCAGCCTTGAGTAAGGGCCTCTATGCCGGCATAGCCCTCGCAAAAAGCAGCGAAGGCGGAGAGGATCATCACGGCATTGGCCGGGATATGATGAGGTTGAAGATCATAGGTGTTGAGGAAGTCCCGGAAGAAGTCCGATACCGGCAGACCGAAGCCCCGCTCGAAGTGGGCGATGAAGACGACGCGTTTGCCAGGTTCAGGTGCCGGCACAGTTTCTCCTGCTGGTAGCTGGCATGCTACGCCCTCCGGGACTCTCCTGGTGGAGGTGACCCAGGATATGTCGGCCGGAGTAACCTCCGACCCCTCCCAGCCGGAGCGTCCTTGGGCTCGGGCCGAGGTATCTTCCTCAGAGGCCGAGGTAGCCGTCATGCTTGAAGATGCCATCTTAGTGGCTGGGATAAGGCGTGAGAGCCGGAGTCCCGTGATGTTATTCCTATCAAGGCCGGAGAAAAGAGGGAGGTTAGTCTCTCCGGCATACCACTCTCACAGATGTTAGCAGGAATAGAAGATCTATCGAGGCAGTTAAAATCGGAAATAATCAGGGATATAATTTCTGCGGAAGAACACCTGTGAGCTGTTACGAAACACTGCTAGCAATGCTAATCGAAGCAACGAAATATCCAGCAAAGGAACTACCATGGATACAAACCAGTGAGGCTACCGCAGCCTAGTTGCAGAAGAGCAGGGAAAGGAAGAACAGAGGAAGAGGAACTCACCGGAGCTTGGCCTACGGCAATGGAGCGGCGGCGGCAAGTGTGCAGAGGAAGATCCAATCTCCCTGCAAGACTGCGGGGAGAAGAGGCGGCGGTGGCGTCGTCGACGATGACGCCGGACGTCGGCGAGCGGAGGCGCCGGCGGGCAGGTGGACGACGGCGGCAGCTTCCCTTCTCGGTTTCTTGGTCCGGCGGCGAAGCGCGAGGGGCAGAGGATCTGAGGAAGAAGGCACTGTGGCGGGGGTAAAAAGAATAAGTTACCCCCACCCCGTATTTATACCGAGGAGGCCGGTCGTGGGGGTCGTGGGGAGGATAGTGCTCGACTCCCCCGACCGTTTCTGCGGCGAGGCGCCACGTGGCGGCACAGAGTGGGGCGGCGGTTCCTGTAACCGTGCCATGACGCAATGATGGCAAGAAGTAACTGCTGCACTGTGAACCGTCGCATCGTGGGTGACCGTTCGAGGTGGCAGGGCAGTTACAAGTTTCGATGCAAAGCTGTCAGACATGGCTTCTCGAGGAAGACTCGTCTATATGTCGGATTAACTGCCCGATGTATATGTTCCGTCCGGAATACCCTAGGGACCGGCCGGAATAAGTTTTGGAACAGGAACAGAGGCCGGGATATGTGCAGATGTGCCGGCATATAAATCTGATCGCCGGGGCATAATGAAGAAAGGTATGTTGAACCTGTCAAGGCTCCACAGTTATGACTGGGGAACCACGGCAGCTTCGGGGACTAGTGTCGGGGGGATGACCCCCGGTAGGGTCAAGAGAGTAGAAAGACACAAGGTCTATGATTGACTTTATGCCGGGTTATCGAGGAAGGGCCTGGCCGGAATATAAGTGCATCGGCCAGGCCGGCATATAATGTGTATCCCGACTGATACTTGGATATGCCGGCATAGCCGGAATACTTATAAAAGTGTGCCGGCATATACTTAGATATGCCGGCCTAACCATTTTGTGTGTTGTGCAGGAGCAGGGGAGGCCGGATTACCCGACCCTCGTAGGTCGTTGGTCCGGCATATAAGTCCTGGGTATGGCCAACGGTCATATCCGGGATACTTAAGTCAACCAAGGTGTCACATCCCTACAATCAAGGAAGAAAACATCCAAGCATGGTAGCAGAGTAAGATGGCAGGGTGCACAGTGGAGGTTACCTACCCTCACTGTGCACAAGTACGAGCTTACCGCACAGAGGTAAGGCCACAGTTCAAGAGGTACAAGGTACAGCAAGGGGAGTCCCATCGAGAGCAATCAGGGAGAAAGTCGTGGGCGTCTGCCCTCGACAGTAAGTCCTGTTTGGAGTGTAGTTGGTGTCTCCTGGTCTTCTATGACCGTTGTAACCCTGGCCACCACTATATAAGGTGGCATAGGGAGCCCTGGTAAAGGGTGGTTCGCTGGAAGAAGGTTGGAAGGTTGAAGGTAGATTGATCACACTGTACTCCTACACTTAGCAGTTCATCTTCCTTCTCTAGCAGAGAGCTTGGAAGCACCATTGTGGTGTACTACATCGACCCATATATACAATCAGTAGAGCAGGAGTAGGGGTGTTATCTCCTTACGAGAGCCCCGAACCTGGGTAGATCAGTGTCTCTTTCTGTCGTGCTTTTTAGCTCGTTCCCCTCTCCCGAATCCTCCAGCATCTAGTTCGGCCCCCATTTAAGCCATCCTATGGCATATGTTGTTTCACCACGACGACACCGCTACCAGGAGGTGCATAAATCCCGAAGGTGCTGTTTTTAGCGGACCCACCATGTCCAGCCCCCAAACTGCAAAAGGCCAAGTTATAGGAATCATATGCAGTGCTGTGGCGGGCATATGGGTCTGCTTGGAGTACATCTGGCAACCGTGGCAGAGCTCTACAATACGGTCTGCATCTGCCTTGGCTATTGGCCAGTAGAATCCATGGCGGAATGCTTTAGCTACTAGGGATCTGGCGGCGGCGTGATGCCCACATTCGCCTTCGTGCATCTCTCTTAGTATTTCTATTCCATCCACTTGGGATATGCACTTCATGAAAACTCCCGAGGTTCTTCGTTTGTAGAGCTGGCCATCTATGATGGTGTACGCTTTGGCTCTATGCTCGATTTGTCTTTTTTGGACTTCGTCTTCGGGTAGCTTCTTGTTCGTCAGAAATTCTAGGTAGGGCTCTGCCCATGGCGGATTGCTGGGCAAAACCGCCATGACGGGGGAGCTTGCTAGTTCCGGATTTTCTGGATCCACCATCTTTACCGATGGTACACGCAGATGCTCGAGGAATACTCCTGGCGGAACTGCCTTACGGCTAGATCCTAGTTTGGACAAGGTATCGGCCACCATGTTGTCTTCTCGTCGCACGTGTTTTATGTCGTAGCCGAGGAAACTTTTGGCCATCTCATCCACTTCGTCTCTATACGCCGCCATAACTTCGTTCCGAGCTTTGTATGTGCCAGCCACCTGCTGAGCCACAAGGTCAGAGTCTCCACATCACATGATGTGTTGTACGCCGATCTCCTTTGCGACACGTAGCCCGTGCAGTAAGGCTTCATATTCCGCGATGTTGTTGGTGGTGGGGAAGTGGATCTGGAGAACATAGCTTAGCTCATCTCCCTTGGGAGATTTGAGTGTCACTCCAGCCCCCGAGCCATGTAGCAACTTTGAGCCATCAAAGTGCATCACCCAATGCTCTCGTTCTGGGACGGGCGTAGTTTCCTGCGCTTCCTTCCAATCCGCCATAAATTCCGCCAGAGCCTAAGACTTGATGGCGGTGCGAGGCTTATAGTCGATGTCGAAAGAGGCCAATTCAATGCCCCACTTCGTAACTCGTCCTGTTGCGTCGCTGTTGTTGATGATGTCCTTTAGTGGGGCTTTGCTAACCACTGTGATCTTATGGTCATAGAAGTAATGCCTCAACTTACGAGAAGCTAGGAAAACTCGGTATGCCAATTTTTGGTAGTGAGGGTAGCGCTGCTTGGATTCCGGCAGGACCTCGCTGACATAGTAGACTGGTCGCTGTACACCATACTCCTGCGCTTCTTCCTTACATTCTACCGCCATGACGATGCTGACCACCCTGTTAGTTGCCGCCATGTATAGTAACATGGGTTCCTGGTCTTCGGGAGCCGCTAGGACTGGTGCAGTGGATAACACTCTCTTCAGATCCTTAAGTGCAGCGTCTGCCTCGTCGGTCCAGACGAATTCGTCTGATTTCTTCATCAGCTTGTAGAGTGGCAAAGCCTTCTCGCCAAGACGACTGATGAACCTGCTCACTGCTGCCACACATCCTATGAGTCGCTGTACATCTTTGAGATCTATGGGCCGGGAAATGTCGAGGATTGCCTTGATCTTCTCCGGGTTAACCTCAATTCCGCGGTGGGAGACGATGAATCCTAGAAGTTGTCCAGCTGGCACCCCGAAGACACACTTCGTGGGGTTAAGCATCATGTTGTACTTCCTAAGATTGTCAAAGGTCTCTTGCAAATCCGCTATAAGGCCATCTTGCTTTTTAGACATAACCGCTATGTCGTCCACGTATGCGTGGATATTTCGTCTGATTTGATCCACCAGGCACTTTTGCATAGTGCGCTGATACGTTGCTCCTGCGTTTTTCAGACCGAATGGCATTGTGACGTAGCAATATGTGCCATAAGGTGTTACAAACGACGTAGCGAGCTGATCGGACTTTTTCATCTTGACCTGGTGGTATTCTGAGTAGGCATCTAAGAAACACAGCAGCTCCGATCCCGCCGTCGAGTCAATGACTTGGTCAATGCGAGGCAAGGGAAAAGGGTCCTTTGGACACGCTTTGTTCAGGCCAGTGTAATCTACACACATGCGCAGAACTTTTGTGTTTTTCTTAGGAACTAGCACCGGATTCGCCACCCATTTAGTATGGATCACTTCCTTGATGAAGCCTGCTTTCAACAGCTTGGAAATCTCCTTTGCTATGGCGTGGCGCTTTTTATCTCCGAAGCGTCTCATGGCTTGTCTTACTGGCTTGGAGCCAGGAATTATCTGCAGAGCGTGCTCAGCGAGTTCCCTGGGTACACCCGTCATGTCAGATGGCTGCCATGCAAAGATGTCCCGGTTCTCATGGAGGAACTCGACGAGCGCGCTTTCCTATTTGGGGGATAAGTTTGTCCCAATGGAGGTGGTCTTGGCGGCATCGCCAGCGACAAGTTCCACCTGTTTTGTGTCGACTGTAGGCTTAAAGGTGGGCGGGGAGGCGGAAATTTCCTGCTTTGATGCCGGCATCTCCGCGGGGTCCGTGGCGGCGTGGATTTCTTTGAACTCCTCACCGAAGAATACTGCTTCCGCGAAGGCGGCTTCTCCTTCCTCGCACTCCTTTGCCTTTCTGAAACTGCCATAAATGGTAATTATGCCATCCGGGCCTGGCATCTTCAGCTGATTGTAGATGTAACATGGCCTGGCATGGAAGCTGTGGAAGGCAGGGCGACCGAAGATCACGTGGTATGTGCTTTTGAACGGGACTACCTCAAAGGTTATAGGCTCTTCACGGTAATTTTCCTCGCTACCGAAGGCAACCTTGAGTGTGACGGACCCGAGGGACTTGGCTTGGCGACCAGGAACCACCCCATAAAAGGTGACCGCGCTATGGCGGAGTTGGGTCTTGGTAAGGCCGAGCTTCGTCAAAGTTTCCACGTACATGATGTTCAGACTACTGCCGCCATCCATTAAGCATTTGGAGAACTCATAGCCATGGATTACAGGGCATACCACCATGGCGTAATATCCATCTGGGATGTGCTCTGGATGATCATCGCGGCTCCAGTGCACCGGTACTTCGGACCATCGGACGTACTGGCGGATTTTTGGCACGGTGGCATTGAGGGAGCGCATAGCAGCTCTCCGTGCCTTGGCCGTGGGGGGTCCAAGAAATGTGTGAAAGGCACCTTTTTTGTCCTTGATTGGGTTGCCCTTGCTAGCGCCACCCTCTGCCTTTTTGGCGGGTTTGGACACAGGGTCTTCGTCCATGTCACTGCCATCCCTGGACTCCTTGTCTTTGTCCACTTTCCCTTTGCTACGAGGCCATTGACGCCGGCTGCGCTTGAAGCCAGCTTCTTGATCCGCCTTGAGGTCGTTGACAAACTTGCAGTTTCGGTTGGTATGGTTGCACTTTCTTGAAGCGTCGCGATGGGCGAAACATGGCATATTGCGGTATTCGTCGTAAGACACGGGGGCAGATGGCGCCGAAGCAGGAGTTGCAGAACTCCACAGCTGGCCACCGCTAGTACCGCGTCCTCTTCCGCGCTGGCCGCTTTGGCTCTTGTCAGCGAAGGTTGTGGCCACCATATCCGGAGCCTGCTGCTCTTCTGGCGGATTCTTCCGTTTGTTGCTGCTATTCCGCTTTCCAGTGTTCTGGATGGCGGAAGCCTTCAGAGATTCGCGGGCGTCGTCGTCGGCGGCCGCATAGTTGCTTGCGATGGTGATCATGGAATTTAGGGTCAGTTTCCCTTCATTCCTTTCCCGCAACAGGCGATGGCGGAGCAGTTGGCGTCTCTCCAAACTGTCAATAAACGCGAGGATGGTGGATTCGTTAGTAACCCCTTCGCAGGAGTTCTTCATATCTAGCCATCGCGCGAGGAAAGTTCGGGAGGTCTCGTCATCGGCCCGTCGGTACCGTTGGAGGTCACCAATGTTATGGGGTCTTTTGTAAGTCCCCTCAAAATTTTCGGTGAACGCAGTTTGCATATCAAACCAGGTTTGGATGGAGTTTTATGCCAAGTCATTGATCCACTGCCTCGCAGTACCGGATAGCATCAGGGGCAAATAGCGGACAGCAACGTTGGGTGATCCCCCAGTGAACTATACTGCGTTGAAGTAGTCTTGTAGCCAAGTTAAAGGCCTATCGACTCCATTGTACTGGCGCATATTTTTCTCGATCTTGAACCCATGCGGGATGGGCTCATCGCGAATCCGTTGTCTAAAGCACTTTGGGCCGAGGAAGAAGGCTGTTTGAGACTTGGCAATCTCGTTTAGATGGGTACGAGCATCGTAGGGCTTCTGGTGCGGTGGATCCTTGCGAGAGTTGCGTGACCTTGCTGGTCCGCCACCACCACCGCCGCCGCCATGGGGGCTCCCTGGTGGGGATGGCGAAGGGTCACATCGTCGTTTACTCTCGCCGTCCTGCGACTGATCTTTGCAGCTACGACGGCTTCCTTCCGTTCTTCGTGGAGATGGATGGTCGTCATGGCGGCGGGAGCCTTGCCCTTTGTCATCGTGGTGGCGAGTGGAACGATGCTTGTCCTTGTCACCGCCATGGTGTGCGCCATCGTCATGGCGAGATTGGTCCCTTCTCTTGGATCCGCCATCTCTGCTGGCTTCCTGTCGTGGTGGATCGTCTCTGCGTCCAGCGTCACGGCTTCGTCCTCGCTTGCCATCATTGTCGCGTATGACAATCCCTCCCTTTGGGACTTCGAACATCTTGTACTTTGGTGGCGGCATGTTGGTCTTATGGCGAGGGGCAGCATTGTCTTGGTGGTATCCATAGGCAGGGTAGTTCTTGTGGGGTGGCGATGGATTTCTCTGTGGGCCTTTGCCATTCGGTTTGTCATCGGAGGATATTGGGATGGCGTTCGCCCGGTTCCGAGCTTCTCTTCTTCGGATTTCTGAGGATCCGGTATGAGATTCGTTATCAGGGCGCGTACCATGGTTGCCAGCCCCCCGAGCCTTAGAGGCAGTGCTGGACCTGCATAGCGCGGGATCAGATTCGAGCCGTCGTGACGACGCAGCCTTCTCCTGCTGCACTAATGCTTTGGTCATCGGTTTCACCGCCGTTTCTAGGGCTGCTGGGCTCTTGTTATGCTCCAATAGCTCCTTTGCAGCCACGATATTTTCAATGGGCGTAGCCCTGACTTCATCGCGGTTTTTATCCACGTATGGCGGATTCTTGATGTACATCTTGGCCAGAGTTTCCGCTGTTGGTACGGTGAACTCAAGGTTTCGTACCAACTGCGGGTCGCCTCCCTCGGTTATCTGGTTCTGGATGAGAGTAACATACTTCTCTTCCATGTTCCTTGCGCGCTTCAGCGTGTCTTGAGCTTTAGCAATGTCGCCATCAAGCTGCTGGCCCATCTTCTCGACTCGCTTTGCTTCCTTGAGGAGTGCTCACCTCTTCTTCTCGAGATCGTTCACATCTCTGACATAGTCAGGGGTGATTGGATCTGCTAGAGTTCCATAGACGACCTTATCCAGTGGGGTCGTGAAGTCTTCTGGGTGCTGGTCTTTGGGGATGGCGGGTTGCAGAGGCCTGGGTCCGCAGTGGATCTCAGGAAGTTGCTCCGTGGCGGGATCGGCGGCTGGTGGCGGGTTGCCCTGCTCTTTGCCGGCATCTCCGTCGTGGACTGCCTGAGATGGTGGATCACCAATTGTCTGCCCAGCATCATCTCCTTTATTGGTTACGAACACCTGCTTGGCAGCTGCTTGCTGTTCTTCAAGTGCCTGCTGCACTAATTCCGCCTCAATTCTTCTCATGGCGGCGTCATAATGGTCAGAATCATAGCCCTTGCTATCCCAGTCATCCGATTCACCACTTTCGTTAAGTGCCTCAAGGATGGATTCACCTGGGCTATCATCTCCATTGGAGGTAGATCCCGAAGTGATGCCTGCGAACGCAACAAAGCAGTACCGAGGTGTCTCTAACGCTAGATTACTCATAGCGGATTCACAACGGTCTTCCACCACTTCCTCTACCTCTAGGGCGGGCTGGGTGGGATTATTTTTCAGATCCAATCTGGGCAACTTGGAAAGTTCCAGGTCAGATGAGTCCTCCTCCGTCTCCAGCTTGAAAGCGGTCCGTTTGGGGATTTCAGCCATACCGATCCACCGGAAATTGGTTTCCGTAGCGGGGGTAGGGTTTGTCTCTCCAATGAAGATATGGATATCTCCAATCGGGAGGATGGTGAATCGAGCAGGGTCTTCTCTAGCCGGCACCTAGAGGTTATCCGCTGGGACGATGGGGAGGCCGGAATAGTAGAGGACGCGCCCGATGGCGACGGTGTCGCCGATGCCTGCGAAGGTGGATCCCGCCTGGATCCGCGCTCCAGACACGCTTTGCCCACGGTGGGTGCCAACTGTCATGGTTTCGTCAACAGATCTGCCATAGAGGTAGGGGTATGGCAGTTTGTGGAAGGGGGTGAACACAGAGGAGCGATCCGGGACGGTGGTAGCACGAGTTTACCCAGCTTCAGATCCCGCGACGGTGGCGAGATCCTACGTGCTGCTATAATTCACTATATGGCAACAAGTGCTCGATTACAATGATGAGGTTGGCTGTTTCGCTATGCGATTGGCCGTATGATTGGAACGTGCCTCAAGGGCTACTCCACGCCGGGCTTATAAAGGCGCCTGGCGTAGGCTTCACGTTGGTACCGGAGCGGATACAACTTGGAGTCCTAGACTAAGTCCTATGCGTGTACTACAAGGTAACCCGCCATGGGCCGTCTCCAGACCCGCCATGGGCCTGTCGTCAGTGGTCCGCCATGGGCCTGTTTCCGGATCTGCCATGGACCTTTCTAAGGATCCGCCATAAGCACCTGCGTCCAGTACCGCCGTGGCAACTTCAGCAACTGGGCCGCCCGGTATGGCGAATCCGCCATACCACCCCTGATGGGCCACCCTGGCTTGCTAATTTAGGACTATGTCGCTGGTATTACTATTTGGTATATCCCCAACAGAGTAGGTGTCCACATACTCCTCGTTCGCCAGTAAGTAGTCGCCGATCTTGTGAAGTGGTCCGTCAGCCATGAGAGAGGCCCAGTTCACGGAGGCGCCATGCTTGGATGCGCCGCCCTCGGAGGCGACGGCCTCGGATGCGACAGGCTCGGCAGCGACGGGCTCAGATGCGACGGGCTCGGAGGCGATGGGCTCGAAGGTGATGGGCTCGGGGGCGATGGCCGCCGGCACATTCTTCTTCTCCATCGCCGGCAGGGGAGCGCGCGTAGGGTGGTTGGGGTGTTTTCCTTCGATTTGGAGAAGTTGATGGGATGTGAGAGACGTGGTTGCGTGCGTGAGTGGGAATGAGACTGTGTGGAGAGGGAGGGAGAGAGGGGCTCTGTACAGGCAAAGTGACGGTTGGTCTCGGCAGTTTCTCAAAAAAACTAGACGTTTGGTCTCAACACGTGTACCGCCTAACCACTGCGCACCGTGACACGCGTCTGTGGTATTGCACGTCTGCACACATGTACTCAGTTCTACCCTCGAGTCTTACACTGGAAAAATATCTGTACTCCGTTTTCCCCTCGAGTACTAATACTGGCTAGTGCAATATACTCAGTTTTACCGTCAAGTGGCTGGTCAACAGAGAGTCAACAAATGGGATTAAGCTATCTAATTGAGTCATTTCATGCGCAAAAAAATTCAAAAAAATAAAATCATAGTGCCTCCTACTCATGGAGTCTTGTTACACAACCTGCCACGTAGGAAATCATAACAATCATATATAAATCAAGTTTTACCACAAATGGCCACTTCTCAAATCACTAGTAGCTATGAAGGTTCATGGCTTTCCACTCAAACCCCTTCTCAAAACATCTATACCTAAAACATAGTTTGTCTGAATGAGGCCATAATTTTCACACTTATGTATATTTAAATTGCTAATACTTTGAGGTAGGCCAACCTGGGTTTCATTATACAAAACATGTGTTTTTATTTTTCTAAATCTCTTATTTGAATTCCTTAGCCTGTTTACTATTTATTTGCCCTTGGATCCTTGATATTACTCAGTTTTACCCTATCCCTTCTCACAGAAGCCCAAACTTGGCCTAATTGGTCAAGCTGTTGTCACACGGATCGTGCCCACCTACCGTCGATCCTATGATCTAACGGGCAGGATAACCCCTCTTTCTCTCTCATCATGGCCACCCTCTCTCTATCTGTCGGTGGCAAACTACTACCCCTCTATGTATGCTAAATAACGAGTTTGCCACTGGATTCAACAAGTTTGGTAATCACGAATTTCTTGTAGGCATTACTTTTCACGGTAAAATGATAAACTATCACGAATTTCCATTTCTTTTAGGCATTACTTTTCATGGTAAAATGATAAACTATCACAAATTTCCATTTCTTGTAGGCATTACTTTTCACGGTAAAATGATAAACTATCACGAATTTCCATTTCTTTTAGGCATTACTTTTCACGGTAAAATAATAAACTATCATGAATTTCCATTTCTGTCAAGATAGTCCGCATTACTTTTTTGTTGAGATATAAACCCCCATAACAGTCATGTCCTCCTTAATTTATTGTGTAAACCCCTCAACGGTCATCTCTACCTTAATTTATGGTGTAAACCCCACAACGGTCATCTCTCCCTTATAAACCCCCACAACGGCCATCCCTCATATCATTAGGTTCTGCCTCTCTCTTCTTCGTTCACATACACTTGATCCATTGCCATGGCTTCCATGTCTCGGACGCCGACCAGAAGGGGAAGGGGAAGGGGAAGGGGAAGGGGAAGAGGAAGGGGCGGCCGGGGTGGTGGATCATCATCATTGCCACCACCACCGTCAACACTACCATTGATCATAGAGGAGTTCTTCATCGTCATCTATGAAGACCCTTTGGCCAAGAAGATACGTACGTGTTCCCACATATATGATGCATGTGATTAATTATGTGCATGTTCTAAAAAACCTTTAATTTCAAATGATCGGCGCTCAATCTCTTTGCAGGCACTCCCAAAAAAGTTTGCGGACTATCTTGACGGCCAGGAGCCCGCTAAGGTGTATCTGTGAGCAGCTGACTGCGGTCCTCGTCTCTGGACCATGGAGGTCCTATTTGACGGACAAGACCGGATGTACCTCGACAAGGGCTGGGAGAATTTCGCCATCGCGTATGGTGTGGATTTTGGCTGCTTCCTACACTTCAAATATGAAGGCGATGATGTGCTCACAGTGAAGGTGTTCGACGGAACAATGTGCAGAAAGTACTACTACACGGACGACGAAGATACTAACGATGAAAGCGACGACGATGTGAAGCCATGCATCCATCCCCTTTAGATAAAAGGATTATGACCAAGAATATATATGTAGCTTCATATGCATCGATTTAGAGATCTAGCTATTTTCTATATATTATGCATGTAAAAATAATATCACAATTTCCACCATGATTCGAGCACCATAGCCTCCAAACGATGCCGATGCCGATATCGGCATGGTCAGAACGGCTATGCTCGCCGCCACTGCTAGGTCTCTGTCGGAATGCACCCTCAATCCCATCCCCTCATTCGATCACTGACACACCAGAGATACCGCCGAGGCCAATGACGAACGTACATGCTGATACCAATGCCGAACATGCACGCCGCTGTGGGCACGGCCACGCCGCCCCGCTATGCTGGACGCCATAGACCACCGTGAGGTCTTTCCCTTCGCCACCACACTCCCCTAGCACCTATCTATACACGCCAGAAAGGAGGGACACTAGTTTTCTCTACATTGCTCGTGTTTGTGTCTGACACTGTCAGTCAAAGTGTTGAGGCCATCGTCGATGTCCTCGACCATTTCTTCTCTTCTTTGCATGGTTAAACGCGTCTAGTTCATATCTATCTAATGTGTCTGGTCTCGCCTCATGCAGTTCTTTGTGGACGTCGATCTCATCTCGGCACCCCGCAGGCCACCTCCTCTGTGCCATCGCTGTAGAGCTCCGTTTAAAAATCTAATCCTACCCGTGTATTGCCCCTTGTATCAGCATCATGGCCCCACTTGTCATTCGATATACCGAAGCCCCACTTGTCTGCATTTTGGTCAGGGATACGGCGATGCTTACGGTCAAACAAAGATGGATGGTCTGACGTGTCTTTGCGGGCTCTACGTGGCCCCACTAGTCAGCAGATAACCGACAAAGTTGTTGATCCGTCGGGAAATCGGCCGTTCCAGCACTTGTGAGGGTTTCAGACAAGGGCTTGGACAAAACTGAGGAAAAACTAAGGAGCTGGAGAAAACTGAGTACAACTAAGGACCCGAGGGCACGAAAATAGAAATCCCTATATTTTATCGGTCCTTTGTATATCCATATTTCGCTTTCTTTATTGTTCTCGCTCTTATTTCTTCTTTCCAAAACACAAAAAGATCAAAAATATTTTCGTTGTTTCTCTTTGTTTGCCCTTTTAGTTTTCTAGCTTTGGTTTGCTTTACTTGCTATTTTCGGTTTGATATTTGAAAAATCCAAAAATATTTTGCTTTGTTTGCTATTTCCTTCTGTTCTTGTTTCAAAAAAATCGAAAACCCAAAAATATTTGTTGTTCTTCTTCGGTTTTATAAAGTTTGTTACAGAGTTTAGTATCACGTGACTCCATTTGAGCTTGGTATTCACTTCATATTATTCAAGTCACATAAGTGAAAGGCAATAATGATGACAGATGATAATCTGAGATGCGGTAAGAGGCTGGTATGAACTCTATTTGTTTTCATTTTTGTACATATACTCATCTATGTGGACATGCTTAGTCGGTTCATGTAAGGTATATGTTATCTAATGGATGCTTTGTAGTTCTTGCTCTCATATGATTAGTTCCAATTTACTAATAGTTTATAGCATGTCATGAAGACGCTTGCTTGCATTGTTTTATTCATAATATGGTATGTTATTGTGGTATCCACTGATACGTCTCAAACGTATCTATAATTTTTGATGCTCCATGCTTGTTTTTACACCATTTGCCTTGTATTTTGTTACACTTCGTGGTGGTTTTATGCGATTTCCGGAACTAACCTATTGACAAGATTGATGGGTTCGTAACATAGAAAACAAAAATTTTCCTACGCAAGAACACATTTTCTAGCCAAGATACTCTATGAGGTGGTAGCAACGGAGACTAACCCTCGACGACCGTAAGCGGGGATTATGTTCCCGCACAAACGTTGACGATGGAGAGTCGATGTAGACGCACGTAGTCGACATAGTTGTTCACTTGACATAGTCGACGTAGTGGTTCACTTGATGATCATAAGATTGTGTACACGGCGCCACAAGTGGCAGCGCCCCCGTGCTCGGTCACATGTACAGCTCGACGTCGACTCCTCCACGCCCTCGGTCCAGCGGGGCAGCGGAAGAAGGGGTCCGCCGGACACTCCACCACACACTTCTCCAAGTGTATGAACTACGGACTACAATTCCGGCAGAGCTTCGCTAAGCAGAGACGGAAATTGGGCAGCAACTATGCGAGGGAGGGGAGGATCAAGAAGTGTGTGACAAGGAGGAGATGGAGGGGGTTTTATAGGGGAGGAGGGGGCAGCCCCCAAGGGGGGTGCGCCGGCCCCAAGGAGGTGCTCCTCCTCCTCATCATGGTGGTAACCTCCCTCTTCATTCCCTTCATGGTGGTAACCCCCTCATCAACATGAGGTAATCCCCATTTTAATGCATGACATTGATGTCTACACACGCTTCTGTTCTTGTAGACAGTGTTGGGCCTCCAAGTGCAGAGGTTTGTAGAGCAGCAGCAAGTTTCCCTTAAGTGGATCACCCAAGGTTTATCGAACTCAGGGAGGAAGAGGTCAAAGCTATCCCTCTCAAGCAACCCTGCAATTACGATACAGAAAGTCTCTTGTGTCCCCAACACACCCAATACACTTGTCAGATGTATAGGTGCACTAGTTCGGCGAAGAGATAGTGAAATACAAGCGGTATAGATGATTATAAGTAGTAAATGCAATCTGGAATAAAAATCGCTGCGAGCAAACATGTAACAAAACAGGAAGTAAACGGTGTGCAATGCTTGGAAACAAGGCCTAGGGATCATACTTTCACTAGTGGACACACTCCCAACAAATATAACATGATTGAACAAATAAATAACTTCCCTTCACTATGGTACTCTGAATTACTCTCCTATTGAATAACACTAATCATTGCGTAGGGCTACGAAGCACTCCTCAAAGTTTATCAAGTACTTGACAAACACCACTCATAGAGATATCCAAATCAGATCACAATTCAAGATAGATATTATTGCAACTTAGACCAAGTACTAACACGGTGCACACACTGTCAACATTACACCATGAAAGGAGGAATAGATCACTTCAATACTATCATAGTAATAATTATTCTCATAATCCTTAAGAGATCGCAATCGCAGCCTAGACCAAGTACCACCATGATGCACGCACTGTCACCGTTACACCATGGCAGGAGGAATAGATTACTTTAATAACACCACTAGAGTACACATAATATCTGAATAATAACATCTACTTGTTCAACATGATACAAAGCTCACGATCACATAAAGATCACATCATGGGAGAGAGAGGTGAACCACATAGCTACCGGTAGAGCCCTCAGCCCTGGGGATGAACTACTCCCTCCTCATCATAGGAGACAGCAAGGTTGATGGAGATGGCGGTGAGGTCGATGGAGACGGCGGAGACGGCGATGGAGACCGATGGAGATGGCTCCGGGGGCACTTCCCCATCCCGGCAGGGTGCCGGAACAGAGACTTCTGTCCCCCGAAATTCGTCGGTGGCGGCGGCGGAACTGCAGAACTCTTTCTGGAAAATTGCTGACCCCCTTAGGGTTTTCCGTCCCGAGGCTTCTTATAGGCGAAGGGGCGTCGTCAGGAGTGGCCCCAGGCCTCCTCACACCTAGGCGGCGCGGCCAGGGGCTGGCCCGCGCGAGCCTAGTGTGAGGCTGGCCTGTGGCCCCTCTCCTTCGCCTCTTCGAATCTCTGGAAGCTTCCGAGAAAAATAAGACTTCAGGAACTTGTTTCGTCCAATTCCGAGAATATTTCCTGTGTAGCTTTTCTGAAACCCAAAAACAGCAGAAAATAGGGAACTGGCACTGTGGCATCTTGTCAATAGGTTAGTTCTAGCAATCGCATAAAAACGCCACGAAGTGTAATGAAACACAAGGCAAATGGTGTAAAAACAAGCATGGAGCATCAAAAATTATAGATACGTTTGAGACATATCAAGCATCCCCAAGCTTAACTCCTGCTCGTCCTCGAGTAGGTAAGTGATAACAAAAGAAATAATTTTTGAGGTGACATGCACCTACACAATCTTGATCATATATGTAAGCATTGTGAGCTGGGATCATAAGAACTTAAAACATGGGTATGAAAGATATAATCTTGACAATAAGAACTTAGCAACCATGTTATAAACATGCAAATGAACACAAACAAAAGATCATGAAAATAAAACAATGAAAGTCAAACGTGTGTTCAAATCATAAGGAAAAACATACAAGTGGTTCTCAGCTTGTCCTTCGTGGAGAGCAAAACATAAATGCATAGGACACCTTCAAGTTTAAGAGGGTGACTAGATACAAGTAATTTAAGAACAAGTGAAACCATGATCATGAATCAATCAATGAAAACTTTGGGACAATGCACATTATACTCAGAATGACAACTATGCTCTCTTAGACGGTGCATAAAGGTAGAAGGTGGTGACTCACCATAAAAGTAAAAAGAAAGGCCCTTCGCAGAGGGAAGCAGTGATTAAACATGTGCTAGAGCTTTTTATTTGTAAAACAGAGAGATAAAAATTGGTTTTGAGAGGTGATTGTTTTGTCCACAACTGGCAATGGGGTTCTTACTATCTTCCATACAAAAATGAAGCAAGTTTTTAAGAGAGAGATTGACACTTTTGTGCTCTTTTATAAAGCTTGGCACTCCTCCCCACCTTTTTCCTTTCTCAAACCATGGCTAACCGATTCCATCGGGTGCCCACCAACATTCACATTCCATGGAGGAGTGCCTTTTTTTCTTTTCTTTTTTTCTCTTTATTTATTTATTTTTGGAACAAGCAATATGGAAGATAGCAAATCCGACCGCTACGTCCCCATGAGCTGAAAACAGTGTCACAAAATGAGAAGTATTTTGAAGGTTTTTTGAAAGGTAGCACATGAAAATTTACTTTGGAATGGCTTACAAATACCATGCATAGGAGTTTATAGTGGACACAATGGCAAACTTGGTTTTTAGGAGTTGGATGCACGAGTAGAGCTCATACTCAGTACAAGGCGAGGGCTAGCAAAAGACTGGGAGCGACCAACTAAGAGAGCAATAACGGCCATAATCATGCAAAGCGACAAAGCAATATTAAAAGAAGCATAAGATGGCATCAAAAGTCAAAAACTAAATGATCATAGAGGCTATAGGCGACTTATTTTGTAGTCAACATGGTGTAAGCATGTGCCAAGTCAACCCAAATAAAGCATCAAAGGAGAAAACCAAATAAATGCTTCCGTATAATAAAAACAACGCATGATTTTTTCAAAGGCTCATTAAGCAATCTCAGTCATTTGAGACAAGTCATGCTACAGCAAAACCACTAAGCATACTATCAAAAAGACATCAAGCATGACATGAAAAAGCCTAAGCCGCAGTCTACACAAGCTCCTTCTTGTACCACTATTTTGCACAAAGCTTTTTCTATTTTCCAACACCATTTGAAATTTTTATAAACACCTCTTTTGATGAAAACCAATAAAGATCAGAGGCAAAAATACACCTTGATGAAAAGATAAAACAAGATCTGAACACAAATCAAGGCAAAAACGGAAACCAAAAGCAGTAGCAGAAAAAGAAGAACACTCAGTTTTTAATAAGAGTGAAAACTAGAGCGTTCTTGGCAAATGAAAAGCGGGTTCATCTCCTCCAAAAGAAACATGATGTGATCTAACCATTTATTGCAGCAAACAAAGCAAAATAAAACTGAAAACAAAAACAACTGACGCTCCAAGAAAAACACATAGTGCATGAAGCAATAAAAATATAGTGTCTTGAAAGGTGACCTGATTTTTGCCGATGAAGAAGGGGTGCCTCGGGGGCATCCCCAAGCTTTGACGCTTGTACTTCTTGGATATTTCTTGGGGTAACATGGGCATCCCCAAGCTTGAGCTTTTTTCCATTCTTCATCTCATCTCATCATTCTCCAATCCCTACACTTGAAAACTTCCTTCATACAAAACTAAACACAAATTTATTAGCAACATTAGTGTAAGCATAACATAGAATCAACCCTTTTTGCTTCAGGTTTCAACCTAAAACCACCACATATTAAGCATATACTACTGTAGCAACTTCCCCAAAAGTTCCGTGATCAAAAGAAAGCGATAAAGCGGCAAACACAAATATTGGCAGAAATCTGTCAAAACAGAACATCTAACAAAGGTCGAATTTTTTAGGGGTTTTCTATTGCTCAAATCAAAAAGTGTTCAACTAACGAAAGTTTTGATATAACCTGGGGCATATGCACAAGAAATCGCAGGTCCAAAAGATATGCATAGAATTTTCACAATTTTTTACGGTGCAGCACCGAAAACTGTTTCAGGACAGCAACATCTCCAAATCTTACCTCACTCAAATTAGAGGCTTCTCTTGGCACAACAACGAAATAAAAAGGATAAGGAGCGGTTATTACAGTAGTAATAACTTCCAAGACTCAAATAAAAGAAAAAGTACTAAAAATAAAACAATGGGTTATCTCCCAAGAGTGCTTTTCTCTAACGCCTTTGAGCTAGGCCAGTAATTTGCAAAGATGCTCATGTGGGCGCCATATAAGAGCTTGAGGCAAAGGCGCCATATAGGAACTTAAAGCAATAGAGAGCATCAAAAAGCAAATATGGAACACATTTAAATCTAAACCACTTCCTATGAAAAATAGTCTTGTAAAGAGACAAGTCATGAAAGCGCAAAGCAAAAAGCATAGAAGGCAAAACAAGTACAACTTCAAGAATTGCAACATAAAGAGGGGAAACTCAATATTGTTGAGATCCATCAAACCATGTTTCCCTCTCTCATAATAACTTTCAGTAGCATCATGAATAGAATTAACAATATAACTATCACATAAAGCATCCCTATCATGAGCCACATGCATAAAAGGATTAATACTCCCCACATGAACAATAGTAGTAGGATTAATACTCATCACCATAATCATCAAAGACAGGAGGCATATTATAATCATAACTATTTTTCTCCTCAAAAGTAGGTGAATTGAAAACATTATACTCATCATCATAAACTAGAGGCTTAGTATCATCACAAGATAGAGAACTACTATGTCGCAAAGCATATTCATCAAACATATCATCATAAGAAGGAACATGGATAGCACTAATGGTACAACAATTATTAACCTTAGAATTGGTACCAAAAAGATTTTCAATATCAAAAGTAGAGTGCTTTTCCCAATTATGATCATTAACATAAGTAATAGGCATAGGAACATCATCCCAATCAGAATTATCATAATCTATAGCAGGATCATAACGCTTAGGGGAAGATACCGTGTCCTCTCGCCTTTTACTCCTCTTCTTCTTCTTCATACTCTTCTTACTCTCTCCTTTAGGAGGGAGAGACTTACAGGGCATCCTCTCCACATATTCTATAGGAGGGAAATGCATCTTCTCCACATAATCTGGTTTGCTAACAGGAACAACAGAAGAAACTTTGGAGGATTCCTCCTCTCTATTAATAAGATCAAAACATCTATTAGTCCTGTCATAGCTTGGCAAAACATCATGTTTTATAAGATCTTGTAAGTAAGTATTTGCGAGGCAATCTTTAGCACAATAGAGACGACAACCACGAAGGGTGCTATTAATATCAACATCTCTCATATCAACCAAAGAAATCTTTCTAGATATCTCTTCACAATTCAAAAACAAAGTAAGCTCATCATGCTGATTGAGAGTAATCTTATCATCACAATACAAATCTTCGGTACTCATTCGATTAATTGGGCATTGAAAATTAAAGTGACCCTTTTCACCGCAAAATTCACAAAGAAAAGGATAAAGCTCACAAACCCTTTCACCAAGCACATCTAGATCCTTGAGCCACATACTGGTTTCTTCATTTGTGTGGGTGATGCAATAATCTTCCTTGTTGTAACTCTGTTCACAAGGTCTATGTATTCCACAAAAATTAACATGCTTATAAGAAATAGGACTTTTAGAAGTTTGAGCATGTTTATTGCAATCATCAATAACAATATCACTTTCTATGCAAGTGTCCTTAAAAGGTTCATGATACACGTCCCCATTTCCTTTAGGAACATTCATATGGGAAGCAAAGGCTTTAAAGCAATCAACCATAATTTGGGGATCAAGACCATATTTAGCACTAAGCTCTTGAAAATTAGCAGTTTCAGCAAAAGACTTAATGCAATCAAACTCATAATTCATACCTGATCCTTTACCTTTGTCGCTATCCCAACCTTCAATATTGTTTTGAATTGTCTCAAGCAGATCCCACTTGGTGTCAGCATCCTTGCTTGTGAAAGACCCATCAAAGCATGCATCTAGATAGTCCTTGTAATATCCTGAAAGCCTTGCATAAAAATTATTAATAACAATATTACGGGGAAGATCATGAATAGGACATTTATGCATTAGTAACTTCAATCTTCCCCAAGCTTGGGCAATGCTTTCTCCCTCATGCAGATGAAAATTATAAATATAATTCCTATCTTTATAAACCTGACTAGAAGGATAGAATTTAGAATAAAAGAGAGGTTCAATTTCCTCCCAATCAATAGATCGGCCATCCTTCAATGTTTTATACCATTCCTCAGCTCTGCCTTTTAGCGAAAAAGAGAATAGCTTCTTCTTAACTTGGTTCATTGAAATACCTGCACACTGGAACAACTCGCATAATTCATGTATAAAAAGCAAATGGTCACCAGGATGGACAGTTCCATCTCCTAAATAGCAGTTATCCCTAACATGTTCAACAATCTTCGTAGGTATTTTAAAAGGATGAGGAGCACAAGCATCACTAGAAACATCACATATGGGAGATAAAATATTATCAGAATAAACTTTCTCCACTAAAACTGGGGAACTAAAAATATCATACTTAACAAAACCAGCTTCCCCAAGTTTAGACTTTTCCATAGCATTAGCAATAACGGGATTCAAAGCATTTGTACTAATAACAATGCTATGCAAAATAAGCTCCAAAGGATTTTCAATTTTCTCTTCAAATCTAAAATCAGGAAAAAGACTAAAAAACTCTTTGTTTTCCATTAAGCCTAACTAGTGAAAATAAAAATAAGAAACAAAAAGATGTAATTGCAGAATCTAAAGGAAATAACTCCGAGCACTCACACAGGAGGATGCGAGTACCTTTTACCTTACCTCCCCGGCAACGGTGCCAGAAAAGAGCTTGATGTCTACACACGCTTCTGTTCTTGTAGACAGTGTTGGGCCTCCAAGTGCAGAGGTTTGTAGAGCAGCAGCAAGTTTCCCTTAAGTGGATCACCCAAGGTTTATCGAACTTAGGGAGGAAGAGGTCAAAGCTATCCCTCTCAAGCAACCCTGCAATTACGATACAGAAAGTCTCTTGTGTCCCCAATACACCCAATACACTTGTCAGATGTATAGGTGCACTAGTTCGGCGAAGAGATAGTGAAATACAAGCGGTATAGATGATTATAAGTAGTAAATGCAATCTGGAATAAAAATCGCTGCGAGCAAACATGTAACAAAACAGGAAGTAAACGGTGTGCAATGCTTGGAAACAAGGCCTAGGGATCATACTTTCACTAGTGGACACACTCCCAACAAATATAACATGATTGAACAAATAAATAACTTCCCTTCACTATGGTACTCTGAATTACTCTCCTATTGAATAACACTAATCATTGCATAGGGCTACGAAGCACTCCTCAAAGTTCATCAAGTACTTGACAAACACCACTCATAGAGATATCCAAATCAGATCACAATTCAAGATAGATATTATTGCAAGTTAGACCAAGTACTAACACGGTGCACACACTGTCAACATTACACCATGAAAGGAGGAATAGATCACTTCAATACTATCATAGTAATAATTATTCTCATAATCCTTAAGAGATCACAATCGCAGCCTAGACCAAGTACCACCATGATGCATGCACTGTCACCGTTACACCATGGCAGGAGGAATAGATTACTTTAATATCACCACTAGAGTACACATAATATCTGAATAATAACATCTACTTGTTCAACATGATACAAAGCTCACGATCACATAAAGATCACATCATGGGAGAGAGAGGTGAACCACATAGCTACCGGTAGAGCCCTCAGCCCTGGGGATGAACTACTCCCTCAGCCCACATAGCTACCGGTAGATCACATCATGGGAGACAGCAAGGTTGATGGAGATGGCGGTGAGGTCGATGGAGACGGCGGAGACGGCGATGGAGACCGATGGAGATGGCTCCGGGAGCACTTCCCCATCCCGGCAGGGTACCGGAACAGAGACTTCTCTCCCCCGAAATTTGTCGGTGGCGGCGGCGGAACTGCGGAACTCTTTCTGGAAAATTGCCGACCCTCTTAGGGTTTTCCGTCCCGAGGCTTCTTATAGGCGAAGCGGCGTCATCAGGAGTGGCCCCAGGCCTCCTCACACCTAGGCGGCGCGGCCAGGGGCTGGCCCGCGTGAGCCAAGTGTGAGGCTGGCCTGTGGCCCCTCTCCTTCGCCTCTTTGAATCTCTGGAAGCTTCTGGGAAAATAAGACTTCAGGAACTTGTTTCGTCCAATTCCGAGAATATTTCCTGTGTAGCTTTTCTGAAACACAAAAACAGCAGAAAACAGGGAACTGGCACTGTGGCATCTTGTCAATAGGTTAGTTCTAGAAATCGCGTAAAAACGCTACAAAGTGTAACGAAACACAAGGCAAATGGTGTAAAAATAAGCATGGAGCATCAAAAATTATAGATACGTTTGAGACGTATCAGACATTCATGCTAATTAAAATTCACACTTATTGATTTAATAAAACATTTTTATTTCTTTAATATTTGTTAATTCATTCAATTAACAAACATTAACCAATACACCCTTGAGTTATTTCGATATCCGAAATAGTTTCGGTGCTTTTCAGAAATAACCCTCATGCTGTCCTGTAATTCGATCGGAGTATCGTATCCACTCAAAAACGACGGCGAACCTTAAGTGTGTCACCCTACGGTTCGTGAATAACGTGGTCATGATCGAGACTCCTCTCCGATCAATAATCAACAGCGGGATCTAGAAATCCATGATGACTCCCACTTACTCAATGATGAACTAGTGATCGTGTGAACCAGTAACGAACATAGTTAATTCCTTTTGTCTCGCGATATTATTACTTGTCCGAGATTCGATCATTTGGTATCAACCATACCTAGTTCGATCTCGTTCTTGACAAGTCTCTTTACTCGTTCCGTGATAATGCATTCCTGTGACCTAGTCACATGCTTGCAAGCGATTCTAATGCAATATCACCGAGAAGGGCCCAGAGAATATCTTCCCGTCATCGGGTCGGACAAATTCCACTCTTGATCCATGAGCCTCAACTAATACTTTCAGAATACCCAAATCAACCTTTATAATCACCCTATGATGGTGTGACGTTTGATATCATCAAAGCACTCTTCCGGTATCAGTAATGAACATGATCTCATGGTCTGAGGATTAGAACTATTTCGTATGAGTTTGATATAGTAATGAACTTGATGACTTGATCGTATTGCTATTCGTACTATGGATGTGAGTGTTCATCACATCATTCTTCTAATGATATGACCCCGTTATTAACAACATCCAATGTTCATGATCAGGAAACCTTGATCATCGGTTAATCAACGAGCTAGTATAAAAGAGAGGCTTTACTAGGAACTCTTTTAGTTTATTAATCACACAAGTATTAATGTTTCCGATTAATACAATTCTAGCATGAGAAATAAACATCTATTATGAACACGGAATAATATAATAACAACTTTATTATTGCCTCTCGGGCATATTCCTTTCAGTCTCCCACTTGCACTAGAGTCAATAATCTAGATTACATAGTGATGAATCTAACATCCATTGAGTTCTGGTGCTGATCATATTTTGCCTTGGGGAGAGCTTTAGTCAGCGGATCTGCCACATTCAGATCCATGTGTACTTTGCAAATCTTTACATCACCATCCGTGACATGCTCACGGATGGAGTGAAATTAGCGCTTTACATGCTTGAATTTCTTGTGAGACCTTGGCTCCTGAGTATTGGCTATGGCACCATTGTTGTCGCAATAGATAACCATTGGATCCAATGCACTCGGAACCACACCCAGTTCAGATATGAACTCCTTCATCCAAACTGCTTCCTCCGCCGCTTCTGAAGCAGCAATGTATTCCGCCTCTGTTGTTGATCTCGCCACCACGCTTTGCTTGGAACTCCTCCAGCTTACTGCTCCTCCATTCATAACAAATACATACCCGGATTGAGACTTAGAGTCATCCGGATCAGTGTCAAAGCTAGCATCGACGTAACAACTTGCGACGAGCTCTTCTTCACCGCCATATACGAGAAACATATCCTTAGTCCTTCGTAAGTACTTAAGGATATTCTTGACCGCCGTCCATTGTTCCAAACCTGGAACAGATTGGTACCTACTAGTCAAACTAATAGCATGTGCCACATCTGGTCTTGTACATAACATGGCATACATGATAGAGCCTATGGCAGAGGCATAGGGAATCTTATTCATCTCTTCTCTATCTTCAGCTGTAGCCGGACCTTGAGTCTTACTCAAGATCTTTCCTTGCAACATATGTAAGAACCCTTTCTTACTATCCTCCATTCTAAACCTCTTTAGAATCTTGTCAAGGTATGTACTTTGTGATAGCCCAATTAAGCGTCTTGATCTATCTCTATAGATTTTGATGCCTAAAATATACGCCGCTTCACCAAGGTCTTTCATCGAAAACTTACTGTTTAAGTAATCTTTTACGCTCTTCAAAAGTTCCATATCATTTCCAATCAGCAATATGTCATCCACATATAATATTAGAAATGTTACAGAGCTCCCACTCACTTTCTTGTAAATATAAGTTTCTCCATAAGTTTTGACAAATCCAAACCCTTTGATAACTTCGTCAAAACAGAGATTCCAACTCCGGGATGCTTGCTTCAGTCCATAGATGGATCGCTGAAGTTTGCACACCTTGTCAGCATCCTTAGGATCAACAAAGCCCTTGGGCTGTACCATGTACAACTCTTCCTCAATGTTACCATTAAGGAACGCGGTTTTCACATCCATCTGCCAAATTTCATAATCGAAAAATGCAGCAATTGCTAACATAATCCTAACAGACTTTAGCATCGCTATGGGTGAGAAAGTCTCATCGTAGTCAATTCCTTGAATTTGTCGGAAACCTTTTGCGACAAGTCGTGCTTTATAGACGGTCACATTACCATCAGCGTCTGTTTTCTTCTTGAAAATCCATTTATTCTCAATGGCCTTTCAGTCATTGGGAAGTTCCACCAAAGTCCATACTTGGTTTTCATACATGGATTCCATTTCGGATTTCATGGCTTCATGCCATTTGTTGGAATCTGGGCTCATCATTGCTTCATCATACGTCGCAGGGTCATCGTTCTCAACAATGGCATTTACGATAAGATCACCGTACCATTCCGGAGTGGCACGTGTTCTTGTCGACCTGCGAGGTTCCGTAGCATCCTCTTTTGGAGTTTCATGATCTTCATCATTAGCTCCCACTTCATTTGGTGAAGTCACCACCGGAATGTTTTCCGGCGCTGTGCCACTCACCAATTTATGAAGAGGAGGTTCAATAACCTCATCGAGTTCTACCTTCCTACTATTCACACCTTTCGAGAGAAACTCCTTCTCCAAAAAGGATCCGTTCTTAGCAACAAACACTTTGCCTTCGGATCTGTGATAGAAGGTGTACCCAATTGTTTCTTTAGGGTATCCTATGAAGACGCATTTTTCCGCTTTGGGTTCGAGTTTATCAGGCTGAAGTTTCTTCACATAAACATCGCATCCCCAAACTTTTAGAAATGACAGCTTAGGTTTGTTTCCAAACCATAATTCATACGGTGTCGTTTCAACGGATTTAGATGGAGCCCTATTTAAAGTAAAAGCGGCTGTTTCTAGCGCATAACCCCAAAAAGATAGTGACAGATCGGTAAGAGACATCATAGACCGAACCATATCCAATAAGGTACGGTTACGACGTTCGGATACACCATTTCGTTGTGGCATTCCTGCGTGAGTGAGTTGTGAAACTATTCCACATTCTCTCATATGTGCGCCAAACTCGTAACTAAGATATTCTCCTCCACGATCAGATCGTAGAAATTTAATCTTTCTGTTACGATGATTTTCTACTTCACTCTGAAATTCTTTGAACTTTTCAAACGTTTCAGACTTGTGTTTCATTAAGTAAATATACCCATATCTACTTAAGTCATCAGTGAAAGTAACAAAATAACAATATCCACCACGCGCCGGCACACTCATAGGTCCACATACATCGGTATGTATGATTTCCAATAAGTCTGTCGCCCGTTCCATTGAACCGGAAAATGGCGTTCTAGTTATCTTGCCCATAAGACATGGCTCGCATGTCTCAAATGATTCATAATCAAGTGATTCCAGAAGTCCATCCGAATGAAGCTTCTTCATGCGTTTAACACCAATATGACCTAAATGGCAGTGCCACATGTATGTGGCTATATCATCATTTGACTTAATTCTTTTGGCATTCACATTATGAATATGTGTTTCATCACTATCAAGATTCAAAAGAAATAAACCTTTCTTCTCAAGTGCATGTCCATAAAAGATATTATTCATATAAATCAAACAACCATTGTTCTCAGACTGGAATGAATAATTGTCTCACATTAAACAGGATCCGGATATAATGTTCATGCTCAATGCAGGCACCAAATAACATTTATTCAGGTTTAAAACTAATCCAGATGGTAAATGTAGAGGCAGCGTCCCGACGGCGATCACATCAACTTTTGATCCATTGCCGACGCACATCGTGACCTCATCCTTCGCAAGTTGTCTCTTATTATTTAGCCCCTGTTTTGAGTTACATATGTGAGCAACCGAACCAGTATCAAATACCCAGGTGCTATTGCGACTACTAGTAAGGTACACATCAATAACATTTATATCATGTATACCTTTGTTAATCTTCCCGTTCTTCTTATCCGCCAGATACTTTGGGCAGTTGCGCTTCCAGTGCCCCATTTCCTTACAGTAAAAGCACTCAGTTTCAGGTTTAGGACCAGCCTTGGGTTTCTTCTCAGAACCGGCAACAGATTTGCCGTCCTTCTTGTTTCTACCCTTGGACTTATTATCCTTTCTACCTTTCTTGAAACTAGTGGTCTTATTGACCATCAACACTTGATGTTCCTTTTTGATCTCCACTTCTGCAGTCTTAAGCATTGAGAGAAGCTCGGGGAGAGACTTCCTCATGCCCTGCATGTTGTAGTTCATCACAAAGCCTTTGAAGCTAGGCGGGAGAGATTGGAGAACCCGATGTATTCCTAACTCATTGGGAATCGTTATTCCCAAAGAGATGAGCTTATCGGCGTACCCAGACATTTTGAGTACGTGCTCACTAACGGAGCTGTTCTCTTCCATCATGCAGCTAAAGAACTTTTCTGAAGCATCATAACTCTCTACGGCAGTATGGGAGTCAAAGATCAGTTTCAACTCTCCCATTGTATCATAAGCGTTGCTGTTCTCGAAACATTTTTGCAGCTCCGGCTCAAGTCCATACAGTATGCCGCAATGAACTAAATTGTGGTCCTCCTTATGAGTCAGAAAAACATTTTTCTCTTTATTGGGAGCATTTTCTGCAGGCGGGTTACCTAGCGGTGCCTCAACCACATAGCCCTTTTGAGAGGCATTGAGGAGGATCCTCAAGTTAAGTGCCCAGTTGGTGAAGTTGCTACCATTGGTGGCTAGTTTTTCTTTCTCCATGAACGCATTGAAATTTAGAGCAGGTGGTGCCATGATCTACAAATTATTTGCAAAGTTAATTTAGACTAAGTTCATAATAGAATGAGTTCAGGTTAAATCAAAAATTCTACGTGAACTCCCACTTAAAAACAACATCCCTCCTAGTTTTCTTAAGTGACTACACGAACCAAATCCACTATACCGCAACCGATCATCACGTGCAACGGTATAGTTTCAAAGGCAAACATCACCATGTTCATCATATCAACCATATGACTCATGCTTAACCTTTCGGTTCGTGTTCCGAGGCCATGTCTGTACATGCTAGGCTCGCCAAGTAGAACCATAACATTTGCGTGTGTAAAACTGTCTTACACCCGTCGTATGTGAATGTAGAGTCTATCACACCCGATCATCACGAGGTGTCTCAAAACGACGAACTTTCTTGACGGTGCATGTTATGGGAGAACACATTTTTATCTTGATATTTATGTGAGAGGGATCATCTTATAATGCTACCGCGTGATCAAATCTAAGCAGAATAAGATGCATAAAAGGATAAACATCACATGCATATATAATGTGATATGATATGGTCCTTCACACATTCGATCTCCATCTTGTGCGTCATTGTATGATCTCCATCATTCCACCGGCGTAGCACCAAGGTCCATGGCGCACCACCTTGGTTGTCTTCCTCTATTACAATATATCACTTGGATATATATATACGGCACGCATGCCATTTAAATATAAAGACAACCATATGGCTCCTGCCGGTTGTTTATAACTTACAAAAAGGATCATCGCATACAATTTGTAACATAAACAATTTAACCATATCACATCACATGCCCTGCAAAAATAAGTTAGACGTTTCTAATTTGTCTTGCATATTTTACGTGGTTTGGGGCTTTCTAGGAAGAACCGTTCTTACCTACAAACATGAAATCACAACGGTGATAAAAATATTATTAACAACTATTTGTAAAATAGATCATAACTATAGTGGGAGAAACGTACACCCGCAAAGCCACATATGCCAAAGCATGTCAAGTGTGGGACAAGTCTCGTGAACGCGGTCACGTAAGGTTAGTCTCGGGCAGCTTCAACCCACTATGCCACTATGATCCAAAATACAAAAAAATTGCAATAACATGATCATCAACGCCCACATCCACATGTGTTCTAGCCATGCATACCAACTACGCATAGATATGGCTCTGATACCACTGATGGGTTCGTAGCATAGAAAACAAAAAAATTCCTACGCAAGAACACATTTTCTAGCCAAGATACTCTACGAGGTGGTAGCAACGGAGACTAACCCTCGATGACCGTAAGCGGGGATTACGCTCCCGCACAAACGTTGACGATGGAGAGTCGATGTAGACGCACGTAGTCGACATAGTTATTCACTTGACGTAGTCGACGTAGTGGTTCACTTGACGATCACAAGATCGTGTACATGGCGCCACAAGTGGCAGCGCCCCCGTGCTCGGTCACACGTATAGCTCGACGTCGACTCCTCCACGCCCTCGGTCCAGCGGGGCAGCGGAAGAAGGGATCCGCCGGACACTCCACCACACACTTCTCCAAGTGTATGAACTACGAACTACAATTCCGGCAGAGCTTCACTAAGCAGAGACGGAAATTGGGCAGCAACTATGCGAGGGAGGGGAGGATCAAGAAGTGTGTGACAAGGAGGAGAGGGAGGGGGTTTTATAGGGGAGGAGGGGGCAGCCCCCAAGGGGGGTGCGCCGGCCCCAAGGAGGTGCTCCTCCTCCTCATCATGGTGGTAACCTCCCTCTTCATTCCCTTCATGGTGGTAACCCCCTCATCAACATGAGGTAACCCCCATTTTAATGCATGACATTCATGCTAATTAAAATTCACACTTATTGATTTAATAAAACATTTTTATTTCTTTAATATTTGTTAATTCATTCAATTAACAAACATTAACAAATACACCCTTGAGTTATTTCGATATCCGAAACAGTTTCGGTGCTTTTCAGAAATAACCCTCATGTTGTCCTGTAATTCGATCGAAGTATCGTATCCACTCAAAAACAACGGAGAACCTTAAGTGTGTCACCCTACGGTTCGTGAATAACGTGGACATGATCGAGACTCCTCTCCGATCAATAATCAACAGCGGGATCTGGAAATCCATGATGACTCCCACTTACTCAATGATGAACTAGTGATCGTGTGAACCAGTAACGAACATAGTTAATTCCTTTTGTCTCGCGATATTATTACTTGTCTGAGATCCGATCATTTGGTATCAACCATACCTAGTTCGATCTCGTTCCCGACAAGTCTCTTTACTCGTTCCGTGATAATGCATTCCCGTGACCTAGTCACATGCTTGCAAGCGATTCTAATGCAATATCACCGAGAAGGGCCCAGAGAATATCTTCCCATCATCGGGTCGGACAAATTCCACTCTTGATCCATGAGCCTCAACTAATACTTTTAGAATACCCAAATCAACCTTTATAATCACCCTGTGACGGTGTGACATTTGATATCATCAAAGCACTCTTCCGGTATCAGTGATTAACATGATCTCATGGTCTGAGGATTAGATCTATTTCGTATGAGTGTGATATAGCAATGAACTTGATGACTTGATCGTATTGCTATTCATACTATGGGTGTGAGTGTTCATCACATCATTCTTCTAATGATATGACCCCGTTATTAACAACATCCAATGTTCATGATCAGGAAACCTTGATCATCGGTTAATCAATGAGCTAGTATAAAAGAGAGGCTTTACTAGGAACTCTTTTAGTTTATTAATCACACAAGTATTAATGTTTCCAATTAATACAATTCTAGCATGAGAAATAAACATCTATTATGAACACGGAATAATATAATAACAACTTTATTATTGCCTCTCGGGCATATTCCTTTCAAAGATGCCATAGTGCCAGTTCCCTGTTTTCTGCTGTTTTTGTGTTTCAGAAAAGCTACACAGGAAATATTCTCGGAATTGGACGAAACAAGTTCCACAACTCATATTTTTCCCAGATAAAGGACGAGGACCGAAAGAGAGCCGGAGGGGGGCCAGGGGCCAGCGTCACAATGAGGGGGCGCGGCCCAGCCCCTGGCCGCGCCCCCTACATGTGAGACCACCCTGGCAGCCCCCTGACGACGCCCCTTCGCCTATATAAAGCCTCAGGACGGAAAACCCTAGGGGAGTTGGCGTTTTTCCCAGAACAGTTCCGCAGTGCCGCCACCGTCAAAGACAAATTTCGGGGGACAGAAGTCTCTGTTCCAGCACCCTGTCGGGACGGGGAAGTGCCCCCGGAGCCATCTCCATCTGTCTCCATCACCGTCTCTGCCGTCTCCATCGACCTCACCGCCATCTCCATCAACCTTGCTGTCTCCTATGATGAGGAGGGAGTAGTTCTCCCCCGGGGCTGAGGGTTCTACCGGTAGCTATGTGGTTCACCTCTCTCTCCCATGATGTGATCTTTATGTGATCGTGAGCTTTGTATCTAGTTGAATTGATAGATGTTATTATTCCGATATTATGCTACTCCTATGCTTTATTATTGTACTCTCCGGAGATACCTCGTATCATGGTGTAAAGATGACTAGTGTGTGCATCATGTGTATCTTTTTGGTTAATGTCTCTATGAATTGTTGGTGTTTGTTGGAACCATCTAGTGCGTTCACGGTGATAGTGTGGGACAATCTAGTTTGGGTACATATGGACTTTGAGGAGTGCTTCGTAGCCCTACGCATGATTAGTGTATGTTTTCCATTGGAGAATTGTTTTGAGATGCATATTGATGATAGTATCTATTGGTTCAATTATGTTATATTTGTTGGGAGTGTGTCCACTAGTGAAAGTATGATCCCTAGGCCTTGTTTCCAAGCTTTGCACACCATTTACTTCCTATTTTGTTACATGTTTGCTTGCTGCCATTTTTATTTCAGATTGCGTTTACTACTTATATTCATCACAACTACTTGTATTTCGCTATCTCTTCGCCGAACTAGTGCACCTATACATCTGACAAGTGTATTGGGTGTGTTGGGGACACAAGAGACTTTCTGTATCATAATTGCAGGGTTGCTTGAGAGGGATAGCTTTGACCTCTTCCTCCCTGAGTTCGATAAACCTTGGGTGATCCACTTAAGGGAAACTTGTTGCTGCTCTACAAACCTCTGCACTTGGAGGCCCAACACTGTCTACAAGAACAGACGCGTGCGTAGACATCAAGCTCTTTTCTGGCACCGTTGCCGGGGAGGTAAGGTAAAAGGTACTCACATCCTTTGGCTACTAAGTCTTTTAGTTGCTAGTGAGTGCTCAGAGTTATATCCTTTAGATTCTGCAATTACATCTTTTTGTTTCTTGTTTTTATTTTCACTAGTTAGGCTTAATGGAAAACAAAGAGTTCTTTAGTCTATTTCCTAAGTTTAGATATGAAGTGTTTGAAGAGAAAATTGAAAAACCTTTGGAGCTTATTTCGCATAGCAATGTTATTAGTATGAATGCTTTGAATCCCGTTATTGCTAATGCTATAGAAAAGTATAAGCTTGGGGAAGCTAGTTTTGTGAAGCATGATATTTTTAGTTCCCCAGCTTTAGTGGAGAAAGTTCGCTCTAATGATATTTTATCTCCCATATGTGATGTTTCTAATGATGCTTGTGCTCCTCATCCTTTTGAAATACCTATGAAGATTGTTAAACGTGTTATGAATAACTGCTATTTAGGAGATGGAACTATCCATCCTGGTGATCATTTGCTTTTTATACATGAATTATGCGAGTTGTTCCAGTGTGCAGGTATTTCAATGAACCAAGTTAAGAAGAGGCTATTCTCTTTATCATTGAAAGGCAGAGCTGAGGAGTGGTATCGGCTGCTTAAAGTTGGTCCATCTATTGACTGGGAGGAAATTGTACATCTCTTTTATTCTAAATTCTATCCTTCTAGTCAGGTTTATAAAGATAGAAACTACATTTATAATTTTCATCCGCATGAGGGAGAAAGCATTGCCCAAGCATGGGAAAGATTGAAGTTACTAATGCACAAATGTCCTATTCATGATCTTCCCCGTAATATTGTTATTAATAATTTTTATGCAAGGCTTTCAGGATATTACAAGGACTATCTAGATGCATGCTTTGATGGGTCTTTCACAAGCAAGGATGTTGACACCAAGTGGGATCTGCTTGAAACAATTCAAAACAATATTGAAGGTTGGGATAGCGACAAAGGTAAAGGATCAGGTATGAATTACGAGTTTGATTGCATTAAGTCTTTCGTTGAAACTGCTAATTTTCAAGAGCTTAGTGCTAAATATGGTCTTGATCCTCAAATTATGGTTGATTGCTTTAAAGCCTTTGCTTCCCATATGAATGTTCCTAAAGGAAATGGGGACGTGTATCATAAACCTTTTAAGGACACTTGCATAGAAAGTGATATTGTTATCGATGATTGCAATAAACATGCTCAAACTTCTAAAAGTTCTATTTCTTATAAGCATGTTAATTTTTGTGGAATACATAGACCTTGTGAACAGAGTTACAACAAGGAAGATTATTGCATCACCCACGCAAATGAAGAAACCAGTATGTGGCTCAAGGATCTAGATGAGCTTGGTGAAAAGGTTTGTGAACTTTATCCTTTTCTTTGTGAATTTTGTGGTAAAAAGGGTCACTTTAATTTTCAATGCCCAATTAATCGAGTGAGTACCACAGATTTGTATTGTGATGATAAGATTACTCTCAATCAGCATGATGAGCTTACTTTGTTTTCGAATTGTGAAGAGATATCTAGAAAGATTTCTTTGGTTGATATGAGAGATGTTGATATTAATAGCATCCTTCGTGGTTGTCGTCTCTATTGTGCTAAAGATTGCCTCATAAATACTTACATACAAAATCTTATAAAACTTGATGTTTTGCCAAGCTATGACAGGACTGATAGATGTTTTTATCTTATTAATAGAGAGGAGGAATCCTCCAAAGTTTTTTCTATTGTTTCTGTCAGTAAACCAGATTATGTGGAGAAGATGCCTTTCCCTCCTAAAGATTATGCGGAGAAGATGCCCTTCAAGTCTCTCCCTCCTAAAGGAGAGAGTAAGAAGAGTAAGAAGAAGAAGAAGAGGAGTAAAAGGTGAGAGGACACGGTATCTTCCCCTAAACGTTATGATCCTGCTATAGATTATGATAATTCTGATTGGGATGATGTTCCTATGCCTGTTACCTATGTTAGTGATCATGATTGGGAAAAGCACTCTACTTTTGATATTGAAAATCTTTTTGGTACCAATTCTAAGATTAATAATTGTTGTACCATTAGTACTATTCATGTTCCTTCTTATGATGATATGTTTGATGAGTATGCTTTGCGAAATAGTTGTTCTCTAGCTTGTGATGATACTAAACCTCTAGTTTATGATGGTTATTATGATGAGTATAATATTTTCAGTTCACCTACTTTTGAGGAGAAAAATATTTATGATTACAATATGCCTCCTGTTTTTGATGATTATGGTGATTATTCTGTTGAATCTGCTCCTACTACGATTGTTCATGTGGGGAGTATTAATTCTTTTATGCATGTGGCTCATAATAGAGATGCTTTATGCGATAGTTATATTGTTAGTTCTATTCATGATGCTACTAAAAGTTATTATGAGAGAGGGAAACATGGTTTGATGGATCTCAACAATATTGAGTTTCCCCTCTTTATGTTGTAACTCTTGAAGTTGTACTTATTTTGCCTTCCTATGCTTTTTGCTTTGCGCTTTCATGACTTGTCTCTTTACAAGATTATTTTTCATAGGATGTGATTCAGATTTAAATGTCTTTCACATTTGCTTTTTGATGCTCTCTATTGCTTTAAGTTCCTATGTGGCGCCTTTGCCTCAAGCTCTTATATGGCGCCCACATGAGCATCTTTGCAAATTACTGCACCTAGCTCAAAGGCATTAAAGAAAAGCACTCTTGGGAGATAACCCATTGTTTATTTCTAGTACTTTTTCTTTTATTTGAGTCTTGGAAGTTATTACTACTATAATAACTGCTCCTTATCCTTTTTATTTCGTTGTTGTGCCAAGAGAAGCCTCTAATTTGAGTGAGGTAAGATTTGGGGATGTTGCTGTCCTGAAACAGTTTTCAGTGCTGCACCGTAAAAATTCGTGAAAATTCTCTGTATATCTTTTGGACCTGCGATTTCTTGTGCATATGCCCCAAGTTATATCCAAACTTTCATTAGTTGAACACTTTTTGATTTGAGCAACAGAAAACCCTCTAAAAATTCGACCTTTGTCAGCTGTTCTGTTTTGACAGATTTCTGCCAATATTTGTGTTTGCCGCTTTATCGCATTCTTTTTGAGTTCTTTTGATCACGGAACTTTTGGGGAAGTTGCTACAGTAGTTTATAATTTATATGTGGTGGTTTTGAGTTGAAACCTGAAGCAAAAAGGGTTGATTCAATGCTATGCTTACACTAATGTTGCTAATAGAATTGTGTTTAGTTTTGTATGAAGGAAGTTTTCAAGTGTAGGGATTGGAGAATGATGAGATGAGATGAAGAATGGACAAAAGCTCAAGCTTGGGGATGCCCATGTCACCCCAAGAAATATCCAAGAAGTACAAGCGTCAAAGCTTGGGGATGCCCCCGAGGCACCCCCTTCTTCATCGGCAAAAATCAGGTCACCTTTCAAAACACTATATTTTTATTGCTTCATGCACTATACATTTTTCTTGGAGCGTCAGTTGTTTTTGTTTTTAGTTTTTTTTGCTTTGTTTGCTGCAATAAATGTTTGGATCACATCATGTGTTTGGAGAGAGACATGCTCCGTTTTTCATTTGCCAAGAACACTCCGTTTTTCACTCTTATCGTTTCAACGAGTGTTCTCTTTTTCTGCTACTGCGTTTAGCTTGCATTTTTCGCCTTGATTTTTGGTCAGATCTTGTTTTATCTTTGCATCAAGGTGTATTTGGACCTCTGGTATATGTTGGTTTTCCTCAAAAGAGTTGTTTATAAAAAGTTCGAATGGTGTTGGAAAAGAGAAAAAACTTTATGCAAAAAAGTGGTACAAGAAGGAGCTTCTGTAGACTGCGGCCTAGGCTTTTGCATATCGTGCTTGATGTATTTTTGATATTATGCTTAGTGGTTTTGCTTTAGCATGACTTGTCTCAAATAACTGAGATTGCTTAAAGAGCCTTTGAAAAAAATCATGCGTTGTTTTTATCGTTTGGAAGCATTATTTTGGTTTTCTCCTTGATGCTTTATTTGGGTTGACTTGGCGCATGCTCACACATGTTAGACTCTTACAAAGTCGCCAATAGCCTCTATGATCATTTAGTTTTTGGCTTTTGATGCTATCTCATGCTTCTTTTAATGTCACTTTGTCGCTTTGCATGATTATGGCCATTATTGCTCTCTTAGTTGGTCGCTCCCAGTCTTTTGCTAGCCCTCGCCTTGTACTGAGTATGAGCTCTACTCGTGCATCCAACTCCTAAAAAACAAGTTTTGCCAAAGTGTCCACCATACATACCTATTAGTAATTTGCTATTCCAAAGTAAATTTGACTTGCTTTCATTTACTCTTCAAATTAAACTCTTACCAGTGTTATGCAAAAATTGGTCAGTAAAGCTCTCACGAACCGAAAGGCACACTTTACTTTTTCTCGTTCTTAAAAATTTGACATTGTGGTCTCTTATGTTGAGTTGTTATGCTTGTAAGTTGTAAGTTGGAGACTAGCCCAGCCATGCCGTCATGGGGCAAGCTTTCAACATTGCACTTCTTATTTGAGTTGATATCGTGATCTTTTATTTATGGATACTCGCGGTGTGAAATGAATTGGGAATCTTGCGGGATCATGGAGTTTGTATGTGTGTTAGACAAACGCATGGGCTGCCAATCTAAGCCATGCATAATTCATGGTGAAAATTTGCAGCATGCCCATAGTGGACATTTGACGACGCATCTCAAAATAAAAAGCTATACAAATAGTAAATAAAAGAGATGTCGAGGTGTTCATTGTCTGCTTGTCCTGTCATTTTGATGTGGGCTTGTTCCATGTCATCGGGCACGGAGGTACCCCGTTGGCGGTTCTCGATGATACGTGTATACTTACAATGACAAGAGCTTGCTTGAGACTCTAAGTAAAGTAGCATGAGGTTTGGGTACTCGTATTCACGGGACACGAGGTTTTTAACTTATGATTTTTCAAGCATATGCAGCGTAAGTGTTCTCGCATTAACTTTAACCATTCAAGATGCTTATGATGGGGGCAATGAGAGCTCAAAGCCAGTAAGTACCATAATTTTTGAAGGTTATAAAACTTGCAATCACTGCTTCCCTCTGCGAAGGGCCTTTCTTTTACTTTTATGTTGAGTCCCACCTTCTATCTTTATGCACCGTCTAAGAGAGCATAGTTGTCATTCTTAGTATAATGTGCATTGTCCCAAAGTTTTCATTGATTGATTCATATTGTTGGTTTCACTTGTTCTCAAATTATTTGTATCTAGTCGCCCTCTTAAACCTGAAGGTGTCCTATGCATTTATGTTTTGCTCTCTCATGAAGGACAAGCTGAAAACCATTTGTATGTTTTTCCTTATGATTTGAACACATGTTTGACTTTCATTGTTTCATTGTTCATGATCTTTTGTTTGTGTTCATTTTCATGTTATAACATGGTTGCTAAGTTTCTTCTATCAAGATTATATCTTTCATGCCCATGTTTTAAGTTCTTTTGATCCCAGCTCACAATGCTTACATATATGATCAAGATTGTGTAGGTGCATGTCACCTCAAAAATTATTTCTTTTGTTATCACTTACCTACTTGAGGACGAGCAGGAGTTAAGCTTGGGGATGCTGATACGTCTCAAACGGATCTATAATTTTTGATGCTCCATGCTTGTTTTTACACCATTTGCCTTGTGTTTCATTACACTTCATGGTGTTTTTATGCGATTTCTGGAACTAACCTATTGACAAGATGCCACAGTGCCAGTTCCCTGTTTTTTGCTGTTTTTGTGTTTCAGAAAAGCTACACAGGATATATTCTCGGAATTGGACGAAACAAGTTCCAGAACTCCTATTTTTCCCGGACGAAGGACGAGGACCGAAAGAGAGCGGGAGGGGGGCCAGGGGCTAGCCTCACAATGAGGGGGCGTGGCCCAGCCCTTGGCCGCGCCCCCTACGTGTGAGAGCACCCTGGCAGCCCCCTGACGACGCCCCTTCGCCTATATAAAGCCTCGGGACGGAAAACCCTAGGGGAGTCGGCGTTTTTCCTAGACCAGTTCCGCAGCGCCGCCGCCGTCGAAGATAAATTTTGGGGGACAGAAGTCTCTGTTCTGGCACCCTGCCGGGACGGGGAAGTGCCCCCGGAGCCATCTCCATCTGTCTCCATCACCGTCTCCGCCGTCTCCATCGACCTCACCGCCATCTCCATCAACCTTGCTGTCTCCTATGATGAGGAGGGAGTTGTTCTCCCCCCGAGGCTGAGGGTTCTACCGGTAGCTATGTGGTTCACCTCTCTCTGCCATGATGTGATCTTTATGTGATCGTGAGCTTTGTATCTAGTTGAATTGATAGATGTTATTATTCAGATATTATGCTACTCCTATACTTTATTATTGTACTCTCCGGAGATACCTCGTATCATGGTGTAAAGGTGACTAGTGTGTGCATCATGTGTATCTTTTTGGTTAATGTCTCTATGAATTGTTGGCGTTTGTTGGAACCATCTAGTGCGTTCACGGTGATAGTGTGGGATAATCTAGTTTGGGTACATACGGACTTTGAGGAGTGCTTCGTAGCCCTACGCATGATTAGCGTATGTTTTCCATTGGAGAATTGTTTTGAGTTGCATATTGATGATAGTATCTATTGGTTCAATTATGTTATATTTGTTGGGAGTGTGTCCACTAGTGAAAGTATGATCCCTAGGCCTTGTTTCCAAGCTTTGCACACCGTTTACTTCCTGTTTTGTTACATGTTTGCTCGCAGCGATACTTATTTCAGATTACGTTTACTACTTATAATCATCACTAGTAATTGCATTTCACTATCTCTTCGTCGAACTAGTGCACCTATACATCTGACAAGTGTATTGGGTGTGTTGGGGACACAAGAGACTTTCTGTATCGTAATTGCAGGGTTGCTTGAGAGGGATAGCTTTGACCTCCTCCTCCCTGAGTTCGATAAACCTTGGGTGATCCACTTAAGGAAAACTTGCTGCTGCTCTACAAACCTCTGCACTTGAAGGCCCAACACTATCTATAAGAACAGACGCGTGTGTAGACATCAGTCGCCTTTATTCGACAGTAAGAGAGAGGAGCGTGTGGTGAGGTCGAACCGTTATTTAACTTATATATGCGTGGAATAGGTAGGTAAATTTGTGTTTAGATGAAAGCGTATTTTTGGTGGATTAAAAGCGTACTTGCAAGCCACGGACTATACCTCTAGCAATATTATTAGTAGAGATAAACTGATTCCAATCCTGGTGAGAGAGATTTAATCCTCAAGCTTTCACGTGAGTGGCGTCAGCAGATCGCTTTTTCTTCTTGGAGGTTGGACCTGTGAATCTGCTAGCTTGTTATATTCCAATCGAGTGTCCCGTGCCAAGCACTTTTTCATCGGCTCATGGCCTCGATCGATGCGCCATAACGGGAATAAGACTGTTTCCCTTCGATGTGCAGGTGATCGAGTTCGATCTAGTTGTGGGCGCATGTCGGCCGTGATGGAGACTGAGCCGGTCACGGCCAGGTCTCGGATGCAGATCGGTCTAGGACTTCTGCCTGGCGCTCGTCGTCGCGCATCCACGCGTATCCAAGATAAGTCGGCCACGCAGGTCGGCCATGGCCTGAGACAGAGCCGGTCATGAAATTTTCGGGTGTCGAGGCGTGTGAGTCGGCCAGATCCGATCTCGCCGTTGTTGATGAAGTTGATCGCGTTGAAGAAGATGATCCAGCCAGATGGGATCTGCACGTTGTTGAAGGTGATGAAGGAGCCAGCGAGCTCGTAGATCCAGATCCCGTCGTCCCCACGGCCGGCGCCAATTGACAAGGTTCTACCCTGGCAATGCCTATGCTTGAGGGCTTTCGAATCATGGAGCACTTGTGGGATCCGGCGAACTCGACGGCGGTCGATAAACGACGAGGGGCACACGAAGTTTACCCAGGTTCACGTCCCCTCGCTAGAGGATCGCTACATCATGCTAGCAATCTAGTATAATATCACATGGCCGTAGGCGGAGTTGTATGCGTGTAATATAATATGTTGTAAGCTAGTCCCTTTAAGGGTGCCCCTTGGTGGCTTTATATATGCAGCCAGTTAGGGTTTACAAGGGGTTTCTTGACTTCTACTCCAAGTTGGCGTGTTGGGCCTTGCGGGCTTCATGTATCCTTCGAGTAGGCTTCTTTCGTGGTCGATAGCAGGTATGCTAAACATGAGGACCTGAGGGGTCATACCCTCATCACTGCGGTTGTCCTGCGGGCGGCGGTAGGCAGCCTAGGGGCGGCGGTAGGGCGTCCCGGGGGCGGCGAGAGCACGGCGCGGTGGGGCGACAGGCGGCGCGGTTGGGCCCTGCCGCGCGATCGAGCTTGGGAACGGGGGTTAAAGAAACTAAAAATTTAGAACATTCGAGGGTCCCATTAAAAGATGCCTCTTTATAGTTGTTTTTAGAGTGCCTGTTTTGTTCCACGGTGCATTTTTAATCCACAAATAACTGATACGGGTCGATCTAAACTACGATTTGCAGTTTTGCAAATAGGGGGTATACTAGAGATGCTCTAAAGACGAGAGAAGATTTGATGCACTTAAAAAAAAATTTAAAATCATACTTCTGTGTATTAAAAAATTGAAACAAAAATTAGGTTGTAGCCAACTATTTATTCCACAAACGTGTAAAAAAATCATGTTCAAATGCTTTGTAATTTGTGCTATACAAAAATGTCAAATGTGTAGATCTGAGTATACTTTAAATTCAGATTTTGTACTTTTGTGTAGATCACAATACAAAGAATTTTATAATGAAATTTTGCATACCTACAAGTTACATCATTAACTATATCCGGATTTATTTTCAAAATTTTCTGAAACTTAAAAATATAATTTTTAATATTTTTAGAATGAAAAGATCACTAGAGCAGCTCGGGAGTCAAAAACACTTTCCGTCTAAAGACCATGTTCGCAAACGATCTACTCAGACCGAAGGCTACATGGTCGAGCCCAAAGCCCACTTATTTTAGCAACGGAGAGGAGCACCCTCCAGTCTACACTCCCGACGAGTCGCACCTCGAGTACTCTCGTCGGAACTGCCTCCTCCTCCTCCTCCGCTACCGCACACAGGCCGCGTCGTTGTTTCCACTCCGCCCAACCGTGCGCCGGCGACTATCCCTCCGCCGCAATGCCGGTATTGGGGAGCCGCCACAATCCCATGCTGCGGTCGGCAGTAGCGCAGTGCGCTCAGGCTGTTCGACGGAATGCCGACCCGGTCGTCTTTGCTTGGATGGCGACTGTGTCCGTCGGAGATCTGGGTACGGCACGTCGATCACGATTACTACGCGTCCTTGCCTGTAAGTTTCTTCGCCGCGTAAATCTTTCTATGTGGTTAGTGTTTCTGATCCCCATTCCTCCCTGTACTGCTAGTGGCGTTATAACGTTAATCACTTAATCTGTTACGCGTATATTAGGTTTCTGACATTCCAAACATCGTAGTGGTATCGCATCCTGAGTTTATCGTTCCAATCAATTCCATGCTTGGGCCAAGCATTCTGTAGTGTCTACCAAACCAACTCTAAGTCTGGTGTTTTTAGTACTACATCCATTGACTCGGAGAAAACTCTCGCAACATGTTGTGTCTGCACTTAAATGGAAAACATTTCACTCTTTATCTGATAATACAAGGCAGTCGTTTCACATCTATATTATTTTCCCCACAACGCTTTGTGAAGCTTGAGCATACACAATGCTTCAAGAAACACCAGAAAGCTTTCCTAAAAATTACATTATAAGTTCAAAAGGATAATCCGCTGGGCGCTGTACAAAACAAACTATAAGGCTAGTCAGAAGTAGTAATTCTAGTGAAGCTGGGAAAACTACATCTACCCTGTGCACCAAAAGTACAATATTTTCTATCATGTGGAATTCATCCAATCTTGGCCAACCTCAGGTCTACAGGTCAGCATTTATACTGGCCAAGCAGGAAACTACTTCCATGATAGCAGGCCTCCTGAATTGATCACGGTCGACACACTTGCAAGCGGTTTCGAGCACCTTCAGCATTTGCTCTTCATACCCTGTTCCTCGAAGCGTTGGATCCAGGACCTCAATCTGTTTACCCTCAGACCTCATCTGCAGAACCCATGGGACAAGTTCTTTTAATGTTGACAGGACTGTAACAGGTCTCCTTCCAGTGAGCAGCTCCAGCAGGACTACTCCAAAACTGTATATATCACCTCTCAGCGTAGCAACCCATGCTTGCCCATACTCAGGGGGGATGTAACCCATAGTGCCGACCAGCTCGGTTGTGACATGAGTTTGGTTGTGAAGGATCAATCTGGCTAGCCCAAAATCTGCAACATAAGCTTTATATTCTTTGTCCAGTAGGATGTTGCTGGATTTTATGTCACGGTGGACAATATGAGGCTTGCACTCGTCATGGATATAAGAAATTCCCAGGCTAGCTCCTTGTGCGATCTTGAGCCGCATTGGCCAGTCAAGAAATGAGCTAGCATCATCATCTCTGTTATGGAGCCGATCATCCAGGCTGCCATTCTCCATATAGGAATATATGAGGAGCCTTGAGTGCCCCTGGATGCAGTAACCCCACAGTGGTACAAGATTTTCGTGCTGTGCCATGGAGAGTGCATCGACCTCTGCACTGAACTCCCTTTCCATCAGACACATTTCACCGTTGAGCTTTTTGATTGCCAGCTTGGAGCCATCATGTAGCTCTGCCTTGTAGACTAATCCATAACCTCCACTTCCAATGATATTTGCCTTGTCAAAGTTGTTTGTAGCTCTCAAAATGTCAGCCAATTTGAGCTCGTTTCCTTCTCCGTTGGCCTGTGGCATCCGCATCACCGCTACTGTTTGCTCTGAACTAGAGTAGAAGGAAGCTTCTTCAACTTCTCCATTATTCTCCCTTCCTTTTTTTGTTGTAAAACCCTTCCTCCTAATTGAGACAAGGAGATGCACCAGCAACAAAAGAGCAGCGATGCCTCCAAAGAACACGCCAAATGCAATTGCAAAAACAGCCTTCTTGTCTTGATGTTTTGGATATGACGGAGGTATTGAAGCTGGACCACATTTATGAGCGAGCACAGAGCCACACAGCTTTGGGTTCCCATTGAAACTGGAATTTTGAAATGTATTAAACTGGCCTCCAGATGGAATAGGTCCTTCTAGGTCATTGTTCGAAACGTTGAATGCTGAAAGGAAGTTGAGGATGTTCAATGCAGCTGGGATAGCACCTGTGAGATTGTTGCTGGACAAGTCTAGCACCTGCAAGTTTGTAAGGTTGCAAGTCGATTGTGGGATCTGTCCAGATAACTTGTTGAAACTGAAATCGAGTACAACAAGCATTTTCAACTGGCCTATCTTTGGGGGAATCACACCTGTGAAGTAGTTGTGGCTTAGGTTTAACACTGTTTTGAAGGATGTAACAACACGGTATTGAAGTGATGGACTACTATAAACAGGCAGTTCAAAGACCCTTGGGTCCCAATGAGTTGCATTTTCCATTGACTTTAGCATTGGCATTTCCGTCAAGTTTAACGGGATTTCTCCTGTAAGACTGTTGTTTGACACATCCATAAAGAAGAGATGGCTTAGGGAGTTGATCCAGCCTGGTATTGGTCCAGTGAGTTGATTGCTATTTAAAAGTAGCATCTCCAATTTTGTGAGCCTTGATATCCATAGAGGTATTTTTCCCAATAATTGGCAAGCTTCGATGTCCAAAACCTGAAGATTCTCAAAGCCATCAATTATGTCATCGTCTGGCATGATCTCTCCCTTGAAGTTATCGCCGATAAGCAGAGTGGTAAGATTCCTGCAGCTCTTAAGGATGTGAAGTGCACCTGTGATGTTTGTGAAAGAGTTTGTAGCTAGTGATAGGAAGGTGAGGTGCTTTAGATCGCTTATTCTTGGCGAAAGCTGCCCATCTAATTTGTTGGTAGATACCCGCAGTGCCATCAGATTGCTGCAAGAGTATATGCTTTCTGGAACTGTGCCGTTGAAGTGGTTTAAGTAAAGATCTAAAGTTATTAAATTTGGCAGGTTGGAGAAATTGACCTTTGTAAGTTCTCCACTGAAATTATTGCTCTTGAGGTCAATTGTTATGAGATTCGTGCAATTGCTCAAAGCTGATGGCAGCTCCCCTGATATGTTGTTATTGTCCAAATGCAGTTCTTCCAACTTCCTAAGCTGACCTATAGAATCTGGAATCTTGCCACTGAATTTGTTCCCTCCAAGATCAAGGGTTACAAGATTTTTTAGGTTGGTCATGCGTGTACTATCAAGACCTCCATGCAAATCATTGTTAGGAAAAGAAAGGTACTCCAACAAGGTAGCATTGAAGAGGTCATCTGGGAGAGTTCCACTGAGGCCATTGTAACCGGCTCTGAGTACTCTCAGTCTGTAGCAATCACCAATTCCTGGGGGGATGTTGCCACTTAATTTGTTCAAACACAGATCAAGCACAGTGAGGGATGACGAGGTGTTACAGACATCAGTTGGTATCGGCCCACTAAAGCTGTTATTGCTGGCATTGAGGGCAACCAGATTCTCCATTGCTTTCCATATGGTGGAGGTTAACTGTCCTGCAAATAAGTTACTTGAGATGTTCAGTACCTTCAGAGGCCGAGCAGGGGTTGAAGATGGCAGCTGTTGAAGTGTTCCATTGAGCTGATTGAAGCTGACATCAAGGATAGTGATGCTGCTGGATGACACCAATTCCAGCGGCAGGCCACCAGACAGGAAGTTGTGCGAGAGGTTAAGGTACTGCAGCCCGGTGAGGTTTCTAAGCGACTCCGAGATGTGCCCCTCAAGGCCCTTTGAAGCCAGCATGACATCAGTGACCGTCATATCTTGCCTGCACGCGATCCCTTCCCACTTGCAGCAATCCGTGCCATTCCTCCATGAGGCGGCGAGGCCACCATCTTGTGAGAGCTCGGCGAGGAACTGGAGAAGGGAGCCTTCCTCCTGCTCCGTGCAGGAGCTGGCAGGAGATGCCAAGCAGATTAGCAGCACAAGAGCAACACCAAGGGAAGGTATGTGTAATATCTTGCTGTGTGTCTTGTTGGAAAATTGGAGTGGCTGCATGGTTTTTGTGGTGAAACTAGCACGGAAACCAGAGCTTAAATTGTGCCTTGACCGGAGGAAGCATCAATGGTGGTCTAATCACGAAAGAGCTCAGGAGAAAGATCTTGCTTCCATTTTTGTTTTGTTCCTTGCAGTCGTAATCAGCACAAAGAAAAAAGTGGTACGTTCACACTATGACGTTTCACTCATGGCTGCCTGCTATAATCTACTGACATGTCAACTTCCCGAGCTTACCGAAAACTAACCGTACAAAATATTGCATTGTAGTCATCCACTCATTCTCGACTCAGTCCACATCGAATTTTTACTGCATGCTAAATTACTTGGCCTGACATCACTTCTCTTACCGGTTTCACCAAACAAATCTGACCTTTTCCCACTAATACTGACAAAAAACATCACTTCATGCTCATACATCATTTGGTGAACAGGAAAAGGCACACATTCGAGAAAGAAACAGTTGGTGAAGGTTTGAAGGAACAGGAAAAGTCACGCATTCGAGAAAGAAACAGTTGGTGAAGATTTGAAGGAACAGGAAAAGGAGCGTATTCCAGAAAGGAATAGTTGGTGAAGATTTTCGAAGATTCTACGGCGAGATAGAACACGCGGAGATCATACCGAAAGGCGTTTGTGATCTAGAGCAATAATCATTCGAGAAAAAAAAGATCTAGATCAGTCATCGGCATCACGCTGAGCGTGTGGACAAGGCCAAGTGGAGGGCAAGAAGTGCAATTTTCTAGCCTAATGGACGGGGTGGGTGGGTGATCTGTACTCTCTTCCGTCCTCTTGACCTGAGGCGTTTACTTCACTTGCCCTTATCACGCTGAGCTTTGCCTGATGCTTACGTCTGCCCTGGCTCCACTGCGCACTCTTAATCTATTATGGGCCATGGACTGTGACCCCTTGTGGCTATCTTCTGAATTCTGAAGCGGTTCAAGTAAACTGGGGTAACGTCCGAGAGCTGGCAGTGGCCCTTGGTTCTAATAATCTGATGTTACGTTTCTTTGGATGCTGTTGTTTTGATGCTCGTTAGTAAGTGTATAGATGTACTCTAGCTTCTTTCCGGTTGTCGCAGGCCTGCCGCTGAATTATTTACAGGTGGCTAATAATATTCATTATCTGATTTCGTTTTTTGATATAAATGTTCTGGTTGAGAGAAATAAATTTGTTAGGGGATGGGCAACAAACTACATAGATTCATTTTAGCCTAGTATATGCATTGTATGTTTAGTGGTGATGAATATGAAATTAGGCACAGATTTTCCGAGTAGTGTCAATCATTTAACACCCTTCAGTAGATTCTCATTTTTCATATATTTAATAGTTGTGGACCTGGTATCGTTGCCACCTAATTAAACTAGATACAGCCTAACAAACTAGCTCTCATCTCAGTATGTCTCAACAGATTTGGGCTACCAAACAAATACAAAGGAAGCATTGGCTCTTTCTCTCGCACCTCTCCATGCTCTCAATCGAGCACGCATGCACACTTTAACATAAGCCGCGTGTGCAAATCCCAATTTTATCTAGATAAACATATATCTATACGCCTGTGTATCTAGAACATAGTGCCACCGAAGAAGTTCATGCCTCCCTCGCGGGCGAGGTCGGAGAATGACGCCACCGTGAACCTATTTCACGTGCTCAACTCCAGCGGCAGCAAAGGCCATTTCTAGTCGCCCATTTCCAGTCTCTCGCTCTCATCTACGACACGTATGAGGTGTGCATTGAAGCCAGCGGCTGCCGTGCGCAGGCGACTACCCAACTTGAAAGGATTGGTGTTCGCAAACTAGGAATATCACAGCCATCTTCTTTTAGCGCACTTGGCACGGAGAGCATATGCCAATTAAGAACTCCCTTCATCCCGCGAGCTCGCATCTAATTGCATATTCCGAGCCACATGATCCGTGGATCTCCACAAGATGTTTACCTATTTGCAAATGAGCGAGCTCGGCCTGGATATCTTGTTCAGATCAATGTTCCGATGCTTCCCATTCCCACACAGTCTAGTGACGGTACCTGACAACGCTATCAATCTCTGCCTCGCCCTCATGCCCACTCTTCTAATGGCAAATGTGAGTGTGCTAGTTTACACCATTCCAGCCGAGTGTTGGTTTTTATATGGAGAAATTGGTTATTGATTGATGGACCAACCAAAATCAATCCATAGGACAATGGCTCTGCCGGATCTCATACTTAATTTCCAATCGATTTTGCAGGTGGCCAACGGAGGGAACATGGTGCATGCTACTGTACATTTACGTGCATATACACATGCTAGTTTTCTAAAGTAGTAACTTTGGTCATATTTATTTTAGATGAATATTTTAGGAATTTGAAAAGTAGGAAAAGGTGATGGATATGCTTGTAAAACATCGCTATGAGATATGTTCCTTGTCCTCGGTTGTGCGTAGGGAATTTTTTTATTGCGCAAATGACTGGCTTCGGAGAATATTCTTCAACCAGATTACCCCATAAGTATGTGCACTTTTCAATTAATTCTTTTACAGTTTAACGCATGATTCTGAGTTGCCTTATTGCATTGTAAGTTCACACCGCCGGAAACGCGTGTTACCCTCACCTACTTGTGTTTGCGGAATCTATTCACAGTTTTACAAGGTTTTTCTGCCTATAACCGAAATTTGTGTTCTTTTGTGAAATTTCGAATTTTCTTTATAGGTTTTAAGCAAAATACTGATTTTGACATTAAAATTCTAGTCGATTTTTAGATTTTTTTTAGAGTTCCTAGGGTTAATTTTTTTTGAAGTTACCTAGGTGTTAAAAATCTAGCCCTAACCCTAAGAGCATGTGTTGGAAAATGAATATATCTTGGTCAAATAATGTTACTTAGTTGAGGTTTGATGATGCTTAAGGTGAATGTGGCAACAGACAGTCCTTGTGCGTGGTGAATGACCAGCCCGTTGGGAACCCCAAGAGGAAGGTATGATGAGTGCAGCGGCTAGTTTTCCCTCAGTTAAGAAACCAAGGTTTAATCGATCAGGAGAAGAGAGACGGTGATGACTGAAGGTGTTTGTGGAACCTGCACACACACAAACAAATACTTTGTCCCCAACTTACGATGAGGTTGTCAATCTCACCGGTTTGCTTGAAACAAAGGTTATGAGTGTATCGAGTGGAAAACAGTAGTAATATGCGAGTAAAGTAAATAGTGCGGGAAAAGTAAACAGGTGATTGCAATATGATTAAAATAGGACCGGGTCCACAGTTCACTAGTGGTGTCTCTCCATAGATAAATAACATGCTGGGTAAACAAATTACAGTTGGGCAATTGATAGAATAAAGATAACGTGATATGTCAAGAAGATCACTATGAGATTTACTCTGGGCATTACAACAAAATACATAGACCGCCATCCAACTGCATCTATGACTAATAATCCACCCTCGGGGATATCATCCGAACACCCCAAAAGTATTAAGTTGCGAACAACAGATAATTGCATTAAGCAAAGTGTGTAATGTAAACAAAGCATATGCCCTTGAGCATATGAATGTTGTTTTCTCCCTAGTAGCAACATCACATCTACCACCTTAGAGGTTTCTGTCACTCCCCCAGGTGAAATAGAGGCATGAACCCACTATCGAGCATAAATACCCCCTCTTGGAGTCACTAGCAACTACTCGGCCAAGATAGCTACTAACAACGGAGAGCATGCAAGATCATAAACAACATAGAGATAACAAAAGATATAATTCAGTACAGCAACTTAATCATAAACACCAATATTCATCGGATCCCAACAAACCAACATCATAGAATTACATAACGGTGATCTCAATCATGTAGGGCAGCTCATGAGATCTAAACATGAAGCACATGGTGGAGAAGACAACCATCTAGCTACTGCTATGGACCCATAGTCCAAGGTAGACTACTCACTCATCGCTCCGGAGGCAAGCATGGCGATGAAGAAGACCTCCGGTGGCGATTCCCCTCTCCGGCAGGGTGCCGGGAAGAGCTTCTGGACCCTCCCGATCTTCGGGTCGACGGCGGCGGCGGATCGCGATGTATTCTGGAAAACTGATCGGGCCTTAGGTTTTTCTCGTCAGGGGGTATATATAGGCGAAAGGACGATGTCAGAGGAGGGACCACGGCCCCTCACGCGGGCCCGGCGCGGCCAGGGGGGTGGCCGTGCCGCCCCTGTGTGTGGGGGCCACGTGGCCCCCCTCCGTCAGGTCTTCGGATGTTTGGGAGCTTCCCCGTGAAATATGACTTCAGGAACTTGTTTCGTCCAATTCCGAGAATATTTCCTGTGTATCACTTCTGAAACACAAAAACAGCAGAAAACAGGAAACTGGCACTGTGGCACTTCGTTAATAGGTTAGTCCCAGAAAATGTATAAAAGTACCACTAAGTGTAACGAAACAATATACAAATGGTGTAAAAACAAGCATGGAGCATCAAAAATTATAGATACGTTTGAGACGTATCAAGCATCCCCAAGCTTAACTCCTGCTCGTCCTCGAGTAGGTAAGTGATAACAAAAGAATAATTTTTGAGGTGACATGCACCTACACAATCTTGATCATATATGTAAGCATTGATGAGCTGGGATCAATAGAACTTAAAACATGGGCATGAAAGATATAATCATGACAATAAGAACTTAGCAACCATGTTGTAAACATGCAAATGAACACAAACAAAAGATCATGATAATGAAACAATGAAAGTCAAACGTGTGTTCAAATCATAAGGAAAAACATACAAATGGTTTTCAGCTTGTTCTTCAAAGAGAGCAAAACATAAATGCATAGGACACCTCAAAGTTTAAGAGGGCGACTAGATACAAATAATTTAAGAACAAGTGAAACCAACAATATGAGTCAATCAATGAACTTTGGGACAATGCATATCACACTAAGAATGACAACTATGCTCTCTTAATGGTGCATAAAGAAAGAAGGTGGTGACTCAACATAAAAGTAAAAGAAAGGCCCTTCGCAGAGGGAAGCAGTGATTTAAACATGTGCTAGAGCTTTTCATTTGTAAAACAGAGAGATAAAACTTGATTTTGAGAGGTGGTTGTCTTTGTCAACGACTGGCAATGGGGTTCTTACTATCTTCCATACAAAAATAAAGCAAGTTTTTGAGAGAGAGATTGGCACTTTTGTGCTCTTTTTATAAAACTTGGCACTCCTCCCCACCTTTTCCTTTCACATACCATGGCTAACCGATTCCATCGGGTGCCCACCAACATTCACATTCATTGGAGGAGTGCCTTTTTTTCTTTCTTTTTTTCCCTTTTTTTTCTTTTTTTTGGAATAAACAATATGGAAGATAGCAAATCCGACCACTACGTCCCCATGAGCTGAAAACAGTGTCACAAAACGAGAAGTATTTTGAAGGTTTTTTGAAAGGTAGCACACGAAAATTTTACTTTGGAATGGCTTACAAATACCATGCATAGGAATTTATAGTGGACACAATGGCAAACTTGGCTTTTAGGAGTTGGATGCACGAGTAGAGCTCATACTCAGTACAAGGCGAGGGCTAGCAAAAGACTGGGAGCGACCAACTAAGAGAGCAATAATGGCCATAATCATGCAAAGCGACAAAGCGACATTAAAAGAAGCATAAGATGGCATCAAAAGTCAAAAACTAAATGATCATGAAGGCTAATGGCGACTTTGGAAGAGTCTAACATGTGTGAGCATGCGCCAAGTCAACCCAAATAAAGCATCAAGGAGAAAACCAAAATAATGCTTCCATACAATAAAAACAACGCATGATTTTTTCAAAGGCTCATTAAGCAATCTCAGTTATTTGAGACAAGTCATGCTACAGAAAAACCAGTAAGCATACTATCAAAAAGACATCAAGCATGACATGAAAAAGCCTAAGCCGCAGTCTACACAAGCTCCTTCTTGTACCACTATTTTGCACAAAGCTTTTTCTCTTTTCCAACACCATTTGAAATTTTTAAAGACACCTCTTTTGATGAAAACCAATAAAGTTCAGAGGCAAAAATACACCTTGATGAAAAGATATGACAAGATCTGAATGCATATCAAGGCGAAATCGAAAACCAAAAGCAGTAGCAGAAAAAGTAGAATGCTCGATTTTTAATAAGAGTGAAAACTAGAGCATTCTTTGCAAATGAAAACGAGTACATCTCCTCCAAAGGAAATTTGTTGGGGTCCAACCATTTATTGCAGCAAACAAACAAACTAAACAAACTAAGAAAACTAAAACAACTGACGCTCCAAGAAAAACACATAGTGCATGAAGCAATAAAAATATAGTGTTTTGAAAGGTGACCTGATTTTTGCCGATGAAGAAGGGGTGCCTCGGGGGCATCCCCAAGCTTTGACGCTTGTACTTCTTGGATATTTCTTGGGGTGATGCATGGGCATCCCCAAGCTTGAGTTTTTGTCCATTCTTCAACTCATCTCATCATTCTCCAATCCCTACACTTGAAAACTTCCTTCATACAAAACTAAACACAATTCTATTAGCAACATTAGTGTAAGCATAAAATATATTCAACCTCTTTTAGCTTCAGGTTTCAACCCAAAACCACCACATATAAAGTATATACTACTTTAGCAACTTCCACAAGAGTTCCATGATAAAAAAGAACTCAAAAGAAAGCGATAAAGTGGCAAAAACAAATATTGGCAGAAATCTGTCAAAACTGGACAGCTGACAAAGGACGAATTTTTGAGGGATTTTCTGTTGCTCAAATCAAAAAGTGTTCAACTAAGAAAAGTTTGGATATAACCTGGGGCATATGCACAAGAAATCGCAGGTCCAAAAGATAAACAGAGAATTTTCACGAATTTTTACGGTGCAGCACCGAAAACAGTTTCAGGACAGCAATAACCCCAAATCTTTACCTCACTCAAATTAGAGGCTTCTCTTGGTACAAAAACGAAATAAACAAGATAAGGAGCGGTCATTACAGTAGTAATGACTTCCAAGACTCAAATAAAAGAAAAATTACTGAAAAGTAAACAATGGGTTATCTCCCAAGAGTGCTTTTTTCTTTAACGCCTTTGAGCTAGGCGCAGAAAATTGCGAATCAAGTAACATCAAGTGATGAAACATCAAGCTCATAATTTGCTCTAAGAATAGAGTCAAAAAGTAATTTCTTTCTTTTTCTAGGGAAGTGTTCCATACCTTTCTTTAGTGGGAATTGATACTTGATAGTGCCTTCCCTCATATCAATGATAGCACCTACAGTTCGAAGAAAAGGTCTCCCCAAAATAATAGGACATGAAGCATGGCATTCAACGTCCATAACAAGAAAATCAACGGGAACAAGGTTATTGTTAACCACAATAAGAACATCATTAATCCTTCCCAAAGGTTTCTTCTTAGCAACATCAGCAATAGGAACATCAAAATAACATTTTTCAAGCGGTGGTAAATCAAGCATGTCATAAATCTTTCTAGGCATGATGGAAATACTAGCACCTAGATCACATAAAGCATGGCAATCATAACCATTAACATGCATATCAATGATGGGTTCCCAACCATCTTCTAACTTCTTGGGAACATAAGCTTTTTGCTGCAACTTTTCATCCCTAATCTTTATGAGAGCATTGGTAATATGCTTAGTAAAAGCAATATTTAAAGGACTAGCATTGGGAGTCAAAGCAAGCTTTTGCAAGAACAAAATAACTTCAGATATATTGCAGCCATCAACATCAAAATCATTAAAGGAAATAGAGCTATCATCTCCCACACTCCGAAAAATTTCAGCACTCTTTTGAGATTTGGCAGTTTTAGGTTTTTTAGCACAAGGAGTGGGAGTTTTCTCTACACCAATCAAAGTAAGAGGGTTGCTATCAGTAGGAGCAACATCATTAGAGGTAGTAATAGTACATACCTTCATCTCTCTAGCTATCTCATCTTCTCTTTCCCACCTGGCATGCAATTCCGCTAACAATCTAATATTTTCATCAATTCTAACTTGGGTAGCATTAACGGCAGCAAAAGGATCAGGCTTAGCGGACATTCTATTAACTAAAGAAGATTGCACATTAGACAATAATGAGATATCGGTTTCAGCTTTGGAAGCCTTAGCTTGTAATTCAGGAACAGCCTTGTTTAAATTTTCAAGTTGATGACTTATAGTCCTCAACAGAGCTGATTGCTCCTCCATAGTCTTGGTGAAAGCCCTGTTCTGCTCATATTGCATCTGCATAAAATTCTTGGTAGCCTTTTCAAGTTCAAAAATTCTTTCTTCACTAGGCATTTTAGGTCTACCAAGATAGCTATTATCACCATTAGAAGGAAACGGTCTATAATTGTTACTAGCAAAATTGTTCCTATAAGCATTGTTGTTAAAATTGTTATTTCTAATGAAATTCACATCAACTTGCTCTTCTTGAGCAACCAAAGAGGCTAGAGGAACATTATTAGGATCAACATGAGTCCTATCATTAGCAAGCATAGCCATAATTGTATCAATCTTATCACTCAAGGAAGAGGTTTCCTCAACAGAATTTACCTTCTTACCTTGTGGAGCTCTCTCGGTGTGCCATTCGGAATAATTTACCATCATGTTGTCGAGTAGCTTTGATGCGGCGCCCAATGTGAGGGACATAAAAGTGCCTCCAGCAGCTGAATCAAGTAGGTTCCTTGAAGAAAAATTCAGTCCTGCATAAAAAGTTTGGATAATCATCCAAGTAGTCAGTCCATGAGCGGGGCAATTCTTTACCATAGATTTCATTCTTTCCCAAGCTTGAGCAACATGTTCATTATCAAACTGAGTAAACTTCATAATATTGCTGCGCAACAATATAATCTTAGCAGGAGGATAATATCTACCAATAAAAGCATCCTTACACTTAGCCCATGAATCAATACTATTCTTAGTCAAAGACAGCAACCAATCTTTAGCCTTTCCTCTCAAAGAAAAAGGAAACAGCGTGAGCTTAATAATATCACTATCAACATCTTTATATTTCTGCATCTCACATAGCTCAACAAAATTGTTGAGATGAGCTGCAGCATCTTCAGTACTAGCACCAGAAAATTGCTCTTTCATAACAAGGTTCAATAAAGCAGGCTTGATCTCATAAAAGGTGGTGGCAGGAACAGTTGGTGCAATAGGAGTGCAGATAAAATCACTATTGTTCGTGCTAGCAAAGTCACACAACTTGGTGTTTTCAAGAGTACCCATTTCAGCAAAACGAAAGTAAACAAGTAAAAACAGCTACCAAGGATTCTAATTTTTTTGGATTTTTGATATAAAGCAATGCAGATAAAATAAAATAAAGTAAAGCAAAACAAATAACAAAGTAAAGAATGTGTGTGCGAAGAACTCCCCTCGCAGAAGTCTTCTCTCTTCCCCGGCAACGGCGCCAGAAAAGTAGCTGATGCTTAAGGTGAATGTGGCAACAGACAGTCCTTGTGCGTGGTGAATGACCAGCCCGTTGGGAACCCCAAGAGGAAGGTATGATGAGTGCAGCGGCTAGTTTTCCCTCAGTTAAGAAACCAAGGTTTAATCGATCAGGAGAAGAGAGACGGTGACGACTGAAGGTGTTTGTGGAACCTGCACACACACAAACAAATACTTTGTCCCCAACTTGCGATGAGGTTGTCAATCTCACCGGTTTGCTTGAAACAAAGGTTATGAGTGTATCGAGTGGAAAACAGTAGTAATATGCGAGTAAAGTAAACAGTACGGGAAAAGTAAACAGGTGATTGCAATATGATTAAAATAGGACCGGGGTCCACAGTTCACTAGTGGTGTCTCTCCATAGATAAATAACATGCTGGGTAAACAAATTACAGTTGGGCAATTGATAGAATAAAGATAACGTGATATGTCAAGAAGATCACTATGAGATTTACTCTGGGCATTACAACAAAATACATAGACCGCCATCCAACTGCATCTATGACTAATAATCCACCCTCGGGGATATCATCCGAACACCCCAAAAGTATTAAGTTGCGAACAACAGATAATTGCATTAAGCAAAGTGTGTAATGTAAACAAAGCATATGCCCTTGAGCATATGAATGTTGTTTTCTCCCTAGTAGCAACAGCACATCTACCACCTTAGAGGTTTCTGTCACTCCCCCAGGTGAAATAGAGGCATGAACCCACTATCGAGCATAAATACCCCCTCTTGGAGTCACTAGCAACTACTCGGCCAAGATAGCTACTAACAACGGAGAGCATGCAAGATCATAAACAACATAGAGATAACAAAAGATATAATTCAGTACAGCAACTTAATCATAAACACCAATATTCATCGGATCCCAACAAACCAACATCATAGAATTACATAACGGTGATCTCAATCATGTAGGGCAGCTCATGAGATCTAAACATGAAGCACATGGTGGAGAAGACAACCATCTAGCTACTGCTATGGACCCATAGTCCAAGGTAGACTACTCACTCATCGCTCCGGAGGCAAGCATGGCGATGAAGAAGACCTCCGGTGGCGATTCCCCTCTCCGGCAGGGTGCCGGGAAGAGCTTCTGGACCCTCCCGATCTTCGGGTCGACGGCGGCGGCGGATCGCGATGTATTCTGGAAAACTGATCGGGCCTTAGGTTTTTCTCGTCAGGGGGTATATATAGGCGAAAGGACGATGTCAGAGGAGGGACCACGGCCCCTCACGTGGGCCCGGCGCGGCCAGGGGGGTGGCCGCGCCGCCCCTGTGTGTGGGGGCCACGTGGCCCCCCTCCGTCAGGTCTTCGGATGTTTGGGAGCTTCCCCGTGAAATATGACTTCAGGAACTTGTTTCGTCCAATTCCGAGAATATTTCCTGTGTATCACTTCTGAAACACAAAAACAGCAGAAAACAGGAAACTGGCACTGTGGCACTTCGTTAATAGGTTAGTCCCGGAAAATGTATAAAAGTACCACTAAGTGTAACGAAACAATATACAAATGGTGTAAAAACAAGCATGGAGCATCAAAAATTATAGATACGTTTGAGACGTATCATTTGACTAAGATACAAAAAATTACTAAAAATATACAATTCTTTGATAAAAACTCTTTGCTAAGTTCCAATTCCAATACATAGCTTATTGACGCATTTTTTTTATAGAAGATTGACGTGTCACATTCTCGTTTGTTCCCCGATATATGTCGATTGATATCATTGCTAACATAAGGAAAACTGAAAAGTTAATACAAATGAGTTTACCATGATTGTTTGTGGAATATTGTAATAATTTACATGAGTATTTTTATTAAGTACAAAACATACTTTCAAAAAAAAGGAAAATACACGAATTGTTTCCCGTACCCCTTCGCCTCCAAGAGCATGAGGAGGCGATTAGGGTTTGCGTACCTCCCATCGGCGCCACCGGCGATCTGCTCCGCTCATGTGGTCTTCGGGCCGTGGAGGCAGGGTGGATCTCGGCCCTCGTCGGCAGGAGGGCTCCGTGTTTCTTTTTTTAGGATCCAAGTTTGGTGGGGCGGTGCTCAGGTGGTGGTGGTGGCGGCGGCGTCTTCTTCTCCAATAAAGTCTCTCCCCACTTCATCTCCATCTCAACGGCGACGTCGAGAAGCTTGTGGGAGTGGTGTTATCACCAAGGACTTCTTCTGGCTATGAGGATCTTCAGATCGTCAAGGAGTTTCATCGGCGGTTCATCCTTCTTCTTTGTCTCTAGGACGGAAGTGGCCTTTTGGGCCCGTTCGGTGACTTCCCGTCCGCAACCAACAATGTCAGGCCGGCTCTCGGAGGAGCGGCAGCGGCGGCGCGCCGTCAACATGGTCTGGAGGTTAAAGATGAAGGGCATCTCAAGGATTTCGATGTAATTTTCATTTTTGTTGAGATGTTATGTACTGTTCGCTATTTCTTTAAATGTCAAAGTCCTATTCGCAAAAAAGTACAAAACATGTTAATTTAGCTTTCTAAAAAGTCTTAAATTTTTGTAGCGGATGTAATATTTCTAAAATGGCGGAGCATACTTTATAAATAATTCTATAGGATTTTTTAACCACCAAATCTGGTATTATTGAAATTATAGTAATTTCTTACACATGGTTCACAAACTATTTTATTATTTTTAATAAATTTTTGGAGGGTGATTGATTATGTATGAAATTTACTTCAATTTTTTCTTGCATGAGTAGGCACACATGCTGTGGGCTGGGCTGCTAGCCCATACGACGGCGGGCGCCCAAAGATATGGAAGCATCACTAAGGCCCACATAGGCAAGCCCCAGATCTCAAAAAAAAAAAAAAGAAACATAAGCAAGCCCCAAATCAGAAAATCCTGTTCGCACTATCGCCATTGCTCCTCGGCTCCTCGCTGCCGGTGAGTCGCAACTCCACCGCTCTCGCCGGAGGTGCCTCCTCCTCTTATTCCACGGCACTCACCCAGCACCCTTGCTTCCACCCAAACGTAGGTACACGTGCTCGCCCCCGAAATCTACCCATCCGACGCAATGACCGCCTTTTGTGGCCAGCGCCGGCGCCCTGGCAGCGTGCTCAGGCCGTTCGGCGAAATGCCGACTCGGATGTCGTTTCTTGGATCACGGACGCAGCTCTAGAGAAGTTGGGTCAAGCTCGTAAATCAGGCTTTGGACGCGTTTTGAAGAGTATCTGTATACGCGCGCCCGAGGGCGAGCTGGAAAGCGAGGCTGTGGTTTCCTGGCCGCGTGAATGCCTCAACATGGTACGTAGGTGCTTCTGATCCCCATTCCTCTCATGTTCATGCTGTACAGCTTAAACATGGTAGCCGACCAGTAATATTACATTCTCAATTTCTTATTCCATTACATTGAATGCTTGGACCAACGAAACATTTGTTGTATCACTTCCAACTCTGGTGGATTCAGCATTAAAAAAAATCCGGTGGTTTCTTAAATCAACCTATCATAACTTCATAAGAAAACAGCTGACAGAATGTGTACCATTTTTAATCTTTCACTGGGAAAATAAGACGATAATTTCTTATGTTCATACCTTTTCCCATGCTTGTGGAACTTAAGTATATGAGTAATTCAAGAAACATAGAAAGCAAGAGATTTTTTGCGAAAACTTTCATGCAAGACTTAAGGCTCAAATTGGCAATCTGTTAGGCTTTGTACGAAACAAACTCAAAGATTATCACTTATCAGAAGTAGTAGGTCTAGAGAATCTCAAAATGTCGCAAGCATATCGGGCACGAAAATACAAGATTATGTATCATGTGTAGTTCATCGTATTTTCACTTATCTTTGCATCTGCTGGTCAGCGTCTACACTGGCCAGGCAGGAGACTACTTCCATGATACCGAGCCTTCTGAATTGATCATGATCAACACACTTGCAAGCGGTTTGGAGCACCTTCAGCATTTGTTCTTCATACCCTGTTCCTCGAAGTGTTGGATCCAGGACCTCAATCTGTCTACCCTCAGAGCTCATCTGTAGGACCCATGGGACAAGTTCTTCTGATGTAGACAGTACTGGAACAGGTCTCCTTCCTGTCAGCAGCTCAAGCAGGACTACTCCAAAACTGTATATATCACCTCTCAGTGTAGCGATCCATGCTTGCCCATACTCGGGGGGAATATAACCTATAGTGCCGACCGGCTCGGTCGTGACATGAGTTTCGTTGGGAAGGAGCAATCTGGCTAGCCCAAAATCTGCAACATAAGCTTTAAATTCTTTGTCCAGTAGAATGTTGCTGGATTTGATGTCACGGTGGACAATGTTCGGCTTGCTGTCATTATGGATATAAGAGAGGCCCAGGCTTGCTCCTTGTGCGATCTTAAGCCGAATTGGCCAGTCAAGAAATGAGCTAGCATCATCATCCCTGTTATGGAGTTGATCATCCAGGCTGCCATTCTCCATGTAGGAATATACGAGGAGCCTTGAATTTCCCTGGGCGCAGTAACCCCAGAGTGGTACAAGATTTTCATGCTGTGCCATGGAGAGTGCATCAACCTCTGCACTAAACTCCCTTTCCATCAGACACATTTCACCATTGAGCTTTTTGATTGCCAGCCTCGAGCCATTATGTAGCTCTGCCTTGTAGACTAATCCATAACCTCCACATCCAATGATGTTCGCCTTGTCAAAGTTGTTTGTAGCTTTCAAGATGTCAGCAAATTTAAGCTTGTTTTCTTCCCCCTTGCTTTGTGGCATCCGCATCACCACTAACTTTGAACTAGAGTAGAATGAAGTTGATTCAGCATCTCCATCATTCATCATTCTATCTTTTGTTCTAGTGCCCATCCTGATTAAAATAATGAGATGCCCCAGCATCAAAAGAACAACAATGCCTCCAAAGAACACACCAAATGCGATTGCAAAAACAGCCTTCTTAGCTCGATGTTTTGTGTATGATGGAGGTACTGAAGCTGAACCACATTTATGAGTGAGCATAGAGCTACATAGCTTTGGATTCCCATCAAAACTAGAATTTTGAAATGTATTAAGCTGGCCTCCTGATGGAATAGACCCTTCTAGGTCATTGTTCGAAACATTGAATGCTGAAAGGAAGTTCAGGCTGTTCAATGCAGCTGGGATATCACCTGTGAGATTGTTGCTGGACAAGTCTAGCACCTGCAAGTTTGTGAGATTGCATATTGATTTTGGTATATGTCCTGTCAAGCCGTTGAAGCTGAAATTAACTGAAAAGAGAGCTTTCAACTGACCGATCTGTAGGGGTATCTCACCAGTGAATTTATTGTTGCTTAGATCCAGCACTTTAGGGAATGCAGTGGGTACATGGTATTGACGTGATCGATCTCTGTAAACAACTAGCTTAAAAACCATTGGGTCCAAATGGGCTTCAGTCTTTTCTGACTTCAGCATTTGCATATCCATCAGTGCTGTTGGAATTTCCCCGCTGAGGCTGTTGTTTCTTATGTCTAGATAGAACAGGGTGTTTAGGTTTCTGATCCAGTGAGGTATGGGTCCAGTAAATTGATTTCCAGATAAAAATAACATTTCCAAGTTTGTCATGTTTGATAACCAATAAGGTATTTTTCCAAATAATGAGCACTCATTTATTGCGAGAACCTGAAGATTCTCAAAACCATCAAGTATGTCGTCCTCTGGCATTAGCTCTCCCCTGAAATTCTCCCCGAGAAACAGGCTGGTAAGATTCTTGCAGCTCTTAAGGATCCAAAGTGCATTTGTTATGTTTCTAAAAGAATTTTCAGCAATTGACAAGAAGGTGAGGTACTTGAGATCCCTGATTTGTGGTGAAAGCTGCCCACCTAAGTTGTTTCCAGACAGGCGCAGTGCAGTAAGATTGCTGCAAGAGTATATACTTTCTGGAATTGTGCCAGTGAAGTTGTTGTACAGAAGGTCTAATGTTTTCAGATTGGGAAAGTTGGAGAAATTGACCTTGGTAAGGTTTCCACTGAAACGGTTGCTCTTAAGGTCAATTGTTATGAGATTTGTGCAGTTGCTCAGAGCTGATGGAAGCTCTCCTGACATGTTGTTGTGGTCCAAGTGGATCTCCTGCAATTTCTTGAGCTCACCTACAGAATATGGAATATGGCCAGTGAAGCTATTCTCTCCAAGATCAAGGGTAGCCAGATTTCGGAGATTGATTATGTGTGCAGCATCAAGTACCCCATGTAAATCATTGTTAGGAAAAGAGAGGTACTCTAGTGAAGTAGCATTGAAGATTTCATCTGGGAGTCCCCCACTGAGGTTATTGTGGCCGGCCTTGAGCACTTTCAGCATGGAGCAATTACCAAATCCCGGAGGGATGGTGCCACTGAAGTGGTTGAAGCAGAGCTCGAGTACAGCAAAGGATGGTGAGCTGTTACAGAAATGAGTTGGTATATTCCCAGTGAAACTGTTGTTGCTGGCGTTGAGGGCAACCAGATTGTTCATTACCTCCCATGTGGTGGATGGAAACCGTCCTGTAAATAAGTTGCTCGAGATGTTCAGTACCTGCAACGGCCGAGAAGGGGTTGAAGATGCCAACTCATGCAGGTCTCCATCCAGACGGTTGAAGCTAACGTCGATGGTAAGGATATTGCCGGAGGACAGCAGTTCCAGCGGCAAAGCACCGGACAGCGAGTTGTGGGAGAGGTTGAGGTGCTGCAGTCCGGTGAGGTTCCAAAGAGACAGAGAAAGGTGCCCTTCAAGGCGCCTTGAGGCCAGAAAGATATTGGTGATCGTCCTGTTTGGGCTGCAGGTGATCCCTTCCCACTTACAGCAATCCATGCTATCCTTCCATGAGTCAGCGAGGCCACCATGGTATGAGAGCCCCGCTAGGAACTGGAGAAGGGAGCCCTTCTCCTGCTCCGTGCAGGAGCTGGTGGGAGAGGCAAAGGAAATTAGCAGCACAAGAGAAAGGCCAAGCAAAGATATGTGCAAGTTCTTGCTCCGTGTCTTTGAAAACTGGAGTGTCTGCATGGTTTTCTGGTGAAACTAGCACGGAAACGAGAGCTTAAGTTGTGCCCTGACTGTATAAAGCATCAGTGGTGTTTTAATCATGAAAGAGCATTTTTTTTCTCATAGAAGGAAATCATGAAACTGCATGAGGGCACAGAAAGATCTTGCTCCCATTTTGTTTTGTTCTTTGCAGTCGTAGTCAGCACAAAGAAAGAAGTGGTAGGTTCACACTATGCGTTTCACTCACGGTTGCCTGTTATAATCTACTGACAAGTCAATCCCCCGAATTTTTGCTGCATGCCAAATTACTTGACCTGACACCACTTCTCTTACCGTGGCTTCTCGAAACAAATCTGACCTTAACCTACTAGTACTGACCAAAAATATCACATCTGGATGCATCCTTGGTGAACAGGAAAAGGCAAGCGTTCGAGAAAGGAACGGTCGGTGAAGATTTGGGAAGATACTGAGGCGAGATAGTACGCCGGGAGATCATACTGAAAGATGTTTGGGATCGAGAGCAATCATCATGGTTTCAGTCAGTGTGTTGGATAAGGCCGAGCGGAGGGCAAGAAGAAGTGCAATTTTAGCTTAATGGACGGGTTGGGTGGGTGATCTGTGCTCTCTTCCAATCCTCTTGACCTGAGGCGTTTACTTGCCCTTATCATGCGAGCTTGCCTGATGTTTACGTCTGCTGCTGTTTTCCATTCTCCCTGGCTCCACTGGCGCACTATTATGGACCTTGGACTGTGACGCTTTCAAGTAAACTTGGGTAGCGTGTCAGTGATGGCCGTGTTGGCCCTTTGGTTATAACATCACATGTTTGTGCATCTTTTGCATGGAGCCACAGAAAGGCTTTGTTTTTTGCAAGAAACACCATATTTTGCTGTAAAAAATTGCAAAAAACACATAACATGTCATTAACAATTCTGATGGCCAATTAGTCGGTAGGTCCCACTATCAATAGGTCCTGCATGGTATTTCCTCTCCGGTAGTCAACCGAACGGATCAGTTCCTCCTAGTGTTGGCTTGTGCTGCTGACGTTGGCCTGGCTCCGCGCCGCCTTCCTCACCGACGCAGTAATGTTGGACGCTGACCTTGTGGTTGTTGAGGTCGGTACCGGCATGCCACGCTGGATGCTGCTGTCGGTGACACGCCTCCTCAAATGCGCCTCGCGTGCAGGTGCGCGAGGGCGACTCGCTCACCTTCGTCTCGGCACCGACCGGAGCCTCCGCCTTTGTCTTCGGCTCAGGCGTGAGCAGCTGCTCCAGCGCCACGCCTACCGTCCCCTACGCCCACCACCCCCAGCCTTCGCCGAGCACTGGCGCTCGCTGCCGCCTCGCCGCCTTTAGGGATTAAATAGTTTAACAATTTAAATTGTATAATTATTTAATGAATTAAGAATTAGTAAATATATTTTATCAAGATTGTCATTAATTTTTTGGTGCAGCATACCCACTGGTAAAATCCTAGGTCCATCAGTGTCCGCTTCTGTACGGACGCCTGTGTTCGTCCGGGCGTGTTCTCTTATAATTACCACCTTTGAGGCGTTTGTATAATGGGTATATATACTCTAGCCCTTTTAATCAATAACAAGTTTCAGATAATTCTACTCTAAAAAGTTTCAGATGATTCTTTCCAATCTCGTTTGACTCTAACAGATTTCTCATTTGCTCGGTCAAAGTGCACGACCGGTCATGTACGATGCTGCAAGTGGGTCATAATTGACTAATTTGCTGTCAAGAAGGTTAATGACTATTTATGTGTTCTATGCAAAAATTATGGTGAAATATGGTGTTCTGTGCAAAACAAATTACAACCTGTGATTCTCCGCAAAAAAGTCACGAAGATGTGGTGTTATCTCCTATTTGCTCCTTTGATTCTGATAATCTGGTGCTTCTGTAGACATTGTCTATAGACATGTGACGCATGGCTGCTTTTACTTGAGTAGTTTTTTTAAAGAAATATTTTTGATTAATGGTATGATGTTACGTTTCTTTGGATGATGTTGTTTTGATGCTACATCGTAGCCGTAGATGTACTCTGGTTTCTGTCCCGTTGTTGCAGAATCCTGTCACTGAATTTTGTACACACGGTCAACAGTATTCATGTTTTAACTTCTTTTTGATTTTTGATATATAAATGTTCCGATTGACTTCTGTATACATGGATGCTTGACGCTGGAGGCGTGTCCATGGCGGTCGGCGCCGACAACCAAAGTTTTCAGTATCGGGATACTAGGTAGTATCGTTTTCTTGTCAGTAGTATCGTATCGTAGAATCATATCGTAGTATCATAATACTATGAGATTTCTATTTTTAATAAAATATATGTATATATTACTAATATACCTAAAAAATATAGCTAAATTTAATTTTTAATTTGAATTTTAAGCATATTTTATGTATTTCATAGAGTCTGATCATGTAAAATGATGCATTTATAATATAAATATGGGTCCACCCATCCGATATATAATACACACATAACTAATTAGGAACCCACAAAACAAAAGACGGGGTTTAAGAAAATGAATACACACAACTTGCTAATTGACTGCTTTCTTGCATGTACGAAGTCCTTTTTTTAACCCATCTCAACCAAACTAATGGGCTTTGTATTGTTTATATACTTAGTTAGCCTTGAGTTATAAAACCAATTTTAATCTTGAGCATGCAAGAGCTTGGTGTCCTTATTTATTACCCTAGGTGTGGGATCGTATTATATCGTTTTTATATCGGGATACTAAAGATATCACGATACGTATCGGGATACGAGTAAGATACTACCCAGATTAAGATACCATCACGATACGTATCGATTGACTGCGGTAGTATCGTAAAATCGTAAGATACTAAGATACGTATCGGGATACTGACAACCATGCCAACAACAGGCTTTCACGGGGAGCTTCGACGGTTGGGGTGGATGAGCGCCAGGGGCACTTGTGGGAGGGAGACAGTGGGTCTCTCGGCCTTGCCGTTGCTGAGATCTGAACTCTCCAGTTCGGAGGCAACGGTGGCCCTTGTCCTTAGGTGTTTTGTGGACAGGTGGCCATGGCATGGGTAGCGGCCGCCGGTGGCCTCTCCCTGCCTAGATCTGCTCAGACTGCTGGCTCCTATGCACGCCCATCCCTGTCTTGTGCGCGCCAACAATCTCGTTCAGGGTGGAAGGAGCTGCCTTCTGTCCTTTCCGGCTGGCGGCATCCTAGTTCTCAAACTGTGGTGATAGGACAGTCTGGTATGCCGTAGCCTAGTGCTGGCAAGGTGCGTTTACCGCAACTTTTGAATACACGTAAACTCTAATAAGAGGAACTTTTGTCTTTTTTTATGCGTATAATGTAAGATACATGGGATGACCCAAGAGATCCGGCCTATGACCTGTGTTCTGGATCTAGAGGGCATTGCCCTGGAATAACTCGTGGCTTTTACAGCCTTATTTTCTTACTCTATTTATTCGTCTATGTCGCTTGAGTCTTCTCTTCTTCTCCTGTAGACTTCTCTTGCTCTGGTGGCTGTACCCGAGGTTTCTTTATTTCTGGTTCCTTGGGGTTTCCTTCGAGTTGCTGTGTGACTCCTGTAGTCGTGCTTTTTGTTTTGTAGTTAGATTCCCCGTAGCTTGCCATCATGCCGAAGTTTTGGGCCATCTTGTGAAATTTCTTGTCGCATAGGTCTGATAACTCGAAGCTTCCTTTGACCGTAATAATTCCTTTGGGTCCTGGCATTTTTAGTACCAGGTAAGTGTAGTGTGGCACTGCCATGAATCGCGAAAACGCGGGTCACTCGAGGATCGCATGATATTGTGATGGCCAGTCCATGACTTCGAAGTCGAGTTTCTCCCTTCTATAATTTTGCCGATTTCCGAAGCAAACGTTGAGTGCTATTCGACCAAGTAGATAGTTAGCGCTCCCTGGGACTATTCCGTGAAAGGAGCAATCTGTTGGCTTCAGAAACTCTAATGAAATGTGCATTGCCCGCAGGGTTTTTGCGTAGATTAAGTTTATTCCACTTCCTGCGTCCATGAATATTCTGTCGGCATCGTACGTCCCTATTTGAGCTTTGAGTACCAAGGGCGCATTTCATGGCCAAGGTACTGTTATTGGGTGATCGTCCCTGCTGAATTCTATGGGTTGCTCTGACCAATGTAGGTATTCCGTTGTTGCTGGAGGTGAAGTTGTTGCGAGGTTAACTTGTCGAGTTATGCTTTTCTCCTCTTTGTTCGACTTGGGCACTGGTTGTATCATTGGTGTGATGTGCCCTTTAGATGGAACATATCCTTCATCGCCGTCGCGTCCCTGGTTTGATTGATCTTGGCCCTTGGGAGCTCCACTGTTTCCTTATTGGGTTGCAGGTGTGCTGCTTGTGTTTCCTTCGTATCCTTGCCGTTTCGCCTCGGCTTGCTTGTTAAGTGCTGCTTCTTGTAGTTTTAAGAACGTGGTGCAATCTTTCATTGCGTGTCTAGATACTCGCTTCCTATCGACGAACGCAGAGTGAATATGACATGGTACGTTGATCATATCTTCTGGTGATGGGTTGTACTCTCTGGATTCCCTTGGCGGAAACTTTTTGTAATCTTCTTTCCCGTAGCTGCGGTATCCCGAACTTTTACGGTCGTTGCCTTGGTAGCTGTTGTCTTTGTATCCTGCGGCTACTTGGCTGTGAGAGCCGTAATTGTCGTAATTACGGGATCTTCTTCTTTGACCTCCGTATCTGTTTCCTCTGTCATCTTCTGGTGATCACGTGCATTTATTTTTGCACGCATCTTCTCCATCTGCGAACCTGTTTGCCACATCCATTAGATCTGATACTGTTGTTGGCTTGATTCTTCCCATCTCTTCTACTAGGTCTCCTCGTCGTAACCTAACTATGAATGCGTCTATTGCTCTTTCATCCGAGACTTCGACTGCCGAATTTTTGATTATACTCCATTTTTGGATATATGCTCTTAATGTCTCCCCGCGTTGCTGCACGCAGGCTTTGACTTCTTCTATGGATGCTGGCCGCTTGTATGTCGACTTGAAGTTGCTTGTAAATTGTTTTGTGAGCTCCTCCCAGCTTCTAATTGTTTCCTTTCCTAGTTTGCTTAACCATGACCTTGCTGCACTGGTGAGGTATAATTGCAAGCTTTGCATTGCTGTTTTCCTGGTTCCTCCTAATAGTTTTACTGCTTGTAGATAATCTGAAAGCCATGACTGTGGCTCCTGCGATCCGTCGTACTTTTGTTGGTCATGGGGTAATTTGAAACCTTTGGGTACTGGCGTGATGCGAACCCTATGGGTAAAGCATGGCGCCCCCATCTCTTTTTCATCGTCTTCGTAGTCATATGTTCTGTTGGGGGTTCTGGATCGTCGGGTTCCTTTGTTCTTTGGACTATTGTATCGCCCTGGTGACGGTGTCCTAGATCGGCGACTTCTACTTCTATGCCGAGGACTGTTGTGACGCCGTGGTGATCTTGGTTTATGTGTTCCTTTGTTGCGATATGCCTCCTCCTCTTTTGCTGATAATTTGTTGCCTACCATCTTCAATCCATTTAGTGCTGCGCGATGCATATGTTCCCTCGGGTCTCCTGGGTTTGGTTGTGTTGTATGCAGGTATGCTTGAGCTGCCACCAATGCTGCTTCAGGAGTTTTTGGTATAATATTTCCTTGATCGTCGACCGATAGGAAGGACGAGTCGAGGTTTTTCGAGATACTTTGCCTTTCTGAGTATCCGAGATTCTCATATCTCGATCCATGTCGATGACGCCTTCTATTTGTGTACGATGCATCACTACATGCTCTACGAGCAGCGTCGCTTGCTGCAATGGCTGAGTCCTTCCTTTTCTGTATTTCAATCCTTTCCTTTGCTAATAGCTTCGCCTGCTGCCTTAGGACGTAATGATATCCCAAAAGCATGTTTTGGCTGGAATTTTTTGGTATTGGCGTGCCATGCTCCACGGCTGTATTGATTGTTCTCCACTCATCTTCTGATAGTCAAACTTTTACCCTTGTTGCGAGGAAGTCAGCGATTTCTCCTTCTGCTAAGTGGTTTGCCCCTCTGTTTATATTTGCTGGATTAAGCACTGGGTTGTTATTGTCGTCGAGTTCTTCTGAGTTATCTCCTGTGATGGCTAGTATCTGATACCGATTGGCGAGCTTGCTGTTGTGACTTGAGAAGATCGACTTGTCATCTTCAGAAAGTTCTAGTCCTATTTTCTAGGTGTCTGTTGATTGATCTGAGGTGTCATCGTGGCAGATCATGAGATCTTCGAGTTGTACTTCTAAGTCAAAATTCTCCATGGTTTCGTCGCCTCCTGCGATTTTTCCTTCTTTTGCTTCTACTAAGCTGACCGGTGAGTTTACCTCGCTGGAAGAGCCTTCTGATGATTCCGACATTGCTACTGTCTCGGGTTCACTTGCCGACGGACCCATTTTTGTCGAGTCGGAAAGGCGAATCGAACCTAGTGATCCGACGCGAAAGGTTAGACTTCCGATCGTCAGATCCATATCTTGATCCATACTCTCAAATACTTGCGTAAAACCTGACTGGTGAGGTTGAAAATCGACGGTTCCGAAGGGTATCTGAATTTCGTCGACTTGCGAGTTGTTGTTGGCTGAAAGCGGAAAAGCCGTCGAGTTCATGATGCCAACGCCCTTGGTCCCCACGGTCGACGCCAATTGACGAGGGTTAACTTGACAAATGTCCTAGATGAAGGACTTAGGATCGGGGAGACAGGGCGTCGGATGAACTCGAAGGTAAACTCAGTCAAACAAGGTGGCTATGAAAGTAAACGTGGGTGTAGAACCTGGCTTGCTTTCAATCTGTCCCACACCGTCCCCTCCTGGCCCCTTTATATAGGTGGCCAGGTCTCAAGGATCGGGTGGGATCCGATACAGATTACAATATCGATATACGACATGAACTCGTATTTCGACTAATATTACAATTGGGTCTAGCTTAACGGGTCTCAGGGGTACTCAACTGACGGGCTCTATTATCTATACCCTTGTCAGTGACCCTTCCCTCGGGTTGGGTCGGTGCCTCGGTATCGTGGATGACTCGGATGAGTGATACGTCCATTTTGCATCACTATTTTGTATCATAACTTACTATTATTTATTGATATATTTCACATTTAGAGATGATACTTATGTTGTTTCCTCTGTTTTTACATGTTTGATGATCATTGGAGGAATTGCTGCCAGAGTCAGGATTCTGCTGGAAAAAGGACCGTCAAGACACGATGTTTTGGAAGATCAGGAAATTCCAGAAAAATACCAGAAAAATATACTTTGCCAGAAGACTGAAGAAGCCAGAAGGAGGAGGCGAGAGGAGCCACAGGGCAGGCTCACACACAGGGGGCGCGGGCCTACCCCTGGCCGCGCCGACCTGTTGTGAGGCCACCCTGGCCCACTACTGCCATCGCCCCTTGGCGTATATCGTTGTCCGTGAAAACCTAAGTGAAGGGAGGGCTCAGAGATAGACACCGCCGCCTCTGCGGGGCGGAAAACACCAGAGAGAGAAAAGCTCTCCGGCAGGCAGGAATCTACCGGGGAAATTCCTTCCCGGAGAGGGGAGATCGTCGCCATCGTCATCGCCATTGCACCGGACTTCATCGGGATCATCATCACCATCATCCTCATCACCAGCACCTTCATCTCCACCATCACCACGCCATCCCGCTATAACATCTTGAGTTGAATCTTGTTAAATTCTTAAGGGAAACTTTCCCGGTGTTGATTACTCTTGTGGTTAATGCTATTGAGTGGAACCGTTGAATTAAGGTTTATGTTCAGATTGTTATTTACCATTATTTCACCTCTGATCATGATCCATATGATGTCTTGTGAGTAGTTCGTTTAGTTCTTGAGGACATGGGAGAAGTCAAGATGTTAGTAGTGGAATTATGTTGAGTAATATTTAATGGTTTGATATTTATTTGTTGTGGTGCTTGATGTCTACGCACGTGTCTGTTCTTGTAGACAGTGTTGGGCCTCCAAATGCAGAGGTTTGTAGAGCAGCAGCAAGTTTCCCTTAAGTGGATCACCCAAGGTTTATCGAACTCAGGGAGGAAGAGGTCAAAGCTATCCCTCTCAAGCAATCCTGCAATTACGATACAGGAAGTCTCTTGTGTCCCCAACACACCCAATACACTTGTCAGATGTATAGGTGCACTAGTTCGGCGAAGAGATAGTGAAATACAAGTGGTAGTGATGATTATAAGTAGCAAATGTAATCTGAAATAAATATCGCTGCGAGCAAATATGTAACAAAACAGGAAGTAAACGGTGTGCAATGCTTGGAAACAAGGCCTAGGGATCATACTTTCACTAGTGGACACACTCCCAACAAATATAACATAATTGAACCAATAGATACTATCATCAATATGCAACTCAAAACAATTCTCCAATGGAAAACATACAGTAATCATGCGTAGGGCTACGAAGCACTCCTCAAAGTCCGTATGTACCCAAACTAGATTGTCCCACACTGTCACCGTGAACGCACTAGATGGTTCCAACAAACATCAACATTTCATAGAGACATTAACCAAAAAGATACACATGATGCACACACTAGTCACCTTTACACCATGATACAAGGTATCTCCGGAGAGTACAATAATAAAGCATAGGAGTAGCATAATATCTGAATAATAACATCTACCAATTCAACTAGATACAAAGCTCACGATCACATAAAGATCACATCATGGGAGAGAGAGGTGAACCACATAGGTACCGGTAGAGCCCTCAGCCCCGGGGGAGAACTACTCCCTCCTCATCATAGGAGACAACAAGGTTGATGGAGATGGCGGTGAGGTCGATGGAGACGGCGGAGACGGCGATGGAGACCGATGGAGATGGCTCCGGGGGCACTTTCCCGTCCCGGCACGGTGCCAGAACAGAGACTTCTGTCCCCCGAAATTTATCGGCGGCGGCGGCGGAGCTGCGGAACTCTTTCTAGAAAATTGCCGATTGTTTTAGTGTTTTCCGTCTCGAGGCTTCTTATAGGCGAAGGGGCGTCGTCAGGAGGCGACCAGGGGGGCCTCACCATAGGTGGGCGCGGCCAGGGGCAGAGCCGCGCCCCCTTATGGTGTGGGCAGCCTCTGGCCCCCCTCCGGCTCTCGTTCGGTCTTCGGTCCTCTTCCAGGAAAAATAAGACTTCTAGAACTTGTTTCGTCTGATTCCAAGAATATTTCCTGTGTAGCTTTTCTGAAACACAAAATAGCAGAAAATAGAGAACTGGCACTGTGGCATCTTGTTAGTAGGTTAGTTCCGGAAATCGCATAAAAACGCCACGAAGTGTAACGAAACACAAGGCAAATGGTGTAAAAACAAGCATGAAGCATCAAAAATTATAGATACGTTTGAGACGTATCAGCATCCCCAAGCTTAACTACTGCTCGTCCTCGAGTAGGTAAGTGATAACAAAAGAAATAATTTTTGAGGTGACATGCACCTACACAATCTTGATCATATATGTAAGCGTTGTGCGCTGGGATCAAAGAACTTAAAACATGGGCATGAAAGATATAATCTTGATAGAAGAAACTTAGCAACCATGTTATAACATGAAAAAGAACACAAACAAAACATCATGAAAATGAAACAATGAAAGTCAAACGTGTGTTCAAATCATAAGGAAAACATAGCAAATGGTTTTCAGCTTGTCCCTCATGGAGTAGTAAAACATAAATGCATAGGACACCTTCAAGTTTAAGACGGTGACTAGATACAAGTAATTTGAGAATAAGCAAAACCATAATCATGAATCAATCAATAATAAACTTTGGGACTATGCACATTATACTCAGAATGACAACTATGCTCTCTTAGACGGTGCATAAAGATAGAAGATGGAGACTCAACATAAAAGTAAAAGAAAGGCCCTTCACAGAGGGAAGCAGTGATTAAACATGTGCTAGAGCTTTTCATTTGTAAAACAGAGAGATAAAAATTGGGTTTTGAGAGGTGGTTGCTTTTTTCAACGACTGGCAATGGGGACTTGCTATCTTCCATAATAAACAAGTGAGAGTGGTTCCGAGTTCTTTGAAAATTTGGCACATTGGTGCTCTTTTATAAAGTTTTGGCACTCCTCCCCGCCTTTTTTTTCCTTTCTCAAACCATGGCTAACCGATTCCATTGGGTGCCCACCAACTTTCACATACCATGGAGGAGTGCTCTTTTTCTTTCTTTTTAAAATTAGATTACAATGGTCTGACCGGCTCCCTTGCAAAATTAATGATAAGCAGATGAAGCTGCCTAGTCGAAGGGTACTCAATTTAATATGGAAGATAGCAATTCCGACCACTACGTCCACATGAGCTAAAAACAGTGGCACAAAATGAGAAGTATTTGAAAGTTTTGAAAGGTAGCACATGAAAATTTACTTGGGATGGCTTTGAAATACCATGCATAGGAATTTATAGTGGACACAATGGCAAACTTAGTTTTTGGGAGTTGGATGCACGAGTAGAGCTCATACTCAGTACAAAATGAGGGCTAGCAAAAGACTGGGAGCGACCAACTAAGAGAGCAATAACGGCCATAATCATGCATAGCGACAAAACATCATTGAAAGAAGCATAAAGTGGTATCACAAATCAAAAACCAAATGATCATAGAGGCTATAGGCGACTTATTTTGTAGTCAACATGTGTAAGCATGTGCCAAGTCAACCCAAATAAAGCATCAAAGGAGAAAACCAAATTAATGCTTCCAAATAATAAAAACAATGCATGATTTTTTCAAAGGCTCATTAAGCAATCTCAGTCATTTGAGACAAGTCATGCTACAGCAAAAGCACTAAGCATACTATCAAAAAGACATCAAGCACGACATGCAAAAGCCTAAGCCGCAGTCTACACAAGCTCCTTCTTGTACCACTTTTTTGCATAAAGCTTTTTCTCCTTTCCAACACTATTCAAACTTTTTATAAACAACTCTTTTGAGGAAAACCAACATGGACCAGAGGTCCAAATACACCTTGATGCAAAGATAAAGCAAGATCTGAACAAAAATCAAGGCAAAAAACAAAAGCTAAACGCAGTAGCAGAAAAAGAGAACACTCGTTGAACGAAAAGAGTGAAAACTAGAGTGTTCTTGGCAATAAAAAACGGAGTTCATCTCCTCCAAAAAGAACATGATGTGATACAACCATTTATTGCAGCAAACAAAACAAAAGAAAACTGAAAGCAAAAGTAAAGACGCTCCAAGAAAAATGCATAGTGCATGAAGCAATAAAAATATAGTGTTTTGAAAGGTGACCTGATTTTTGCCGATGAAGAAGGGGGTGCCTCGGGGGCATCCCCAAGCTTTGATGCTTGTACTTCTTGGATATTTCTTGGGGTGACATGGCATCCCCAAGCTTGAGCTTTTGTCCATTATTCATCTCATCTCATTATTCTCCAATCCCTACACTTGAAAACTTCCTTCATACAAAACTAAACACAATTCTATTAGCAACATTAGTGTAAGCATAGTAATGAATCAACCCTTTTTGCTTCAGATTTCAACTCAAAACCACCACATATAAAGTATATACTACTGTAGCAACTTCCCCAAAAGTTCCGTGATCAAAAGAACTCAAAAAGAAAGCGATCGAGCGGCAAACACAAATATTGACAGAAATCTGTCAAAACAGAACAGCTGACAAAGGTCGAATTTTTAGAGGGTTTTATGTTGCTCAAATCAAAAAGTGTTCAACTAATGAAAGTTTGGATATAACCTGGGGCATATGAACAAGAAATCGCAGGTCCAAAAGATATACAGAGAATTTTCACGAATTTTTACGGTGCAGCACCGAAAACTGTTTCAGGACAGCAACATCCCCAAATCTTACCTCACTCAAATTAGAGGCTTCTCTTGGCACAACAACGAAATAAAAAGGATAAGGAGCGGTTATTACAGTAGTAATAACTTCCAAGACTCAAATAAAAGAAAAAATACTGGAAATAAAATATTGAGTTATCTCCCAAGAGTGCTTTTCTTTAACGCCTTTGAGCTAGGCGCAGTAATTTGCAAAAATGCTCATGTGGGCGCCATATAAGAGCTTAAAGCAAAGGCGCCATATAAGAATTTGAAGCAATAGAGAGCATCAAAAAGCAGATGTGAAAGACATTTAAAGCTGAACTACTTCCTATGAAAAATAATCTTGTAAAGAGACAAATCATGAAAGCGCAAAGCAAAAAGCATAGGAAGGCAAAACAAGTATAACTTCAAGAATTGCAACATAAAGAGGGGAAACTCAATATTGTTGAGATCCATAAAACCATGTTTCTCTCTCTCATAATAACTTTCAGTAGCATCATGAATAGAACTAACAATATAACTATCACATAAAGCATCCCTATCATGAGCCACATGCATAAAAGAATTAATACTGCCCACATGAACAATAGTAGTAGGAGCAGATTCAAAAAAATAATTATTCTCATCACCATAATCATCAAAAACAGGAGGCATATTGTAATCATAACTAATTTTCTCCTCAAAAGTAGGTGAACTGAAAAAATATTATACTCATCATCATAACCATCATAAACTAGAGGTTTAGTATCGTCACAAGCTAGAGAACATCTATTTCTCAAAGCATATTCATCAAACATATCATCATAAGAAGGAACATGGATAGTACTAATGGTACAACAATTATTAACCTTAGAATTGGTACCAAAAAGATTTTCAATATCAAAAGTAGAGTGTTTTTCCCAATCATGATCACTAACATTGGTAACAGGCATAGGAACATTATTCCAATCAGAATTATCATAATCTATAGCAGGATCATAACGCTTAGGGGAAGGTACCATGTCCTCTCGCCTTTTGCTCCTCTTCTTCTTCTTCTTCATACTCTTCTTACTCTCTCCTTTAGGAGGGAGAGACTTGAAGGGCATCTTCTCCACTTATCCTTTAGGAGGGAAAGGCATCTTCTCCACATAATCTGGTTTACTGATAGAAACAACAAAAGAAACTTTGGAGGATTCCTCCTCTCTATTAATAAGATAGAAACATCTATGGGTCCTTGTTATCGCCACATTTTGGCCAAATGAGGAGATGGGCCGTAATCAAGATGGGCTTGGAGGCTGGATCGGCCTTGCGCGTGGATTTGGGCTAATTGCCCGTGTATCTGTATATTATGATAGATTACGTTTCGGTTTAAACAAGAGATAGAGTTGTTAGGTTTATTCCAAAGATAGAAAGTCTCCGGACTATAAATGTGTACCTAGGGTTATTGAGAAAGGAGGACGATCACGTTCACAACAAACACAATCTCGGCGCATCGCCACCCCTTGTTTCGAGGGTTTCTTTCAGGTAAGCGTCGTGCTGCCTAGATCGCATCTCGCGATCTAGGCAGCATCTGCTTATGTGTTATTTGGTGTTGCTCGTACTGAAGCCTTGTTGATGGCGAGTAATACTGTTATCATAGATCTGTTTGGGCTAGCATCGGTGCTTTTGGTTATGTTTGCTTAGTCATGCTGCCCCTAGAGATCTCGCTGCCTTTGCACCTATTTTGGGTGTAAGGGCAGCATCTTGCTTGATCTTTATTCAGTCGATTCAATCTGTCATAGTTGTTCCTTGTTCTCCAAGGATTAGTTTGATATCCGCTTGGTTAGGCCTCACAAACGGGTTGAACGATCCAGTAGTACGTAAGGATATGGTTTGCCAATTCGAGAGGAGTTGTTCCGGGAATTGACTCTACGTTGGTTTTTTGGCCTCCTCTAGGGTTAGTTTTCTGTTATCTTTCGTATCTACCAGGCTCAATTACGTGTGGGATGTTCCAATTATGTGGTGAAAGCGTTAAACTGTCGTAGATCGATTTGACTTGTATTGATAAAGCAAAACCCCATGTTATCGTAGATCCAATGCAGATCCATGGGACAATCGGCTACATGAGCCGATTCACAGGGAAACCTGAGAGCCGATCGAGGCTCGTATTTAATGTTTACGTGTCTGCCATGCAGGAAACTAATCGAAGCAATCCATCACCTTCCTGATCACGTATAGGTCAGGTGGCACGCCCTTGCATCAGCCAGGACGTGTGCCGGAGTTTTGCGGGCCGTTGCCCGAGGGACCAGGGCCCACCAGCAGTTCTGGGAGCCTCCCGGCTCTTCGTGTTGCTCGTCGCTGCTCGCCGGTGGGTTTTGACAGGCAACACATTCTGGCACGCCCGGTGGGACACTCAACAACATCTGCATCAACATCTGACGCTGCGATGGGGGACAGACCAATCACGTACGACGATCTGCCTGATGAGCACAAGAAGAGGTATGATGATATCAAAGCTCTCTTCGAAGCCGATCTCATCGGCTCTTTTGAGAGGACCCGTAAGCATGGCATCAGGTGGAAAGGGTTCTCACCCGAAGGCGCTCTCGATGAGGTGGATCTGTCTGTTCCTTCAGAGGATCGCACCAGAGCTCTGCGACAGGAAGTCAATTACATGGTGGCTCATTCTCTTCACCGCCATTCTGAGAGCCTGGTGAACGCTTTCGAGCACGTCGCGGTTTGCGTGGTTCAGGAGATCATGAAACATCAGTACTCTCCGTCGGGGCCTACCCTAGGGACTCACCAGGGAGAAAGACCGCTCCAGACCAGGCCACAGCTACCATTCACCCTTGCAACTCCGGAGCCACCGGGGTCACCGGCGTACGTCGTCTACAAGATTGGAGGTGATCCTGGCGATTACCAATTCCTGTTTGAACCACCTAAAGAAATCCCACATGGATATGTGTGCACATACGTGCCGGACTGCAACAGCCTGACGCGCACGAACCAGATTGCAACCGCAGGGATTTCTGGGGCAGGTGTTTCTGGAGTAGGGATTTCGGGAGCAGGGATGTCCGGGATGGACGCTGATAAACAGGCGTGGCTAGCTAAGTATGCCACCGGAACGAGTCATGAGAATTTAGCCCCTGCAGCTCAAACGGTGGAGCAAATCAGTACCATCTTGAGAGACCAGTTCGGCTTCGTGCCGAAGAGGAGAACAATCAGCTATTCCAAGCCGTACCCCAACGAGTATGATCTGATTCCGCTTCCACCCAAGTATCGGCTCCCTGAGTTCTCAAAATTTAATGGTTCAGAAGGGTCTAGCTCGATCGAGCACGTGAGCCGATATTTGGCACAGTTAGGCATGATTTCAGCATCGGATCAGTTACGCGTAAGGTTCTTTGCGCAATCTCTGACAGGACCAGCTTTTGGGTGGTACACCTCGTTGCCACCAGATTCAATCCGGACCTGGAAGCAGCTGGAAGAACAGTTCCATATTCAGTATCATTCAGAAGCTACCGAGGCTGGCATTGCCGATCTGGCGCAGGTGCGGCAGAAGCGGGGAGAAACGGTAGCCGAGTATATTCAGCGTTTCAGGACTGTCAAGAACCGATGTTATTCGGCTCGTTTAACTGAGAAAGAAGCAGTCGAGCTGGCCGTGTTGGGTCTCTCAGCACCGATCAAGGATCTGGCTTTCCAAGTAGAATACAATTCACTGGCGCACATGGTCCAGAAACTGACAATGTATGAGCAGCGCCACCCTGAGTTGTACCAAGACAAGTTCAAACGTCCGATAGGCCTGGTCGATACAGAAGAAGAGGATCTTGTAGAAGACCAGGAGATAGCCGTGGCTGAATGGGCTCGGGGAGCAGATCCTGTGTCCTGCAAATGGGTGAAACAGCAAGGGCCTGCAAAAGGGTTCGACTTCGATGTAAGCAAAGCTGAGCAGATATTCGATTTACTGCTGAAGGAAAAGCAGCTGAAGTTACCCGAAGGCCATAAAATCCCTACGGCGCAAGAGATGAACGGGAGATCATACTGCAAGTGGCTTCACTCGTTCACCCACACCACCAATGATTGCAAAGAGCTACGTCGGCAGATCCAAACGGCGATAGAACAGGGCCGTCTGATCCTTGGGCAGTTCGCCATGAAAGTGGACACAAACCCGTTTCCTGGCATCAACATGGTAGAGCACAGCCACTCCACGAGGCGTCAGCTAGATTTCTCGTTCGATATTAACATGGCAGGGCCTGTGTACCACCATGGCAAGTATAAGGAGGAAAGCGGCCACTCCCGGGGCAAAGAAAATGAAGAGGCCGGTCCACGCGACCGGCCCCGTTATGATGATAGGCGGTATATAACCGAGGAACAAGTGAGAAGCGTGCGATATCAGAAGCCACACTCCACGCATCTCCTTAACAAGTATGAGCGTCAGTATGACCGACGTCGGCAGTACGACAGAGATGATGAAAGAGATCGTCGGACCGACGCATACGATGGGAGATACCGTCGGCATGATAGAGATGATGAAGGATATGAGCACCGCGCTAGGGGAAGGTCAAAGGAAAAGGAAGGCGTGGATAAACATTGGGATTGTCCTTTCTTCAAGTACTGTTGGGATGCGGGAATGAGCCGATTGCCTACAGTCGACAACTGCCCGGAATGTGGGCAGCAGAAGGATGACACAGGTCCAGTTTCAGTGTTCAAGCGTCTAGGGCCTCTCCGGCCTCAGAACAGACAAGAGGAGTCATCTCGAGCAAAAGATCTCGAGGAGTCAGAGGATGAAGAAGAAGATAGATATCACCGGCCAAGGTGGTGTCCCGATGGACTCAGACACACCCAAAAGCGTAGAGTTCAGCGGCTACGTAGCTTGGAGGAAGCCGAAGCGCAGTACCTCCACACTTTAAGGAAAGCCCGGCCTGATCTGGCCGTGAAAATTCAGCAAACCTTAGAGACAGAGGCCCGTCCAAAAAAGAAAGAGTGGCGCCCCAAACCAGTAAAAGCCGATGCGAAGACGTCGGCTGGCACAAACATGGTGTTCATACTTCCGTCAGAGTTTTGCGCTCCAAGAACCGAAGAACTACCAGTGGCACAGTTTGACTGCGGCCCACGGCCGGTTATCTTTGAAAAGCCACGGGAGAAGGGCTACAAACATCTGAAAGCCCTGTACCTGAGAGGTTATATCAATGGGCAGCCTGTCCGCAAGATGTTGGTTGACACCGGAGCGGCAGTCAATATAATGCCATACTCCATGCTGCGGCGTTTGGGACGCTCCACTGTAGATCTGATCAAAACCAACGTCACGCTAAGCGACTTCAACGGCCAAGCTTCAGAAATGCAAGGCGTTCTGAACGTGGATCTGACCGTGGGTAGAAAAACCATCCCTACGTCGTTCTTCATTGTTGACAGCAAAAGCACCTACGCTGTCTTGCTGGGAAGGGATTGGATTCACGCTAACTGCTGCATTCCATCCACGATGCACCAATGCCTGATACAGTGGGATGGAGATGAAGTGGAGGTCATTCATGCAGATGATTCGATCGAGATCTCAATAGCTGGCATGAACATTTGGGACGCAGAAGACCAAGAGCCGATCTCTGGAGTCAGTCTAGACGGCTGTGAGCGCATTGAAGCTACAAAAAACGGGGTGAGGCTGGTCTTATCCACTGGCCTGACAGAGTAGCAAAGCCCACGATTGTGCGTGGTAAGGCCGATCCCTGCGATCGGCCACAAAAAATAAAAAGCAGTGATCTTATGACAAGCATGTCATGTAGTCGTAGTAGGGAGATTCCCTACCATTGTAGAGCACAAATAAGTTGTAAACCTTCCTTGAGTAATGCAATCAAAAAGGGGGCCGATTCCGGCAATCGGCCCAAATTATCTTTGTTATCCTCACCAAACTTTTGGCCTGTGTTCAGCATCGATTTAGCAGGTGACGGAAAGCTGGGGTATGGGTTTACATCCGCTGATGAGCTAGAGGAGATTGACATCGGTCCTGGGGATAAGCCACGACCGACATTTATCAGCAAAAAGTTAGATCCGAATCTGCGGGGTCCGATGATAGCTTTGTTGAAAGAATATCCAGATTGCTTTGCCTGGGACTATACGGAGATGCCCGGGTTAGACAGGAGCATCATTGAGCATCGGCTCCCGCTTAAAAAAGGGTTTCGGCCATTCCAGCAGCGAGCACGACAGATGAAGGCCGAAATTTTAGAGGAAGTCAAGAAAGAGATCGAGAAAATGTTGAAAGCTGGGTTCATCAGGCCATGCAGGTATGCTGAGTGGATTTCTAGTATCGTACCTGTAGAGAAAAAGGATGGCCGATGGCGTGTTGCCATAGATTTTCGGGATCTCAATAGAGCCACTCCAAAGGATGAGTATCCGATGCCGGTAGCAGAGACATTGATCAACGCAGCTGCTGGTCATAAGGTCTTGAGCTTTATGGATGGCAATGCCGGTTACAATCAAATTTTTATGGCTCCAGAAGATATACACAAGACTGCATTCAGAGTCCCAGGTTCGGTGGGGTTGTTTGAATATGTAGTCATGACATTTGGACTGAAGAATGCCGGCGCCACATACCAAAGAGCCATGAATTACATTTTCCATGATCTGATCGGCAAGCTGGTGGAGATTTATATCGATGACGTGGTAGTCAAGTCTGCTTCAGTACAAGGACACTTGGACGATCTGCGACGCGTCCTGGACCGAACCAGAAAATTCGGGCTACGGATGAATCCAAAGAAGTGTGCCTTCGGTGTGACGGCCGGTCAGTTCTTGGGTTTCTTGGTCCATGAACGCGGAATTGAGATCGGCCTGAAAAGTCAGGAGGCAGTGCGAACAATGAAGCCACCTACCACGAAGAAAGAACTGCAGTGTCTCATCGGCAAAATCAACTTTGTCAGAAGGTTCATCTCCAATCTGTCAGGAAGAATAGAGCCGTTCATGGGACTGGTGAAAATTAAATCTGATGAGGAGTTCCGCTGGGGGACAGAACAACAACGAGCCTTCGACGAGATCAAAGAATATCTAACGAAGCCGCCAGTGTTGGTTCCACCGCAGCAGGATAGGCCGTTCTACATTTACTTGTCGGTGGCTGACACGTCCATCGCCTCGGTGGTGGTGCAAGTTTATGATGGTCTGGAGCGAGTTGTGTTTTACATCAGCAGAAGGATGCTGGATGCAGAGACAAGGTATCCTGAGATCGAGAAGTTATGCCTCTGCCTATTTTTCACCTGCACCAAGCTGCGACACATCTTGCTGTCAGCAGAGATTATCATCATATGCAAATCAGATGTCATAAAACATATGCTGTCGGCTCCTGTGTTGAAAGGCCGACTCGGCAAATGGATGTTTGCATTATCGGAATTTGATATCCGGTATCAACCCGCCAAAGCGGTTAAGGGACAGGCGTTGGCCGATCTTATTGCTGAACGAATCAACACTGATATAGCAGCACTGTCTGTACGTGCATGGGCTATGTTTTTCGATGGATCGGCTTGTGATGATGGTTGCGGCATCGGCATTCTACTCGTGTCGCCCCGGGGGGCAACATATTCCTTCTCCATCAGGCTATCTACCCCTTGCACCAACAATGTCGCTGAGTATGAGGCAATACGCAAGGGAATGGAGTTGCTCATTGAAGCCGGAGCAGAAGCAGTGGAACTTTTTGGAGACTCCAAATTGGTGATTTCCCAACTCACGGACGAATACAAGTGTGAGAGCAAGTCACTCTTCCCATTATGGTTGCAATGCCGTGAGCTGATGGCACAGTTCAGGTATCTAAACTTTAACTGGATCCCGCGGTCGCAGAATACCGAGGCGAATGATCTTGCACAGATGGCTTCAGGCTACAAGGACATAGCAGATGGAACTGATGTTCAGGTACAGTTCCTGGAGGCGGACGACTGGAGAGCCGATATCTTCAATTACTTGAAAGATTCGGCTCGGGGGGCACCTAAACGGATAAGGTACAAGGCCATGAAGTATGTGCTTATTGGGGATGACATGTTCTACAGGACTTTGGAAGGGTTACTGCTCAAATGTCTGGGGCCAACCGAAGCAAATCGGCTTCTACACGAGGTACACGAAGGCGCCTGTGGAACTCACCAATCGGCTCACAAGATGAAATGGTTGATCAGGCGATCAGGGTTTTATTGGCCCACCATGCTTGAGGACTGTTTTAAGTACTATAAAGGGTGTCAAGCATGTCAGAAATTCGGGAAGATTCAGATGGTACCTGCATCAGCGATGAACCCCATCATCAAGCCTTGGCCATTCCGAGGTTGGGGCATGGATATCATTGGCAAGATCAATCCTCCATCAAGCAAAGGCCACATGTGGATTTTGGCCATTACGGATTATTTCACTAAATGGGTGGAAGCCGTCCCTATGAAGTCAGTAAACTCGAAGGATGTTATCAATTTTGTGAAAGAACATGTCCTTCATAGATTCGGGATTCCCCAAACTATCACGACCGATGGAGGTTCGGTCTTCATTTCTCACGAGTTTAGAGAGTTCTGTGAGGACACGGGAATTAAGCTGATCCGATCATCTCCATACTATGCTCAAGCAAATGGGCAAGCTGAAGCGTCCAATCAGAGCCTTATCAAGCTGATCAAGAGAAAAATCGACGAGCACCCTAGGCGTTGGCACGAGGTTTTGTCAGAAGCTTTGTGGGCTTATCGCATGTCATGTCATGGAGCGATAAAAACCTCGCCATACCATCTAGTCTATGGACAAGAAGCCGTATTGCCATGGGAGATTACGGCTGGATCGAGACGTGTCACTTTTCAGAATGATCTAACAACTGAAGAATATGTAGCCCTGATGAGTGACAGTGTTGAGGATTTAACTGAACTTAGGCTGTGGTCGCTTGAGAGAATTAAAGAGAACAAAGCCAAGGTAGCTCGTGCATATAATAAGAAGGTGAGACCAAAGGAGTTCCACGTTGGTGATCTGGTATGGGAAGCTGTATTGCCATTGGGAACTAAGGATGCAGCATACGGTAAATGGTCTCCAAGTTGGCACGGGCCATACAGGGTCGACCAAGTTTTAAGGGGCAACGCGTACATGCTTGAGGAGCTGGACGGTGTGAAATTCCCAGTGGCTGTTAACGGTCAGCATCTCAAGAAATATTTCCCAAGCATGTGGGATGATGGACAGTGAAATATGGGGGCCGATACATGAAATCGGCCAGTAAAAAAAAAATATCCGGATTAATATTTCCCAAGCATGTGGGATGATGAACAGTGAAATATGAGGGCCGATACATGAAATCGGCCAAATAAATAAAAAAACAATGCACAGCCATCGACTCTCGAGGTTCAGACTGTTACGAGCAGGTGTCAGGTTACATGAATAAGCTACTGAAGGAATGCCTCGAAGGCACGGAGGGCGTCAGCACGGACACGATCCACCTCGGCGATCTCGGCTTCGTCATCATCGTCCTTGCCCGTCACTAGCTGCTTGCTCAGGGCACGTATTTCTGCCAGATATCAGTCTTCAGTTGAGCTTTGAGGCCTTCTGCTTCGTCTTGGGAGCGGGCGATGAATGCTTCCTTGTCATGAATGAGCTTTTTAGTCGCCCGGACCTTCTCTTCGAGATCTTCCAATTCCTTTTTTAAGGATGCAAGCTCGGCGGTGCTGACAGAGGTGTCAGTTTTGGCATCCAGAGACGCCTTTTTCTCATTGAGCCGCTGACATTTGGCTGCAATATCGGCCTTCAGTGGGAGTTGGGCGTGGCGTAGATTGATCCTCTCACGAGCCAACTTCACCCTTGACCCGTAGAAAGACAGAGTCACAACTGGCCAAAGCTTCACCTGCAATGCTACCGGGAGTTGGTCCTTGATTTCGTCAAGAACACTCTTCACCTCTTCAGAACCCTCGACCAACTTCTCGATTGGGGAGGACAGCAAGGCTTTGAGACGCTGGAATTGAGGTAGAACAGCGCTTGCTCGTGGTTCATCGTTGGCGGCAGAGGGAGCTGGTTCGATGGATTCAGGGTCGAACGTCAGCAAGCCTGAGATATCACAACCCTGGCAGGCAGAAGTGGCGTCAGTATGCGTCAAACAGGGAAGGATGAGTCGAAAGAAGCGAACATACCTCTCCTGAGATCAGGGGGATAGCCGACGGCGAGACAATCGGCTCGTGTGTTGTTGCTAAGGGCTTGGCCAGATTGGCAACCGTTTCATCTACACCTTCAGGGATTACTAGATCCAGGCTTGCGGAAGGCATCGGCACTTCCCCGACTTTCCCACTAGAAGTGTCATTCGTCTGCATGAAAGGTGCTTAGCCGATGTGAATAGCAATGAATCGGCATAAAAAAGGAGTGGTAAGAGTATGGAGGATAATTAGGGCTCACAGCTTGCCCCGCCTCGACTGCTGCTCGGGGGGCAACAGGTTCAGGAACAGGCCTTTTCCTGGAAGCCGATGGTGGCACATCTGGCTGGCTCGGTGTGGTGGTTCTCTCAGAGTCTGCTGAGCTTGAATCTCCTCGATTGGATTGTGTTTCCTCGCTGGAGGTGTCTTCGATGGAGACCTGTAAGAAAGGGAGAGTTGGTAAGCACAAGCATGTTTACAAAGATAAATGAGATCAACCAAGGCATGAATCAGCGTACGTGCGAGCTCTCTGGAGAAGGGCTCCGGCGCCTCAAAGTTTTTTTGGCCACTACCTTCCTCACCGCCGTTCTTGTTTTAGTTGGAACTCGGGAGGCAGCTGACCCGGAAGTTGCTTGGCTCTTGGAAGCCGATTTTGGTGATATCGGCTGGTTCTGCATCACGACCTGTTTCAAAGGTGGCGAGTTTTTGCAGAAAAGGACCACAGGAGCTGGTGGGAGGAATTCGAAGGGGGAGCCATCCTCGTTAGTAGGTTCTAGACCATCTTGTTGCTGCAAGGAGACAGAGCAGGATATTAAAAGAATCGTCGTGAGCTGCATCAAGAAAATTTACAAGTAGCAGTACCTGTTCTACGGGGATGTCATATTCAGCATCGAGCTGTTCCAGCAATGGTCCCAGAGCTCTCCTGAAGGCATGAGTCTTCCACATCGACCACCAGTTCTCAAAACCATCGGTTGATGAAGCGAAAGTGAGGTTGTTAGGAACTGGGATGGTCAGAGCATCGAAGAAAGAATAACACCTCTGACTGGTGAGAGGATCGGGCAGGTCAGCTCTGCTCTCTGTGAGGTGGTGGAGAAAGAAATGAGGAGGTACTTGCCCAAGGCCAAATTGCCGAGCTGCTACGACCGGCTGGTAGAACTCGTATCCAGGCTTGATTATTCTGTTGGATGTGCTCATGCCAACTGGGAGGAAGCAGGGACGGATCACGGTGGAGAATAGCTGCCGAGTGCTAGTGTCATCGGCAAAGTTGTCCAGCCTGAAGGAGATTGGATTTTCAAAATTTTCCGATTCCTCCGTGTAAGGAAAGAAGATAGGATTGTCCAGGCCTTGGAAGAAAATGCTGAACCACTTGGATGCTTCATGAGGGATCAGTTTACTACCTGGCAGGCTATACAGAGCTTGGCCGTAGCTGGTGCATCGGATCTGCTTCCCTTTGGCATCTGGAAAGGTGCAACTTGCCAAAAGGGGGAAGTTTGGGATATGGTTTTGAAAGTACAGCTGAGCCCATAGTTGAATAAACCACCAAGGACCTCCTGTTTTAACTGCTATGTGGGAGGATAGTTTGACAGACATCAACTGGAGATATCGATAGACTTCTCCAAGGAACAGTTTGCCGATGCCAAGTTGAGTGCCTCTGGCAAGTTCATAGGCCAAGGAGAGATAATTCTTGGTTGGGGCAAGGGAAGGGCCACAGAATATGAAATGTTCCAGCCAGAAATTGAGGAAGGCCGTGTGTTCTTTCTCTGTGACAGGGCCCTTAGTTTTCATGTGGCTTCGAAGATAAGCACCCCAGTTCGTGCAATCTGTTTTGGAAGAAAGCTTGAAGGGGACTTTTGGCAGCATAAAAGCAGAGGGGCTGGGTGATGTGACGTCTAGACCAGTAATCATCACCACGTCTAACAGAGTTGGTGTCATGGGGCCATGGCCGAACATGAAGCAGTTCAGAGCATCAGACCAGAAGTAGCCGATGGTTTTTAGAAGATTTTCATGTTTCTCAAGGGGAGACAATGACAAAGTCAAGGCATCGGCTATTCCCGTGGTTTCCCATTGGGATTGGTAAGTTTTGGCTACCCTACTGTACCAAGAAACCCAATATTCGGGAGGATTAGGCCAGGCTCGTAAGCAGTTGGCCCAAGAATCCAAATCTAAGTTTTGGCTTACGAAGGGGATTCTGTTTGCCTCGCAAGAGATCAGATGGGCAGGACTAGATTCTGTACGGGGGCCAAGGCAGAGAGAATTTGGGAGAGAAGGATGCGGTAGCGGAATGTCTGAAACCTAAAATTTTAATGATGGGATAAAGCATTAATTCAGGTGTTTGCTATTAATTCTAGCACCGAGCTCGGATTGCGAGGAACAGTTAAGGATTACCTTCAGACCGGAGACCGCTGTGTTGGCGCTGGACGATTCCGCCATCTAATTTGCCGGCGGAGATGGATCTATGCGGTGGGGAATCTAGGGTTCGTGTCGCCGTGAGCCCGATTTGTTCAATGAGGCAATTGGAGATCTGAGTTAGCCTTTTTGAAGATGGTTGCAGGTTACCGTTGAAATTGGAAAGTGACCGCTCAGACTTGTCTAAATAAGCGACCGAGTTTGACCTTGCCAACGTTTGTGGGAAAAGCCGATGTGTTGCCATCGGCTCTTTGGGCTTTGACTTGGTTGATCATATCAAGCGTGGTATGGTGAAAGCCGATTCGTTACTATCGGCTTTTGGAACGTTGACCTATTTGACTATCGGCAAAATCAAATTGGGAAAAGCAAGCTTTGTTGATTCCAAAGACGGTTGTTTACAATGAAGCCGATTGCTTACAAAATGGAGATCTACTACTAGTACTACTACTACTAGTTCCTAATCTAGAAGGCGGCGTCGTCGTCGTCGCCGTTGCCATTGCCGCCGCCGTCTTCGCTGTCATCGGCGCTGCTGCTGGCGTAGTCCTCACCGCTGCTGCTGAAGTTGTCAGCGGGGGCCTCCTCGTCCTCGTCGTCGTCGTCGGTGTCTTCGCTGGACCCGGCGCGGAAGCGCTTCACCGGCGGGTATTCGTCGGAGGAGGTGTCCTCCTCTGCTTCTTCCTCCTCATCGGAAGAGCCGATGTCCTCGCCCCAGGACACGGCGTCGTCGGCGCTCTCCGCCTCCAGTTCCCCGTCGACGAGGAGTTGGAGGTCCTCCTCGCCGTCGGTCAGGGACTCGTCGTCCTCTGACTGGGCGGCGAAGTCCCAGTCTCTCTCGTCCCACCATTGTGGGGCGAGAGCTTCGTACGCCGCTATTGGCGGGTGCTCCGGCGTCGGCTCCCGGTTGACGGAGTCGGAGGATTGGAAGGAAAGGCCGGATGTGTTGGAGGAAGAAGAGGAGGCCATGGCGGAGGAAGAGGGTTTTTTGGCTATTGGAGAAGAATGAGGATGCAAATGGTTCGGATAGATTTAAATAAGGGGAATAGTGGAAGATGGTTCAATGCCATAGCGGTTTTCGAGAATGTGGTGCCAGAGTTGTCAAATCGTGTACTGCGGAGAAGTTGAGAAGGCGAGGCATCATGATGAGGAGGCGATATGACGGTTCTGCTCTGCAACGCGTGACCCGATGAAGAAAAAACAGAGTGGTTTTGGAATTATTATTGCCAAAACCAGGGGGGCATGTGTTATCGCCACATTTTGGCCAAATGAGGAGATGGGCCGTAATCAAGATGGGCTTGGAGGCTGGATCGGCCTTGCGCGTGGATTTGGGCTAATTGCCCGTGTATCTGTATATTATGATAGATTACGTTTCGGTTTAAACAAGAGATAGAGTTGTTAGGTTTATTCCAAAGATAGAAAGTCTCCGGACTATAAATGTGTACCTAGGGTTATTGAGAAAGGAGGACGATCACGTTCACAACAAACACAATCTCGGCGCATCGCCACCCCTTGTTTCGAGGGTTTCTTTCAGGTAAGCGTCGTGCTGCCTAGATCGCATCTCGCGATCTAGGCAGCATCTGCTTATGTGTTATTTGGTGTTGCTCGTACTGAAGCCTTGTTGATGGCGAGTAATACTGTTATCATAGATCTGTTTGGGCTAGCATCGGTGCTTTTGGTTATGTTTGCTTAGTCATGCTGCCCCTAGAGATCTCGCTGCCTTTGCACCTATTTTGGGTGTAAGGGCAGCATCTTGCTTGATCTTTATTCAGTCGATTCAATCTGTCATAGTTGTTCCTTGTTCTCCAAGGATTAGTTTGATATCCGCTTGGTTAGGCCTCACAAACGGGTTGAACGATCCAGTAGTACGTAAGGATATGGTTTGCCAATTCGAGAGGAGTTGTTCCGGGAATTGACTCTACGTTGGTTTTTTGGCCTCCTCTAGGGTTAGTTTTCTGTTATCTTTCGTATCTACCAGGCTCAATTACGTGTGGGATGTTCCAATTATGTGGTGAAAGCGTTAAACTGTCGTAGATCAATTTGACTTGTATTGATAAAGCAAAACCCCATGTTATCGTAGATCCAATGCAGATCCATGGGACAATCGGCTACATGAGCCGATTCACAGGGAAACCTGAGAGCCGATCGAGGCTCGTATTTAATGTTTACGTGTCTGCCATGCAGGAAACTAATCGAAGCAATCCATCACCTTCCTGATCAGGTATAGGTCAGGTGGCACGCCCTTGCATCAGCCAGGACGTGTGCCGGAGTTTTGCGGGCCGTTGCCCGAGGGACCAGGGCCCACCAGCAGTTCTGGGAGCCTCCCGGCTCTTCGTGTTGCTCGTCGCTGCTCGCCGGTGGGTTTTGACAGGCAACAGTCCTGTCATAGCTTGGCAAAACATCATGTTTTATAAGATTTTGTAAGTAAGTATTTGCAAGGCAATCTTTAACACAATAGAGACGACAACCACGAAGGGTGCTATTAATATCAACATCATTCATGTCTACCAAAGAAAGCTTTCTAGAAATCTCTTCACACGCCAAGAACAAAGTGAGCTCATCATGCTGATTGAGAGTAATCTTGTCATCACAATACAAATTTGCGGTACTCGTTCGATTAAATGGGCATTGAAAATTAAAGTGACCCGTTTTATCGCAAAGTTCACAAAGAAAAGGATAAAGCTCACAAACCTTTTCACCAAGCTCATCTAGATCCTTGAGCCACATACGGGTTTCTTCATTTGCGTGGTGGACACAATAATCTTCCTTGTTGTAACTCTGTTCACAAGGTCTATGTACTCCACAAAAATTAACATTCTTATAGAAAATAGGAATTTCGGAGGTTCGAGCATGTTTATTGCAATCATCAACAACAATATCATTTTCTACACAAGTGTCCTTAAAAGGTTCATGATACACGTCCCCATTTCCTTTAGGAACATTAATATGGGAAGCAAAGGTTTTAAAACAATCAATCAGAATTTGAGGATCAAGACCATACTTAGCACTAAGCTCTTGAAAATCAGCAGCTTTAGCGAAAGACTTAATGCAATCAAACTCGTAATTCATACCTGATCCTTTACCTTTGTCGCTATCCCAACCTTCAATATTGTTTTGAATTGTTTCAAGCAGACCCCACTTGGTGTCGACATCCTTGCTTGTGAAATACCCATCAAAGCATGCATCTAGATAGTCCTTGTAATATCCTGAAAGCCTTGCATAAAAATTATTAATAACAATATTACGGGGAAGATCATGAATAGGACATTTAAGCATTAGTAACTTCAATCTTCCCCACGCTTGGGCAATGCTTTCTCCCTCATGCGGATGGAAATTATAAATATAATTCCTATCTTTATAAACCTCACTAGAAGGATAGAATTTAGAATAAAAGAGAGGTACAATTTCCTCCCACTCAACAGGTCGGCCATCCTTCAGTGTTTTATACCATTCCGCAGCTCTGCCCTTCAGTGATAAAGAAAATAGCTTCCTATTAACTTGGTTCATTGAAATACCTGCACACTGGAACAACTCGCATAATTCATGTATAAAGAGCAAATGATCACCAGGATGGACAGTTCCATCTCCTAAATAGCAGTTATCCATAGCACGTTCAACAATCTTTGTAGGTATTTTAAAAGGATGAGGAGCACAAGCATCATTAGAAACATCACATATGGGAGATAAAATATCATCAGAGCAAACTTTCTCCACTAAAGCTGGGAAACTAAAAATATCATGCTTAACAAAACTAGCTTCCCCAAGCTTAGACTTTTCCATAGCATTAGCAATAACGAGATTCAAAGCATTCGTACTAATAACATTGCTATGAGAAATAAGCTCCAAAGGTTTTTCAATTTTCTCTTCAAATCTAAACTCAGAAAAAAGACTAAAGAACTCTTTATTTTCCATTAAGCCTAACTAGTGAAAATAAAAACAAGAAACAAAAAGATATAATTACAGAATCTAAAGGAAATAACTCCAAGCACTCACCCAGCAACTAAAAGACTTAGTAGCCAAAGGATGTGAGTACCTTTGACCTTACCTCCCCGGCAACGGCGCCAGAAAAGAGCTTGATATCTACACACGTGTCTGTTCTTGTAGATAGTGTTGGGCCTCCAAGTGCAGAGGTTTATAGAGCAGCAGCAAGTTTCCCTTAAGTGGATCACCCAAGGTTTATCAAACTCAGGGAGGAAGAGGTCAAAGCTATCCCTCTCAAGCAACCCTGCAATTACGATACAGAAAGTCTCTTGTGTCCCCAACACACCCAATACACTTGTCAGATGTATAGGTGCACTAGTTCGGCGAAGAGATAGTGAAATACAAGTGGTAGTGATGATTATAAGTAGCAAATGTAATCTGAAATAAATATCGCTGCGAGCAAACATGTAACAAAACAGGAAGTAAACGGTGTGCAATGCTTGGAAACAAGGCCTAGGGATCATACTTTCACTAGTGGACACACTCCCAACAAATATAACATAATTGAACCAATAGATACTATCATCAATATGCAACTCAAAACAATTCTCCAATGGAAAACATACACTAATCATGCGTAGGGCTACGAAGCACTCCTCAAAGTCTGTATGTACCCAAACTAGATTGTCCCACACTGTCACCGTGAACGCACTAGATGGTTCCAACAAACACCAACATTTCATAGAGACATTAACCAAAAAGATACACATGATGCACACACTAGTCACCTTTACACCATGATAAAAGGTATCTCTGGAGAGTACAATAATAAAGCATAGGAGTAGCATAATATCTGAATAATAACATCTACCAATTCAACTAGATACAAAGCTCACGATCACATAAAGGATCACATCATGGGAGAGAGAGGTGAACCACATAGGTACCGGTAGAGCCCTCAGCCCCGGGGGAGAACTACTCCCTCCTCATCATAGGAGACAGCAAGGTTGATGGAGATGGCGGTGAGGTCGATGGAGACGGCGGAGACGGCGATGGAGACCGATGGAGATGGCTCCGGGGGCACTTCCCCATCCCGGCAGGGTGCCAGAATAGAGACTTCTGTCCCCCGAAATTCGTCGTCGGCGGCGGCGGAGCTGCGGAACTATTTCTAGAAAATTGCTGATTGTTTTAGGGTTTTCCGTCTCGAGGCTTCTTATAGGCGAAGGGGCGTTGTTAGGAGGCGACCAGGGGGGCCTCACCTTAGGTGGGCGCGGCCAGGGCCTGGGCCGCGCCCCCTCATGGTGTGGGCAGCCTCTGGCCCCCTCCGGCTCTCGTTCGGTCTTCGGTCCTCTTTCAGGAAAAATAAGACTTCTGGAACTTGTTTCGTCCAATTCCGAGAATATTTCCTGTGTAGCTTTTCTGAAACACAAAATAGCAAAAAATAGGGAACTGGCACTGTGGCATCTTGTTAGTAGGTTAGTTCCAGAAATCGCATAAAAACACCACGAAGTGTAACGAAACACAAGGCAAATGGTGTAAAAACAAGCATGGAGCATCAAAAATTATAGATACGTTTGAGACGTATCAGTGCTATTTCACTAGTGGTGTCATGTGAACGTCGACTACATGATACTTCACCATTTATGGGCCTAGCGGAATGCATTGTGTATTTGGCTACTAATTGTGGGGTTGCTGGAGTGACAGAAACCTAAACCTCCGTTAGGAAACTATTGCACTAGGGAGCGTAGGATCTTAGAGTTTAAGGCTGTGGTTAGATTTATCTTAATTACTTTCTTGTCTTGCAAGGGGTATAATCACAAGTGTGTATTTATCCTAGAAAGGGTAGTGCACTAGCACAGGTTCACCCCCATAACACTTATCAAACCAATAAAGATTATTTAGCGGCATGAAGCGAAAGCTCTTGACAGAAACTCCTGTGTGTCCTCGAGAATGTTTGGTCATCATAAGTTACACAACCGGCTTGTCCTTTGCTCTAGAAAGGATTGGGCCACTCGCTGCAATTGTTATTACTATCTTTTATTTACTCATACTTTATTTATTTGCATTACCAAATACCTCTGAAAACCCGTTTGCTAGTATTTACAGTGAATCCTTGATCAAAACCACTTGTCAACACCTTCTGCTCCTCGTTGGGTTTGACACTCTTATTTATCGAAAGTACTACGATACACCCCCTATACTTGTGGGTCATCAAGACTATTTTCTGGCGCCGTTGCCGGGGAGTGAAGCGCTATTGAAGAGTGGAATTGTTAAAGGTAACCGTCGCTGTGAGTATTGTTTTTATTTCTGTCTTTTATTTTGCTATGGAGAGTTCTCCATTTGGGTTCCTATTCGGGAACACTACTATCACTGTTGCGGATGTGGATGAACCACAACCACCTCCTGCTCAATTAGATCCTTTTAAAATACCTATGAAAATTATTGAACGTGTTATGGATAACTGCTATTCAGGAGATGGAATTGTCCATCTGGGTGATCACTTACTCTTTATACATGAATTATGCGAGTTGTTCAGGTGTGCAGGTATTTCATCAATCCAGGTTAAGAGGAAGTTATTCTCTTTATCACTGAAAGGCAGAGCTGAGGAGTGGTATCGGCAGCTAAAGGATGGTCCATCTATTGCTTGGGAGGAAATTGTACCTCTCTTTTATTCCAAATTTTATCCTCCAAGTGAAATTCATAAAGATCATAATCGAACATATAACTTTTGGCCTCATGATGGAGAGAGTATTGCCCAAGCGTGGGGGAGATTGAAGTCACTAATGCTCAAATGCCCCACTCATGAGCTCCCCAGTAATATTGCTATTAATAATTTTTATGCGAGGCTTGCTCTTCACGATAAGGATTTATTGGATGCTTCTTGCTCTGGATCATTTACACGCATGAAAGAAGAAGCTAAGTGGGATCTTCTTGACCGTATTCAAGAAAAAGCTGAAGGATGGGAAACCGACAAAGGTAGGAAGTCAGGTATAAATTATGATTATGAATGCATTAAAGCTTTTATAGGAACCGATGACTTTCATAATGTTAGCACTGTTTATGGCCTTGATTCTCAGATACTTGCTAACTGTTTTAAGGCCTTTGCCTCTTATCTTGATGGTCCAAAGAAATATTGGAAAAAGTATCATGCGCCTTATAAAGATTCTATTAGTCACATTCCTGCTAAAACTACTACAGTTTGTACTATTGATCGCATTTTGCCTGAACCTTATTTCGAGAAGACGCCTTTCCCTGCTAAGGTAAAGGAGCATTCTACTTTGGTAAGTGTGCTTAATAAAAGTACTAAGAAAGCTGCAGAACTTGATGAACAAATTACTATTAAGTCTCCTGTAGCTATAGTGAAGGACCTTGTTACTAAAGATGTAGGAGATGAACATATTGTCTTTTGTGAAGATGCTTCTAACATTGTTTCACATCCTAGTAGGCGTAGGAAAACAACTGTTCCTGTTATTTCTGTCAGGATTGGCGATCATTGCTATTATGGTTTATGTGACATTGGTGCAAGTTCAAGTGCTATTACTATAGAGCTTTACAGAGAAATCATGCATGAAATTGCCCCTTGTGAACTTGAGGATATTGATGTGGTTATTCAGCTTGCTAACAGAGAGACTGTCTTGCCACTTGGTATTGTTCGAGATGTGGAAGTTTTATGCGGTAAGACTAAATATCCTACTGATTTTCTAGTACTTGGTAAGGAAGCTAGTAAAACTTGTCCTATTATTTTCGGTAGACCCTTTTTGAATACTTGTGGTGCTATGATAGATTGTAAGAAGGAGAATTTTTTTACTAAGTTTGATGGAGAATCTTATGGGTTTAATTTTTCTAAGTTCGCTAAAACTCCTTTTAAAAATGAATTGCCTAATGAAAATTTTCGAGTTGAACAGCTTGCCTCTATTGCTCTTGCTCCTAACAATGCTTTGCAGCAATTTATGGAGGACCATGAAAGTGATGTCTGCTTGGTGTGGTGGTGATGATGTAAATCACCGTCCAGTTGGGAACCCCAAGAGGAAGGTATGATGAGCACAGCAGCAAGTTTTTCCCTCAGTAAGAAACCAAGGTTTGTCAGTCCAGTAGGAAAAAGCCAAACTCCAGAAGGTGATGCTTGCTAGCCTAGTGACACTCCAACGAGAGCGCCGTTTACGATACTTGTTAGCGCGTATTCAATTAGCAGCAACGCAGAATCTGCACACAACACAACCAAGAACTTTGCTCCCAACTTACGATGAGGTTGTCAATCTCACTGGTTTGCTGTAAACAAAGGAATGAGCGTATCGAGTGGAAAGAAATAGTAGTATGTGAGAAAGTAAACAGTGCGAGTAAAGTAAATAGGTGATAGCAATATAAAGGAAATTGGACCGGGGTCCATAGTTCACTAGTGGTGTCTCTCCATAAGATAAATAACAACTGTCGATGGATTTCGTGTCGCAAGAACACGGGGTACCACGCGACGGACCCAAAGATTCGAACGCAGGGGGCTGAACGTGTGAGATCTAGGATCGCAACAAAGCACGGTGACGGAAGCCTCGAGTTGTCGAACGCACTACGCACTGCAGAGAGAGACACCGAGCTTTACCCAGGTTCAGGGCCCTCGTGGTGAGGTAACACCCCTACTTCCTGCCTTCTTGTATTACAACACGACACCTCGCGAGGAGTACAAGGTCTTGGTTACAAAGCTCTAGCTGGCCAGAGGTTGAAGAACCTGCGTGCCCAGCTAGCAGCTTGGAGAAGATGAAGATTCGATCCCCTCTAAGGGGCGGCCTCCCCTCCTTTTATAGCGCCCAGGTCCTCCTTCCCCTTATCTTCTTGGGGAAGGGGTTGCCACACACACGGCCAAGGAGGGAGGACAGCTGTAGACTACGTTCTTCCGTCGACGTAGTCTTCATAGGGTAGTGGCGCCGGTCCACCGAAGTGGGTGGAGGAAGCTGACGTCTGCTTCTGGCGCCCTGCACCGTCCACACTATTTTTAGGGGGGTGGCCAACAACCACTGTGCCGCTTTGGGCAGGCACATCGAAAGTTGGTCTCCTCCCTGTCGGAGGTAGCGTGGGCGGTACGCGGTCTTCTGTCCCTTATCTTCTTGCTCTGCACGCCAACGTGCTGAGCTGATGCGGACGTGGTCCCTCTCCTCACCAGCGGGGGCTCGTGAGGAGGTCTTCTGGTCCTTAGCAGTTTCCACCGCCGTTCTCCTCATGAGGTGCCTCCTCATGAGGGTCTTCTCCGTAACTTGGGTCGTTGGTTCTCCCCTGGGCTGAAGATGGGCCAATGACGGGGCCCAGGAGCAGGTGGACCGGGATACCCCGGTATCCAGAACACCGACAGTAGCCCCCGGGAGCCCGGCCCGCGAACGCGCCCTCTCGAGGGAGCGAAGGGCCGGGGGCCCCAGAAGCTGCTGGGCCCTCCAACGGCACGCGTCAACCACGCGGTCAGAGGACCATGTGAAGAAGCGGAGGTTGCGGATACATGGCGCGGCCGCAGCTGGTGAGACAAAACGGCGGGCGACGCTACAGTCCCGAGGCGTCAAACCATCATGATGGCGCGTCGCTTCACTGCGGAGCGCTGCGCCAACGCTTCGATTCCCGCGCTGAGATTTGACGCATCGACGCTGAACGTTCCCCTTAAATAGAGCCTCCTCGAGACCTCCGGCACTTCACCTCCTTCCTCCAGCGCCACTTCTTCCTCCACGCCCCCAAGCTGATGGATCCCTCCGCCTCCGACGCCGCCGCTGGATCAAGCTCGGGGGCAAAGCGCCGCGGGCGCCCCCCCGGGCAGCGGGAACAAGGCGAAGATCGCGGCCATGTGGACGCCCGGCGCCGGCGGCCCCCTCCGCATTGGCGCGCCGAGGCAGGACGAGGCGAACCGCGCCTCCTCGGGGACCTCCGGCGCCCTGACTCTTAGGGGTCCCGCGCCCGGAGGCGCTATGAACTTGCCGTCGGCGCTGGCGGCGGCGCCTGCTCCCCGCACCCCGGGGAGCATTGACCGGGCACTTCGGGAGGTGGAGGCCGCCCTGGGGCCTCTTCCCCCCGCTGCAGATCCTCCGGCCCCGCTGGCGAATGGGGTGGTTGCCACTCCGCGCCACTTGGCGGCGGCGATGCTGGGACCCCTCATCGGCCCGGGGTCCCGCTTCCTGGAGCTCCTCGTCGTCGTCGACGCTCCGGGCTTCAGCTCCCTCCGGCTGCCCGACGCAGTCCGGAGGGTGGTTTACGCCCCCGGCACGGTCGCCAGGGAGATTGCCCTGGGGGAGCAGAGCAGGCCAGATCTCTTCTGGCCTGTGGACATCCTCCTCGGAGCGGGCGGCGATGCCGTCCTCTCTGGCCGCTGGAGGGCTTTCGCCCTCGGCCATCGCCTCCGCGTCGGCGACCACCTCGTCTTCCGCTTCAAGCTGGCGACGCTGGAGGCTTCGGTGCGGGTCTTCACCGCCGGTGGCGTCCGCCGCACCTACCTCCAGCCCGCGGCGCAGTGAAGAGGAGGTCCTGGCGCAGTAGTCTTCTGGGGAGGGGAACTAGTCTCCTCCCCTCTTTTGCTGTAGTCCTCGCCGGCGGGGTATGCCCCGCCGTGCCTTTGCTCATCCCCTTGTTGGGGATGCTCCAATGAAATCTGCTTATTAGCTATCTTGCACTTCACTTCTCATTGCTCTTCATTGTCCTGGTCATTCGCACGCTCGAGAGCCCTAGTGAGCTGTTAGCGTCGACGGGAGGCCTCCCTTCGCCTCAGAGCTCGAGATGGGGTCGGCGCCGATGACACATTGGACGATTCCTGAGACAAGAAGTTGAAGAAAGAGTTGGAAAAGAAAAAACCCCAAATCCCCGAAAACGGAAAAACAAGTCGATAAAACAAACGAAAAAAGAAGGCGAATAAGATGCCCCTGTGACCGGCACAGGGACCTTCTCCGTCGTGGAGGAGCGCGGCACTATCTGTGCCAGTAGCTAAGAGCAAATTGCCGCGCGTGGCGATTCACGGAGCCTTCCTCATCGTTGAGGGAAGCCGGACCCTCACGGACGTGAAAACATCGACGCTTAAGAGAGCCCAGAGACCGTTGACACCTCGCAAGGGTTGCTCACGAGGTGAAGGGCCTGGCGCGGACCTCCGGATCTGCGTCTCCTTCGCAAGATAATCGGAGCGGCCTTGGTCTTCAATAATCCTGCCACGTTAGGCCTTCCTCGGTAGAGGGAATCTTCCTGCGGATGCTTGTTGCATCGACGCATCCTTGCTTCCTCGTGAGGGTTGCTCACGAGGGGCTGGTCCTTAGCGGGTGCCTTGGGCACACCTTGGACTTTCCTCGAAGATTTTTTATTTTCCGGTGTACTTCGCGAGGAACTAAGCACCATGGGTATTTGGAGGTGGTCGATAATAGGGCCGTCGCCCCCGACCAGAGCTCACTCCCTTCGGGTTTTTCGGGCTTGCTGTTTTCCGGGCGAAGGCCCCAGCATAGACACCATGCCTAGCCCCCTTCCGCGTGGAGTACAACAGAAAATAAATAGACTTCATGCCATTTTAATGTCATGCCGAAGCAGAGGCGCTATGTTGCGCAATAACTTAATATCAGTGCTTAAGAGCAGCTTGAGCTGATACAAGTGCCGTGAAAACGGTCTTCATCTCCTCATGAGGAACCTAAGGGTAGAACTTTCGCAGATGAGCTATGTTCCACGGGTTCCCCACCAGCACGCCTTCTGCGGTTTCCAGCCGCGCCGAGCCTGGCCTGGCGATGTGCGTCACCTTGAAGGGTCCTTCCCACATTGGAGACAGCTTGTGCAGGCCCTCGCGAGAGAGTATTCTCCTCAGCACCAGGTCGCCGACCTCCAGAGTCCTTGCTCGAACATGGCGGCTATGGTAGCGGCGTAGTCCTTGCTGGTACCTCGCGGCGCGAAGCGCGGCTTGGCACCGAGCTTCTTCGAGCAGGAGGAGGCGATCCGTGATGAGGTCCTCTTGGCGAATTTCGTCGAAGGCGAGCACTCTTGGCGACCCGAACTTGACGTCGGTGGGAAGAACAGCCTCCTCCCCATAGACCAAGAAGAAAGGGGTCTCTCCAGTGGGTTTGGTGGCGGTAGTCCTGATGGACCACAAGATGGATTGGAGGTTGTCTAACCATTTTTTGCCGTAGGCCTCAAGCTTGGCGTTGAAGCTTTTCGTCTTGAGTCCCTTGAGGACTTCGGCGTTAGCACACTCGGCCTGGCCATTGCTCCGGGGGTAGGCGACGGAGGCGAAGCAGATCTTGATGCCGGCCGATGCACAGTACTCCCGGAACAGTCCGCTGGTGAACTAGCTACTGTTGTCGGTGATTATGCGGTTAGGCACACCAAAACGACAGACCAGCCCACGGATGAACTTGACTGCGGACCTGGCCGGGATGGTGCACACCGGTTCCACCTCCACCCACTTGGTGAATTTGTCGATGGCGACGTAGAGGTAGCGGTAGCCCCCTTGCGCTCTGGGGAACGGACCAAGGATGTCCAGCCCCCAAACTGCAAAGGGCCAAGTGAGTGGGATGGTTTGCAGCTCCTGCGCCGGCTGGTGGATCTGCTTGGCATGGAATTGGCACGCCTCGCACCTCTTGACCATCTCCGCCGCATCCCCGAGCGCTGAGGGCCAGTAGAAGCCGCTTCGATATGCCTTCGCGGCTAGAGTTGCAGCGGAAGCATGATGGCCGCACTCACCGGCGTGGATGTCCCTGAGAAGCTCTTGGCCTTGGTGAGTAGATATGCACTTCAGAGCGACGCCGTTTGGGCGACGCCGGTACAAGTCACCATCCTTGACGCAGTAGCCCGAAGCTTGGCGCATGATCGTTTCAGCCTCCACTTCATCCTCGGGAAGCCTGCTGCTGGTGAGGAAGGCCTTGAGCTCGAGGATCCAATCCACTCCCTCCTGCTGTCGTCGTGGTGAAACAACATATGCCATGGGATGGCTTAAATGGGGGCCGAACTAGATGCTGGAGGATTCGGGAGAGGGGAACGAGCTAAAAAGCACGACAGAAAGGAACACAGATCTACCCAGGTTCGGGGCTCTCGTAAGGAGATAACACCCCTACTCCTGCTCTACTGGTTATATATTTGGATCGATAGAGTATACGACGATGGTGCTTCCAAGCTCTCTGCTAGAGGAGGAAGATGAACTACTAAGTGTAGGAACACTGAGTGACCAACCCCTTACTAGGGCTCCCTGTGCCACCTTATATAGTGGTGGCCAGGGTTACAACGGTCACATAAGACCAAGAGAAACCAACTACACTCCAAACAGGACATGCTGACGATGGGCAAGACCCTTGACTTTGCCCCTGATTGCTCTCGATGGGACTCCACATCCCTGTACCTTGTACTTCTTGGACTGTGACCTTACCTCTGTAAGGTAAGGGCTGTACTTGTGCACAGTGAGGGTAGGTAGACCACCACTGTGCACCCTGTCAACATGATCCCTCTCCATACTTGGCAGAGTCTCTCCTTGATTGTAGGGACATGACACCTTAGCTGACTTCTGCATCCCGGATATGACCGTTGGCCATATCCTGGACCTATATGCCGGACCAACGACCTATGAAGGACGAGTAATCCGGCCTCCATGCTCTTGCACAACATATCAAATAAGTTAGGCCGACATATCTAAGCATATGCCGGCACTCCTCAATAAGTATCCCGGTTATACCGGCATATCCTAACATTAGCCGGGATACACATATATGCCGGCCTGACCGATGCTCTTATAATCCGGCCAGGCCCTTCCTTGGTCAACCGGCATAAAGTCAACCATAGCCCTTGTATCTTTCTAGTCTCTTGACCCTACCGGGGGTCATCCCCCCGACACTAGTCCCCGAAGCTGCCGAGGTTCCCCAGTCTCAACTGTGGAGCCTTGACAGGTTCAATCATATCATCTTTTCGTTATACCCCAGCTCTCCGTTATACCCCGACGACCTGATTATATGCCGGGACATCCGCGCATGTACCGGCCACCGTTCCTTCTCCAAAAGTTAATCCGGCCGGCCCTGAGGATATTCCGGACGGAACTTATTCTCCGGGCAATTACGCCGGCATATAGATGAGACTTCCTTGAGAAGCCATGCCTGACAGTCTGCATCGAAACTTGCAACTGCCCTGCCACCACAAACGGTCACACGATGTGACGGTTCACAGTGCATTTACTCCCTGCTATCATTGCCTAGTGGCACGGTTACAGTAACCGCCGCCCCACTCCGTGCCGCCACGTGGCGACTCACCGCGGAAACGGTCGAGGTAGTGGAGCACTACCACCCCCACGACCCTTACCCGGAGATATATAAATAGGGCGGCGGGGGTAAACTTCTCCTTTTTACCCCACACCGTCGTCTTCTTCCTCTGTCCCTCTGCCTCCTGCGCTTCACCACCGGACCACGGAACAGAGAACCTGCCCCGCCGTCGATCTGCTCCACGCCGACGTCGACGCTCGACGACGCCCGACATCTTTGTCGACGATGCCCCCGCCGCCGCCTCTTTCCTCAGCGACATCGCTGGGATATTGGACCTTCTTCTGCACGTTTGCCGCCGCTGTTCCACCGCCGCCGGCCAAGCTCCGGTGAGCTCCTCCTTCTCTGTTCTTCCTCTCCCATGCTTTTCTGTAGCTTAGCAATGGTAACCCTACTGGCTCAGATCTGCGATAGTTGCTTTGCTTGATATCCCTCGGATTTGATTAGCATTGCTAGTAATGTTCCTTAGCAGTTCACAGGTGTTCTTCCTTAGAAGTTTTACCCATGTTTGTTTCCGATTTTAACTGCGATGGTAGATCTTCTTTTTCTGCTAACTTTGGTGAGAATAGTATGCCGGAGAGACTAACCTCCCTCTTTTCCCTGATCTTGATAGGATTAACATCACGGGACTCCGGCTCTCACGCCTTGTTCCGGCCATCAAGATGGCTTCCTCAAGCATGACGGGTACCTCGGCCTCAGAGGAAGATAACTCGGCCCGGCTCCAAGGACGCTCCGGCTGGGAGGGGTCGGAGGTTACCCCGGCTGACATATCTTGGATCACATCCACCAGGAGAGTGCCGGAGGGTGTTGCATGCCGGCTACCGGCGGGAGAGACTGCGCCGGCACCTGAACCCGGCGAACAAGTTGTCTTCATTGCCCACTTCGAGCGGGGTTTCGGTCTGCCGGCGTCGGACTTCTTCCGGGACTTCCTCGACACCTACGACCTGCAGCCTCACCATATCCCGGCGAACGCGGTGATGATCCTCTCCGCCTTCGCCGCATTCTGCGAAGGCTTCGCTGGCATAGAGCCCTTCTCCCAAGCCTGGGCGAAGTACTTCCAACTAAGGAAGCAAGTCATCCAAGAGCCGCCCGGAGCAAGGATGACCCGCCGGAGACGGCCCAGGAGAAGAAGGACCGCCCCATGACCTTATGCGGCGCGGCCACCATCATGTCCCGGAAGGGCTCGGACTTCCCCAAGGTGGAGCTGCTTGAATCTTGCAAGAAGTGGCAGAAGAGCTTCTTCTACGTCAAGAACACCACCGATGTCGACCTGCTCAACCTGCCGCCATTCGTGGATGAGCCACCCTTAGCGATGAAGAACTGGACCTATAACCCGAAGAACTCTGTGATGCCGGTGAATGCTCTCCACCGGGTTAAGGGCGAGCTCCGGGATGCCGGCCTTACCCCTCAAGATTTGGTGGCATGCTTTATCAGCCGGCACGTCTCCCCTCTGCAGCGCCGGTCACATAAAATCTGCCAGATGAGCGGGCCCATGGACCCCACCCGGCATTCCACACACGAGCTGACTCCGGCCGACATTCTGCGGCGGATCAAGGACGTCTGCAAGTCCTCTCAGGCCACCTTTGCCTGGGGACTTGAACCATACAGCCGGGATCGGCCCGCCCCAACGGTAAATACTTTGGCCGAAACAAACTCCCTTGTCCGGCATATAGACACTTATCATGTATGGCCCGAGATATTGCCATTCGCCGATATACTTATAATGCTTGATCCGACATACTTCTTGCACCGGCATATTTCTTGCTTCTGACCCATTTACTTTGCCTTATGCAGAAGTTCAGCTTCCAGAGTATGGAGAACTCCCGGATCCAGATCGCGGCAGACCGCACCACTGCGGACGTTGAAGATCCGGATCATTGGGACAAGCTGCCCTGGAACACCCATGCTGCCTCTGCCGCGGGTAAGGCCTCTTCATCCCGGCATTTCACTCAAGACTGGAGTGATGATGACTCCGATGAAGACTGCCAGATGTTTATCTGCCCGACACCTCTTGCTTATGCTCTTCCAGAAACACCTGTTGCTTATGCCTTTCCAATGCCATCCTCAGCAATCCCGGACGACATGGTTGTCGACGCCGCCCCTTTGAACCAGGGACCTCCTTCCACCGGTGGACGTGCCGGCCGGAAGCGAGGCGTGAAGCCCCAGCCCGACACACCTCAGCAACAGAAAAGGCAAAAGGTCGGCGTGCCCATTCCGAAGAAACAGAGGCCTGTTGCCCCAGGGTAAGTTTCTTTTCCTTGTTTCATTTCCGACATATCTCTTGCCTTGATTACTAACTTGGTGTTTTCCCTCTTTCAGGGCTCCTCTTGCACCAGAACACGCTTCTAGCACAAGTGCCAGCCCCAACATAGAAAAGTCGGCGACCACTGCCACCTCCGACATTCCCTCTGCAAGCCACACTACCTCTCCGGCGCCGACATCTTCGCCTGTGCCCGACAGAACCACTTCTCCGGCGCAGGACAATCCTCTGCCGGAGCAAGACAACCCTGCCCCCGACGTCCATATGGACTCGGGGGCTCAACAGGATCCTTCGGCTCCTGATGTCCACATGGACATAGGAGCCCAACAAGATGCCCCCGACGCCGGCGCGCCAACCAGCAGCGCCGGGACTACTGAAAATGCCGGTGCAGGCACCAAGAGCGCCGGCCTAGATAAGGGCAAAGCCCCGGAAGTACCGGAGATCCGGACTGATCCGGCCCCTGCCTCTGCTGGCCAAGCCGCACCGGCCGCGCTGGAACAACCCGCGCCCAAGACTCCCTCTGCTGAGAAGACTCCAGCTCCATCCATGACCGCTGCCCCGGCCAAGACCGCTGCCCCGGCCAAGTCCGGCACCCTTAAGATCAAGCAGATCATCAAGTCCGGGACACAGTCCGCTGCCACTGCCTCTGCCAAAGCAGCATCTCGGCCCAGCTCTACCCTGGCCCTGCATTCTGGCAAGGCAGCATCCCGGCCCGGCTCCCGGCCCAGCATCTTTGAAACGCCGGAACTTGAGGGCCGCGTCTCCCTGCTGTCGAAAAGCGACAAGAGCCTTGGATCTCTCAAGGAGCACTGCATCAGGTGGAATGATGCCGATACCATGGATACTGCTGAGTCCAGGAGCAAGAAGTTGGCCGAAGCTTCGGCCACAGGCAATCCAGCTGACATCCTGGCCGCGAAGCCCGTTCCTATTGCCTGCGAGCTCCTCAGCCTCCAGCAAAGACTTCACCTCCTGGCCGACGCCACCAACGTAAGTCTTTTCTGCATATACATCCCTAGTCCCCAAAAATGTCGGCTGTCCGGGATACGGACATCCGGGATTTTCCAATACCTTTTTTAGTTTGCTGCTCTCAAATTATCTGTCCGACATATGAGCTCGATCCGAGCTTCCAATCCTAGTCACCGAGAGCCGGGATAGGTGCGCAGCACCTGTGCCGGGTCTCCATCAATCTCATATCTTAATCACTCTTCAAATCCTATTGACCGAGATATAAGCTTGATTCGAGCTTCAAATCCTAGTCACCGAGAGCCGGGATAGGTGCGCAGCACCTGTGCCGGGTCTTTAACAATCTGAATACTTCATATAATCTTCAATTGTACTTGTATGCTAGACTTTTCTCATAACCTTTCGAATCCTAACTCTTTTGCAGCGCATGAACAATGCACGCGCCGACATGTACCACGACTTGGTGTGCGAGCACCGAAAGTTGTCAGATGCGCATAGCAAGCTCCGGCTTGAACTGTCCCAGGAAGGTAACCTCTGCCGAGATATCCTATATATATCGGATAACTTGCCTTTTTTTTTTGACTACGCCTCTTGCCGGCATACCTTAATATACCGACACATAACCTTTTTTCGGCATTCTGCAGCTGGTGCCGAAGCACAAGTCACCGCGCTCCTCCAGCGGGTGAAGGAGCTGACCGGTATGCCGGATTCTACGGATCTTTTACCACTCCACTTGTATTTCAAATCCTTCAACTATTGCCGTTGTTCTCTATCTTGACATTTTCTTAACTTCAAATCCTTGCAGATGAGAAAGCTGCACTGGAGGCATGCCACCAGGACTGTACACCCTCAGTGGATGTGGCCAAGCAGCTGGATGACCGGGATGCCTCCCACAAGGCCGAGGTTGAGCAGTTGAAGGGCCGGATTGCTGAGCTTCTGGAGGAGAAAGAGCAGAACGAGGGCCAACTCAAGAAAGCCCAAGAGCTGCTTGTTACTTCTGAGGCCGACGCATCCAACAACCATGCTGAACTGGATGGCTTAAAGGAGCAAGCCACCAAATGGGAAGTTGCCATTGCCCAGCTCAATGCCGAACTCGCCAGTAAGCTTCAAATCCTTTTCCCTTATCCTGCCCGACATATCATGATCCTTTCCGGCATAACCTTTTCACCGACATATACCCCTTTTTCTAACATCATTTCTATTTCTCAGACATGTTTCCTGCTTCCGTCGAAGACGTTGAGAGGGCTCTGCAGTTGGATCGAGAGAACCGGGGTGTTCCGGTTACCTCGGCCAACTGGGACATGTCGGAGCAGTTGGTGGCCCTGCAAGCCCGGAAGGACGCCATGACCTCCTACACCGATGATCTCTTCCTTGGCGCTCAGGAAGCATATTCTGCTCTGTGGCCGGGCCAAAGGACGCCCATTGACCCCGTCGACCTCGGCAATGATCTGCAGCTCGCCAAGGTTCGCCTCAGGGAATGGCGAGATTCCGGCGCCCGGGTGGGAGCTGATGAAGCTCTCACCTACTTCCTCTCTTGGTACGAAAAAGCTGATCTGGAGACTTTGCGCACTGTGCACGAAGGATCTATCTGGACCACGGATCCGGAACACATCCGGCGCCGGCGGGAACTGGCCCACAGCTATGTGGACTATGCCGACACCGATGCTTTTGTCCGGGACATCCGCGAGCCAGAGAAGAAGGACGATGCCAAGGCTCCTGCCGACGCTGAGGGCTCCGACTCCAGCCAAGATGAAGAGGAAGCTGAAGAGGCCGGCACTGACGCTCCGGAACAGGGATCTGCCCCGGGCGGAGGTGATGGCTCCATTCCATCTGCTGGGTCCGGCACTCCTGAAGCCGACATCTCCACCAGCCGGTGGCTCTGCTTCTGCCCCTGCTTCTTAACTTTGCCGCACCAAAAACTTTAAGCTTTATCAGATCCCTGGTATGCCGGGTGCAGATGTAATATATACTCTATTTCCCTTTAGTTTGCTACCTGAACAAGTTTTAAGTTGGTTTGCTTGTTTATGAATGCCGGATCATCTTTCGGCTAAGTCACCGAGTCTGTTTTCCTGTTTCCCTAACTCCACAACCTTGGCTACTTGTCTACCACTATGGGCTTTTTACTTATGAGTCTCAAGGTTGCTTCATTAAACATACAGGACTTCAACTTTGAAACTTAGATTTCAAATCATCCGACATTTCCGGTTTTAACATTTAGAAATGGCATAAATGTCGGTTCGCTTGCTTTATACTTCCTTAGCCATTTTCCATGTGTAGACAATCTCCGGCATCTACTCTTGCTAGCCATGAAGCCGGGTTTCAGACAGCAGCTAAGTCGAAGAGCGGCCTTTGGTGCCGACACACTACTAGGCCGACACAGGAAACATTCAAACCAAGCGAGCCGGCATATAAATAAATCTGAGAATAAACAAGGATATACCTCGGAGGCAGTGCCCGCTATCTTCGGGATGCCGGCATTTCATTCATTAGTCTTGAGCCGGCATAAAGCGCCGGCACACAAAGCAAAATATGGAAATACATACATTATGCTGCTCAGGAGTAAAAGGGACGGAGTAGGGCTATGTTCCATGGTCTCTTGGTTTCTTCTCCGGACCTGTCTACCTTGTCCTTCTTGGGGGCCTGCGCATCTATAAGATAATAGGCATCATTGTGCAGAGCTCTGCTCACAATGAATGGCCCCTCCCATGGAGGAGTTTGATCACTCTAAGATTTACACATATATCTGAACCTTGCAACCATAAAACTTGTCTGTTTTACCTCATTTCTACCAGTGTTGCACCAACATTTTACATCATTTGATCCTTTGTCACAGATCAGTGCGCCAAGGCACTTAAATCTACAAGTCAGAGTAATTCAAACCAAAGACCAAGCCACCAGGAATGGAGGAGTACATCTTGAGGAGCAAGAAAAGCAAGCACGGCAGAAAGTGGCTGGTACGGCACAAGAAGACAGGAAAAACGGCAAAAGCAGAAAAGCCGCTGCCGCCACCAACTTCCCACTACTCCTCTACGCCGCAGCAAGAATGCCACAAAAAGTCTTTAAAAGGAGAGATCCAGGTTCACTCCCACCATATCTCCATCTCTCACCTCGCATCCACAGCCGCTCCATCCATCCACCACTCCACCAAAACCTTCCTCCTCCATAGTCCAACACAAAAACTTTTCCACCCTTATCCCTCTTCTCCTCTGTTGTAACAAGACTGGATCCATGGCGTCCACCAAGAACTCCAAGAACTCCCTCAGGAACCTCAAGAACACAGGATGAACATAGCCCCAAGGATCTGAAGGCCCAGCTCTCCCTCAACCTCTGCATCCTCTGCCGCGACAGCAATTCTTCTACTTTCTCTGCCACGGCAAGCCTTCGGTGACAAACAGCAAATCTCTCTTCCTTTCCCTCATGCTCTGTGATCTGTTGTGTTGATCTTGCGTTGTAAAGCAGTTTGAAACTTGTCTTTGACCTTTGCTATGGTTTGAGTGACACACTCCATTGTAAACTCTAAGACTACTGTGAAAACTGTGTTGCACTTGCTTGATCTGTAGGTGTAAGACTAGTCTCTGCACCTAGTTCCAAAAACATATCCCTATCTAAAATTTGCTAGTTTGTTCAATGCTTTCTTGTCTGACAAACAAGAAATCCTTGAACTTGTTATGTTAAAACTTCCCTGCTCAAAACCTCCTGTTACTTTTCTGTTTACAACACCAAAAACCCCACTTTTCTGCTTAGCTTCTGGAAATTAGGAAATAGTCTCATTTGTGTTGATCCCTGTGGAGACGACTAGAAAAACCCCCCTATAATCTCAACAGATCAAAATTGGCGCCGTTGCCGGGGATCAACTTTTGATTGTTTCCTTAGATTACAGTAGACTAAGCTGTGTAAATACTTGTTCCAATTTGCAATCTTTGATTGTCTGTTTTAATGACTTGTCTGTGATCAAGCTTAGAACTTTTATTAGGGGATTTAGTTCACTAACCCTTGATCAAGTTCTTGTCTGTAATTGTGTGTAGAACAATGATTTCATCTAATCTCCGTGGGAATTCAGTTGATGCAGTCCTCTGAAGATTCTCCACTAGCCCCATTTGATCCTGAGCCAGAGAGGACTTTGTTTGCAAGAAAGAGAGCAGCTTCTGAAGTTTCTGCTGAAGATTTGGAAACCTCTGTCTCAGATTTGGAATCGTCATCCTCAGATTTCAGCATGGGTGATAAGAAGTTGAGAGATTTGTGGATTCCCAAGGACCAGATCAACAATGCAGATGTGATTATGCCTGCAATACAAGCAAACAACTGGGAAATCAAGCCAGCTCTGATCAATATGGTGCAACATAATCCCTTCAAAGGTTCTGCTTTGGAGAGCCCCCATGAGCATATCAGAAACTTTCTGGAGTACTGCAACACTTTGAAGCACAATGGTGTTCCTCCTGAAGCCATCAGGATGCAATTGTTTCCCTTCTCACTGTCTGGACTTGCAAAAGTTTGGTTCCACTCTCTTTCTATTCACTGCAGAGACACATGGGAACATGTTCTTCAAGCCTTCTTTGAGAGATATTTCCCTCCAACCAAAGCAGCTGAGTGCAGAGACAAGATAACAAGATTTGTGCAATATGAAGGAGAAAGCCTGTATGATACTTGGCAGAGATACCAAGGTCTCATCAGGATGTGTCCCAACCATGGCCAAGAGCAATGGCTCATCTTGCAAACCTTCTACAAGGGTTTGACAGAGCAAACCAGATCATTTGTTGACTCAGCTGCTGGAGGTGGAATCATGAACAAGACCCTTGATGAAGCTACTAAGTTGATTGAGAGCATGGCGTCACACAACTTCTCCTGGACAAATGAAAGAGCTGTCCACCCCAACAATCAGCTGCAGATTCAGTCAAGTGGCCAGAATGCTTTGGAAGCCAAGTTGGAGAGTTTAACAACTCAGCTTGCCCAGCTCATGACAGAAAGAAACAGCCAAGCTTTGGTTCCTGTCAACCAAGTTACTTCTGCCTGTGCAATTTGTGGAAAAGAAGGCCATTCTCTCATGGAATGTACCTTGTTTGCACCTCCTGAAGCCATGATATCAGAGGTGAACTATGCCCAGAATCAAGGGCCATATTCCCAAAGTTACAACCCCTCTTGGAGAAACCACCCCAACCTTTCTTACAAGAGCAATAATCAGCAAAGTTACCCAGCACCAGGGCAGCAGCACTATGCCCAAGCATCCCAGCAGAGTTACCATCAGCCTGGACAACAAAATTTCAGACCCCAAGGTCAAGTGCAACACCCACAACAACAACACCACCCAGTACATCAGCAAACTACTTCATCCAGCAGTAGCAGCCAATCTGAGCTTGGAGAAATGATGAAGCTACAGAAGGAAATGTTCAGTGGAATGCAAGAAACTATGAAAATGCAATCTGAACTTTTCTACAAGACTATGCAGCAACTCACTGCTGGAATCCTAGACCAACAACATTGGAAAACAAGCTGAAGGAAAACTGCCAGCCCAAGCAGAGAAAAACCCAAAACAGTGTGGTGCCCTTTCCACTACTGAAGTTATTGATGCAGTCACCACTAGGAGTGGGGTGAGCACTGAACCCTTACTCAAAACCCCACCAAATGTCACTTATGTTGCTCCACAGAGAAGACCCACCGTGCAGCAACAAACACCTCCAGAAATTGTTCTGCCAAGGCAGGAAAAATCAACAGGACAGCCTGCCCAGACAGAAAACCCTGCCAAGGCACAGATCTCTGCCACAGAACCAACAGAGAAGCCTTTGTTGATGAAAGTGCCATTTCCAGAGAGATTGGACAAGACCAAGGAGGAGAAGCAATACTCTAAATTCCTTGAGACCATGAAGGAAGTGCAAATCACCATCCCCATCTTGGATGCAGTGTTGCACATTCCCCTATATGCAAAGTTTTTCAAAGATCTGATCACAAGGAAGAGGAGTTTGGACAGCCCTGAGTTAGTAGCCTTGACAGAAGATTGCAGTGCTGTGATCTTGAACCACATGCCCAAGAAGCTACAAGACCCTGGAAGTTTCAGCATTCCCTGTGTAGTGGGAAGAAAAACCTTCACAGCCCTTTGTGACTTAGGTTCCTCAGTGAGTGTGTTACCCTCTGCTGCAAGCCAGATTCAGCAGCTGGGAACGTTGAAGCCTACCCCAATGACACTTCAACTTGCTGATAGAACCTTGAGAAAACCAGTAGGAGTCCTTGAAGATGTGCCAGTCCAAGTTGGCAACTTTGCATATCCTGTGGACTTTGTTGTGCTAGAGATGGAAGACAATGCTGAATCAATGATTCTAGGCAGGCCATTCTTGGCAACTGCTGGTGCCATCATTGATGTCAAAGGTGGAACCCTCAAATTACAATTTGGATCAGAGCAAGCTGAATTCAGCATGAAACATGCCACTCACTTACCCAATGTTCCTGAACATTGCCATTCCATTGATGTTGTTGAAAGAAGTGTGCTAGAAACTTTGCCAGAACCTGAGCAAGAAGAGCCTGAAGCTCAAGTCTTTGTTACTGCTGAAACCACCAATGTACAGCAGCTCTGTGAAGTGAAAATTTGTGAAATTGTACCTGTGTCAAGTGCAAGAGAACCAGCTCATCTAGCTCACCATTCTGTTGTGGAGCTCAAAGAATTGCCTTCCCATCTGAAATACTCATTCTTGGAGAAGGAAAAGTTACACCCTGTGATTATTAGTTCTGCCCTTTCAAGTGAGCAAGAAGAAAGTCTTCTGTCTATTCTGAAGCTGTACAAGAATGTCATTGGATATTCCATTGATGACATCATTGGCATTAGTGAGAAAGTGTGTTCTCACAGGATCCACTTAGAAGAAGGCAGCAAGCCAACAAGAGAAGGACAGAGGAGACTAAACCCTGCTATGCAAGATGTAGTAAAGAAGGAAGTTCTGAAATTGTTAAAGGCTAGAATGATATACCCCATCTCTGACAGTGAGTGGGTGAGTCCTATCCACATTGTGCCCAAGAAAGGTGGCTACACTGTTGTTGAAAATGAAGAAGGAAGGCTCATGACCACAAGACCTGTTACAGGATGGAGGATGGTGAATGACTTCAGAAAATTGAACAAAGCTACAAGAAAAGATCACTTCCCTCTGCCATTCATGGACCAGATGCTAGAGAGACTTGCTGGCCAGAAGTACTACTGCTACCTTGATGGTTACTCTGGATTTCTGCAGATTCCAATCCACCCTTCTGACCAAGACAAGACCACATTCACCTGCCCATATGGAACCTTTGCTTACAAAAGGCTACCATTTGGCCTTTGCAATGCTCCAGGCACCTTCCAGAGATGCATGATGTCCATATTTTCTGATCACATTGAGAAGATTATGGAAGTTTTCATGGATGATTTCACTGTGTATGGAAAAGACTTCGAAGCCTGCTTGAAGAACCTCACCTTAGTCCTTCACAGATGCTCTGAGCAAAATTTGATTCTGAACTGGGAAAAATGTCACTTCCTTGTCTCTGAAGGCATTGTGTTGGGCCACCTTGTGTCTGCTAGAGGAATTGAGGTGGACAAGGCAAAGGTAGATGTGATTGCCAAGCTACCTCCTCCTGAAAATGTGAAGGGAATTCAAAGCTTCCTGGGCCATGCTGGCTTCTACAGGAGGTTTATCAAGAACTTCTCCTATCTTGCCAAGCCACTCACCAATCTCCTGAATCATGAAGTGAAGTTTGTGTTTGATGACACTTGTTTGCAAGCATTCAACCAATTGAAAGATGCTCTCATCACAGCCCCTGTTGTTCAACCTCCTGACTGGACACTGCCATTTGAACTTATGTGTGATGCAAGTGACTTTGCTGTTGGAGCAGTCCTTGGCCAGAGGAAAGACAAAGCTGTACATGTTATACATTATGCAAGCAAGACTTTGGATGATGCTCAGATCAATTACACCACCACAGAGAAGGAGCTGCTTGCTGTTGTGTTCTCATTTGATAAGTTTAGACCATACCTGGTTGGACACAAGTGCATTGTCTACACAGACCATGCAGCAATCAGATATTTAGTGAGCAAAAAGGATGCTAAACCAAGGCTCATCAGATGGATCCTTCTTCTCCAAGAGTTTGACATAGAAATTAGAGACAAGAAAGGGTCAGAGAACTCAGTTGCTGATCACTTGTCCAGAATCAACATTGATGAAAACAGAGAGATTCAAGACCTGATGCCAGGAGAACAGCTCATGGCAGTTAGTGCCACTTCACCTTGGTATGCTGACTTTGTGAACTTCCTAGCTTGTGATATTGTGCCAGCAGATCTCTCCTACCAGCAAAAGAAAAAATTCCTCCATGATGTCAAGAGTTACTATTGGGATGAACCTTTTCTGTACAAACATTGTGCTGATGGCATTGTGAGAAGGTGTGTTCCCTCTGATGAAAAAAGTGATGTGATGTTCCAATGCCATTCAGGATTGTATGGAGGACATGCTGGAGTGTTCAAGACTCAAGCCAAGATTTTGCAAGCTGGCTTCTTTTGGCCAAGTATGTTCAGAGATGTTCATGAGTACATAATGAAGTGTGATCCTTGTCAAAGAGCAGGAAAGATGTCAAAGAGAAATGAAATGCCCCAAACAGGAATCTTGGAAGTGGAATTGTTTGATGTTTGGGGAGTTGATTTTGTTGGACCCTTGCCATCTTCTCAAGGCTACAAGCATATTTTAGTTGTTGTTGACTATGTGTCAAAATGGGTTGAAGCCATTCCCACTGTTAATGCTGATGCCAAGGCAGTTTGTAGAATGTTCAAGACTGTCATTTTCCCAAGATTTGGAGTGCCAAGAGTTGTAATCAGTGATGGTGGTGCTCACTTCAACAATGACCAGTTTGAGAAGCTTCTGACCAAGTATGGAGTGAAGAATCACAGAGTGACAACTCCTTATCATCCGCAGGCCAATGGCCAAGTGGAGTTGTCAAACAGGGAAATCAAGCAAATCTTGGAGAAAGTTGTGTCCAAGACCAGAGGAGATTGGTCAATGAAATTGCCCGACACTTTGTGGGCTTACAGGACAGCATACAAGACACCCATTGGCATGTCACCTTTCAGAATTATCTATGGCAAGGCTTGCCATCTGCCAGTCGAATTGGAGCACAGAGCGCATTGGGCAATCAGGAAGCTGAACTTGGACATTGGCAAAGCAGGAAACATGAGGAAACTGCAGTTGTGTGAGCTTGAAGAGCTCAGGAATGATTCCTATGAAAGTGCAAAGATTTACAAGGAGAAGACCAAGAAATGGCATGGCTCCCACATTCTGAGAAGGGAATTCAAGGAAGGGCAGTCAGTGCTGGTGTATGATTCCAAGTTACACTTATTCTCTGGAAAGTTCAAGTCCAGATGGTTTGGCCCTTGTGTGATCAAGAGAGACCTCGGCCATGGTGCCTTTGAGGTTTATAGCTCAGCTGAGGGAACATTCAAAGTAAATGGCCAGCGGTTGAAGCACTACAGGATTGGAGATTTGATTGAAAACCAAGTTGAAGAAGATGATGAACCAGAGGATGGCTCCAATGCATCCTCTACCCATGCAAACCAGTGATGATGAAGCTATAGTCAAGCTAGTGACTTTAAACAAGCTCTCTTCCAGGAGGAAACCTGGTATCCCTTGTATCATATATTTCCCTTTCACCTTTTTATGTTTTTGCCTTGTGTGTTTGTTTCTTTTTGTTGTTTCAGTGATAACTTGGATGAGGAGAAAGATTGCTGTTGATTGACAAGGCAGAGAAGCAGGAAAACCATCAGGTGAACACTTTCCATTTCCACACATTTGTTAAAATCTGAATCAGAATATACTATACTATTGTTTGATCTTGTGTGAAAGTGCTCTGTTAAGAAACAAATCAAATTTTGTTGCTTGAACCTGAAAATATCACTTTGCATGCTATGAAGAACTTTGCTTTGAATCTGCTTATAACTCTTGCAAATGCCTATTTTCAAAGCCAAGTTTCAAATCAGAACCTTTGTATGTCTCTACTCAAAGAACCTGTGAAACATCAGTATATTTGTTAATTGCCCTAAGAATGAAGTTCATGATCCATTTCTTAGCCCCTAACCAATTGCATCTGTTGCATTTTTTGCATTAGCAAACATGATCTCTGGATTGTGATTTGTGAAGCACTAACATACTAACAGGAAGGAAAAAGTTTAGCATTAGCAACCATGATCTCTGGATTGTGGTGTGTGAAGCACTAACCTGATGATGCTAAGTAAAACTTGTTGTAAATATCCAAAGCACTAGCACCTATGATCCTGGGATTGTAGTGTGTGAAGCACTAACTAAGTTGACCCATCAAGCTAAGTTACTAACTAACTAACTTGTCTATGCATTAGCCTATTATGTTCCTGGGAACTGTAATAGGTGAAGCACTAATTTTGCATTACATATTGGGCTATGTACTGGATCTTGAGTTTTCAATTTCAGAGTCAATTACTTTATACTCATGTGTCCATGTTGTTTGATCTAGACATACTCAAATTCTCTTGTGAAACTTGTTTTTGAATTGGCAATTGCAAGATTTATCTGCATTGAGTCAGCAATGTCCCTCATCATGCTCTGTTACATTTTGTTTGGTACAATGCACCATTCTTTACTTGAGGACAAGCAAAGGTTTTGGTCTGGGGGTTTTGATCACTCTAAGATTTACACATATATCTGAACCTTGCAACCATAAAACTTGTCTGTTTTACCTCATTTCTACTAGTGTTGCACCAACATTTTACATCATTTGATCCTTTGTCACAGATCAGTGCGCCAAGGCACTTAAATCTACAAGTCAGAGTAATTCAAACCAAAGACCAAGCCACCAGGAATGGAGGAGTACATCTTGAGGAGCAAGAAAAGCAAGCACGGCAGAAAGTGGCTGGTACGGCACAAGAAGACAGGAAAAACGGCAAAAGCAGAAAAGCCGCTGCCGCCACCAACTTCCCACTACTCCTCTACGCCGCAGCAAGAATGCCACAAAAAGTCTTTAAAAGGAGAGGTCCAGGTTCACTCCCACCATATCTCCATCTCTCACCTCGCATCCACAGCCGCTCCATCCATCCACCACTCCACCAAAACCTTCCTCCTCCATAGTCCAACACAAAAACTTTTCCACCCTTATCCCTCTTCTCCTCTGTTGTAACAAGACTGGATCCATGGCGTCCACCAAGAACTCCAAGAACTCCCTCAGGAACCTCAAGAACACAGGATGAACATAGCCCCAAGGATCTGAAGGCCCAGCTCTCCCTCAACCTCTGCATCCTCTGCCGCGACAGCAATTCTTCTACTTTCTCTGCCACGGCAAGCCTTCGGTGACAAACAGCAAATCTCTCTTCCTTTCCCTCATGCTCTGTGATCTGTTGTGTTGATCTTGCGTTGTAAAGCAGTTTGAAACTTGTCTTTGACCTTTGCTATGGTTTGAGTGACACACTCCATTGTAAACTCTAAGACTACTGTGAAAACTGTGTTGCACTTGCTTGATCTGTAGGTGTAAGACTAGTCTCTGCACCTAGTTCCAAAAACATATCCCTGTCTAAAATTTGCTAGTTTGTTCAATGCTTTCTTGTCTGACAAACAAGAAATCCTTGAACTTGTTATGTTAAAACTTCCCTGCTCAAAACCTCCTGTTACTTTTCTGTTTACAACACCAAAAACCCCACTTTTCTGCTTAGCTTCTGGAAATTAGGAAATAGTCTCATTTGTGTTGATCCCTGTGGAGACGACTAGAAAAACCCCCCTATAATCTCAACAGATCAGAGTTAACTTATGCCAGCCCTCTGTGCCTTGCCTTAGCCGGAGTACTAGGTCTCCCTCTTGGAATCTCCTTGGATTCACCTTCTGCGCATGATAGCGTCTGAGGTTCTGCTGATATACTGCTGTTCTTGATAGTGTTATTTCTCTTGCTTCTTCTAGCAGATCAACATCATTTTCCCTGGCTTCTTTAGCCTCTTCCTCAGTATATAGCACCACTCTTGGTGCATCATGTATTACATCTGTTGGAAGCACAGCTTCTGCTCCATACACAAGGAAAAATGGTGTATAGCCTGTTGACCTATTCGGAGTTGTCCTCAAAATCCAAAGCACTGCTGGCAATTCATCTAGCCAACATCCCGGAGTTTTCTCCAGTGGCTCTATCAGCCGGGGTTTTATGCCAGATAATACTAGTCCATTTGCCCTTTCTACTTGACCATTGGCACAAGGGTGAGTGACCGATGCAATGTCCAGCCGGATTCCCACCTCCTCGCAAAATCTGGCAAATGGCCCTTGGGCAAAATTCGACCCATTGTCAGTGATGATGCCATGGGGAACACCATATCTCAAGATTATATCTTTTAAGAATTTCACTGTTGTGTGGCCATCACATTTGCTTATGGGCTTCACTTCAATCCATTTGGTGAACTTGTCCACCATGACCAGGATATGGGTCATCTTTCCCCTTGCCGGCTTAAAAGCCCCGACCATATCCAGGCCCCAAACAACAAAGGGCCAGGTTATCGGGATAGTCTTCAAGGCAGACGCCGGCTGATGAATCTGGTGGGCATACCTTTGACACCCATTGCATTTCCGGACCAAGTCTTCGGCTTCTTGCAGTGCCGTTGGCCAATAGAATCCATGCCGGAATACCTTCGCCACTAATGCTCTGGACGAAGCGTGGTGACCACACTTCCCCTGATGAATTTCCCAGAGCATTTCCAAGCCTTCCGCAGATTCGACACATCTCTGCAATACTCCGGTGACACTTCTTTTGTATATTTCCTTGTTTATAATGGTATATCCTTTGGATCTCCTCGCAACCCGGCGCGCCTCGGTTTCACCCGCCGGCACTTGGCCATCCACCAAGAAGTCCATGATAGGACGCGCCCATGAGGGTACTTCCCTGACAGCGAACACTGCCTGATCTATCTCCATCATTTCGGCCGACACATAATCGACCTCTATGGGCTGCGAAGTCCCCGGGACTGAGGGATCAGTCCCCGGGTATGCCGGAGCAGTCCCCGGGTATACCGGCACAACCTCTCGGTACATTTTACCCTTGCCCCTATTTCTGCTCCGAAATACTGCACTCACTGCATATGTCGGGCCAGTCCCCGGGACTGAGAAAACAGTCCCCGGGTTATCTGACCTGGCTCCGGCATCTATCTCCATTGGAACCGCATCCTCTGGACTTGGTGGGACATAAATGGAAGATGACTCCGGTGAGGGCTTGATTGGCGGCTTCCTCAGATGCTCCAACGAAATGCCGGGCGGGATTGAATCTCTGGAAGATCCTAGGTTGGACAATGTATCGGCTGCATCGTTCTGAGCCCGGAGAACATGCCGGAACTCACATCCTTCGAAGTGACCGCTCAACTGCTGCACCAGGAAACGGTAGGATCCCATGTTTGCATCATGCGCATCCCATATGCCGGAACACTGCTGAATCACTAAATCGGAATCACCGAAACACATAATCCGGCGAATGCCTATGTCCTTAGACACCTTCAGGCCATGCACAAGTGCCTCATATTCCGCCACATTGTTTGATGCTGCAAAATGAATCTGCAGAACATATCTCAATTGGTCATTCTTGGGTGAACTGAGAACTATGCTGGCACCCAGGCCATGTATTGTCTTGGAACCGTCGAAATGCATCCTCCAATAATTTGCATCTGGCAATGGCGGCTCATATTGTATCTCGGCCCAATCAATGAAGAAATCAGCCAATACCTGGGACTTGATTGTATCCCTCTTATCATACTGAGGTGTATATGGTGACAACTCTATTGCCCACTTGGCTATCCTGCCACTGGCATCTTTGTTGCCTATGATTTCCGAGATAGGGGCCTCGGCCACTACCCGGATTGGGTGCTCCTGGAAGTAATGCTTGAGCTTTTTGGCCGCCATATAAACACCATACGTCATCTTCTGATAATGGGGGTAGTTTTGCTTCGAGGTGGAGATGACTTCACTCAAATAATATACCGGCCGCTGCACGGTTTTGCCTCCTTCCTCACGCTCTACTACCACCACTGTACTGACAACTCTGTTAGTTGCCGCTATATAGAGCAACATTGGTTCCCTGGGCATCGGAGATGCCAACACCGGCGCTGTTGACAACATCTGTTTCAATTCCTTGAAAGCCGCATCTGCTTGCGGTGTCCAGACAAATGTGTCGGACTTCTTCATCAATTGATATAACGGCAAAGCTTTCTCTCCCAGCCGGCTTATGAAACGGCTCAGGGATGCCAGGCATCCCGTGAACTTCTGTACCTCCTTCAAATCCGTTGGTGGCTTCATTCTCTCGATGGCCCGAATCTTGCCGGGATTCACCTCAATACCCCCGCTGGAAACAAGGAAACCGAGCAACTTGCCCGCCGGCACACCGAATGTACATTTAGCCGGATTTAACTTCATCCGGAACCTCCTCAGGTTTGCAAAGGTTTCCCGAAGGTCATCTATGAGAGTTTTACTCTCCTTGGTCTTTATGACGACGTCGTCGACATATACTTGCACATTTTTATCTATTTGATCGTGCAAACATTTTTGCATACACCTTTGGTAAGTTGCGCCGGCATTTCTTAAACCGAACGGCATAGTGAGATAGCAATAAGCCCCGTACGGGGTAATAAAGGATGTCTTTATTTGATCCGGCTCATACAAGGGGATCTGGTGGAAACCAGAATAAGCATCTACGAATGATAACAGTTCACATCTGGCCATGGAATCAATCACTTTATCGATCCGAGGTAGCGGGAATGGATCCTTAGGACATGCCTTGTTCAAGTTGGTGTAATTGACACACATCCGCCATACTTTCACTATGGCGGGCTCATCCTTCTTCTTTTCCACCAAAACCGGATTAGACACCCAATCTGGATGAAGCACTTCTTTGATAAAGCCGGAGGCTAGGAGCCTAGCCACTTCGTCCCAAATGGCTTTCCTTCTATCACCTGCATTCCGCCGGAGCGGCTACTTCACCGGCTTAGCATCCGGTCTTACATGCAATGCGTGCTCAGCCAGCTCCCTCGGCACACCTTGCAGGTCTGAAGTAGACCATGCAAAGATATCCCGATTCTCACGGAGGAAGCTGATGAGCTCGCTTTCCTATTTGGGATCCAAACTTGCCCCGACGAGGGCATGGCGTTCCGGGAAAACTTCATCCAGGGGCACCTTTTTGACTTCCTTGCCCGCCTGAAAAGAAGAACTACCACCGGGATTTGCCATGCCCGGCATAGATTTGCCGGCCGCGACTGTCTCCGCTATCTCCACGGCTCGCTTGAGCCTCTTCTTTTCTTCGGCAATGATCAGAGTTTCGGCCAGATTTGATCCGGCTGTTGCACGTGCCATCGAGCGCTTGTAATCACCAATGATGGTGATCACTCCCTTGGGCCCCGGTATCTTCATCTTTAGATACGCAACATGCATAGAGGCCATGAACTTCGCCAGTGCCGGCCTACCCAGCAAAGCATGGTAGGGGCTTTCCAGATCCACCACCTCAAACACGAGGTTCTCCACCCTGCAGTTATCCCGGTTGCCAAACATGACATCCATCCGGATTTTGCCCATCGGCGCACACGAAAGTCCCGGCACAATGCCGTGGAATGTGGTCTTGCTTGGCTCTAGCATATTTTCCTTGATGCCCAGCTTCTGCATCGTATCCCGGTACATGATATTGATGCTGCTCCCATTGTCAATGAGGACCTTGCTGAATCTCACGTTATTAGCCGGCCCGACAAATGTCGGATCCATCACCAGCGCATATCCGTCGGGGTTTGGCATGATCCTGGGATGATCTGCCCTGTCCCAGCCAATGGCCTGGTCAGACCAGTACATTAGCTTCGGAACTGCCGACATAACGGCATTCACTTCCAAACACCGGCGGTACAAGCTCTGCTTGTCTGTTCTTTCGGTCTCAAAGACCATATAGCTCTAATCATGTTCCTTGTACTCATTCCGGCCCGTTGCTGGGCCTCCGGCATAGTACTCCGGGTTATAGTTCTGATCTACTTGATTTACACCGGTATTTCCGGCATTGCTCTGATTCCCGGGATTAACCGGCCTGGGCGGGACTGCAACTGTATTTGCACCTGTCAACGGCGATGGAGCTGCCGGGATAGATGGTCTAGCCGGTCCCCAGGGACCTGCACGACCTGCTAATATGTCGTCCAGCCATGAACAGTTTCTCGTCAAATGATTTGCCGGCTTACCCGGCTGGAACGTGTGAAACACACAAGGCTTGTCCATGGCCAGACCCACCGTATACTTCGGCCATTGCTTCTTCTGGCCGGCGCCGCCGCCGGCATTCTTGTTGATCCAGACATTCTTCTTCTGGAAGGGCTGCGCTTGCTGCTGTGGCTGTTGTTGCTGAGGCTGCTGATTGCCGTCATATCTCGGACGCTGGCTACTGCCGGCGCCCCCTTCTTCTTCCTCCACGGCGGCTACTTGTGCCGTTCCATACCGGTAATCCGGCCTTTCATCTCTTCTCTTGTTTCGGTTATCAGAGCGATAGTATTGCCCTGGTCTCCCGGTGCTGTTGTTGTTCCCCTGGGTCTGCCCCTGTCCTTGTGAATCAAGGGTGGGCTGTATGGGATCTCCCAGAGCATAACTATCGGCAATCTTGATTGTCTCGGCCAACGTGTCCGGCATTTCCCTCTGAAGCTTTTGCCACAACATGGTGCCATGTCGGCACCCATGAGCGAACCACATGATGGCCTGCTGCTCCACAACTCCTTCGCAGGAATTGCGCAACGTGCACCACCTGGTCAGGTAGTCACGGTCGGTCTCATTTACTCCTTGCCAGCAGTTGGCCAGCTGCTGCGGACGGTTAGGCCTCTTGTATGTACTGGTGAAGTTTGACACACTCTGCTCTTCGAAATCAACCCAGCCGTTGATACTTCCGGCTGGCAGATTATTCAGCCATATCCTGGCTGGTCCTTGTAGCATTTGCGGTACATACCGTACCGCCCATCTGAGGTTTCCTCTGGCAATGTTCACTGCGGTGGAGTAATCCTCCAACCAATCTTCCGGCTTTGTACTGCCGTTGTATGTCCTCGCGCCACGCGCGAGCTGGAAGTAGTAAGGTACCGGCTCACCCATAATCCGGGGTCCAAAGCACATAGGACCCGGAGCTCCTTGCCTCTCCACCAACTCTGATTGGTGAATCCTGTCCAGCTTGAAGCGCGCATCACTTGCCGCCAAGGACCGAGGTCCTAGCCGGGATGCAATTGGGCCTGCGATCATCTTTTGCTGCTGCTGCTCCGGCTGACACTGCTCATTTAGCTGGCCTTGCTGATACTGCTGCTGATACCCCGCCCTGGCAAGGGCGGAGTTCCCATCATCTTCTCGATGTCTCGGCTGACCTGCACCTTGCTGCTGTGCTGCGCCCCCGGTGCCTTGCTGCTGACGCCGAGCAGCACTATTACTCCGGCCCACACCGGCCGACACTGCTCCTTGCCCGGCTGGCATATTCTGGCCAGCCTTCTGGCTGCCGACATACCTATCAGCTTGGCCGGCACTCTTTTGAACTATTGTTTGCTTTCCGGCGATTGCCGGATCATACACCTGGATCTGCTTGTCCCGGCGGCCAGAGGTCACACTTCTGGCACGCCGGGCACTTGGATGCGGGGACGAAGCTTCCCCTCTTGACCTTGCGCCGGCACCTCCTACCGACGCAACGTACTGGGATGCCCCGGCTCCTGGGTTTGCCTTCTTAAAGGCCTCCTGCTGCTTGGTAGCTTCAGACAAAAGATGGTTAAGCCGGGCTTGCTGCTCATGCAGTGCTTCGCCGGACAAATTAGATAAGTCCTTAGCTACCTCCGCTGCTGCTCTAAGGTTCTTCACTGGTGAGCTATAGACTACCTTAGGCACAGTGCTAGTTGCAGTATGACTCTTAGCTCTAGCATCTTTACCTAGCTCAGTGTTAAGATTTCTACCTCTAGTTCTAACCTCTTCTATCCGGCTAGGCCGGGTTATCACAGGAGTAAAACCATGGGCTGCCTCATACTCACGGAGTTGCCGGTTAAACCGCTCGCGCTCTTGGTGCATGGCCAGGGCCTCGTCGATGAGGGCCTGCCGAGAACCCTCCAGGACCTCCCTTGTCTGCTCCGGATCATCGCCGGATCACACCGGCTCGAGAAGCCGATCGATGATGGGAAGAAGCACCTGGCCCCTAGCCGGAACACCGGAAGTGCCGGCCAGGTTCTCAACGCGCTCCAACGGAGGATGCGCCGACCTCTTGGCCTTCGGCGGCTCCGGGGGAGTATCTCCTGCTGCTGCTGCTGCTTTGCCGGCATCCTCCGCCGGCGGCACAGATGTGCCGGCCATCATCACCTCGGCCGACTCTACTGAGCGAGCGCTACGCCCAGCGTGAGCCAGCCGATGTGATGGCGGATCCGTCGCCATCAGCACCTCTTCCCTGCAAACTCTCTCAGTCCCCACGTACACCTCGTGGGAACCGAAAGACATGATCCGGCCATCCTTGGGGAACGGCCGACCGCCGAGACATCCGGTGTTGTTACTGATGAAACTGAGCGAGCCTAGCCTCTGGACGAGGCCAGAGACCACGCGCACTCCCGAAGCTACTATCATGGACCCCGTCCAAATAAACACTCCGCCCAGCATATCGATCTGCCCCACGGTGGGCGCCAAATGTCGTCGTGGTGAAACAACATATGCCATGGGATGGCTTAAATGGGGGCCGAACTAGATGCTGGAGGATTCGGGAGAGGGGAACGAGCTAAAAAGCACGACAGAAAGGAACACAGATCTACCCAGGTTCGGGGCTCTCGTAAGGAGATAACACCCCTACTCCTGCTCTACTGGTTATATATTTGGATCGATAGAGTATACGACGATGGTGCTTCCAAGCTCTCTGCTAGAGGAGGAAGATGAACTACTTAGTGTAGGAACACTAAGTGACCAACCCCTTACTAGGGCTCCCTGTGCCACCTTATATAGTGGTGGCCAGGGTTACAACGGTCACATAAGACCAAGAGACACCAACTACACTCCAAACAGGACATGCTGACGATGGGCAAGACCCTTGACTTTGCCCCTGATTGCTCTCGATGGGACTCCACATCCCTGTACCTAGTACTTCTTGGACTGTGACCTTACCTCTGTGAGGTAAGGGCTGTACTTGTGCACAGTGAGGGTAGGTAGACCACCACTGTGCACCCTGTCAACATGATCCCTCTCCATACTTGGCAGAGTCTCTCCTTGATTGTAGGGACATGACACCTTAGCTGACTTCTGCATCCCGGATATGACCGTTGGCCATATCCTGGACCTATATGCCGGACCAACGACCTATGAAGGACGAGTAATCCGGCCTCCATGCTCCTGCACAACATATCAAATAAGTTAGGCCGACATATCTAAGCATATGCCGGCACTCCTCAATAAGTATCCCGGTTATACCGGCATATCCTAACATTAGCCGGGATACACATATATGCCGGCCTGACCGATGCTCTTATAATCCGGCCAGGCCCTTCCTTGGTCAACCGGCATAAAGTCAACCATAGCCCTTGTATCTTTCTAGTCTCTTGACCCTACCGGGGGTCATCCCCCCGACACCTGCCGTGCCAATGCCAGAAGGACGCGGTCACCCGAAGGAGGCCCGCAGTCTGGAGCCCCCTGCTCCGGCGGCGGCGGCAGGGCAGGTGGTGGGTCTGATCCGGATGATGATGGAGAAGCGGACGGTCGGAAGAGACGCTCCTCAAAGACGCCGGCAGGTTGTGCCAGGCGATGAGAGGCGCGCTTGGCGATCTCGTCGGCTTCCACATTTTCTCCTCTCAGGATGTGCTTCAGCTCCAAGCCTTGGAAGCGTTTTTCCATCTTTCGATGCTCCTCGAGATAAGCCGCCATGTGCTCATCATTTGGAGTGTAGCTCTTGTTCGAGAAGTTCACAACCAGCTGTGAATCTCCCTTGACGATGAGGCGCTTGATGCCCAAAGCGTTCGCCGCCCTTAAGCCGGCGAGTAGTCCTTCATATTCCGCGATGTTGTTGGAGACCTTGTGCTCAGGCTTAAAGCAGAGCTGTATGGCGTAGAAGAGCTTGTCTCCAGAGGGAGAGGTCAGGACAGCACCAGCTCCCGCACCGGGGAGGTGGAAGGCGCCGTCGAAGTGCATGACCCAGAGGCCTGGGGCCTCCTCTCCTGGGAGTGTTGACTCCACCTCGGGAGGCTCGTCGGCGAACGGATCGGTCCATTCTGCAGTGAACTCAGCCAAAGCCTTGCTCTTGATTACCTTTGTAGTTTCGAAGGAGATCTCGAAGGGTTGAAGCTCCACGGCCCACTCTGCCACCCGCCCGGTGACGTTGGGATTGCGTAGGATGGTCTCCAGGGGACGATCGGTTACCACCTGTACCGGGTGACCCTGGAAGTAGTGGCGTAGCTTCCGCGAAGCGATGAGCAGGGTGTAGAGCAGCTTTTGCTGCATGGTGTAACGCTCCCGAGCGTCGCGTAGCACCGTGCTGACGAAGTATACGGGCTTCTGCACCTTGGTGACACCCTCGGGAGCTTCCTCCTCGGGAGGCTTTTGAGCGTTGCTCTGAGAGAGCAGCTCGGTCGGCGGGGATGCAGCGGGCGGTTCCTCTTGAGGGACGGGAGGCGCAGCGGCCTCTTCCTCGCGAGGAGCCCCCGGACCGGGAGGACCGACCTCCTCCTTGGCGATCACATTTGCGTCTCGCTCCACGACGAGAACGGCGCTTGCAGTCCTTGGAGTTGCCGCGATGCAGAGTAGCAAGGGCTCGCGGAATGTTGGGGCAACCATGATCGGTGGGCTCGTGAGGTACCTTTTCAACTCGGTGAAGGCCTTGTCGGCTTCCAGAGTCCACTCGAACTTCCCAGTGTGCTTCATGAGCTTGAAGAAGGGCAGGGCTTTCTCCCCACTCCTCGCGATGAAGCGCCCCAGGGCTGCCATGCATCCCGCGAGGCGTTGCATCTCCTTGAGATTGCGCGGTGGACGCATTTCCTCAATGGCCTTGACCTTGTCAGGGTTCGCCTCTATCCCGCGATGGGACATGAGGAACCCCAATAGTTTTCCTGATGGTACGCCGAAGGCGCACTTGGCGGGGTTGAGCTTGATGTTTACCTTTCTCAGGTTGACGAATGTTTCTTCCAGGTCCCCAATGAAGGTGTGACTCTCGTGAGTCTTGACGACGATGTCGTCGACGTAGGCCTCCGCATTCCTTCCCATCTGAGCCCCCAGGGCCTTTCGCATGAGCCTTTGGAAAGTGGCTCCTGCGTTCTTCAGGCCGAAGGGCATGCAGACGTAACAGTACACACCACAAGGCGTGATGAAGGCGGTCTTCTCCTCATCCTCCTTTGCCATCTTGATCTGATGATAGCCGGAGAAAGCATCCAAGAAGCAAAGGAGGTCACAGCCGGCGGTGGAGTCGACGATTTGATCTATCCTTGGGAGCGGATAAGGATCCTTGGGGCAGGCCTTGTTGAGACTTGTGAAGTCCACGCAGAGGCGCCCACTGCCATTTGACTTTGGGACGACCACCGGATTTGCAATCCAGGTGGGGTGGGCTACCTCGCGTATTAACTTGGCCCTCTTCAGCTTCTCTATCTCCTTGACTATGAAGTCCTGCTTCTCTTGCGCTTGTTTCCTAGTCTTCTGCTTCATGGGGTGTGCCTGAGGGCACACGGCTAAGTGGTGCTCAATCACCTCCCTGGGAACGCCGGGCATATCTGACGGAGTCCAAGAGAACATGTTAGAGTTTGCCCGCAGGAAGGTGACGAGCGCGCTTTCCTATTTGGGGGAAAGCCCTGCCCCGATGGTGACGAAGTTTTCGCAGCCCCCAGCCTGAAGCGGGACCTTCTTGGTTGCAGAGCGCTCTTGGGTGAACTAGGGCCTCCTCCCTGAGGGTACCGCGGCTTCCCCAATGCTCATGTCCAGCATTGGATGGACCAGGTCCTCGCTTGGAGTAGGCGATGCAGAGGCGGCGAACTTCTTCCCTGTTGAGCCCTGCAGGTGGGGCTCAAGAGAGGCCTTCTTCACAGCAGCCCGCTCTTGGGATACGAGCTGCTTCTTCCTCGTGAGGTCACCGGAGTGTTCCAGTAGATCTTCGTCGGTGGGGAACATGGTGGCGGCCTCACGGTAGACATGCTCCACCGATCAGAGAGCATCTTTCTCATTGCAGCGCACGGTGATTGTGCCATGGGCGCCCGGAATCTTGAGGAAGTTGAAGCCATGATGCGTTGCTGCCATAAACCTTGCCAGGGCTGGGTAGCCGAGAATGACATTGTATGGCAGCGCAATGTAGGCGACATCGAAGTCGAGGCTCTCGGTCTTGTAGTTGTCCCGGGTGCCGAAGGTGATGGGCAGGCGTACCTGCCCAATTGGCGTTGTAGACCCTTCGGTTACCCCAAAGAATGGTCGAGTTGGCATGAGCCGGTGGTACGGCACCTGCATCTTCTCGAAGATCTCGACCGAGATGATGTTGAGGCCCGCCCCTCCGTCGATGAGAGTGCGATTGACGGCGACGTTGTTGATGGTTGGCGTGCACAATAGAGGAATTGTGCCCACGCCCCTGGTGGAGGCCGGATGGTCCTCCTCGTCGAAGCCGATCTTGCACGTTGACCACTTCATTAGGCGATTGCCGACGTTGGGCTGTGCCACCGCGATCTCTCGCGACAGCTGCTTGAAGTGTCGGTTAGACAATGGAGCCTGAGCTCCACCCAGGAGGCAAGCGGCGAAGTCTCGCGGCTCTTGATAGCCCCCCTGGTTCTCCTCCCGACGATCATTTGCTGGTGGGGGCAGCAGCAGCGGCTCGGGATCGGCCATCGAGACAGACCCTCGCGGCGGCGACCTTCCTCACGGTCGTCGTCGCGGCGATCGCCCCGGGATCCACTCTTGCCATAGCTGCGGCCACCCCCGCGGAGCTTGGAGACACCATTTTCTTCATGACACTTTCGGACAATCCAACAATCGTCGGTATTGTGGGTATCCTTCTTGTGGAGAATGCAGTAGCGGCGATGACGACCTTTGTCGCGTTCGGAGCGGTCCCCGCGGCGTTGCTTGTCACTACAAGAAATGTGTTGACTAGTGACGTTTTCATCATGACCCTAGAGAAAAGTGTCATAAAGTAGTGATGCTTTTGTACTAGATCGTCATGGGCTATTTGGGGAGGCCACCAGCCCTAAAAATTACGACGATTTGAACTAGAAACGTCATAATCCAATGGGCACCAAATCGTCATAACCTCTCCCATGCAGTTTGAGACCTTATCCGAAGCCTCTTACGACGAAAATAGATCGTCATAGTCATTAAATTAAAATATATTTGAAATAGTTGGACTGCCACCTCACCGGTTTCGCCAGCGTGTCGTCCATGTGTCTATTTACGCTTATGTGTAGTATCCACGTGTCAATTTAGCTTATATATAGCTGTACTAGACATGTAAATCTGAGACCCACATGTCATATACTCAGATTTTGTGTCTAGCTGATTGACATCTAGGCCCCACCATCCCTATCAGACACGTGGGTCCCACCCCACCTGACAATCGGCTCCCACCCACCAGGACGACTGGGACCTATGTGTAATACACTCATAATTCATGTCTAGCTATTAACATCTGAACCCTACCACCCGCCCCCACTGACCTGACAAAGGGGTCCCACATGGGCTCACCAATATATGTGGCAAAATAAAGGGCGCAGGCGGGGGTTCGAACCCGGAACCTCCCCAACCGGGTGTGGTTCCCTTGCCACCAAGCTATACTAAATCTTGTGATATATCCACGCGCTATATTACTTTTAAGTAGAAGTTTTCGGTTAGTTGGGCCTAGGCCGCTGAATTAAACTTGGGCTGCTGTGAATGTGATCTCACCCGGCGCTACAATGGACCTGGCAGGCGGGTCCAACAGCCTGACGGGTGGGTCCCACGAGCTGACGGGCAGTCCCACGGGCAACCTGACAACAAAGCGGGGGTGGCAAAACAAATACCGAGCGAGCGTGGGAGCCTGGGGTCGAACCCACTACCTCCACCTCCCGCCGGAAGCCTCTCTGCCACCAAGGTAGACCAACTCTCTTGCTTATACACCACGTTATATCCTTTATATTTATGAGATTTTGGTTACTTGGGCCTGGGCCGCTGTAGATAAGATTTGGGCTGCACTGCACAAAGGAGCTAAGTGGTTTTTTCCCTCTTTCACTTTTCCATTTCTTTTAAGATTATAACACAAAAGAAGAGATTCAAGACAAGGCTAAGTAAATTCAAACAAACTTTTTAAATTATGTATGTTACATATATAATAACATTAAATCTTTTTCTCCACAAAATAAATTTAGAAAACAAATTTTAATCACTAAAATGCCATTATGATGTATTTAAAATATGGTCAAAACGGCGGGTATGACCCTTCTTAGCTAGGTGTTGAATCTTGCCAAACTTTTTATGGATCTCTGATGAAATAGATAGTTGTGTACCTAAAAATGATTTTTTGAAAAAAACATGAGCAAACTATGAAGCACCTGTAGTTTAAATTTGATCCGCTTCCTACTGAATCGGCAGAATTTTGTCAATTTCTTGAGGGGTGTCTAGATAACTTTTTCCATGCAAAAAATGATGAATTATGCATAAAATATGGTATAATATGATTTAAATTTGTGGTGGTCCATTTTTAAAACTTATTTTTGATAGATGCTTCACAAAATAACACATTTTTAGCATTAAGAAAATGAAAAATGAATTTTTTGTGCAAAGAAAATTAATACTCCCCAAAGCAACTTTGTTTGCCATACCAAGATGCACACATGTGCACAATATGAGGTCATTTGAACAAACTATGCCATGGTTATGGCCATAACTAGCTCATCTGGCTTGAAAGCCATGAAACTTCATACGAGATAGCTCTTTTTGTGAACACTTTTTCAAAATGTTTCCAATATTCCAAGTTTGTTATTTTTCCTAGAAACTAGGTCACATAACATGACACAACGCGAAGGTTTTGTATTTTTTTTTGATTTTTTTTGAATTTGTTATGCACATTTCAAAATGCGACCAAAACGGCGGGCGTGACCGCTCCTAGGTCGGGATAGAATCTTGCGAAACTCTTGATGGATCTCTGATAAAATAGATAATGGTGTACCTAAAAATGATTTTTTGAAAAAAACTTGAGCAAACTATGAAGCACCTGTAGTTCAAATTTGACCCGCTTCCAACTGAATCGGCAAAATTTTGTCAATTTCTTGAGGGGTGTCCAGAAAACTTTTTCCATGCAAACAAATGGTTAATTCTGTATAAAATATGGTACAATATCATTTAAAATTTTATTGGTACATTTTTAAAACTTATTTTTGGTAGATGCTTCACAAAATAACCCATTTTTAGCATTAATAAAATGAAAATTGAATTTTTTGTGCAAAGAAAATTAATACTCCCCAAAGCAACTTTGTTTGCCATACCAAGATGCACACATGTACACAATATGGGGTCATTTGAACAAACTATGCCATGGTTATGGCCATAACTAGCTCATCGGGCTTGAAAGCCATGAAACTTCACACGAGATAGCTCTTTTTTGTGAACACTTTTTCAAAATGTTTCCAATATTCCAAGTTTGTAATTTTTCCTAGAAACTAGGTCACATAACATGACACAACGCGAAGGTTTTGTATTTTTTTAATTTGTTTTGAATTTGTCATGCACATTTCAAAATGCGACCAAAATGGCGGGCGTGACCGCTCCTAGGTCGGGATAGAATCTTGCGAAACTCTTGATGGATCTCTGATAAAATAGATAATGGTGTACCTAAAAATGATTTTTTGAAAAAAACTTGAGCAAACTATGAAGCACCTGTAGTTCAAATTTGACCCGCTTCCAACTGAATCGGTAAAATTTTGTCAATTTCTTGAGGGGTGTCCAAAAAACTTTTTCCATGCAAACAAATGGTTAATTCTGCATAAAATATGGTACAATATCATTTAAAATTTTATTGGTCCATTTTTGAAACTTATTTTTGGTAGATGCTTCACAAAATAACCCATTTTTAGCATTAAGAAAATGAAAAATGAATTTTTTGTGCAAAGAAAATTAGTACTCCACAAAGCAACTTTGTTTGCCATACCAAGATGCACACATGTGCACAATATGGGGTTCTTTGAACAAACTATGCCATGATTATGGCCACAACTAGCTCATCTCGCTTGAAAGCCATGAAACTTTGTATAAGGTAGCTCTTTTTTGTGAACACTTTTTCAAAATGTTTCTAATATTCCAAGTTTGTTATTTTTCCTAAAAACTAGGTCACATAACATGACACAACGCGAAGGTTTTGTATTTTTTTGATTTTTTTTGAATTTGTTATGCACATTTCAAAATGCGACCAAAACGGTGGGCGTGACCGCTCCTAGTTTGGGATAGAATCTTGTGAAACTCTTGATGGATCTCTGATAAAATAGATAATGTTGTACCTAAAAATGATTTTTTGAAAAAAACTTGAGCAAACAATGAAGCACGTGTAGTTCAAATTTGACCCGCTTCCAACTGAATCGGCAAAATTTTGTCAATTTCTTGAGGGGTGTCCAGAAAACTTTTTCCATGCAAACAAATGGTTAATTCTGTATAAAATATGGTACAATAACATTTAAAATTTTATTGGTCCATTTTTGAAACTTATTTTTGGTAGATGCTTCACAAAATAACCCATTTTTTGCATTAAGAAAATGAAAAATGATTTTTTTGTGCAAAGAAAATTAGTACTCCCCAAAGCAACTTTGTTTGACATACCAAGATGCACACATGTGCACAATATGGGGTTATTTGAACAAACTATGCCATAATTATAGCCACAACTAGCTCATCTCGCTTGAAAGCCATGAAACTTTGTATAAGGTAGCCCTTTTTTGTGAACACTTTTTCAAAATGTTTCCAATATTTCAAGTTTGTTATTTTTCCTAGAAACTAGGTCACATAATATGACACAACGCGAAGGTTTTGTATTTTTTTGATTTTTTTTGAATTTGTTATGCACATTTCAATCAGAACACAAAATTACATCCACATGACTTAGATCCAGCCAATCAGAACACAAAACCGATCTTCACACGGATCACCTGACAGAAACAGAACTGAGCCGTCAAAACCTCCCGATCCAACGCTCTCGGCGAGATAGCACGCCGTCCAACCAAACCCTAGAAGCGCGCAGCACCTATCCTCCCTCGACCCCCCATCAGATCCAGATCCGTGAACACACGCACCGCCGCCACTCTTTCCCCCCATCAGATCCAGATCCACAGGGACCTCTCTCCACCCACCTCCCTCCCGAGGCGGAGGAGGAAGTCACTGCCTTCCTCTCCCTCCCAAGCTAGCGCAGCTGCATGTATAGGAGGAGTCGCCGCGGCCGGTGCTCCCTTCCGACGAGAACGCGTCCTCATCTACAGTGGTGCCGCAGTACTACGTGCTCCGCGCAGCTCCCATCAAGATCGGCATCAACGGTGAGTCCCGGCCGCCCGATCTGATCTGGTTTGCTTCAACGCAGGCTGTTTTTCCGGGGTGGTTTCTGATGTTTTTTTGCTTTGGCGCTGCAGGTTTCGGCCGTATCGGCAGGCTCATGGCCAGGGTTGCGCTCCAGTGCCCCGATGTCGAGCTCGTCGCCATCAATGACCCCTTCATCACCACCGACTACATGGTACCATTTTCGATTCTCCCTGATCTGTTACTCGCGTAGTTAGTCTGGATCTCCTAGTTACGCTATGGGTCCTTGTGGATTTGGGTATGGATGCGGATGGGGATTTTAGATCTGTTCTTAGATTACCTAGATTTGGTACCTATGGGAAGTTTTAGGCTGATGCGATTCGTCACTTTCTTAAGCATGGCGATCTGGCGATCTGCGGAAATTTAGGTTCTAAATTATGAACTCATAGTCGAGTATGGATCACCAGTTTGTTTATTGGGAATGCTAACTTTAGATCTGTTACGAAATTGCTTAGATTTGTTGACTAGTTCGTCTTGAGGCAGTACTGTAATTTCATTCGATGTGTGCTTGTTAGGAGTCGTCTCTAGCTGTTTCTGGTACGAAATTGCTTAGATTTGTTGACTAGTTTGTTTATTGGGAAGCACCACTGTCTTCTCTGGATTAGATAAGTCTTTGGTCTATCCATAGGATTCATTGTCTTGCTAATATTAAATGCTGATACCTTAAGGCATGCTAACTAGTTAAAACATTGTTGCATTTACTGATACCTTAAGGAATACAGTCTAGTTGTATTACTGTTGCTGTATCTTGGTGTTATTCGACCACTGAGAAGCATTATATTGTTGCACCTGTAGGAGGATGTATGTGTACAGTCTGCAAGTGTGGATGCTCTTGCGGCCTTGGTGAACAAGGACAAGCTGACGTTCTTTGATTTGGTATGGTCTAGTCTATCAGAGATTGTATTTTGTCATGCTCCATGATTTGGCCAAGGAGGGTAGCTCTTTATGTATCATTTTTGTCATGTTTCAGGTTTCTAAGATGGACATGTATCTGACTACGACAGACCACATTGTTAGATCAAGAGGTTTCTTTTTCCCTCTTTCCATATGTTTCCAGTTATTTCCATGCTATTTTTTCTCAGTTTGTAAGAAGATTTGCAAATTTTCTAATGCAAGAAAAAGTTAAAACTGTATCGTATATGCAAGTTCTAAGGTGCTGTATTCTGTAGTTGTCTGCATTGTAAGCACGGTTCCAAAAGATGCATAAGTCAAACTATTTTTCTTGGTTTCTCCGGTGAAGATTATTGCTGATTACTTCTGCAAAAAAAAATTAAACTCCTATTGTGCAATATGGATACATATCTACTTACATGTACACACTGGTAGCCTGGAGAAAGTGAAAAATTGAAAGCTTGTCTCATGTCACTTAATTGGATGAGGATTAATCCTTGCAGTTTTAAAAAATGCTAATTTTCTCCAACCATTTTTGTTGTTGCATGAGCTGCAAACTTCTCTCATGTCAAATTTTTCTAATAGATTTAAAGTCAGCATCATAAGCTCCTGCTGGGACATGCATAATGCCATGCTGTACAGTTTATGATGTACTTGTACTTTATGCCTGTTAGATGTGTTTTCTGTAAGAACCTGATCAGAAGTGTTAACATGCTGATGAAGTGTTGGTAACATATGAGTTGTACCTTTCCGCTTACAGCTTATTATTTCTAATTGTTAACATGCTGATGAAGTGTTGGTAACAACACAATATTCTTTAGATTGAGTGAACAGATGAGCATCTCAGTCTTCATCTTAAAGCATTTGTTGATATTCTTACAAAATTCTAACAACGGCACATAACATTCTGATTGCTTTTTTGCGAGCTGTCGAGGCACTACGCTGGGAGCCGGCGACATGAGCTGCTACGAGTCGGTGAGACGTGCTTCTGCGAGCCGGTGAGACGTGCTATTGTGAGCCAGCAAGGCGCTCTGCTGGGAGACGGCGAGACGTGCTGCTGCGAGCCGATATGACGCTCTGCTGGGAGCTGGCGAGACGCACTGCTACAAGCCGGCCAGATGCACTGCTGGGCTAGGACCTGGGCAGCTCTTCTGCGGTAGCTCTCTGGGTGAGGATCTGGGCGGGAAGAACAGGGGGAGGTGACCGGCTGACAAGGGTATAGTTAATAGAGACCGTTAGTTAAGTACCCCTAGGGCCCGTTTAGCTAGGCCCAATTGTAATGATAGTTGAATACGAGTTATTACCGTATGTCGATATTTGTAATCTGTATCGGACCCTACCCGATCCTCGAGACCTGGCCACCTATATATAGGGGTCAGGAGGGGACGGTGTAGGGCAGATTGAAAGCAAGCCAGGTTGAATACCCAAGTTTACTTTCGATACACACCTATTTCGACTAACTTTACCTTCGAGTTCATCCGACGCCCTATCTCCCCGATCCTAAGTCCTTCATCTAGGACATTTGTCGAGTTAACCCTCGTCACCGGCGCTGCTGCTGCTATGGCTGGCCGGTGCTGCTGTGGGAATTGATCAATAGGTGAGGTGCAGGGATGTCTTTTTAGTGATGTTTTGGGCTGTTGGAACTTTGGACGGACGGAGGGAGTAGCATATTATGCTCTATTGTAATAGCTGGCATAATTGGGTTATAATAGACTCTTAAGATTGTAATAGATGAATTTCAGTGTTATTTGATGAATTTTGTCTCTTTTCTGTTTGAAATGTATGTGCTTTTGAAACCGTTTGAAATGAAAATCTGACCATTGGGACCCACTTTTGATATCAATTTAAAATTTGAACTATCTTGGTGTGTGGGACCAGTTTATGAGAACAGCTGACAAGTGGAGTCCATCTGACTGGTGGGTCCACCTGACAAGTGGGACAAGCCTCATAATAAATTAGACAAAAAAAGAAATGAGATAAAAGGCCAAGTTCTGGATATTAAAAAGGCCGAATATTGGGCTAGGCCCATTTAGAAGACAAGAATTGAGAAAAACAATCATAAAATAGGCTGACTTATTGGGCTTGGCCCATATAGATCACTGAAATGGATTGGGCTGATTTCAATTTACATGTCTGCCACTTGTATTCCACGTTGGATTGCTGATGTGGCCTCCTGCCACGCGTATACCACGTTGGATTGCTGATGTGGCCTCCTCAAATTGCCCATGACGATACTGAATCGTCATAACCGTTATGACGGTCCAATATCGTCATAGACGGTTATGATGATCTCAGTGAATTCGTCATGTTCGATCATCAACGACGCCCCGTTTTTGACGATCATTTTTTCGTCATAAAATCGTCATAGATCAACCATTATGACGATCTAGTGACGAAATTAGAGGGTCACTAGTCAACACATTTCTTGTAGTGTATGATCTGGTTCCGCCACGAGGACAGCGGCCTCCTTTCGCTTGGGGTCCTTGGACTTCGGCTTTGGGGGAAGCGCCACCGGCAGGTTGTGCACGAAGGGCCTCCCCTCCTCAGCCTTGGCGCAGCGGTCGGCGATCTCGAAGAGCCTGACGACGGAAGTCAGCTCATCATTCACGGACAGCTTCTCCCTCATCTTGATGTCGGAGACACCCGTGGAGAACGCGGAGATGACCTCCTCGTTAGAGATCCTGGGGATCTTGTTCCTCATCTGGCTGAAGCGCTGGATATACTGACGAAGCGTCTTGCCCTTGTACTGACGCACCGCCTTAAGATCGTTCTTAGTAGCGGGGTGCTCGTACGTGGGCATGAAGTTGGCAACGAACTGACGACATAAATCCTTCCATGAAGTCACGGATTCCTGAGGAAGATTCATGAGCCAAGTTCGCGGAGCGTCCTTGAGGGCAATGGGGAACCAATTTGCCATGGCACGCTGGTCTCCACGCGCGGCCTGGACGGCGACGACGTAGAGCTGTAGGAATTCGATGGGGTTGGTGGTCCCATCGTAACGCGCGCCGATGTCCGGCTTGAACTTGTTAGGCCAGACGACATAGCGTTGCTGGCGAGTGAGAGCAAGGCACCCGGGGTTGTAGATAGGGTCGCCGGGGGTCCTGACGTTCTTGCCAGCTTCGCCGATGTCGTCGATGGCGCGGTCATGATTTTCGCGGCGGCGCTCGAGGGAGACGCGTGCGTCTTCCGGAGCGCGTTGGACGATTTGGCAGCTGGGCTCCCCGCGCGGCGAAGATGCGGCGCGGGAAACCACCTTCTTGGCCTTGGTGGCCTTCCCATCTCCGGCACCCGGGGCGCGACGCCCCGCCGCCGGATCTGGGTCTCCTGCGCCTTGGGCTCCTCCGTGGGCCGGGTCTTCGTTGGCGATGGCGACGAACTCGGCGATTCGAGCGCGCCACCCCTCGCGCCCGTCATCAGTGGGTTGATAGCGCAGCAGCTCCTGCGCCATGGCAAGAGCCTGCGCAGGAGACAGCTGACTCCCAGAACAAGCGCGAGAAGTGGCGGTGGCGGTGAAGGAGAGCGAAGGCTCTGTACGCCCGGACGGGAGGTAGGAGGCCTCCAGATCTTCCTCCTCTTCCTCCCCGGCCGAAGCTTCACGACGATGGAAGATGGGCTCGGTTTGCCCCCAAACAGCGTTGCGACGGCGAAGACGCTCGAGCCTTGCGTTGGCGTCGGCCATGTCAAAGCAGATCTAGGAGAAAACACACCCCAGCCCCCTACCTGGCGCGCCAAATGTCGATGGATTTCGTGTCGCAAGAACACGGGGTACCACGCGACGGACCCAAAGATTCGAACACAGGGGGCTGAACGTGTGAGATCTAGGATCGCAACGAAGCACGGTGACGGAAGCCTCGAGTTGTCGAACGCACTACGCACTGCAGAGAGAGACACCGAGCTTTACCCAGGTTTAGGGCCCTCGTGGTGAGGTAACACCCCTACTTCCTGCCTTCTTGTATTACAACGCGACACCTCGCGAGGAGTACAAGGTCTTGGTTACAAAGCTCTAGCTGGCCAGAGGTTGAAGAACCTGCGTGCCCAGCTAGCAGCTTGGAGAAGATGAAGATTCGATCCCCTCTAAGGGGCGGCCTCCCCTCCTTTTATAGCGCCCAGGTTCTCCTTCCCCTTATCTTCTTGGGGAAGGGGTTGCCACACACACGGCCAAGGAGGGAGGACAGCTGTAGACTACGCTCTTCCGTGGACGTAGTCTTCGTAGGGTAGTGGCGCCGGTCCACCGGAGTGGGTGGAGGAAGCTGACGTCTTCTTCTGGCGCCCTGCACCGTCCACGCTATTTTTAGGGGGGTGGCCAACAACCACTGTGCCGCTTTGGGCAGGCACAGCGAAAGTTGGTCTCCTCCCTGTCGGAGGTAGCGTGGGCGGTACGCGGTCTTCTGTCCCTTATCTTCTTGCTCTGCACACCAACGTGCTGAGCTGATGCGGACGTGGTCCCTCTCCTCACCAGCGGGGGCTCGTGAGGAGGTCTTCTGGTCCTTAGCAGTTTCCACCGTCGTTCTCCTCATGAGGCGCCTCCTCATGAGGGTCTTCTCCGTAGCTTGGGTCGTTGGTTCTCCCCTGGGCTGAAGATGGGCCGATGACGGGGCCCAGGAGCAGGTGGACCGGGATACCCCGGTATCCAGAACACCGACAGTAGCCCCCGGGAGCCTGGCCCGCGAACGCGCCCTCTCGAGGGAGCGAAGGGCCGGGGGCCCCAGAAGCTGCTGGGCCCTCCAACGGCACGCGTCAACCGCGCGGTCAGAGGACCATGTGAAGAAGCGGAGGTTGCGGACACATGGCGCGGCCGCAGCTGGTGAGACAAAACGGCGGGCGACGCTACAGTCCCCGAGGCGTCAAACCATCATGATGGCGCGTCGCTTCACTGCGAAGCGCTGCGCCAACGCTTCGATTCCCGCGCTGAGATTTGACGCATCGACGCTGAACGTTCCCCTTAAATAGAGCCTCCTCGAGACCTCCGGCACTTCACCTCCTTCCTCCAGCGCCACTTCTTCCTCCACGCCCCCAAGCTGATGGATCCCTCCGCCTCCGACGCCGCCGCTGGATCAAGCTCGGGGGCAAAGCGCCGCGGGCGCCCCCCCCGGGCAGCGGGAACAAGGCGAAGATCGCGGCCATGTGGACGCCCGGCGCCGGCGGCCCCCTCCGCATTGGCGCGCCGAGGCAGGACGAGGCGAACCGCGCCTCCTCGGGGACCTCCGGCGCCCTGACTCTTAGGGGTCCCGCGCCCGGAGGCGCTATGAACTTGCCGTCGCCGCTGGCGGCGGCGCCTGCTCCCCGCGCCCCGGGGAGCATTGACCGGGCACTTCGGGAGGTGGAGGCCACCCTGGGGCCTCTTCCCCCCGCTGCAGATCCTCCGGCCCCGCTGGCGAACGGGGTGGTTGCCACTCCGCGCCACTTGGCGGCGGCGATGCTGGGACCCCTCATCGGCCCGGGGTCCCGCTTCCTGGAGCTCCTCGTCGTTGTCAACGCTCCGGGCTTCAGCTCCCTCCGGCTGCCCGACGCAGTCCGGAGGGTGGTTTACGCCCCCGGCATGGCCGCCGGGGAGATTGCCCTGGGGGAGCAGAGCAGGCCAGATCTCTTCTGGCCTGTGGACATCCTCCTCGGAGCGGGCGGCGATGCCGTCCTCTCTGGCCGCTGGAGGGCTTTCGCCCTCGGCCATCGCCTCCGCGTCGGCGACCACCTCGTCTTCCGCTTCAAGCTGGCGACGCTGGAGGCTTCGGTGCGGGTCTTCACCGCCGGTGGCGTCCACCGCACCTACCTCCAGCCCACGGCGCAGTGAAGAGGAGGTCCTGGCGCAGTAGTCTTCTGGGGAGGGGAACTAGTCTCCTCCCCTCTTTTGCTGTAGTCCTCGCCGGCGGGGTATGCCCCGCCGTGCCTTTGATCATCCCCTTGTTGGGGATGCTCCAATGAAATCTGCTTATTAGCTATCTTGCACTTCGCTTCTCATTGCTCTTCATTGTCCTGGTCATTCGCACGCTCGAGAGCCCTAGTGAGCTGTTAGCGTCGACGGGAGGCCTCCCTTCGCCTCAGAGCTCGAGATGGGGTCGGCGCCGATGACACATTGGACGATTCCTGAGACAAGAAGTTGAAGAAAGAGTTGGAAAAGAAAAAACCCCAAATCCCCGAAAACGGAAAAACAAGTCGATAAAACAAACGAAAAAAGAAGGCGAATAAGATGCCCCTGTGACCGGCAGAGGGACCTTCTCCGTCGTGGAGGAGCGCGGCACTATCTGTGCCAGCAGCTAAGAGCAAATTGCCGCGCGTGGCGATTCACGGGGCCTTCCTCATCGTTCAGGGAAGCCGGACCCTCACGGACGTGAAAACATCGACGCTTAAGAGAGCCCAGAGACCGTTGACACCTCGCAAGGGTTGCTCACTAGGTGAAGGGCCTGGCGCGGACCTCCGGATCTGCGTCTCCTTCGCAAGATAATCGGAGCGGCCTTGGTCTTCAATAATCCTGCCACGTTAGGCCTTCCTCGGTAGAGGGAATCTTCCTGCGGATGCTTGTTGCATCGACGCATCCTTGCTTCCTCGTGAGGGTTGCTCACGAGGGGCTGGTCCTTGGCGGGTGCCTTGGGCACACCTTGGACTTTCCTCGAAGATTTTTTATTTTCCGGTGTACTTCGCGAGGAACTAAGCACCATGGGTATTTGGAGGTGGTCGATAACAGGGCCGTCGCCCCCGACCAGAGCTCACTCCCTTCGGGTTTTTCAGGCTTGCTGTTTTCCGGGCGAAGGCCCCAGCATAGACACCATGCCTAGCCCCCTTCCGCGTGGAGTACAACTGAAAATAAATAGACTTCATGCCATTTTAATGTCATGCCGAAGCAGAGGCGCTATGTTGCGCAATAACTTAATATCAGTGCTTAAGAGCAGCTTGAGCTGATACAAGTGCCGTGAAAACGGTCTTCATCTCCTCGTGAGGAACCTAAGGGTAGAACTTTCGCAGATGAGCTATGTTCCACGGGTTCCCCACCAGCACGCCTTCTGCGGTTTCCAGCCGCGCCGAGCCTGGCCTGGCGATGTGCGTCACCTTGAAGGGTCCTTCCCACATTGGAGACAGCTTGTGCAGGCCCTCGCGAGAGAGTATTCTCCTCAGCACCAGGTCGCCGACCTCCAGAGTCCTTGCTCGAACATGGCGGCTATGGTAGTGGCGTAGTCCTTGCTGGTACCTCGCGGCGCGGAGCGCGGCTTGGCACCGAGCTTCTTTGAGCAGGAGGAGGCGATCCTTGATGAGGTCCTCTTGGCGAATTTCGTCGAAGGCGAGCACTCTTGGCGACCCGAACTTGACGTCGGTGGGAAGAACAGCCTCCGCCCCATAGACCAAGAAGAAAGGGGTCTCTCCAGTGGGTTTGGTGGCGGTAGTCCTGATGGACCACAAGATGGATTGGAGGTTGTCTAACCATTTTTTGCCGCAGGCCTCGAGCTTGGCGTTGAAGCTTTTCGTCTTGAGTCCCTTGAGGACTTCGGCGTTAGCACACTCGGCCTGGCCATTGCTCTAGGGGTAGGCGACGGAGGCGAAGCAGATCTTGATGTCGGCCGATGCACAGTACTCCCGGAACAGTCCGCTGGTGAACTGGCTGCTGTTGTCGGTGATTATGCGGTTAGGCACACCAAAACGACAGACCAGCCCACGGATGAACTTGACTGCGGACCTGGCCGGGATGGTGCACACCGGTTCCACCTCCACCCACTTGGTGAATTTGTCGATGGCGACGTAGAGGTAGCGGTAGCCCCCTTGCGCTCTGGGGAACGGACCAAGGATGTCCAGCCCCCAAACTGCAAATGGCCAAGTGAGTGGGATGGTTTACAGCTCCTGCGCCGGCTGGTGGATCTGCTTGGCATGGAATTGGCACGCCTCGCACCTCTTGACCATCTCTGCCGCATCCCCGAGCGCTGAGGGCCAGTAGAAGCCGCTTCGATATGCCTTCGCGGCTAGAGTTGCAGCGGAAGCATGATGGCTGCACTCGCCGGCGTGGATGTCCCTGAGAAGCTCTTGGCCTTGGTGAGTAGATATGCACTTCAGAGCGATGCCATTTGGGCGACGCCGATACAAGTCACCATCCTTGACGTAGTAGCCCGAAGCTTGGCGCACGATCCTTTCGGCCTCCACTTCATCCTCGGGAAGCCTGCTGCTGGTGAGGAAGGCCTTGAGCTCGAGGATCCAATCCACTCCCTCCTGCCGTGCCAATGCCAGAAGGACGCGGTCACCCGAAGGAGGCCCACAGTCTGGAGCCCCCTGCTCCGGCGGCGGCAGGGCAGGTGGTGGGTCTGATCCGGATGACGATGGAGAAGCGGACGGTCTGAAGAGACGCTCCTCAAAGACGCCGGCAGGTTGTGCCAGGCGATGAGAGGCGCGCTTGGCGATCTCGTCGGTTCCACATTTTCTCCTCTCGGGATGTGCTTCAGCTCCAAGCCTTGGAAGCATTTTTCCATCTTTCGATGCTCCTCGAGATAAGCCGCCATGTGCTCATCCTTTGGAGTATAGCTCTTGTTCGAGAAGTTCACAACCAGCTGTGAATCTCCCTTGACGATGAGGCGCTTGATGCCCAAAGCGTTCGCCGCCCTTAAGCCGGCGAGTAGTCCTTCATATTCCGCGATGTTGTTGGAGACCTTGTGCTCAGGCTTAAAGCAGAGCTGTACGGCGTAGAAGAGCTTGTCTCCAGAGGGAGAGGTCAGGACAGCACCAGCTCCCGCACCGGGGAGGTTGAAGGCGCCGTCAAAGTGCATGACCCAGAGGCCTGGGGCCTCCTCTCTTGGGAGTGTTGACTCCACCTCGGGAGGCTCGTCGGCGAACGGATCGGTCCATTCTGCAGTGAACTCGGCCAAAGCCTTGCTCTTGATTACCTTTGTAGTTTCGAAGGAGATCTCGAAGGGTTGAAGCTCCACGGCCCACTCTGAGAACACCGACAACAACATGCTGGGTAAACAAATTACAGTTGGGCAATTGATAGAATAAAGATAACGTGCATATGTCAAGAGGATCACTATGAGATTTACTTTGGGCATTACAACAAGATACTGTAACGCCCCACCTTTTGCTAAAGGCAGAACTCCTGTGTATCTGTGCCATTCCCTGGATCAGTAGATAGCACCACAGTACAAAATAAGTAATCATTGCAATAGCATCAATATTACAACGTAAATCCAGTTACATAGGTATTCAACCTTACGAGTACACAGCATAAAGCATAGTTGCAGTGAGCTTCCATCTTCATCAAGTGCCACAGGCAGACATATTGGAATGTAAGCTCGAGATCCTACTCCTGGTTCCTTACTCGGAATAAAACCTGCACGTTTGAATATGCAGCCCCAGAGGGGTCAGTACAATGATGTACTGGCAAATGACATATATTTGGTGGCATTTTGTGGAAAGACTATACTATATGACATTTGGCTGGTGGATCTCATAGGCTGATTTGCATAAAGCCAATTTTGTCCTAGAAATCCATTTTAATACTTTCTTTCAACAAATTTTATTTTTTTCAAGGGTCAAGACAACCCCCATACACTACATACTGGCCGGTATGTAGTTCTGGGCGCAACTCAACAAAGTTTGGAACCTCAGGCACCACCACCCCTCGGAGTGTATGGTCCTTAGTTCCTACCTAGATGTTTCTAGACAAATTTTAATAATTCAGAAACGGTGATGAGATTCTTCCGTACATTCCATGTCTAGAGACTGAATTGTCCATAACCGAGGACACGGCTAATCGATTAGTTTTAAACACCTTGCAAGGGTTGTGCACTTTCACCTTATGATTCATTTTATGCCCATACATAAAATGAAACGAGACCTTTTAGAGGAGAGGGCAACTAACTGGCAAGATCCGCTCCCAACCTATAATTCATCTACCACCGTCTTCTTGCACACAAGTTGCACTCCCACATCTAATCAGTCAAGACAGAGCCCATAATGTCATAAGGCTGCACTGGAAGTACACTAAGCATGGAAGACATAGCCATCTCTTTGTTCCTAGGTGGCAAACCACAAGTGAACGCCCAGGCAGCAACTACACAATGTGTAGCCCCAGGTCGCCACTCAACATCGCCTCCATCATCAAACCAATCCACCCAGGTGTTTCATTTTAGTTGAAGTTCTTAATTTGTCCACAAAACACTTTTCAAGTGATCTCAGCATTGCATCAATATTTTCAAAGTATTTAGCATCCTAACAAGTGGGGTTTGAGGGATTGCTATACACTACTAGGATCTAAGCATTTGATAAAACAGTTGAATAAATCACCTATCATGCATACTACAAGAGGTGAATATACTAATGCATAAGTAAAATGGGTAGGGGACATGTGTGTCACTTGCCTTTTTGAAGATCACGACGTTCCACTTCTCTCAACTAAGCACGTAGCTCTTCGCACAAACTATAGCACAAGAAATAGCATACCATAAACATACCATACCAACACAATCAAACAATTGAAAAGTATTTGTTTTAACAATTTAGATTTATTGAGATGTTATGACAAGAAAGATATGGCAAAGGAAATATGAATTGTGAGATATGAATTTGAGAGCTTAGTTGGGAAAGATCAATATGATTTGAGAGAGAATTGGACTAGGCAAAATATAATTGATAAAGTCTTTATGCTTTATCAAAGCATAAAAGAGTTTTAGGAATAGCTCATGTGAAATAAATTACATAAGAGTCAATTTGTGCAACTACAACACTATTGAGTAAATATGACAACAATTACTCTTAAATAGCATATATTGCACTTAGGAACTAGGCTAGGTTTTAAGAATGCTTGAACAACTCAATTAGCACATTTGCAAGTTGAATAGTTCAATACATGTGAACAAAACTAGGTAGGCATTGGATTGGGTATGATTGATGGATATTTGGGGACATGGCTCAAATGGTTCATTGATCAACATGGTGTATAACACATACTACAGTATGGGTTATAACAACACCACATTAACAGAATCTAGGTTTGAGATGAATTCATATTCTACTCAAGTAGCACAATTGCAATTTGAATATAAATATGAATTAGACAAAATATAATGAGTGAGATCTTTATGCTTTACCAAAGCATATTGAATCTTGGGATATCTCATGTGGGTAAATCACATGAGAGACAAAATAGTGCAATAGCAATACTATTGAATAAGTGTGACAACAATTATTCTTAAATAGTATATATTACACTTGAGCTTTAGGCTAGGGTTCTTATAACATTGAAGTACTCAATTAACTCAAATGCAAATTGAATAGTTCAATGCAAGGCTAAGATTAAGTAGACATGAGTAAATGGCTATAGGTAATGGATATGTATAGATGATGTTTGAAAACATGGCTTAAGGTTCCTAATGAGTAAATGGGATTGGGTTAAGTACTATGATGTTGATTTGATCAATACCATAGTAGCAAAGGTAGAAACTAAGATTGAAAGTATCACACTTTACTCAAATGACACATTTGTAATTTGAATATGTGGGTACTATACAAGATAGGTCTAAGTAGATATGGTCTTGATCGAGATGTTGTACAGATAGATATGACATTGGATCAAAGTGATCTCAAGATGATATTTGATAGCTAGGTATGATCATAGGGTTTTCTAAAGTAGAAAGGATCATTGATTGAAATAGAATTATAATTAATCTATATAGGAATACTCAAATTCTCATATTAGAATTTGAGTAATTGTGAAGTGGTTCAAGAAATTATGGGAGTGATGCTACTGGATAGCTTGCAGTAATACAAAGTTACTGCAAGTGGATTTATTCCAAAATAAGTGATAGAAATCAAATTATGATCAGATTAGTGATTTGGACAAATTTGAATGCACAAAGTGTGTGCACATATCAAATTTGATATTTCTTGATCCTATGATGTTCTACAAGATCAGAGGATTCCAAAAACTACAAATTTGTAATTTTTGGATTAACAGAACAAAAGATATGAATTAATCAAGCTAACAGAAGGTTTGATTCCAATTTGAAAATAGTTTCAAATTGAACCCGTAAAATAAGAAGTTTTATTGTACTACTGGATTCTAGATGTTCTAAGGATTCCAACGGTATATCATTTGTTATTTTTGGGCCTACAGATCAAAAGATATGATTTTCTGAAGATTTTGATCAAATCTGATTTCAAATTCTTATTTGAGTTTCTGTTTTAACTGGAAGCCGACACGTGGCTGCTTTTGATTTGCCGATACCGGTTCGGCCGGATCGGGGTCTTGAACCGTTAGATTTTATGCGATCCGAACGGTGCAGATCTGAAGATACCCGTTCAGATAAGTGATCTATTATAGATCAGTGGATTGAGATCTGACGGTCGGAGATGAAAGTGAGGGAGAGGCTCACAGTGGGGCTAGGGTTCCGGCGAACTCCAGCGACGTGCGCACAGAGGTCGATCTCCGGTGAGGCTCCGGTGGTGTCCCGAGGAGAAGAAGTCGACGACGACGTTCCTTGCGACGAGAGGAACTCGATGGTGACCACGGCGGCCTCGATCTTTTCCAGGGGAGGAAGCAGAGGACGGCTGGAGATGCTCTGCGCGTCGACGGGATCCAGGCGTCCGTGGCTTCGATGATTCCCTGGGAATTTAGGACAACGGAGGCATCAGGGGATGCGCGTGATCAAAGGGGAGATGACGGGTGCCAAATCTGGTGGCTGCGTCACCTTACTTCGCCGGGTTTCGACGGAAACAGTGGCGCATAGCTTGAACTCCGGCGCGCTATTGCGGCAGCCTGGGGGCACGATCTACAGAGGGTTGAAAGGGGAAATGGAGAGGGAGTCGAGGGCTACTTATAGGCGTGGGCGCGGGGTCGAATTACTCAGGCAATAAAGAGGAATGAAGAGGGGAGTAACGGCGGGCTCGGGCGTTACTTCGGCGTGATCACCGGCTGGAGGAAGAAGATGACCGGGCTGACGAGTGGGTCCCACGAGTCAGTGAGGGAAAGAGAGAAAGAGGGTACTCTTTCGGTTATTTGCTTCCTGGGCCGCGGGCTGTTTCACCTTCTGGGCCGAAAGGTTCCCCTGGGGTCCTTTTCTTATTTTTCTTTTCTTTTCTTCTTTTTCTATTTCTGTTTTCTTATTTCTTCATAACTTTTGCATTTTAAATTCAAATGACTTCAAACCAATTGCAAAAGTTTTATAAAATTTAAAATAACATTTTAAAACAGTAGCAAACATGTTTTTCCAAATAAAATAAGATTTTCCAATAAAGCTTTATAATTTAGACAAAGGGTTTATTTGCATAAACCAAGGTAGAAATAGGATTTTGAAATAACCCTTTTAAAATAAGAGGATAACACTATATAAAATATTATTTATGAATTGCTTTCAAATCACCCTTTTGCAATGCAAACCTTTGAGACATGAGAAATCATTTTAAGAGGTATCCTTTGCAAGTAGCTTGCATAGGTTTGAAAAAGAATGGAAAATAGTATTTTGATACTTGATCTTTCTCAAAGAGGTTCTTCTAGAAAATAATAGAAAGTTTAAAATAGTTTTCCAATAAAGCTTTCAAATAGACACAAAAGTTTTAAATCCCTGTGAATTTCCAATCATCTCAAGCAAAACAAAAGCAAAAAAAATTCCCCCAAAATTTGATAAAATCTTGGGATATTACAGATACATAGACCCCCATCCAAGTGCATCTATGACTAATAATCCACTCGCGGGGAATCATCCGAGGACCCCTTGAGTATTAAGTTGTGAACAACCGATAATTGCATTAAGCAAAGTGTGTAATGTAAACAAAGCTTATGCCCTTGGACATAAGAATGTTGTTTTCTCCCTAGTGGCAACAGCACATCTACAAGCTTAGAGGTTTCTGTCACTCCCCCAGATTAAATAGAGGCATGAACCCAACTATCGAGCATAAATACCCCCTCTTGGAGTCACTAGTATCTACTCGGCCAAGATAGCTACTAACAACGGAGAGCATGCAAGATCATAAACAACATAGAGATAACATAAGATAATATTCAGCACATCAACTCAATCATAACACCAATATTCATCGGATCCCAACAAACATAACATGTAGAATTACATAAAGGTAGTCTCGATCATGTAGGGCAGCTCACGAGATCTAAACATGAAGCACATGGTGGAGAAGACAACCAACAGCTACTGCTATGGACCCATAGTCCAAGGTAGACTACTCACTCATCACGCCGGAGGCAAGCATGGCGATGAAGAAGACCTCCGGTGGCGATTCCCCTCTCCGGCAGGGTGCCGGGAAGAGCTTCTGGACCCTCCTGATCTCGGGTCGATGACGGCGGCAAATCACGATGTGTTTCTGGAAAAGTGATTGGGTGTTTTAGGTTTTTCCCGTCGGGAGGTCTTTATAGGCGAAGGGGCAGCGTCAGAAGTGGATCAGGTGGGGCTCACCATAGGACGGCACGGCCAGGGCCTGGGCCGCACCCCCTAGTGGTGAGACCACCCTCTGGCTCGGCTCCATCTCCTCTTTGGTCTTCTGGAAGCTTCGTTAAATATCTGGATGTTCGGCTTTTGTTTTGTCCAATTCCGAGAATATTTCCTATGTAACTTTTCTGAAACACAAAAATAGCTGAAAACAGGGAACTGACACTATGGCATCTCATTAATAGGTTAGTTCCAGAAAATGCATAAAAATGCCACGAAGTGTAACGAAACACTAAGCAAATGGTGTAAAAACAAGCATGGAGCATAAAAAATTATAGATACGTTTGAGACGTATCAAGCATCCCCAAGCTTAACTCCTTCTCGTCCTCGAGTAGGTAAGTGATAACAAAGAATAATTTTTGAGGTGACATGCACCTACACAATCTTGATCATCTATGTAAGCATTGTGTGTTGGGATCAAAAGAACTTAAAACATGGGCATGAAAGATATAATCTTGATAGAAGAAACTTAGCAACCAAGTTATAACATGAAAAAGAACACAAACGAAAGATCATGAAAATGAAACAATGAAAGTCAAATGTGTGTTCAAATCATATGGAAAAACATAGCAAATGGTTTTCAGCTTGTCCTTCATGGAATAGCAAAACATAAATGCATAGGACACCTTCAAGTTTAAGAGGGTGCTGGCGCGTAGTTGACGTGGGAAAATGTAGTTGACGTCGGAGCTTCTTCTTCAGATCCCCGGCAATGGCGCCAGAAAAATCTTTGCTTCGTGTGGTGGTGATGATGTAAATCACCGTCCAGTTGGGAACCCCAAGAGGAAGGTTTGATGAGTAAAGCAGTGAGTTTTCCCTCAGTAAGAAACCAAGGTTTATCAAATCCAGGAAAAAGCCAAACTCCAGAAGGTGATGCTTGCTAGCTTCGCGACAGCTCCGGACAATTTATAAGGCGCCTCGTCCAGTGCTTTGCTTTGCCAGCTACAACGCGGAACCTGCACACAACACAACCAAATACTTTGCTCCCAACTTACGATGAGGTTGTCAATCTCACCGGTTTGCTGTAAACAAAGGAATGCGCGTATCGAGTGGAAAGCAATAGTAGTATGCGAGTAAAGTAAACAGTGCGAGTAAAGTAAATAGGTGATAGCAATGTAAAGGAAATTGGACCGGGGTCCACAATTCACTAGTGTTGTCTCTCCATAAGATAAATAACACATGCTGGGTAAACAAATTATAGTTGGGCAATTGATAGAATAAAGATAACGTGATATGTCAAGAGGATCACTATGAGATTTACTCTGGGCATTACAACAAGATACATAGACTACCATCCAACTGCATCTATGACTAATAATCCACTCACGGGGAATCATCCGAGGACCCCTTGAGTATTAAGTTACGAACAATAGATAACTGCATTAAGCAAAGTGTGTAATGTAAACAAAGCATATGCCCTTGGACATAAGAATGTTGTTTTCTCCCAAGTGGCAATAGCACATCTACAACCTTAGAGGTTTCTGTCACTCCCCCAGATTAAATAGAGGCATGAACCCAACTATCGAGCATAAATACCCCCTCTTGGAGTCACTAGTATCTACTCGGCCAAGATAGCTACTAACAACGGAGAGCATGCAAGATCATAAACAACATAGAGATAACATAAGATAATATTCAGCACATCAACTCAATCATAACACCAATATTCATCAGATCCCAACAAACACAACATGTAGAATTACATAAACGTAGTCTCGATCATGTAGGGCAGCTCACGAGATCTAAACATGAAGCACATGGTGGAGAAGACAACCAACTAGCTACTGCTATGGACCCATAGTCCAAGGTAGACTACTCACTCATCGCGCCGGAGGCAAGCATGGCGATGAAGAAGACCTCCGGTGGCGATTCCTCTCTCCGGCAGGGTGCCGGGAAGAGCTTCTGGACCCTCCCGATCTTAGGTCGACGAGAACGGCGAATCGCGATGTGTTTCTGGAAAAGTGATCGGGTGTTTAGGTTTTTCCCGTTGGGGGGTCTTTATAGGCGAAGGGGCAGCGTCAGAAGTGGACCACGTGGGGCTCACCATAGGGCGGCGCGGCCAGGCCCTGGGCTGCGCCCCCTGGTGGTGAAACCACCCCCTGGCTCGGTTCCATCTCCTCTTCGGTGTTCTGGAAGCTTCATTTAATATCTGGATATTCGGCTTTTGTTTTGTCCAATTCCAAGAATATTTCCTGTGTAACTTTTCTGAAGCACAAAAACAGCAGAAAAAAGGGAACTGGCACTGTGGCATCTCGTTAATAGGTTAGTTCTGGAAAATGCATAAAAATGCCACGAAGTGTAACGAAACACTAAGCAAATGGTGTAAAAAAAAGCATGGAGCATCAAAAATTATAGATACGTTTGAGACATATCAAGCATCCCCAAGCTTAACTCCTGCTCGTCCTCAAGTAGGTAAGTGATAACAAAGAAATAATTTTTGAGGTGAGATGCACCTACACAATCTTGATCATCTATGTAAGCATTGAGTGCTGGGATCAAAAGAACTTAAAACATGTGCATGAAAGACATAATCTTGAGAGAAGAAACTTAGCAACCATGTTATAACATGAAAAAGAACACAAACGAAAGATCATGAAAATGAAACAATGAAAGTCAAACATGCGTTCAAATCATATGGAAAACATAGCAAATGATTTTCAGCTTGTCCTTCATGGAATAGCAAAACATAAATGCATAGGACACCTTCAAGTTTAAGAGGGCGACTAGATAGAAATAATTTAAGAACAAGTGAAACCATAATCATGAATCAATCAATGAAAACTTTGGGACAATGCACATTATACTAAGAATGACAACTATGCTCTCTTAGACGGTGCATAAAGATAGAAGGTGGTGACTCAACATAAAAGTAAAAGAAAGGCCCTTCGCGGAGGGAAGCAGTGATTAAACATGTGCTAGAGCTTTTCATTTGTAAAACAGAGAGATAAAAATTGGGTTTTGAGAGGTGGTTGTTTTTGTCAACGACTGGCAATGGGGTTCTTACTATTTTCCATACAAAAATGAAGCAAGTTTTTGCGAGAGAGATTGGCACTTTTGTGCTCTTTTATAAAGCTTGGCACTCCTCCCCACCTTTTTCTTTTCTTTCACAAACCATGGCTAACCGATTCCATCGGGTGCCCACCAACATTCAGATACCATGGAGGAGTGCATTTTTTCTTTCTTTTTTCTCTTTTTTTTGGAATAAACAATATGGAAGATAGCAAATCCGACCACTACGTCCCCATGAGCTGAAAACAGTGTCATAAAATGAGAAGTGTTTTGAAGGTTTTTTGAAAGGTAGCACATGAAAATTTACTTGGAATGGCTTACAAATACCATGCATAGGAATTTATAGTGGACACAATGGCAAACTTGGTTTTTAGGAGTTGGATGCACGACTAGAGCTCATACTCAATACAAAATGAGGGCTAGCAAAAGACTGGGAGCGACCAACTAAGAGAGCAATAACGGCCATAATCATGCAAAGCGACAAAACAACACTAAAAGAAGCATAAGATGGCATCAAAAATCAAAAACTAAATGATCATAGAGGCTTATGGCGAATTTGTATGAGTCTAACATGTGTGATCATGCGCCAAGTCAACCCAAATAAAGCATCAAGGAGAAAACGAAAATAATGCTTCCAAATAATAAAAACAATGCATGATTTTTTCAAAGGCTAATTAAGCAATCTCAGTCATTTGAGACAAATCACGCTACAGCAAAAATCACTAAGCATACTATCAAAAATACATCAAGCACGACATGCAAAAGCCTAGGCTGCATTCTACACAAGCTCCTTTTTGTACCACTTTTTTGCATGAAACTTTTTCTCTTTTCCAACACCATTCGAACCTTTTTTTTAAAACAACTCTTTTGATGAAAACCAACATGGACTAGAGGTCAAAATACATCTTGATGCAAAGATATAACAAAATTAGAACACAAATCAATGCGAAAATCGAAAGCTAAACGCAGTTCTAGAAAAAGAGAACACTCGTTGAACGATAAGAGTGAAAAACAGAGTGTTCTTGGCAAATGAAAAGCAAGGCAACTTCTCCAAAAGAAATTTGTTGGGGTCCAACCATTTATTGCAGCAAACTAAATTAAACAAAACTGAAAACTAAAACAACTAACGCTCCAAGAAAAATGCATAGTGCATGAAGCAATAAAAATATAGTGTGTTGAAAGGTGACCTGATTTTTGCCGATGAAGAAGGGGTGCCTCGGGGGCATTCCCAAGCTTTGACGCTTGTACCTCTTGGATATTTATTGGGATGCGTGGGCATCCCCAAGCTTGAGCTTTTGTCCATTCTTAATCTCATCTCATCATTCTCCAATCCCTACACTTGAAAACTTCCTTCATACAAAACTCAACACAATTCTATTAGCAACATTAGTGTAAGCATAACAATGAATCAACCCCTTTTTGCTTCAGGTTTCAACTCAAAACCACCACATATAAAGCATATACTACTGTAGCAATTTCCCCAAAAGTTCCATGATCAAAAGAACTCAAAAAGAAAGCGATCGAGAGGCAAACACAAATAGTGGCAGAAATCTGTCAAAACAGAACAGCTGACAAAGGTTGAAATTTCAGAGGGTTTTCTGTTGCTCAAATCAAAAAGTGTTTAACTAATTAAAGTTTGGATATAACCTGGGGCATATGCACAAGAAATCGCAGGTCCAAAAGATATCCTGAGAATTTTCACAAATTTTTATGGTGCAGCACCGAAATCTGTTTTAGGACAGCAACATCCCCAAATCTTACCTCACTCAAATTAGAGGCTTCTCTTGGCACAAAAACAAAATAAAAATGATAAGGAGAGGTTATTACAGTAGTAATAACTTCCAAGACTCAAATAAAAGAAAAAGAACTGAAAGTAAAATAATGGGTTATCTCCCAAGAGTGTTTTTCTTTAACGCCTTTGAGCTAGGCGTAGAAAGTGTGAATCAAGTAATATCGAAAGAGGCATTAAGATCAACTGTTGGAGTCTTCTCAACAATGAATTGAATTGTTTCCAAATGAGGTTTTGAAGATCCTTTATGATCACACTTTGGTACACTACTTTCATCAAAAAGATTTTCAGGACAAATCCAATTTAAATTCTTTTCCCAAGCATCATGAATTCCTACAAGTTTACAAGGTATTGGTACTCTCAAATCTTCATTGGTTGTACCAACAACCTCTACATGCGAGCCTAGCTTATTAAAACACTTAAAAACTTTCCTAGCTTCAATGGCAACATCTCTAAATTCTCTACGCAAACTTTCCAAGATAAAAGCTTTCTTTTCAGGATCTTCAATATCATGAAGCTTAAGAAACATGTGTTGCATAAAAGGATTAAAGCTAGCAGACCTAGCTTCCAACATGTGAACTAAATAAGCAGAAGCAACTTCATAACTAGGAGCAAGCTCAGCCCAAGACTTTTCCTCAACATCTTTATGCATACTAATACGATTAAAGAACTCCTCAATATTACTTTTTCCAATAATTGAACCACTACCTACTGAGAGGTCCTCCAAAACGTACTTAGGGAACAACATAATGAACTAGAAGTAATAAAGCAACAACTAAAAAGGATACTAATTTTTTTGTGTTTTTGATAAAACGATGCAAGTAAAAATAAAGTAAAGCAAAACTTAAAAAAGTAAAGGATGTGCGTGCGAAACTCCCCTTGCAGAAGTCTTCTTTTTCCCCGGCAACGGCGCCAGAAAAATCTTTGCTGGCGCGTAGTTGACGTGGGAAAATATAGTTGACGTCGGAGCTTCTTCTTCAGATCCCCGGCAACGGCGCCAGAAAAATCTTTGCTTCATGTGGTGGTGATGATGTAAATCACCGTCCAGTTGGGAACCCGAAGAGGAAGGTTTGATGAGTAAAGCAACGAGTTTTCCCTCAGTAAGAAACCAAGGTTTATCGAATCCAGGAAAAAGCCAAACTCCAGAAGGTGATGCTTGCTAGCTTCGCGACAGCTCTGGACAATTTATAAGGCGCCTCGTCCAGTGCTTTGCTTTGCCAGCTGCAATGCGGAACCTGCACACAACACAACCAAATACTTTGCTCCCAACTTACGATGAAGTTGTCAATCTCACCGGTTTGCTACAAACAAAGGAATGACCGTATCGAGTGGAAAGCAATAGTAGTATGCGAGTAAAGTAAACAGTGCAAGTAAAGTAAACAGGTGATAGCAATGTAAAGGAAATTGGACCGGGGTCCACAGTTCACTAGTGGTGTCTCTCCATAAGATAAATAACACATGCTGGGTAAACAAATTACAGTTGGGCAATTGATAGAATAAAGATAACGTGATATGTCAAGAGGATGACTATGAGATTTACTCTGGGCATTACAACAAGATACATAGACCGCCATCCAACTGCATCTATGACTAATAATCCACTTACAAGGAATCGTCCGAGGACCCCTTGAGTATTAAGTTGCGAACAATAGATAACTGCATTAAGCAAAGTGTGTAATGTAAACAAAGCATATGCCCTTGGACATAAGAATGTTGTTTTCTCCCTGGTGGCAACATCACATGTCGTGGGGATGACTTATGGGGCATGCCACGGGCCGACCTATCTGACGGCTGGCGTCCCAGGAGTCTCCACGGCTCGAAGACAAGAGGACCGGCTTCGCCTGAGGGGCCGGCTGTGCCAACAGCCGGCTAGCGTTTCCACCGGGGAAGGCTGGAGCCGGACGAAGAAGATAAGAACTAGCCAACGGCCATTTCGCCGAAAGTGGGCTGGCCCGACAAGAGCGACAGAGGCCAAGGACAGGAGTGACGAGCGCCACGACCAAGTCCAACCAATCAGAGACCAAGAACCCTTCCCCACGATAGGATCCAAGGCAAAAGGGAGGGCATATGCCTCCCAGACGCCGGTCCCAGGGGAAAGGTGCTTTATAAAGCGAAGCTGTCAGAGCAGGGCGAGGGGATCATGCCAAGGACGCCGCCACTGAGGAGCCGGCAGCCGGCCGAATCGTTACCCAACCTGTAACCAGGCCCCCACCTATATAAGGGGGCCTGGACCCTTAGCATAGGGGAGATCCGATCTTCTTCTTCCTCCTCTAGCCCGAATAGCTCGAGGAGCATTGTAATCGATACTATCCAATCAATACGAAGCAGGCAGGAAGTAGGGGTTTACCTCCACCCGGGAGGGCCCTGAACCTGGGTAAACCGTGGTGTCACAGTAGGCACGATCCCGAGCCGGACCCATCATCACCATCGTCGAGCCCCTCCGATAAGCCTACCCATGGCTACTGTCTCTAAATTCCCACGACAGTTGGCGCCCACCGTGGGGCAAAGCACGGCGGCGAGCGGAGTCAAGTTCCGGCCGGGACCCTCCGGCGAGAAGGTTGCCTCCGGCCTCGTCTGGAGGTTCGGTACCTTCGACTGCGTCAGCGACAACTTGTCCCGCTTCGAGAACGGCTTCAGCAACAGTGGCTCCTTCCTCGACGTCGGCAGCCACCGATTCTATGTCGCCAAGCCCTTCCCGGAGGAAGTGACCGATGTCTTCGACTCCCTCTGCGACAGAGGCTCGAGCTGCGGTGAAAGCAGCAGTCTTGGCGCCATGGTCGAGGTGATGGCCCTGGGAGAAGAGGAGGGCGGCGGCTCTCTGCGCCCCGAGCGCCCGTCGCCCGAACGCCTTCCTCCACAGGAGCATGATGTCCACTCCCAGAGCAGGACGCGTCGGACGTCTCCGTGGTGGACCTGCGCGCTCCCCTCGGCCGCGTCATCGATCCCGCCTGGGTCGCCGAGGCCCTGGAGCGGACGCGTCTCGTCCTCCTCGGCAAGGTGGCTGAGGACGAGGCCAACAGGTGCCGCGCGAGCACCACGCTCAGCGAGTTCTACAACGTGCATGGAGACGCACCGACCGAGCTCGCCCATGACCTGCGCCGTAGCTTCGCCACCGTAATCCCTGGCCAGATCCAGCGGTCGCCATCGGTGAGCCGAGGCCGCGGAGGGCGTGGACAGGGTAGCCGTGCTCTGAGCGGCAACGCTCAAGGCCACCGCGTCCAGCAGGGCGGCGGAGCAAGCAGGCCATGCTTGATCGCGGAGTCAGCGTCAGGGTCGGAGTCCCAGGCTCGCCCATCGGCGCTGCACATCCACCTGTGGCTTGACCACGCCAAGACGCTCCCCAGAGGATCTGCTAGCTCAAAGCGAGCGGTTTCTGACCAAGGAGGCCCAGGGGCTGCGGGCGGCGGTCATGGGCGCAAAATGGGCAAATACACCCTCGATGCTGCGCTCGATCAGCCGTGTAAATTCCACACCTCCCCGGGCAGGGAAGCGACCCACTCCACGCGTCAGTGCCGTTTCATGAGAGAGCTGGAGCAGCGCGCTCGGCAGATCCCTGGTACGTCGCAAGCGCAACCGGCTGAAGGTCAGGAGGACCAACAGCGCGACCCAGCTGGAGGCGAGCCGGATCAAGATGATGACTTCCCGATGGATGTGGAGCAGTATCACATCTTCACTACCCCTGGCAAGGACAAAAGAAGCGACCTTTGGCACGAGGTAGAGGTGAACGCTGTGATGCCTGCAGAACCCCAGTTCATGCATTGGTCCGAGGCGGCCATCACCTGGGGGCGCGAGGACCATCCGAGGCTGATGCCCAGCCCTGGAGAATACGCTCTGGTCGTGGATCCTGTTGTGTGTTCCGATACGCACATGTGCCGTTTCTCCCGCGTGCTCATCGACGGCGGTAGTAGTATCAACCTTCTTTACCGAAGCTCCCTGGAGAAGCTGGGCGTCCCGCTTGCTCAGCTGAAACCTAGCTGGCTCACCTTCCATGGCATCGTGCCTGGGCATTCTTGCACCCCTTTGGGCAAGGTGCAGCTGGAGGTTCTCTTCGGAAAGAAGGGGAATAGCCGCCGCGAGCCCATCTGGTTCGAGGTGGTGGACATCAGCAGTCCCTACCACGCGCTGCTAGGCCGACCGGCCCTGGCTAAGTTCATGGCTGTCCCGCACTACGCCTATCTAAAGATGAAGCTCCCAGGACCCAGAGGTGTGATCACAGTCTCAGGAAACTTCAAGAAGTCCCTGGCCTGCGCAAAGGGGAGCTCGCAGCTGGCAGAGGCGCTGGTCGTCGCCGAGGAGAAGAGGCAGCTTCTACATCGCGTGGAGCTGACCCAGCAAGACGTGCCAGTCCGCCAGTCGCCGGTGGAGCAATTCAAGCTGGCCAACGACACCAAGAAGATCCTGCTGGACGAGAGCGACCCCTCCAAGTACGTCATCATCGGCACCGGCTTGTCCGCCAACTAGGAAAGCGAGCTCACCAGCTTCCTCCGTGAGAATTGGGACATCTTTGCATGGTCTCCAAAGGACATGCCTGGTGTGCCGAGGGAGCTGGCTGAGCACGCACTCAACGTCCGGCCGGACGCCAAGCCGGTCAAGCAGCCGCTGCGGCGGTTTGCAGAAGAAAAGAGGAAAGCTATTGGTGAGGAGATTGCCCGGCTCCTTGCAGCCGGCTTTATCATGGAGGTGTTTTACCCTGACTGGCTTGCGAACCCAGTCTTGGTTCTGAAGAAGAATAACACTTGGAGAATGTGTATCGACTACACCAGCCTCAACAAGGCCTGCCCCAAGGATCCTTTTGCACTGCCGCGGATTGACCAGGTGATCGACTCCACAGCCGGCTGTTGATCTGTTGAGATTATAGGGGGGTTTTTCTAGTCGTCTCCACAGGGATCAACACAAATGAGACTATTTCCTAATTTCCAGAAGCTAAGCAGAAAAGTGGGGTTTTTGGTGTTGTAAACAGGAAAGTAACAGGAGGTTTTAGGTTGGAAGTTTTTAACATAACAAATCCAATGTTTCTTGTTTGTCAGGCAAGGAAACAAAGGACAAACGAGCAAGTGAGTCAGGGATGCATTTTTGGGACTAGATGCAGAGGCTAGTCTTACACCTAACAGATCAGGCAGATGCAACACAGAAATCACAGTAATCTTGGAGTTTACAATGGAGTGTGTCACTCAAACCATAGCAAAGATCCAGGACAAGGTTCAAACTGTTTTACAGTGCAAGATCAACACAACAGATCACAGAGCATGAGGGAAAGGAAGAGAGAGGTTGTTGTTGATCACCGAAGGCTTGCCGTGGCAGAGAAATTGGAGAAGGCAGAGATGTTGCTGTCGTGGCAGAGGATGAAGAGGGATGAGGAAGAGCTTGGCCTTCAGATCCTTTGAGCCTTGTCTGTCTTGACGTTCTTGGGGGTGTTCTTGGTGGTGTTCATGGTGTTCTTGCTTGCGCCGTTGATCTGATCTTCTTTCAGCAGAGGAGTAGAGGGAAAAGTGGGTGGAAAAGGTGAAGGTTTTCGGTGTGTTGGACTATGGAGGAGGAAGGTTTTGGTGGAGTGGTTGATGGATGGAGTGGCTGTGTGGCGATGGATGGATGCGGGGATGGGATGGTGTATATGCTGCAGCGTAGAGGAGTAGAGGGAAAAAGGTGGCGGCAGCTGCTAGTCTGCTTTTCCGTTTTTCTTGTCCTTTTGTGCCATGGCAGCCTGCTCCTGCCGTTGGCTTCTTTCTTGCTCCTCAAGATGTATTCCTCCATTCCTGGTGGCTTGGTCTTTGGTTTGAATTACTCTGACTTGTAGATTTAAGTGCCTTGGCACACTGATCTGTGACAAAGGATCAAATGATGTAAAATGTTGGTGCAACACTGGTAGAAATGAGGTGAAACAGACAAGTTTTATGGTTGCAAGGTTCAGATATATGTGTAAATCTTAGAGTGATCAAAACCCCCAGACCAAAACCTTTGCTTGTCCTCAAGTAAAGAATGGTGCATTGTACCAAACAAAATGTAACAGAGCATGATGAGGGACATTGCTGACTCAATGCTGATAAATCTTGCAATTGCCAATTCAAAAACAAGTTTCACAAGAGAATTTGAGTATGTCTAGATCAAACAACATGGACACATGAGTATAAAGTAATTGACTCTGAAATTGAAAACTCAAGATCCAGTACATAGCCCAATATGTAATGCAAAATTAGTGCTTCACCTATTACAGTTCCCAGGAACATAATAGGCTAATGCATAGACAAGTTAGTCAGTTAGTAACTTAGCTTGATGGGTCAACTTAGTTAGTGCTTCACACACTACAATCCCAGGATCATAGGTGCTAGTGCTTTGGATATTTACAACAAGTTTTACTTAGCATCATCAGGTTAGTGCTTCACACACCACAATCCAGAGATCATGGTTGCTAATGCTAAACTTTTTCCTTTCTGTTAATATGTTAGTATGTTAGTATGTTAGTGCTTCACAAGTCACAATCCAGAGATCATGTTTGCTAATGCAAAAAATGCAACAGATGCAATTGGTTAAGGGCTAAGAAATGGATCATGAACTTCATTCTTAGGGCAATTAACAAATATACTGATGTTTCACAGGTTCTTTGAGTAGAGACATACAAAGGTTCTGATTTGAAACTTGGCTTTGAAAATAGGCATTTGCAAGAGTTATAAGCAGATTCAAAGCAAAGTTCTTCATAGCATGCAAAGTGATATTTTCAGGTTCAAGCAACAAAATTTGATTCGTTTCTTAACAGAACACTTTCACACAAGATCAAACAATAGTATAGTATATTCTGATTCAGATTCTAACAAATGTGTGGAAATGGAAAGTGTTCACCTGATGGTTTTCCTGCTTCTCTGCCTTGTCAATCAACAGCAATCTTTCTCCTCATCCAAGTTATCACTGAAACAACAAAAAGAAACAAACACACAAGGCAAAAACATAAAAAGGTGAAAGGGAAATATATGATACAAGGGATACCAGGTTTCCTCCTGGAAGAGAGCTTGTTTAAAGTCACTAGCTTGACTGTAGCTTCATCATTACTGGTTTGCATGGGTAGAGGATGCATTGGAGCCATCCTCTGGTTCATCATCTTCTTCAACTTGGTTTTCAATCAAATCTCCAATCCTGTAGTGCTTCAACCTCTGGCCATTTACTTTGAATGTTCCCTCAGCTGAGCTATAAACCTCAAAGGCACCATGGCCTAGATCTTTCTTGATAACACAAGGGCCAAACCATCTGGACTTGAACTTTCCAGAGAATAAGTGTAACTTGGAATCATACACCAGCACTGACTGCCCTTCCTTGAATTCCCTTCTCAGAATGTGGGAGTCATGCCATTTCTTGGTCTTCTCCTTGTAAATCTTTGCACTTTCATAGGAATCATTCCTGAGCTCTTCAAGCTCACACAACTGCAGTTTCCTCATGTTTCCTGCTTTGCCAATGTCCAAGTTCAGCTTCCTGATTGCCCAATGCGCTCTGTGCTCCAATTCGACTGGCAGATGGCAAGCCTTGCCATAGATAATTCTGAAAGGTGACATGCCAATGGGTGTCTTGTATGCTGTCCTGTAAGCCCACAAAGTGTCGGGCAATTTCATTGACCAATCTCCTCTGGTCTTGGACACAACTTTCTCCAAGATTTGCTTGATTTCCCTGTTTGACAACTCCACTTGGCCATTGGCCTGCGGATGATAAGGAGTTGTCACTCTGTGATTCTTCACTCCATACTTGGTCAGAAGCTTCTCAAACTGGTCATTGTTGAAGTGAGCACCACCATCACTGATTACAACTCTTGGCACTCCAAATCTTGGGAAAATGACAGTCTTGAACATTCTACAAACTGCCTTGGCATCAGCATTAACAGTGGGAATGGCTTCAACCCATTTTGACACATAGTCAACAGCAACTAAAATATGCTTGTAGCCTTGAGAAGATGGCAAGGGTCCAACAAAATCAACTCCCCAAACATCAAACAATTCCACTTCCAAGATTCCTGTTTGGGGCATTTCATTTCTCTTTGACATCTTTCCTGCTCTTTGACAAGGATCACACTTCATTATGTACTCATGAACATCTCTGAACATACTTGGCCAAAAGAAGCCAGCTTGCAAAATCTTGGCTTGAGTCTTGAACACTCCAGCATGTCCTCCATACAATCCTGAATGGCATTGGAACATCACATCACTTTTTTCATCAGAGGGAACACACCTTCTCACAATGCCATCAGCACAATGTTTGTACAGAAAAGGTTCATCCCAATAGTAACTCTTGACATCATGGAGGAATTTTTTCTTTTGCTGGTAGGAGAGATCTGCTGGCACAATATCACAAGCTAGGAAGTTCACAAAGTCAGCATACCAAGGTGAAGTGGCACTGACTGCCATGAGCTGTTCTCCTGGCATCAAGTCTTGAATCTCTCTGTTTTCATCAATGTTGATTCTGGACAAGTGATCAACAACTGAGTTCTCTGACCCTTTCTTGTCTCTAATTTCTATGTCAAACTCTTGGAGCAGAAGGATCCATCTGATGAGCCTTGGTTTAGCATCCTTTTTGCTCACTAAATATCTGATTGCTGCATGGTCTGTGTAGACAATGCACTTGTGTCCAACCAGGTATGGTCTAAACTTATCAAATGAGAACACAACAGCAAGCAGCTCCTTCTCTGTGGTGGTGTAATTGATCTGAGCATCATCCAAAGTCTTGCTTGCATAATGTATAACATGTACAGCTTTGTCTTTCCTCTGGCCAAGGACTGCTCCAATAGCAAAGTCACTTGCATCACACATAAGTTCAAATGGCAGTGTCCAGTCAGGAGGTTGAACAACAGGGGCTGTGATGAGAGCATCTTTCAATTGGTTGAATGCTTGCAAACAAGTGTCATCAAACACAAACTTCACTTCATGATTCAGGAGATTGGTGAGTGGCTTGGCAAGATAGGAGAAGTTCTTGATAAACCTCCTGTAGAAACCAGCATGGCCCAGGAAGCTTTGAATTCCCTTCACATTTTCAGGAGGAGGTAGCTTGGCAATCACATCTACCTTTGCCTTGTCCACCTCAATTCCTCTAGCAGACACAAGGTGGCCCAACACAATGCCTTCAGAGACAAGGAAGTGACATTTTTCCCAGTTCAGAATCAAATTTTGCTCAGAGCATCTGTGAAGGACTAAGGTGAGGTTCTTCAAGCAGGCTTCGAAGTCTTTTCCATACACAGTGAAATCATCCATGAAAACTTCCATAATCTTCTCAATGTGATCAGAAAATATGGACATCATGCATCTCTGGAAGGTGCCTGGAGCATTGCAAAGGCCAAATGGTAGCCTTTTGTAAGCAAAGGTTCCATATGGGCAGGTGAATGTGGTCTTGTCTTGGTCAGAAGGGTGGATTGGAATCTGCAGAAATCCAGAGTAACCATCAAGGTAGCAGTAGTACTTCTGGCCAGCAAGTCTCTCTAGCATCTGGTCCATGAATGGCAGAGGGAAGTGATCTTTTCTTGTAGCTTTGTTCAATTTTCTGAAGTCATTCACCATCCTCCATCCTGTAACAGGTCTTGTGGTCATGAGCCTTCCTTCTTCATTTTCAACAACAGTGTAGCCACCTTTCTTGGGCACAATGTGGATAGGACTCACCCACTCACTGTCAGAGATGGGGTATATCATTCCAGCCTTTAACAATTTCAGAACTTCCTTCTTTACTACATCTTGCATAACAGGGTTTAGTCTCCTCTGTCCTTCTCTTGTTGGCTTGCTGCCTTCTTCTAAGTGGATCCTGTGAGAACACACTTTCTCACTAATGCCAATGATGTCATCAATGGAATATCCAATGACATTCTTGTACAGCTTCAGAATAGACAGAAGACTTTCTTCTTGCTCACTTGAAAGGGCAGAACTAATAATCACAGGGTGTAACTTTTCCTTCTCCAAGAATGAGTATTTCAGATGGGAAGGCAATTCTTTGAGCTCCACAACAGAATGGTGAGCTAGATGAGCTGGTTCTCTTGCACTTGACACAGGTACAATTTCACAAATTTTCACTTCACAGAGCTGCTGTACATTGGTGGTTTCAGCAGTAACAAAGACTTGAGCTTCAGGCTCTTCTTGCTCAGGTTCTGGCAAAGTTTCTAGCACACTTCTTTCAATAACATCAATGGAATGGCAATGTTCAGGAACATTGGGTAAGTGAGTGGCATGTTTCATGCTGAATTCAGCTTGCTCTGATCCAAATTGTAATTTGAGGGTTCCACCTTTGACATCAATGATGGCACCAGCAGTTGCCAAGAATGGCCTGCCTAGAATCATTGATTCAGCATTGTCTTCCATCTCTAGCACAACAAAGTCCACAGGATATGCAAAGTTGCCAACTTGGACTGGCACATCTTCAAGGACTCCTACTGGTTTTCTCAAGGTTCTATCAGCAAGTTGAAGTGTCATTGGGGTAGGCTTCAACGTTCCCAGCTGCTGAATCTGGCTTGCAGCAGAGGGTAACACACTCATAGAGGAACCTAAGTCACAAAGGGCTGTGAAGGTTTTTCTTCCCACTACACAGGGAATGCTGAAACTTCCAGGGTCTTGTAGCTTCTTGGGCATGTGGTTCAAGATAACAGCACTGCAATCTTCTGTCAAGGCTACTAACTCAGGGCTGTCCAAACTCCTCTTCCTTGTGATCAGATCTTTGAAAAACTTTGCATATAGGGGAATGTGCAACACTGCATCCAAGATGGGGATGGTGATTTGCACTTCCTTCATGGTCTCAAGGAATTTAGAGTATTGCTTCTCCTCCTTGGTCTTGTCCAATCTCTCTGGAAATGGCACTTTCATCAACAAAGGCTTCTCTGTTGGTTCTGTGGCAGAGATCTGTGCCTTGGCAGGGTTTTCTGTCTGGGCAGGCTGTCCTGTTGATTTTTCCTGCCTTGGCAGAACAATTTCTGGAGGTGTTTGTTGCTGCACGGTGGGTCTTCTCTGTGGAGCAACATAAGTGACATTTGGTGGGGTTTTGAGTAAGGGTTCAGTGTTCACCCCACTCCTAGTGGTGACTGCATCAATAACTTCAGTAGTGGAAAGGGCACCACACTGTTTTGGGTTTTTCTCTGCTTGGGCTGGCAGTTTTCCTTCAGCTTGTTTTCCAATGTTGTTGGTCTGGATTCCAGCAGTGAGTTGCTGCATAGTCTTGTAGAAAAGTTCAGATTGCATTTTCATAGTTTCTTGCATTCCACTGAACATTTCCTTCTGTAGCTTCATCATTTCTCCAAGCTCAGATTGGCTGCTACTGCTGGATGAAGTAGTTTGCTGATGTACTGGGTGGTGTTGTTGTTGTGGGTGTTGCACTTGACCTTGGGGTCTAAAATTTTGTTGTCCAGGCTGATGGTAACTCTGCTGGGATGCTTGGGCATAGTGCTGCTGCCCTGGTGCTGGGTAACTTTGCTGATTATTGCTCTTGTAAGAAAGGTTGGGGTGGTTTCTCCAAGAGGGGTTGTAACTTTGGGAATATGGCCCTTGATTCTGGGCATAGTTCACCTCTGATATCATGGCTTCAGGAGGTGCAGACAAGGTACATTCCATGAGAGAATGGCCTTCTTTTCCACAAATTGCACAGGCAGAAGTAACTTGGTTGACAGGAACCAAAGCTTGGCTGTTTCTTTCTGTCATGAGCTGGGCAAGCTGAGTTGTTAAACTCTCCAACTTGGCTTCCAAAGCATTCTGGCCACTTGACTGAATCTGCAGCTGATTGTTGGGGTGGACAGCTCTTTCATTTGTCCAGGAGAAGTTGTGTGATGCCATGCTCTCAATCAACTCAGTAGCTTCATCAAGGGTCTTGTTCATGATTCCACCTCCAGCAGCTGAGTCAACAAATGATCTGGTTTGCTCTGTCAAACCCTTGTAGAAGGTTTGCAAGATGAGCCATTGCTCTTGGCCATGGTTGGGACACATCCTGATGAGACCTTGGTATCTCTGCCAAGTATCATACAGGCTTTCTCCTTCATATTGCACAAATCTTGTTATCTTGTCTCTGCACTCAGCTGCTTTGGTTGGAGGGAAATATCTCTCAAAGAAGGCTTGAAGAACATGTTCCCATGTGTCTCTGTAGTGAATAGGAAGAGAGTGGAACCAAACTTTTGCAAGTCCAGACAGTGAGAAGGGAAACAATTGCATCCTGATGGCTTCAGGAGGAACACCATTGTGCTTCAAAGTGTTGCAGTACTCCAGAAAGTTTCTGATATGCTCATGGGGGCTCTCCAAAGCAGAACCTTTGAAGGGATTATGTTGCACCATATTGATCAGAGCTGGCTTGATTTCCCAGTTGTTTGCTTGTATTGCAGGCATAATCACATCTGCATTGTTGATCTGGTCCTTGGGAATCCACAAATCTCTCAACTTCTTATCACCCATGCTGAAATCTGAGGATGACGATTCCAAATCTGAGACAGAGGTTTCCAAATCTTCAGCAGAAACTTCAGAAGCTGCTCTCTTTCTTGCAAACAAAGTCCTCTCTGGCTCAGGATCAAATGGGGCTAGTGGAGAATCTTCAGAGGACTGCATCAACTGAATTCCCACGGAGATTAGATGAAATCATTGTTCTACACACAATCACAAACAAGAACTTGATCAAGGGTTAGTGAACTAAATCCCCTAATAAAAGTTCTAAGCTTGATCACAGACAAGTCATTAAAACAGACAATCAAAGATTGCAAATTGGAACAAGTATTTACACAGCTTAGTCTACTGTAATCTAAGGAAACAATCAAAAGTTGATCCCCGGCAACGGCGCCAATTTTGATCTGTTGAGATTATAGGGGGGTTTTTCTAGTCGTCTCCACAGGGATCAACACAAATGAGACTATTTCCTAATTTCCAGAAGCTAAGCAGAAAAGTGGGGTTTTTGGTGTTGTAAACAGGAAAGTAACAGGAGGTTTTAGGTTGGAAGTTTTTAACATAACAAATCCAATGTTTCTTGTTTGTCAGGCAAGGAAACAAAGGACAAACGAGCAAGTGAGGCAGGGATGCATTTTTGGGACTAGATGCAGAGGCTAGTCTTGCACCTAACAGATCAGGCAGATGCAACACAGAAATCACAGTAATCTTGGAGTTTACAATGGAGTGTGTCACTCAAACCATAGCAAAGATCCAGGACAAGGTTCAAACTGTTTTACAGTGCAAGATCAACACAACAGATCACAGAGCATGAGGGAAAGGGAGAGAGAGGTTGTTGTTGATCACCGAAGGCTTGCCGTGGCAGAGAAATTGGAGAAGGCAGAGATGTTGCTGTCGTGGCAGAGGATGAAGAGGGATGAGGAAGAGCTTGGCCTTCAGATCCTTCGAGCCTTGTCCGTCTTGACGTTCTTGGGGGTGTTCTTGGTGGTGTTCATGGTGTTCTTGCTTGCGCCGTTGATCTGATCTTCTTTCAGCAGAGGAGTAGAGGGAAAAGTGGGTGGAAAAGGTGAAGGTTTTCGGTGTGTTGGACTATGGAGGAGGAAGGTTTTGGTGGAGTGGTGGATGGATGGAGTGGCTGTGTGGCGATGGATGGATGCGGGGATGGGATGGTGTATATGCTGCAGCGTAGAGGAGTAGAGGGAAAAAGGTGGCGGCAGCTGCTAGTCTGCTTTTCCGTTTTTCTTGTCCTTTTGTGCCGTGGCAGCCTGCTCCTGCCGTTGGCTTCTTTCTTGCTCCTCAAGATGTATTCCTCCATTCCTGGTGGCTTGGTCTTTGGTTTGAATTACTCTGACTTGTAGATTTAAGTGCCTTGGCGCACTGATCTGTGACAAAGGATCAAATGATGTAAAATGTTGGTGCAACACTGGTAGAAATGAGGTGAAACAGACAAGTTTTATGGTTGCAAGGTTCAGATATATGTGTAAATCTTAGAGTGATCAGCTGTGACCTATTGTCCTTCCTGGATGCCTATTTAGGCTACGACCAGATCCCGCTCTTCTAGCCGGATCAGATCAAGACCTCCTTCATCACCCCATATGGAGCCTACTGCTATGTTACCATGCCGTTCGGCCTGAAGAACGCTGGTGCCACTTACCAGGGAACCATGCAGCGATGTCTGCAGGGGCATATTGGGAGGAATGTACATGCTTATGTGGACGACGTGGTGGTGAAGACCAAGCAGAGCGGCACACTCCTGGACGACCTCAAGGAGACCTTCACCAACCTGCGGCGCTATCGCATGAAGCTCAACCCTGAGAAGTGCACCTTTGGTGTGCCGGCTGGGTAGCTCCTAGGTTATATCGTTTCCCAGCGAGGGATCGAGGCTAACCCCTCGAAGATAAGAGCCATCGAGGCCCTAGAGAAACCCACCTAGCTCAGAGATGTGCAGAAGTTCGCTGGTTGCTTGGCCTCGCTTAGCCGGTTTGTCAGCCGGCTCGGGGAGAAGGCCATGCCGCTGTACCAGCTGATGAAGAAGACAGACCACTTCGTTTGGTCCCAGCGTGCTAATGACGCCTTCAACGACCTCAAGCGAGCCTTGTCTACCGCGCCAATCTTGGCTGCGCCGGCTCCGCGAGAGCCAATGCTGCTCTACATCGCGGCTACTCCGCGAGTCATCAGTGTCGTGATCGTGGTGGAGCGCACCGAGGAAGGCAAAGAGCTGCCGGTTCAGCGCCCGGTGTACTACCTAAGTGAGGTCCTGACTCTCTCCAAGCAGAATTACCCGCACTACCAGAAGGTCGCGTACGGCGTGTACATGGCAGCCAAGAAGCTGAAGCACTACTTTGAGGAGGACCCAATCACGGTGGTGAGCACCACTCCGCTCTCGAAGATCATCGGGTGCAAGGACATGTCGGGAAGGGTGGCCAAATGGGCGATCGAGCTTGCAGCTCATACCATCCAGTACAAGCCCAGGACGACGATCAAGTCGCAGATCATAGCGGATTTCTTCGCTGACTGGGGAGAGCACCAGTACCTGCCGCTGGCTCCAGACTCCACCCACTGGCGCATGCACTTCGATGGCTCCAAGTTGCTCGGGGCCTTGGGAGCCGGCGTCGTCCTCACCTCTCCCAAGGGAGACAAGCTGCAGTACGTACTGCAGATGCACTTCCGTGCGTCGAACAACATTGCCGAATACGAAGCCCTGGTGCATGGGCTCAAGATGGCCAAGCAGATTGGCATCAGGAGGATCCTTTGCTTCGGAGACTCTGACCTGGTAACGCACCAGGTTTCAGGGGATTGGGACGCCAAGGACGCCAACATGGCCTCCTACCGCTTTTACGTGCAGCAACTCAGCGGATTCTTCGAGGGCTGCGAGTTCCATCACGTCCCCAGAGCAAACAACGAGGAAGCAGACCGGCTATCCAAGATCGGCTCCACCAAGCAGGATATCCCAGCTGGGGTGTCCCTGGAGATCATCCACAAGCCGTCTATCAAACCTTCGCCGGAGTCCATATCCATCTACGTGCCTGGAGACCCAGCCGCGGCTCAGGTACCACCACCAGACCCGGGGGCTGCCGTCTCGGGGCTGAAGGAGGCAGCCGGCCAGCCCAGCGCGGCCGGCTCGACGAAGGACAAGGGGACTGCCGGCTCCACGCCCGCTCCCCCAGCCGGACAATCAGATGAAGCCGGCGCGACGACAGACCCGGGGGCTGCTGATCCTCTGGTCGCCAGTGTCTTCCACATATGGGAGATACCTTCATGGGCGGAGCCATTCTCCAACTACCTCATCACTGGGGAATTGCCACAGGACAAAGCGGAAGCTAGGCGTATTCAACGTCGAGCTGGGGCGTACACCATCATCAACAGCGAGCTGTACAAGCGCAGCGTGTCAGGCATCTTCTAGAAGTGCATCGAGCCGGAAGAAGGGATAGAGCTGCTAAGAGAGATACACCAAGGGGAGTGCGGGCATCACGCATCTTCCAGAGCCTTGGTGGCCAAAGCCTTCCGCCACGGTTTCTACTGGCCAATGGCCAAGCAGAACGCAGAGCAGCTGGTGAAACAATGCAATGGCTGCCAGCGCTTCTCCAAGCACAGAAACACTCCGGCGGCAGCCCTCAAGACCATCCCGCTCACCTGGCCGTTCGCTATTTGGGGCCTGGACATGGTAGGGCCATTCAAGACCGCACCCGGGGGCCTGACGCATCTGTTGGTTGCTGTGGACAAGTTCACCAAGTGGATCGAGGCCAAGCCAATCAAAAAACTCGACGGCTTGTCCACAATCAAGTTCTTCAACGAGATCATCACAAGATATGGAGTTCCTCACAGCATCATCACTGACAACGGGACAAACTTTGCGAAGGGAGTCTTTGCTGATTACTGTGGCCAGAAAGGCATCCGGTTGGACTTAGCGTTAGTGGCGCACCCTCAAACAAATGGGCAAGTGGAGAAGGCAAATGGGCTGATCCTGGCCGGCATCAAACCAAGGCTGGTCGAGCCTCTCGAGCGCTCAGCCGGCTGTTGGGTCGAGGAGCTACCCTCAGTGCTCTGGAGCCTGCGCACCACTCCAAATCGCTCTGTCGGCTTCACACCTTTCTTCCTGGTCTATGGAGCCGAAGCGGTGTTGCCCACGGATATCGAGTTCGATGCGCCCAGAATCGTCCAGTATACAGAGACGCAAGCAAAAGAGGCTCGTGAAGATGGTATCGACCTCCTCGAGGAGGCACAAGAACAGGCTCTGGCTAGATCAGCGCTCTACCAGCAGCAGCTGCGACGATACCACAGCCGGAAGATTCACCCGCTCGCGTTTCGCGAAGGAGATCTCGTGCTCCGGCTGGTCCAAAGCACCAAGGGCATGCACAAGCTGTCTCCTCCCTGGGAGGGACCATTCATTGTCAGCCGGGTGCTGGGCAATGGGGCATATTACCACATCGACGCACAAGAGCCCAGAAAGAACAAGGCAGATAACTCTGATAAGGAGACCGAGCGTCCCTGGAATGTCAGCCTCCTAAGACCTTTCTTCTGCTAAGGCAAAAGCTTGTACCCCGAAAAACATGTCAATGAATAAAGGAAAATGGAGCGGCCAGTTATGACCGGCTCTGAGGAAAACACTTTGAGTATGTTTTGCTTCCTGCGTTATTCACTTGACCGGCAGCCGGCTCCAGGCACCGATCCACAGCCGGCAGCCTCAAAAAGATCGATCTCTCGCCGGCCGGATGAGTACTATGTATGAAAAAGGTCTCGAGCCCAGCCTCCGCCTTCCGGCTCCGCGCAGCCGGACGGATAGGAGCCGGCAGGCCACATACGAAGGAAAGCCGCAGAGCAGAACCGCAAATGATAGGAAAATCGCTCAACCAGGCGTTAAGGGCAGTGTCTGTTAACTAAGCGTTGGCTAGCACGAGTCGGGGGCCCGATAGACCGAAGTACTACTTCTCACTCCGCGGCACGCTCCCACCCTAGGCCGTCATTCGGCTGCCGGCCCAAGGGAGACCAACCGGCACCAGGCTGCCGGTTGGGGGTAGAAGGGCCGAAGGGTGGGAAGATTAAGGAAAAAGTTGAGGGAACCTGACGAAGGCAAAGCCAGCAAATAGTTGATAGTCACAGTCTCTCAACGCTTGGGATGAGATGCCACGTCCAAGAGGTTCGAAGCTAGAGCTGCCTCGCTTGGCGTCGGCATCGTTCGCGAAAAGTTAGTTTCGAGCTAGCTGTTGGTCCAGCTACCCCAAAACTCGGGGGCTAGGGGGAAAGGGAATTGGCCCTCAGAAGCAGGCCGGCTCCAGTACCTCGCCGGCTGTCCGATCAGTTGGCGCTGCGACACGATCAGCAGACGAGCAACGAAATTGAAACCTAACACTCGCAAAGCAGGGGCTAGAGCCGGAAACCAAGGATCTAATCCAACTGCGGCAAGGAACGTGCGAAGGCCCGAGCCGGTACAAGACTCAGTCTCCGTTCCGTCCGCGCTGGAGCCGGAGCTAGTCTACCCTTCCCGGAGCCGGCCAGCAGAGATACCGTTCCGTCCGCGCTGGAGCCGGAGCTAGTCCATCCTTCCCAGAGCCGGCCAGCAGAAGCACTGCTTTTTTTGCGCTAAGGCTGGAAGATCTTGCCCGAGGCGGTTGCGCAAACCAGTGATCATCGCGGTCCCTATCTACGGATTCGCATCACAACGGTGTCAAGCAGAAGACATTTGCGCGATGGCAAAGCACACAGTGAAGAAAGACATTCACACAGCAAACGAAGAAGAACAAGTAAAGATTTGCAGGAAATTAAAGGAGTTCTTAATTATACGGCCGGCGGTTACACAATGAAGGCCACGCTAAGGGCCGAAATAGCAAAAGGACTTCCCCTTCCAACCCCTAGATTCCCGTTGACGGTGTTGCCGTCAAGGAAGGGGCTTCGAGGGCGCTCACCGATCACGGCCAGGGGAAGTAGGCGCGGGCGCAGCCGGAGCCGTCGATGATGCGAACGCAGAGGATGGGTGACCTGGCGCGGTGGGTCAAGATGAGAGACCATCCCCGCTCCAGGCCGTAGTCGGTGAAGAACCGTTCCCACCCCCCGGTGAGATAGCTCTTCCCCTCCTCGTCGTGGAGGACCTCGACGTCGTACAGCGGCTGTCCGCCGCAGCCATCCTCGATCATGAAGCTTGTTGGGGGATTCTTCCCCATCATGCCAACGAAGCTGGCTGGGAGCGGAAGGCGCTCCTTACTCCCGGCCAGCAGGGGCACCATGGCAGTGGCAAACCCGTGCTTCGGGACATAGGAGAGCCGCTGCTTTGTCGGTGGGCGCGGTGGCGGCGCTCGTACCTTCTTCGCGGCCGTGCTGGAGGAGCCGCCGACGCTCAGGCCAGCGAGGCCCGGAGGGGCGGCCCCGAATGTCATCGCGGCACCGACGAGGGCGGCCGCCGCCTCCAAGGGCGTCCCGGTGAGACCGGCGACAGGGGCCATGGCCGCGGGAGCTACGGCGCTGCTGGCGGCCGCAACCACGATCCCACCAGGGGCCGCGACGATGGCGGAGGAACGGCTGGCCCCGAAAGGCTCGGTGGCGGCCGCGGCCGCGAGCGCGGCCAGGGTTTCCTTGTTGCGGCTGCCCCGCGGGCGACCGCGCTTCCGGAGCACCGCCGGCGTCGCTGCCAGGTCTCCGGCTCCATCCAGGCCTCCGAGCGGGCGACCGCGCTTGTTCCCGTCCAGCCCGTCGCCGGCCCCGGCCCAGGCTCCGCTGGTTGCCTTGAGCGACGACATCGGGAACGAGGCAGGAGTAGCGGAGGCGACGGTTTGGTAGGGTGAAGGAGTGGAGGCGCTCGAGAGTGAAGAAAACCCTCGAGAGCTCCAAGATTTAAGGGCTGGCAAGATGTGAAAAGCCGAGCCGGTTTAATGTGATCAAGTCGTACGCATGGCGCTTCGATGGGACGCGTCGCTGATGCCAGCCCCGTTCAGTTACATGACGTCTACTGGAATCATTGCGGTGGCCGAAGGGTCAAAGTGACAAGACTGGCCACTGGCACACTGCGCCGGCCGCCGCGTGGGAACAAGACTCGAAGCGGCGCAAGTCCCTAGGAGGCAGCACGCCGGCTCGTAGCTCGCCGGCTCGCGGCCGCCAGCCGGGTCGCATCTTGGAACCGGCTCGTCTCGAGACGGCCGGGAGAACTCCACAAGACTCAGCCTCGATGATTAGATCGACCGAGCCGAACCAGAATCCTGGGACTTCGACGAAGACGAGCAAGACTTCGGCGAGAAGAGGAACCCGCCGAAGCCCCATGCTAGCCCATGAGACTTCGCCAGTTTTGGGGGCTAGTGTCGTGGGGATGACTTATGGGGCATGCCACGGGCCGAGCTATCTGACGGCTGGCATCCCAGGAGTCTCCACGGCTCGAAGACAAGAGGACCGGCTTTGCCTGAGGGGCCGGCTATGCCAACAGCCGGCTGGCGTTTCCATCGGGGAAGGCTGGAGCCGGACGATGAAGATAAGAACCAGCCAACGACCGTTTCACCGAAAGTGGGCTGGCCCCGACAAGAGCGACAGAGGCCAAGGACAGGAGTGACGAGCGCCACGACCAAGTCCAACCAATCAGAGACCAAGAACCCTTCCCCACGATAGGATCCAAGGCAAAAGGGAGGGCATATGCCTCCCAGACGCCGGTCCTAGGGGAAAGGTGCTTTATAAAGCGAAGCTGTCAGAGCAGGGCGAGGGGATCACGCCAAGGACGCCGCCGCCGAGGAGCCGGCAGCCGGCCGAATCGTTACCCAACCTGTAACCAGGCCCCCGCCTATATAAGGGGGCCTGGACCCTTAGCATAGGGGAGATCCGATCTTCTTCTTCCTCCTCTAGCTCGAACAGCTCGAGGAGCATTGTAATCGATACTATCCAATCAATACGAAGCAGGCAGGAAGTAGGGGTTTACCTCCACCCGGGAGGGCCCTGAACCTGGGTAAACCGTGGTGTCACAGTAGGCACGATCCCGAGCCGGACCCATCGTCACCATCGTCGAGCCCCTCCGATAAGCCTACCCATGGCTACTGTCTCTAAATTCCCACGATAGCACATCTACAACCTTAGTGGTTTCTGTCACTCCCCCAGATTAAATAGAGGCATGAACCCAACTATCGAGCATAAATACCCCCTCTTGGAGTCACTAGTATCTACTCGGCCAAGATAGCTACTAACAACGGCGAGCATGCAAGATCATAAACAACATAGAGATAACATAAGATAATATTCAGCACATCAACTCAATCATAACACCAATATTCATCGGATCCCAACAAACACAACATGTAGAATTACATAAAGGTAGTCTCGATCATGTAGGGCAGCTCACGAGATCTAAACATGAAGCACATGGTGGAGAAGACAACCAACTAGCTACTGCTATGGACCCATAGTCCAAGGTAGACTACTCACTCATCGTGCCGGAGGCAAGCATGGTGATGAAGAAGACCTCCGGTGGTGCTTCCCCTCTCCGGCAGGGTGCCAAGAAGAGCTTCTGGACCCTCCCGATCTCGGGTCGATGACGGCGGTGGATCGCGATGTGTTTCTGGAAAAGTGATCGGGTATTTAGGTTTTTCCTGTTGGGGGGTCTTTATAGGCGAAGGGGCAGCGTCAGAAGTGGACCAGGTGGGGCTCACCATAGGGCGGCATGGCCAGGCCCTGGGCCGCGCCCCCTTGTGGTGAGACCACTCCCTAGCTCGGTTCCGTCTCCTCTTCGGTGTTCTGGAAGCTTCGTTTAATATCTGGATGTTCGGCTTTCGTTTCGTCCAATTCCGAGAATATTTCCTGTATAACTTTTCTGAAACACAAAAACAGCAGAAAATAGGGAACTGGCACTATGGCATCTCGTTAATAGGTTAGCTCCAAAAAATACATAAAAATGTCACTAAGTGTAATGAAACACTAAGCAAATGGTGTAAAAACAAGCATGGAGCATCAAAAATTATAGATACGTTTGAGACGTATCAGAGGGCGACTAGATACTGAAGGGAATATGCCCGAGAGGCAATAATAAAGTGGTTATTATCATATTCCATGTTTATGATAAATGTTTATTTCTCATGCTAGAATTGTATTAATCGGAAACATTAATACTTGTGTGATTAATAAACTAAAAAGGTTCCTAGTAAAGCCTCTCTTTTATACTAGCTCATTGATTAACTGATGATCAAGGTTTCCTGATCATGAACATTGGATGTTGTTAATAACGGGGTCATATCATTAGAAGAATGATATGATGAACACTCACACCCATAGTATGAATAGCAAAACGATCAAGTCATCCAGTTCATTGCTATATCAAACTCATACGAAATAGTTCTAATCCTCAGACCATGAGATCATGTTAATCACTAATACAGGAAGAGTGCTTTGATGACATCAAACGTCACACCGTCACAGGGTGATTATAAAGGTTGATTTGGGTATTCTGAAAGTATTAGTTGAGGCTCATGGATCAAGAGTGGAATTTGTCCGACCCGATGACGGGAAGATATTCTCTGGGCCCTTCTCGGTGATATTGCATTAGAATCGCTTGCAAGCATGTGACTAGGTCACAGGAATGCATTATCACGGAACGAGTAAAGAGACTTGTCGGGAACGAGATCGAACTAGGTATGGTTGATACCAAATGATCGGATCTCGGACAAGTAATAATATCGCGAGACAAAAGGAATTAACTATGTTCGTTACTGGTTCACACGATCACTAAGTCATCGTTGAGTAAGTGGGAGTCATCATGGATTTCCAGATCCCGCTGTTGATTATTGATTGGAGAGGAGTCTCGATCATGTCCACGTTATTCACGAACCGTGGGGTGACACACTTAAGGTTCGCCGTCGTTTTTGAGTGGATACGATACTCCGATCGAATTATAGGACAGCATGAGGGTTGTTTCAGAAAAGCACCGAAACTGTTTCGGGATATCGAAATAACTCAAGGGTGTATTTGTTAATGTTTGTTAATTGAATGAATTAACAAATATTTAAGAAATAAAAATGTTTTATTAAATCAATAAGTGTACATTTTAATTGGCATGAATGTCATGCATTAAAATGGGGGTTACCTCATGTTGATGAGGGAGTTACAAGGGAATGAAGAGGGGGTCATGAAGAGGAGGAGACCTCCTTGGCCGGCCAACCCCTTGGGGGCTGCCCCTCCTCTCCTATATAAACCCCTCCCCTTCCTCCATGTGAGACACTTCTTGATCCTCCCCTTCCTCGCATAGTTGCTGCCCAATTTCCGTCTCTGCTTAGCGAAGCTCTGCCGGAATTGTAGTTCGTAGTTCATACACTTAGAGAAGTGTGTGGTGGAGTGTCCAGCGGATCCATTCTTCCGCTGCCCCGCTGGACCGAGGGCGTGGAGGAGTCGACGTCGAGCTGTACGTGTGACCGAGCACGGGGGCGCTGCCACTTGTGGCGCCGTGTACACGATCTTGTGATCGTCAAGTGAACCACTACGTCGACTACGTCAAGTGAACAACTACGTCGACTACGTGCGTCTACATCGACTCTCCATCGTCAACGTTTGTGCGGGAACGTAATCCCCGCTTACGGTCGTCGAGGGTTAGTCTCCGTTGCTACCATCTTGTAGAGTTTTCTTGGCTAGTTTTGTGTTCATGCGTAGGAAAATTTTTGTTTTCTATGCTACGAACCCATCAGTGGTATCAGAGCCATCTCTATGCGTAGTTGGTATGCACGGTTAGAACACATGTGGATGTGGGCGTTGATGATCATGTTATTGCAATTTTTTGGTATTTTGGATCATAGTGGCGTAGTGGGATTGAAGCTGCCCGAGACTAACCTTACGTGACCGCGTTCACGAGACTTGTCCCACACTTGACATGCTTCGGCATATGTGGCTTTGCGGGTGCACGTTTCTCCCACTATAGTTATGATCTATTTTACAAAGAGTTGTTAATAATATTTTTATCACCGTTGTGGTTCTTGTTCGTAGGTAAGAACGGTTCTTCCTAGAAAGCCCCAAACCACGTAAAATATGCAAGACAAATTAGAAACGTCTAACTTGTTTTTGCAGGGGCATGTGATGTGATATGGTCAAATTGTTTATGTTACAAATTATATGCGATGATCCTTTTTGTAAGATATAAACAACCGGCAGGAGCCATATGGTTGTCTTTACATTTAAATGGCCTGCGTGCCGAATATATATATCCAAGTGATATATTGTAATGGAGGAAGACAACCAAGGTGGCGTGCCATGGACCTTGGTGCTACGCCGGTGGAATGATGGAGATCATGCCATGACGCACAAGATGGAGATCGAATGCGTGAAGGACCATATCATATCACATTATATATGCATGTGATGTTTATCCTTTTATGCATCTTATTTTGCTTAGATTTGATCGCGCGGTAGCATTATAAGATGATCCCTCTCACATAAATATCAAGATAAAAATGTGTTCTTCCATAGCATGCACCGTCAAGAAAGTTCGTCGTTTCGAGACACCACGTGATGACCGGGTGTGACAGACTCTACGTTCACATACGACGGGTGTAAGACAGTTTTACACACGCGAGTGCTATGGTTCTACTTGGCGAGCCTAGCATGTACAGACATGGCCTCGGAACACGAACCGAAAGGTTAAGCATGAGTCATATGGTTGATATGATGAACATGGTGATGTTCGCCTTTGAAACTATGCCGTTGCACGTGATGATCGGTTGCGGTATAGTGAATTTGGTTCGTGTAATCACTTAAGAAAACTAAGAGGGATGTTGTTTTTAAGTGGGAGTTTATTTAGTAATTTTGAATTATAGAACTCAATTTATCATGAACTAAATCAAAGTGAATTTGCATAGTTTGTTGTAGTTATTGGCATCCGTTTACTACCTTGCGATTAGCTATAATTAAGATAATAGAACTATAGACTTCTGGATGTTAACTTTACGAACTGGTATCATATTGTTTGAATGTCAATCTAAAGTTTTAAGTCCTATTGCAAACTTTTAGCAAACCTTGATTACTCAATAAAATTTAATAAGTATTATTAAATCAAGAGTAACAATTCCAGTGTTAGTATCTAAGTATCACACTTGCCTCCATAATCCTTGATATTCAAAAGTTGTTTTTAGTATCAAGGTTATCTAGGAGCTGAAAGAATTGTTTCATAAACTATCATATGTGGAAGATATTTTGATATCTGAAACAATGTTTGGTTGCAATGTGATAGAGTATAATTTCGTAAGACACATGTTCTCATATTGTATGAGAATTTGTGAAGATTGGAGACGCTAGGCGTCTAGATCTCCTAAAAAGGTTTTGGGAACTAATATTATACTCGCAATTCGTCCTCATGAGCTATAGTAGCTTGATCATGAAAGTTGTCATGATAGGATGAATGGAAGATGTAGGTAAAATGTTTACTACACTAAAAGATTACTAAAGAATGGAATTTGGAAGAACGCCAAATATTTGATAATGGTGATCTACTTCAAAGTGCGAGTCCAAGGGTATTAGTGTTTGACTAATCATGCCTTGAACTATGTGCCATGTGTATGGCGCCACTATTGATGTTGATAGATTCTTCTAGATGAAAAAGAATTGCTAAAAGAGAATCCAAAATTTATTCTGGCGGAAAAGAAAAGACTGGAAATGTCCAGCTCAGGTATATAGAAGATATACATGTTATGGTTGTATTCGTTGCTTGTTAAAACAATGTGGTTCTTGGGTATTTGATACTAAATTGGTTGGTATGAACTGTCATACAACGTAATACAAGAACTACAATGGCCTAATTAACTAGCAAATGAATATCGGATGATTCTCATCGAAAACAAATAAAGTGTTATTGTGTTTCATTGGAATTAAACCTAGCCTTCAAGATTTGTTTGAATAATTGTTATTTGTTCTGGTATTATGAGAACAATGGTTGTTCAAATTATTACCGCATTCATAAAAGATGGATGAACACTTATCTTGTTGGAGAAATCACATCCATAACACTGATGCTAAAAGTGTCTCAATACAAATGATTAGAAGATCACTTATGAGTGACACCGCCATTTAAATCATATTGGAAAGTAAACATGAAGAAACTCCATGTTGATGGAATTTTGGAGTCTTTTGATTTTGAATCAATTGACACTTGTGAAAATTTCCTAGAGATGATTAAAACTCCGTTTGTAGGCCAAAGAAGAACGGACGACTAACTTATTGGATATTGTACATGTTGATGTATAGTCCATTATGTGTAGCCGTGTGTGGTGGATCTTTGAACTTCATTTACTTTAACCAAGGATTTGAGTAGATATATATGTATATTTACTTGATAAGGAAGAAGTATGAAATATTTGAAAAATGTTCAAAGTATTTCTAGATGAAGTTGAGAATCATTGTAACAAGAGAATAAAGAATTTATGATTTGATCATAAAGGAATATATTTGAGTTACAAGTTTAGCAAACACCTAAAAGTTGAGGAATCGTTCCATAGACTTGTATTTCCCGAAACACCATAGGAGTATGGAGTGTTCGAGAGATGAAATCAAACTTTGCTTGACATCGTTGGATCAAAGGTGTCATCTATAAAACTGCCATTATATTTTAAGGATAAAGCTTTAGAGACTACCGCTTTTACACTGAAAAGAGCGCCATCATGATCCGTTGAAATGACACCATATGAGTTATGGCATGGGATAAAACCCAAGTTGTCTTTTCTAAAATTTTGGTATGCTAGGCATATGTAAAATGTTTACAACCAAAGTCGGATAAATACGTCTTTGTAGGTTATCGCAAAGTAACTGTTGGGTATTCCTCCAGAACACTGAAGAGAAAAGTGTTTGTCGCTGAAAACGTCAAGTTTCTTGAGAAGGAATTTTTCGCAAAAAGTCAAGTGGGAGGACAATAGAACTTTGATTGGGTTATTGAACCTAAGCTATATGTGCTGAGTAGCGCAGCGCTGGGAAGTGTCCCGGAGGCGGCCACAATGCGCATGGCTGTCGTACCTCAAAGGTTGTGGTCACATAGATCAAAGTTCCTATTGAACCGCGTGAGTCGGGTAACAATCAAATAGTTAGATTTGAGAATGAATCATTATTGTTTGACAATGATGAACCGACTGCATGCAAAGAAGCAATGATGGGCCCTGACTCCGTCAAATGGCTAGAAGCCATAAAATCCGTGATAGTTCCATACACGAGAAACTAAGTTTATGAACTTGGAAGACCCTCAAAAGGCATGAAGCCTAATGAACGTGTTAGGATCTATAAAGACAGACATGGATGTTTAACATCTATGAAATAGTCAACACATCGTTAAAAGAGTTTACGATTGTGTTCAAGGAGTTGATTGTGACAAGATTTGATCTTTCATAGTGATATTTTGTCTGGACGGATTACTGTAGCAACCACTACATATGCCAAGTTTGGTATATGTTAGTTGAACAAACAAGACAACATTCTTCTAATAGAATGGTTACCTAGGACATGTACATGACATGGTCCAATGGGTTTTGTAAATTCAAAGGATGCTAAAAAGGCATGCAAACTTCAATGGTTGAAGTAAGCATCGCGGAGTTGGAATATTCACCGTGATGAAATAATTAAAAGGTTTAGTTTCATCAGATACGATGAATATGCTTGCATTTGTAAGAAATTAAGTGGGAGCGCTGAGACATATTTCCAGTACATTATGTAGAAGACATATTGTTAATTGGAAATGATGTATCTTTTATTGGCATAGGTTAAGAATTTCATTAAAATTAGATTTCAATGAAAGACTTAGGCAAAACCAAAATATTGGGTCTCGATGTCTATATAGATAGATCGAGGTACCAATATGGTTGTACCAAAGTACATAGATGAAATATTGAATGAAGTTCAATATGGAAACGACAAGAAAAGTTCTTGTCGCATGGAAGAGGTTGAAACAAGATTCAGGTGTTTTTGACACTTGATGAGTGAAGCCACATGAATGATTTGATCGATCATGTATACCATGATATGTACATATCCAGATATGCCCTATGCTCTAAATGTTATGAGCATATACCAGAGTGATAAAAGTCATAAGATGATCACTGGACAATAGTAGAGATATCCTTATGTGCTTTGGAAGGACTAAGGATATATATTATGTATGACAAAGTGACACATAATTCATTGTAAAGTGTTACATTGATACTAGGTTTGTCACAAGATACAAATTAAGTTTATCTCAATTTTAGCTGTATGTTTAGGTGGCACAATGTAATGGAAGGAAGTTCCATGATGGATTTGGATGAGTTCCAAAGTTAAGACATTGTGATGGATTCTACAACAAAGGTTGAGTATATGGCTACTTTAGAAGTAGCAAAAGAGGGCATTTGTGTCAAGAAGTTTTTTATCAAACTAGGTGTAGTTCCAAGCTGGCTATTACTGTGAAGATCTATTGTGCGACAATAGTGACAACATGATTTTAGCTAAAGGAACTAAGGTCTCACCAAAGGACCAAATTTATACCCAACTATCTCATTTGAGAATGAGTGATGCGTAAAGACGCAAAGACATGCAAATACACACAGAACTGAAAGTGTCAGATCTGGAGATCAGATTAACCACTGCAACGCGTTCGGATAACACATGAAATCCATAAGTGTTATATACGCAAGTATCAACTAGATTATTGACTCTAGTGCAAGTGGGAGACTGAAGGGAATATGCCCGAGAGGCAATAATAAAGTGGTTATTATCATATTCCATGTTTATGATAAATGTTTATTTCTCATGCTAGAATTGTATTAATCGGAAACATTAATACTTGTGTGATTAATAAACTAAAAAGGTTCCTAGTAAAGCCTCTCTTTTATACTAGCTCGTTGATTAACTGATGATCAAGGTTTCCTGATCATGAACATTGGATGTTGTTAATAACGGGGTCATATCATTAGAAGAATGATATGATGAACACTCACACCCATAGTATGAATAGCAAAACGATCAAGTCATCAAGTTCATTGCTATATCAAACTCATACGAAATAGTTCTAATCCTCAGACCATGAGATCATGTTAATCACTGATACCGGAAGAGTGCTTTGATGATATCAAACGTCACACCGTCACAGGGTGATTATAAAGGTTGATTTGGGTATTCTGAAAGTATTAGTTGAGGCTCATGGATCAAGAGTGGAATTTGTCCGACCCGATGACGGGAAGATATTCTCTGGGCCCTTCTCGGTGATATTGCATTAGAATCGCTTGCAAGCATGTGACTAGGTCACAGGAATGCATTATCACGGAACGAGTAAAGAGACTTGTCGGGAACGAGATCGAACTAGGTATGGTTGATACCAAATGATCGGATCTCGAACAAGTAATAATATCGCGAGACAAAAGGAATTAACTATGTTCGTTACTGGTTCACACGATCACTAAGTCATCGTTGAGTAAGTGGGAGTCATCATGGATTTCCAGATCCCGCTGTTGATTATTGATTGGAGAGGAGTCTCGATCATGTCCACGTTATTCACGAACCATAGGGTGACACACTTAAGGTTCGCCGTCGTTTTTGAGTGGATACGATACTCCGATTGAATTACAGGACAGCATGAGGGTTGTTTCAGAAAAGCACCGAAACTGTTTCGGGATATCGAAATAACTCAAGGGTGTATTTGTTAATGTTTGTTAATTGAATGAATTAACAAATATTAAAGAAATAAAAATGTTTTATTAAATCAATAAGTGTAAATTTTAATTGGCATGAATGTCATGCATTAAAATGGGGGTTACCTCATGTTGATGAGGGAGTTACAAGGGAATGAAGAGGGGGTCATGAAGAGGAGGAGACCTCCTTGGCCGGCCAACCCCTTGGGGGCTGCCCCTCCTCTCCTATATAAACCCCTCCCCTTCCTCCATGTGAGACACTTCTTGATCCTCCCCTTCCTCCATGTGAGACACTTCTTGATCCTCCCCTTCCTCGCATAGTTGCTGCCCAATTTCCGTCTCTGCTTAGCGAAGCTCTGCTGGAATTGTAGTTCGTAGTTCATACACTTAGAGAAGTGTGTGGTGGAGTGTCCGGCGGATCCCTTCTTCTGCTGCCCCGCTGGACCGAGGGCGTGGAGGAGTCGACGTCGAGCTGTACGTGTGACCGAGCACGGGGGCGCTGCCAGTTGTGGCGCCGTGTACACGATCTTGTGATCGTCAAGTGAACCACTACGTCGACTACGTCAAGTGAACAACTACGTCAACTACGTGCGTCTACATCGACTCTCCATCGTCAACGTTTGTGCGGGAACGTAATCCCCGCTTACGGTCGTCGAGGGTTAGTCTCCATTGCTACCATCTTGTAGAGTTTTCTTGGCTAGTTTTGTGTTCATGCGTAGGAAAATTTTTGTTTTCTATGCTACGAACCAATCAGATACAAATAATTTAAGAACAAGTAAAACCAAAATCATGAATCAATCCATGATAACTTTGGTACAATGCACATTATACTAAGAATGACAACTATGCTCTCTTAGACGGTGCATAATGATAGAAGGTGGTGACTCAACATAAAAAGTAAAAGAAAGGCCCTTCGCAGAGGGAAGCAGTGATTGCAAGTTTTATAAACCTTCAAAAATTATGGTACTTACTAGCTTTGAGCTCTCATTGCCCCCATCATAAGCATATTGAATGGTTAGAGTTAATGCGAGTACATTTATGAAGCATATGCTTGACAAATCATAAGTTGAAAACCTCGTGTCCCGTGAAGTACGAATACCCAAACCTCATGCTACTCGACTTAGAGTCCCAAGCAAGCTCTTGTCATTGTAAATATATGTGTATCATCGAGAACCGCCAACGGGGTACCTCCTGCCCGATGACATGGAACAAGCCCACATCAAAATGACAAGACAAACAGACAATGAACACCTCGACATCTCTTTTATTTACCATTGGTATAGCTTTTTATTTTGAGATGCGTCGTCGAATGTCCACTATGGGCATGCTGTAAATTTCCACCATGAATTATGCATGGCTTAGATTAGCGGCCCAGGCGTTTCCCTAACACATATAAAAACTCCATGATCCCGCAAGATTCCTAACTTATTTCACATCGCGAGTATCCATAAACAAAAGATCACGATATCAACTAAAATGAAAGATAGTGCAATGTTGAAAGCTTGCCCCATGACGGCATGGCTGGGCTAATTTCCAACTTACAACTTGCAAGCATAACAACTCAATATAAGAGAGCCACAATGTCAAAATTTTAAAGCGAGAAAAGTAAAGTGTGCCATCAGGTTCGTGAGAGCTTTACTGACCAATTTTTGCATAACACCAAAAAGAGTTTAATTTGAAGGATAGATAAAAGCAAGTCAAATGTACTTTGGAATAGCAAATTGCTAATAGGCATGTATGGTGGACACATTGGAACAACTTGGTTTTTAGGAGTTGGATGCCCGATTAGAGCTCATACTCAGTACAAAGTGAGGGCTAGCAAAAGACTGGGAGCGACCAACTAAGAGAGCAATAACGGCCATAATCATGCAAAACGACAAAGCAACATTAAAAGAAGCATAAGATGGCATCAAAAGTCAAAAACTAAACTATCATAGAGGCTTATGGCGACTTTGTATGAGTCTAACATGTGTGAGCATGCGCCAAGTCAACCCAAATAAAGCATCAAGGAGAAAACCAAATTAATGCTTCCAAATAATTAAAACAACGCATGATTTTTTGAAAGGCTCATTAAGCAATCTCAGTCATTTGAGACAAGTCATGCTACAGCAAAACCACTAAGCATACTATCAAAAAGACATCAAGCACGACATGCAAAAGCCTAGGCCGCAGTCTACACAAGCTCCTTTTTGTACCACTTTTTTGCATGAAACTTTTTCTCTTTTCCAACACCATTCGAACCTTTTTTAAAACAACTATTTTGATGAATACCAACATGGACCAGAGGTAAAAATACACCTTGATGCAAAGATATAACAAAATCTGAACACAAATCAAGGCAAAAATCGAAAGCTAAACACAGTAGCAGAAAAAGAGAACACTTGTTGAACGATAAGAGTGAAAAGCGGAGTGTTCTTGGCAAATGAAAAGCAAGGCAACTTCTCCAAAATAAATTTGTTGGGGTCCAACCATTTATTGCAGCAAACAAAACTAAACAAAACTGAAAACTAAAACAACTAACACTCCAAGAAAAACGCATAGTGCATGAAGCAATAAAAATATAGTGTGTTGAAAGGTGACCTGATTTTTGACGATGAAGAAGGGGTGCCTCGGGGGCATCCCCAAGCTTTGACGCTTGTACCTCTTGGATATTTATTGGGCTGCGTGGGCATCCCCAAGCTTGAGCTTTTGTCCATTCTTCAACTCATCTCATCATTCTCCAATCCCTACACTTGAAAACTTCCTTCATACAAAACTCAACACAATTCTATTAGCAACATTAGTGTAAGCATAACAATGAATCAACCCTTTTTGCTTCAGGTTTCAACTCAAAACCACCACATATAAAGCATATACTACTATAGCAATTTACCCAAAAGTTCCGTTATCAAAAGAACTCAAAAAGAAAGCGATCGAGAGGCAAACACAAATAGTGGCAGAAATCTGTCAAAACAGAATAGCTGACAAAGGTCGAAATTTTAGAGGGTTTTCTGTTGCTCAAATCAAAAAGTGTTAAACTAATGAAAGTTTGGATATAACCTGGGGCATATGCACAAGAAATATCAGGTCCAAAAGATATTCTGAGAATTTTCACGAATTTTCACGGTGCAGCACCGAAATCTGTTTCAGGACAGCAACATCCCCAAATCTTACCTCACTCAAATTAGAGGCTTCTCTTGGCACAACAACAAAATAAAAATGATAAGGAGAGGTTATTACAGTAGTAATAACTTCCAAGACTCAAATAAAAGAAAAAGAACTGAAACTAAAACATTGGGTTATCTCCCAAGAGTGCTTTTCTTTAATGCCTTTGAACTAGGCGCGGAAAGTGCGAATCAAGTAATATCGAAATAGGCATTAAGATCAATTGTAGGAGTCTTTTCAACAATGAATTGAATTGTGTCCAAATGAGTTTTTGAAGATCCTTTATGATCACACTTTGGTACACTACTTTCATCAAAAAGATTTTCACGACAAATCCAATTGAAATTCTTTTCCAAAGCATCATGAATTCCTAAGAGTTTACAAGGTATTGGTACTCTGAAATCTTCATTGGTTGTACCAACAACCTCTACATGCGAGCCAAGCTTATTAAAACGCTTAAAAACTTTCCTAACTTCAATGGCAACATCTCTAAATTCTCTACGCAAAGTTTCCAAGATAAAAGCTTTCATTTCGGGATCTTCAATATCATGAAGCTTAAGAAACATGTGTTGCATAAAAGGATTAAGGCTAGCAAACCTAGCTTCCAACATGTGAACTAAATAAGCAGAAGCAACTTCATAACTAGGAGCAAGCTCAGCCAAAGACTTTTCCTCAACATCTTTATGCATACTAATATGATTAAAGAACCCCTCGATGTTACTTTTCCCAATAATAGAACCACTACCTACTGAGAGGTCTTCCAAAACATACTTAGGGAACAACATAATGAACTAAAAGTAATAAAGTAACAACTAAAAAGGATACTAATTTTTTTGTGTTTTTTGATAAAACGAAGCAAGTAAAAATAAAGTATAGCAAAACTTAAAACAAAGTAAAGGATGTGCGTGCGAAACTACCCTTGCAGAAGTCTTCTTTTTCCCCGGCAACGGCGCCAGAAAAATCTTTGCTTGGTGTGGTGGTGGTGATGTAAATCACCGTCCAGTTGGGAACCGCAAGAGGAAGGTATGATGAGCACAACAGCAAGTTTTTCCCTCAGTAAGAAACCAAGGTTTGTCAGTCCAGTAGGAAAAAGACAAACTCCAGAAGGTGATGCTTGCTAGCCTAGTGACACTCCAACAAGGGCGCCGTTTATGATACTTGTTAGCGCATCTTCAATTAGCAGCAACACAGAACCTGCACACAACACAACCAAGAACTTTGCTCCCAACTTACGATGAGGTTGTCAATCTCACCGGTTTGCTGTAAACAAAGGAATGAGCGTATTGAGTGGAAAGCAATAGTAGTATGCAAGAAAGTAAACAGTGCGAGTAAAGTAAACAGGTGATAGCAATATAAAGGAAATTGGACCGGTGACAAGGGAATAGATAGTAGAGCCCGTCAGTTGAGTACCCCTGAGGCCCGTTAAGCTAGGCCCAATTGTAATACTAGTCAAAATACGAGTTCTTACCGTATGTCGATATTGTAATCTGTGTCGGATCCCACTCGATCCTCAAGACCTGGCCATCTATATATAGGGGCCAGGAGGGGACGGTGTGGGACAGATTGAAAGCAAGCCAGGTTCTACACCCATGTTTACTTTCATAGCCACCTTGTTTGACTGATTTTACCTTCGAGTTCATCTGACGCCCTATCTCCCCGATCCTAAGTCCTTCATTTAGGACATTTGTCGAGTTAACCCCTCGTCAATTGATACCGACCGTGGGGACTCGGGGCGTTGGAATCATGAATTCGACAACTTTTTTGCTTTTAGTTAGTAACAATTCAGGAATCGACGAAAATCAAGAGATGGAGCAGACGTTTGGAAGTTTAAACTTCTACATCGGACCTTCGGGTTCAACTCGCCTTTCGGATCCAACAAAATCAGGTCCATCGGCGAGCAAGACCAAGAGAATTACAGAATCTGGATCATCTGTGGGCTCTTCCAGCGAGGCAAACTCGCCGGTCAGTCTCACAGCAATAGAGGATATGATAGAGACACTCGAGGAATTCGATGAAACTCAGGGAAAGCTCGACAAAGAAGCAGCGACTAAAACTCATGACAGCTCAAGGGATTTCGCCATCAAAAGCAGTGGTGTCCCCAAAAGTGTACATCAGTTATGCGTCATTATCACTAAAGCAGCAGAAGAGGGCAATCATGAAGGTAGCAAAGAGGCCGACCTGCAAGTCGAAAAATCGAGGAGTAGCAGCAAAAAAGAAAAGGAGAAAATTCACGTTTCAGCGGGAGAGTGGAGAATCATCGTGTCAGCCGTCAATCACGCCGCAGATTCAAGGAGAGAAGTTCTGATGGGATACCAGTACGCACTGCACCAGCGCAAGAAGAAGCTAAGGGAGGAAAGAGACATATTCGTACAAAGCCGAGGTGACGATAGTATGTCAAGTGGAGAATACTGGGATGAGTACAGCGATGCATCAGAAAGCAGCATGGAAAGACACAGAGACCCAAAGCATGACAGGAGGACAACAACACGTACAAGGGAAGAGAGCTACGCGAAGAGTCAGAGCGCACAGCAGTCAGAAGAGGAAGAAGATTTCATTCAAGAGACACCAGAAGCAGCTTTGGTAGCAGCACAGGCATACCTACTAACCACACAACCAGAGCCTGGAGATCCGCGGGAGCACATGCATCAAGCCGCAATACGAAGCCTCGGGTTAGTAGAAAACAAGTTGATGGGAAATCTTCCAGAAGAAAAGGCGACACATCGGAAGGGAAGGCGAAAAGGAGAGTCCAAACGCAAGCCATCGCGAAACAACTACAGTGATTCATCAGAAGATGAGAGGCGACAAAAAAGAAAGGAGGACACAAGAAACATAATAGCACAAGCATGAGTAAACAACTCACGTTATGCATAGAAAGAGGAAAATTATGAAGACGATGAAAAACAAATGGGCGCGCTATGCTTTACCCGCAGGGTTCACAAAACGCGGGTACCCAAATGTTTCAAGTTGCCACATGACCAAGAGAAGTATGATGGGTCGCAAGAGCCAACTCTATGGCTGTCAGATTACCTGCAAGCAGTACAGATACTAGGGGGAACAAGAGCAACAGCCATGCAAAGTTTGCAGCTACACCTCACCGGCGCAGCACGGTCCTGGTTAAACACCCTACCCAATGATTCCATTGGAAGTTGGGGAGAATTAGAGAATCAATTCGCGAGAAATTTTCGCTCCACGTATAAGCGCCCAGCATCGCTAGAAGAAGTCAAGTCGTGCATACAGCAGAAAGGCGAAACCCTACGCTCTTATATACAACGCTGGAGTGTAATCAAAAACTCAGCAGAAGACGTCTCCGACGAAAGAGAGATAGATGCTTTTTCGAGCGGCCTTCGTCGTGCAGACCTAGTAGAAGAGATAGGAAGAACAAGGCCAAGAACAGTATCTGAGCTAATGGAAACAGCCAACAGATTCGCCGATGGGGAAGACGCGTACAATAACAAAAGGGGGCGTTCACCAGAATTCGACAAAACAAGCAGGCAAAGGCGAAGATACCGCAACGGCGACAACCATGGAAGGAGAAATCAGATAGCCGCAGGATATGACAGAAGGAATGAAGAAGGCTATGAAAACATCGAATTTCCTATGAGAGACAGCAGGGGAAAGGAGAAGCCAAGGTACTCGGGTCCTTCGGCAGAAGATATGCTATATGGTCCTTGTCGCATCCGTTATGCTTACCTAGACGGGAAAAGAGTTTCCAACCACCAGATGAAGGATTGCAGAACGTTCCTAAGGTTGCAAAACGCCATGGATTCAAGCCAAGGAGCACGACAGGGAGGAAAAAGCATAAGTCGAGGATATCAAATGCAACGACTCGCAAAACAGCTGGAGTCAAAAGTATATATATCAGCAATGATCCAACCAGTGCCAAAGTCGAAGAAAGAAAGGAAGAGCATATCAAGACAGGTCAACCTGGCAATAACATCACCACCAGCTACTACGGAGTATCTAAAATGGTCCGATCAACCAGTTAGGTTCAGCAGAGTAGACCACCCGAGGAAAGTTCCCAGACCGGGTCACTCATCAATGGTGCTCAAAGCGCAAATAGGAGGATATGATGTCGGAAGAGTATTCATGGATGTAGGAAGTGGTATAAACCTAATATACGCCAGAACGTTGAAAGCAATATGCATATCATTGGAAAATCTAAAGCCAACAGATTGTTCTTTCCATGGAATAGTACCAGGAGCCGCAAATTATCCATTGGGCAAAATAGAACTCGACGTCTGCTTCGGCGATAGCAGCAATTATCGCAGAGAAAAGCTAGAGTTTGAAGTCATGGACTGGCCCTCACAATACCATGCAATCCTGGGGCGCCCAGCATTTGCAAAATTCATGGCAGTACCTCACTATGCATATCTCACACTCAAGATCCCAGGACCTAAAGGAACGATCATGGTACAAGGAAGCTTTGAAGTATCCAACACTTGTGACAAAGAATTTAATAGGTTGGCGCAAACCTTCAGCATGATAGCAGAGTACGCAAGGCTAAAAGGCGAAACTGACCACAACGTGCTACCCGACGTCGGGCGATCCCTGCCAGATCAGGCTTTCGATGCAACTCAAGACTCGAAGAAAATACAGGTCCACCCGACGGACCCGAACAAGACCACCTCCATAGCGGTAAGCTTGGACCCCGCATAGGAAAGCGCGCTCATCGAGTTCCTCCATGAGCGCTGGGAAATCTTCGCCTGGTGTCCTTCAGATATGCCAGGTGTTCCCAGGGAACTCGTCGAGCACGCACTAAACGTGGATCCTAAAGTAAAGCCAGTCAAGCAACCACTACGACGATTTGATGAACCCAAGAGGAAAGCAATAGCATCAGAGCTACATAGACTGGAAAACGCAGGGTTCATCCGAGAAATCAAAACGTCGATTTGGGTATCTAATCCAGTTATAGTCCCCAAGAAAATACAGACATACAAAGAGTATGTGTCGACTACACATCCATCAACAAGCACTGTCCAAAGGATCCCTTCCCCTTACCATGCATTGATCAAATAATCGACTCAACAACGGGGTGCGCAAGGCTTTCCTTCCTAGATGCATACTCTGGTTACAATCAGATCAAATTAAGAAAGGAAGACGAGGAAAAGATAACCTTCATCACACCATACGGCGTGTTCTGTTATCAAATCATGCCTTTCGGCCTGAAAAACACAGGAGCAACCTACCAACGGATGATGCAAAATTGCCTCGGAAGTCAAATAGGACGCAATATCCAAGTTTACATCGACGACGTGGTCATTACCACAAGGAAGGAAGAGTCTCTGATCAGCGACCTGGCGAAAACTTTCGACAACCTGAACAGGTACAAGCTCAAGCTCAACCCGACAAAATGCTCCTTTGGTGTATCAGCAGGGCAACTATTGGGGTTCCTAGTATCAGCAAGAGGAATAGAGGCAAACCCAGAAAAGATCCAAGCAATATTAACAATGGGAAAACCAACAAAGCTACACGATATACAGAAGCTTGCAGGATGCATCGCGGCGCTAAGTCGATTTGTGGCTCAACTGGGAGAGAAAGCGCTACCTTTCTACGCGCTCATGAAAAAATCAGATGATAAATTCGAGTGGACGGAAGAAGCGGACGTAGCCTTCGCGCAGTTGAAAAAAGTGCTCTCCACACCTCCGGTGTTGGTCGCACCAAAGGAAAAAGAACCACTACTACTATACATTGCAGCAACACAACAAGTGGTGAGTACAGTACTGGTAGTCGAAAGAAGTGAAGAAGGAAAAGCTCACGGCGTTCAGAGGCCAGTCTATTTCATAAGCGAAGTACTCTCTCCAACAAAGCAAAGGTACCCGCACTATCAAATGCTCGCATACACTGTTTTCACAACAGCTCGGAAACTATGGCAATACTGTGCGGTGCACCCAATTATAGTGGTCAACGAAGCACCACTATCCAATATATTGAACAACCCTTCAGCAACAGGACGTGTCTCTTTATGGGAAATTGAATTATCACCCCTGGACATCACGTACGAAAAGCGAAAGGCAATCAAATCACAAATTCTACCAGATTTCATAGCAGAGTGGCTGGAATTATAAAGTGCAGGTCCTCCAGATTTATCGAGTGTTTGGATGATGTATTTCGATGGTTCAAAAAGAATCCAAGGCTCAGGAGCAGGCGTAGTCCTGATATCACCACAAGGCGAAAAATTGAAATATGTGTTACAGATGAGTTTTCCCCAAGCTTCTAACAATGAAGCCGAATATGAGGCATTGCTCCATGGAATGAAAATGGCAAAAGCTTGTGGAGCAACTCAACTGAAAATATTTGGAGACTCGAACCTCGTCGTCCAATAAGTAATGAACAAATGCAATGCCATCAGCGACAACATGACAGCGTACAGAAATTTATACTACTATCTCGAAGGAACATTCGATGGATGCGAAGTTTCGCACGTCAGCAGAGCCAGCAACGAGGAGGACGACAATTTAGCAAACATCGGGTCCCAATGCTTGCCCGTACCACAAGGAGTCTTCTAGGAGGAAATCATAGAGCGATCAATAAAAAACAGCAAAACCTCGACTACAGAGGGACAAGCAACAGGCTCGGGGGATGGAAAAACAAGTGTAGCAGAACCAGAAGAAGTCATGATGATAGAAGAAACTTGGATGCAGCCATATCTGGCGTACATGATAAACAAAACACTACCCGAAGACACGGTAGAAGCAAAAAGAATAATACGACGATCCAAGGCTTTCGTCGTGTTACAAGGAAAATTATATAAGAAAAGTATATCAGGCGTCTTGCAACGATGCCTCACTCCTCAAGAAGGACAAGAAATCTTAAAGGATATTCATGCAGGAGTGTGTGGACATCAAGCGAGTAGTAGAGCTATCGCGGCCAAAGCTTTTCGAGCAGGATTCTATTGGTTAACAGCCATTGAGGACGCAAAAGACATAGTTCAAAAGTGTGAAGCATGTCAAAGGTTCGCATCTCGGCCACATGCGCCAGCAGCAGAGTTACAACCAATACCATTATCCTGGCCCTTTGCGCAGCGGGGTCTCGACATGGTGAGAAAATTGCACAAATCCTGGTCAAGAGGGCACATCTATATGCTGGTGGCAGTCGACAAGTTCACAAAGTGGATAGAAGCAGCCCCAGTAACAACTCAAGACTCTAAAGCCGCAATAAACTTCATCAAGTCTATAGTCTTTCGCCCACACAGTATCATCACAGACAACGGTACAAATTTCACATCAAAAGAGTTCAAGGACTATTGCGAAGGATTGGGAATCAAGTTGAAATTTGCATCCATAGCGCATCCAAAGACAAACGGGCAAGTCAAAAAAGCCAATGGCTTAATATGCAGCGGGATAAAGAAACGGCTGTTGGCACCCCTCGAGAAAGCCAAGCACGCTTGGATAGACGAGTTACCCTGCGTGCTCTGGAGTCTGCGAACTACGCCCAATGCAGCTACTCAAGAAACACCTTTCTTCCTGGTCCACTGTAACATCCCAAGATTTTATCAAATTTTGGGGGAAATTTTTGCTTTTGTTTTGCTTGAGATGTTTGAAAATTTACAAGGATTTAAAACTTTTTGAGTTTATTTGAAAGCTTTATTAGAAAACTATTTTAAACTTTCTATTATTTTCTTGAAGAACTTCTTTGAGAAAGATCAAGTATCAAAATGCTATTTTCCATTCTTTTTCAAACCTATGCAAGCTACTTGCAAAGGATACCTCTTAAAATGATTCTCTTGTCTCAAAGGTTTGCATTGCAAAAGGTGATTTGAAAACAAATTTGTAAATAATATTTTATAAAGTGTTATCCTCTTAATTTAAAAGGGTTATTTCAAAATCCTATTTCTATTTTTACTTTGGTTTATGCAAGTAAGCCCTTTGGCCAACTTATAAAGTTTTTCTTAAAAATCATACTTTGTCCTGAAAACTTGTTTTCTTACAGTTCTAGTTTGTTGTGTTGAATTCTAGGAAATTTTACAAATTGATTTGAATCAATTGAACCAAATTTGCAAAAGTTATAAAAGAAAATAGAAAAAGAAAAAGTGAAAAGAAGAAAATTATGAAACGGACCCGGGGGGAACCTTTCGGCCCAGAAGTTGAAGCAGCCCGCGGCCCAGTAGGCGAATTCCGAACCGGTACCCTCTTTCTCTCTTCCCCTCGCCGACATGTGGGCCCCAGTTGCCAGTCGTCTTCCTCCTCCGCCCGTTAATCCCGCCGGAAACCGCCCGAGCTCGCCGTTACTTTCCCCCTTAATTCCTCATTACTCCCTGCCTTAACCGACGACCCTCCGCGCCTACAAATAGCCCTCCCCCTCCTCTCTGATTCCCCTCTTGTTCCTCGCCAATTAGCGCCGCCAGGCCGCCGCGATTCGTCGTCAGAGTACACCACACCTGCGAGCGTTCCGCTCAAATATCGCCGCCGCATGTAAGCCCGGCCCTTCCCCTCTCCTCCTACACCCTCCTCCTCTTCCTGGCGCACTTCCCTGACCCATTCCTTCCCTCTAAATCACAGCGAATCGACGGATTAAAACTTCTCTCGAAGCTCACCGTCGACCAGAGCCCTCCGGCCACTTCTCTCCCTCTCCACTGGAAGTAATCGACGACGCCGACCACGCCCCTGGATTTCCCTCGCCACACCGATCGTCGTCCACCTCTTCGTCGCTTCCAGAGGCCCCCAGAACACCACCGCCGTCGACTCCCTATGCGCCCTCGCCGGATTCCTCGACGGAACCATAGCAAGCCCGGTGAGCCTCTTCCCCTTAGATCTCATCCGTTAGATCTCAATCTAACGATCCAAATAGAATAACTTACTGAACCGGTATGGGACAATCTAATCCGTCCAGATCTCTTTAAATCCAACGGTCTCAGTTCCTGATCCGAACGAAGTGGTACCGGCGAATACCGTAGCGCCACGTGGCCATGTCTGAATCAAAACGAATTCGAAATAGAAATTTTAAAACAGATTTAATCCCAATCTTGCAAAATTCATATCTTTCGTTTCATAAGTCCAAAAATAGCAAATAATATACCGTTGGAATTCTTAGAACATCTAGAATCCAGTAATACAATAAAAATTCATATTTTATGGGTTCAATTTGAAACTATTTTCAAATTGAATCAAACCTATCTGCTAACTTAAGAAATTCATATCTTTAGAACCAAGCGTCCAAAAATTACAAATTTGTAGTCTTTGGAATCCTCTCAACATGCAGAACATCATAGGATCAAGAAAACCCAAATTTGATACGTGCACATACTTTGTGCATTCAAATCTATCCAAATCACTAATTTGATCAGAGTTTGAATTCTACAACTTATTTTGGAATAAATCCACTTGCAGTGACTTTGTATTACTGCAAGCTATCTAGTAGCATCACTCCCATAATTTCTTGAACCACTTCACAATTATTCAAATTCTAATATGAGAATTTGAGTATTCCTATATAGATTAACTCTATTTCTATTTCAATCAATGATCCCTTCTACTTTAGAAAACCCTACGATCATACCTAGCTATCAAATATCATCTTGAGATCACTTTGATCCAATGTCACATCTATCTAAAAAACATCTTGATCAAGATCATATTCACTTAGACCTATCTTGTATAGTACCCACTTATTCAAATTACAAATGTGTCATTTGAGTAAAGTATGATACATCTCAATCATAGATTCTATTCTTGCTATCTTTGTGGTGTTGATCTAATGAACATTATAGCACCTACCCAACACTCCCTGTACTCCATAGAAACCTTAAACCATAATCTCACATGTTATCTACCCATACTCTATCATCTGTCCACTTGATCCCGATTTCATGTGTAGAAGTATTCAATTAACAAATGAGTTAATTGAGTAACCCAATGCTTCATGAATCCTAGCCTAAGCTTAAGTGTAATATAAACTATTTAAGAATAATTGTTGCCACACTTATTCAATAGTATTGCTATTGCACTATTTTGTCTCTCATGTGATTTACCCACATGAGATATTCCAAGATTCAATATGCTTTGATAAAGCATAAAGATCTCACTCATCATATTTTGTCTAATTAATACATGTACTCAAATTGCAAATGTGCTACTTGAGTAGAATATGAATTCATCTAAAACTTAGGTTCTAATAATGTGGGGCTGTTATAACCCGTACCATAGTATGTGTTATACACCATGTTGATCAATGAACCATTTGAGCCATGTCCTCAAATATCAATCATTCATACCCAATCCAATGCTTACTTAGTTCACATGTATTGAACTATTCAACTTGCAAATGTGCTAATTGAGTAATTCAAGCTTTCTTAAAACCTAGCCTAGTTCCTAGGTGCAATAGATACTATTTAAGAGTAATTGTTGTCACATTTACTCAATAGTGTTGCAGTTGCCCAAATCGACTCTTGTGTAATTTAATACACATGAGCTATTCCTAAAACTCTTATGCTTTAATAAAGCATAAAAACTTCATCAATTATATTATGCCTAGTCCAATTCTCTCTCAAATCATATTGACCTTTCCCAACTAAGCTCTCCGATTCATATCCCACAAATCATGAATCCTTTGCCATATCTTTCTATCATAACATCTCAATAAATCTAAATTGTTAAACCAACACCTTTCAATTGTTTGATTTGTTTGATTGTGTTTGTATGGATTGTTTATGGTATGATATTTCATGTGCTATAGTTTTTGCGAAGAGCTACGTGCTTAGTTGAGAAAAGTGGAAAGATCGTATTCTTCAAAAAGGCAAGTGACACACATACCCCCTACCTATTTTACTACTGCATTAGTATGTTTCCGTAGTATGCATGATAGGTGGAATATTCAACTATTTTATCAAATGCTTAGATCCTAGTAGTATGTAGCTACCTCTCAAACCCCACCTGTTAGGATGCTAAATACTTTGAAAATATTGATGCCATGCTTTGATCACTTACAAAAAGTGTTTTGTGAACAAATTAAGAACTTCAACTAAAATGAAACACCTGGGTGGATTGGTTTGATAAGAGGCGGCGAAGTAGGTGGGTTCTGGGACGCATGCCTCGCCGAGAGGATGTGGGTTCAGAATGCCGCTCGGGATGGCCACCCAGGAACAAAGAGATGGCTATGTCTTCCATGCTTAGTGTACTTCCAGTGCAGCCTTATGACATTATGGGCTCTGTCTTGACTGATTAGATGTGGGAGTGCAACTTGTCGGTAAGAAGTGGTGGTAGTTGAATTGTAGGTTGGGAACGGAGCTTGCCAAGTTAGTTGCCCTCTCCTTCTAAAAGGTCTCGTTTCATTTTATGTATGGGGATAAAATGAATCGTAAGGTGAAAGTGCACAACCCTTGCAAGGTGTTTAAACTAATCAATTAGCCGTGTCCTCGGTTATGGACAATTGAGTCTCTAGACATGGAATGTACGGAAGAATCTCATCACCGATTCTTAATGACTAAAATCTGTCTAGAAACCCCTAGGTAGGAACTAAGGACCATACACTCCGAGGGGTGGTGGTGCCTGAGGTTCCAAACTTTGTTGAGTTGCGCCCAGAACTACATACCGGCCAGTATGTAGTGTATGGGGGTTGTCTTGACCCTTGAAAAATAAAATTTTGTAAGAAAGTATTAAAATGGATTATAGGATAAAATTGGCTTTATGCAAATCAGCCTATGAGATCCACCAGCCAAATATCATGTAGTATAGTCTTTTCGCAAAATGCCACCAAATATGTGTCATTTGCCAGTACATCATTGTACTGACCCCTCTGGGGCTGCATATTCAAACGTGCAGGTTTTATTTCAAGTAAGGAACCAGGAGTAGGATCTCGAGCTTACATTCCAACATGTCTGCCTGTGGCACTTGATGAAGATGGAAGCTCACTGCAATCTATGCTTTATGTTGTGTACTCGTAAGGTTGAATACCTATGTAACTGGATTTACGTTGTAATATTGATGCTATTGCAATGATTTCTCATTTTGTACTGTGGTGCTATCTACTGATCCAGGGAATGGCACAGATACACAGGAGTTCTACCTTTAGCAAAAGGCAGGGTGTTACAGAATGGTATCAGAGCATAGTGTTGCCTGCAGGATCGAGACCCTAGGTTTGGAATAGACTAGGAAGCCCTAGGATTCTTTTCTCACCTTCACAGGAAAATCAATTCAGTTTTCTAAATGAGATCAATCTATATACATTTAGTTTGAAATTTTCTTGTAAGACCTTACCCCATTCATTTGTTTTACACTAATCTTCTTTCTAATTTAGATGACCAGCCTCATTGAATCACTGAAGAAAGGACCAGTGATGACCATGACCCTGAAGAGTGAGACTGAATTTCCCAAAGCATTGAAGAACCTCATGTTAAGTATGGGAATGCAAGGAGAAGCTGTTTACAAAGGATTTCCCGTGATAGATGAAGGTGAAGAATATTGGTGGGTGCAGCTTCACTTATACAAGAATAAAGAAGATGACCACAAGAAGATGGGACTTTGGATGTTCACCAACTCCGAGATGTATCCATCATTCCTTGACTCAGCAAGATGTGCTGCTTGGTCAGCAATAAAGGAGCTTGGAGAAAGTCTCAAATGGAGACTTCACAATACGCAGCAGGACCTCCAAGAAGAAAAGGAAGATACTACTGCATTGAAGACAACCATAAGTCAACTTCAAGGTAACATGGAAAAGTTGGTATCTGAACTTAGTAATCAAGGAGACCTCATCAAAATCAAGGATGAACAGATTGCCAATCTACAGAAGCAGCTGGACCAGAACAATGGATCTGCTTAGAAGAGTACCGAGAAGCCTTAGTTGGACCTCCATTTAGGAAATTTTAATAAGCAACGATGTGTAATAAACGTGAATGGTCATGCTGACTTGTGGATGATCGTACCTCCTCGTTTGGTTAAAAACTAGTTTGCTTGTTGATGAATGTTTGTTAGATATTGCTTGTAGGATAAATTGTTCTGATCTGTTGTGTTTGGGTAGGAATCTTCCTTAGATCTTTCTATCTAATTCTTATCTATGCTAAGACCTAAACTTGTCCCAAAACCCAAACCAAAGTATTCTCAACGACAGAACAACTACAATGACCCTCAGTTGGAAATAAGAATACATAGTACAACAACAAGAGGTAGTGTTGCAAGTACAAGAGACTGGAACATTTCACAAGAAGGTGCACAAAGGATGATACCCCAAGACTCCAGCAAGCTAGGATGGCTGAAGGATACCACGCAAACAATAAGAAGACACCTCAAGGTGTAGCTAATGTGGAAGTAATACTACTCAACCACCTCATGCAAGAAAAGAGGAAAGAGCAAACAGAGCAATGGAAAGGACAAACATGGCAATGGAAAGAGCAAACAGAGCAATGGAAAGAGCAAACAGAGCAATGGAAAGAGCAAACAGAGCAATGGAAAGGATTTTAATCCCTCTTAAATGGCAAACCAAAGGATCTACAACTTAAGGTTTATTGCCATGAGCTTTGTTGAGAACCTCTAGCTAGGAACGATAGATTTTGTTTTCAAAATTCAAAATAGAATTTGGGAACTTGGTTCAAATTTCAACAAAACTTTTGTTTAAAAGCTAGTGAGGTTGACCAAGAGTTAGAATGCGAGATGCACCAAACCAAATACAAGGTAATGATTGGGTGCGACATGGATTGGCCCCCATGACGACTACTCATATTGTTCGCTATTGTTATGAGGAATGGTAAGTCTTGAGAGACATACCTACATGAGAGACGACGTCTTTAAACCATAACCTTAGGAGGCTAATATATTACATCCCTTATAGTGAGCCAGTGGCCAAAACGTAGGAATACGGTGAGAACTTGAACTTTTGAACAACTACACGAATCAGAAACGTTTTGCTCAGTGGGCTTTGAATACGAGACTGTTCAGCTTCTGCTACTGCCTGTTCGACTACCTCCCTGAGCCTATAAAAGAGAGGTCACTCCTCTCCAGAGAGTCACAACAGAGACAACCACCACTACCTATGAGTTTGCCTCCTGATTCCAAAGCTTTACGCCACCGAAGTCTACCCCATCCCGACCTGCGATGTTTTGAAGCAACTCTCCAAATCCCTGAAACTACTTTCCTTCCCATGAGAGCTTCGTTAGATCCCCTTATTCTTGCAAAGGAATTCACCTTCGAGATATGGTCAAGTCGTCCAGCGTCTTCCAATGACTATGAAGATGGTTGCGAAAGGAATTCTTAAGGACCATCTGGTACTAGGGGCAGATAGCATGAAGAACACCGATATCAAGAAAAGATTCAACAATGCTAGATATAAGGCAACCTTCCGTCCCTTAAAAGTGCAAGTACCTCTTACAGAGTCCACCTTGTTTACCCCTATGAAATGCTTGAGAAGACTGCAGAGAGATGCCATCCTAATTCATTGGGATGTGTGGTCTCATCATGTTCGTGGGGCAAGCATGCAGTACTTGGCACTGAATCATCTTTTGAGATTCTGCAATGAAAATCAGCTAAAAAGCAACAAGGAGTATGGTGATAGCCTGTATACTGTCTTGGCCTTGGTGAGGACCGACCAAGAAAAGGGCTAGATACACATTCTTGGAAGATGTACAACAACCAGGAAGGTTACCAGAACAGAATGGTATCACGGAAAATAGAAGAGCAGAATGGTATAATGAAGCAATCATAAGATGAAGAACCTCTAAGGATGATGATAAGGAAGTTGAGATGATGAGAGGATACCCTCTCAGCTTGGCCTTCTGAATGACCCAAGGAGGAGACAACTCAGCTTGGTCCTCTGATTGAACCAAAGAGTGACTCCTCAGTGTCCAAAGTAGTTCAACAACTACCCCGTTGGATAGAAAGCTCTACAATAGAGTAAGGTTACCTCAAGCAGCCCCATAAGGAAGGTTGGTGCCCGGATTTGTGAATAGACACCCACCTATTGTAAATGAAGATGTGGACTACCTTATTGATGACAACGCAATGGATGATATCTGCTTATCACCAGAATTGGATGGAACCCTTGGCATGCCCACTTTTGAACATAGTATTGAACATCAAAACTTCCGAGAAAAGCGATTCAAGGAAAATGGCACAACGGGGAATGCAAGCTGGGAACAAAATGCAAGTGCCTAAGGAAGCATCAAGATACCACCAAGAGGATTTTTCTTTTAAGGGTGGTAGCCACCCAGATACCTAAACCCAGATAACCTAATACCTACTTTCTTTCTAGCCTCTCCAATCTCGAGGACGAGATTTCTTTTAAGGGTGGTAGTCTCTAACATCCCAAGATTTTATCAAATTTTGGGGGAAATTTTTGCTTTTGTTTCGCTTGAGATGTTTGAAAATTCACAAGGATTTAAAACTTTTTGAGTTTATTTGAAAGCTTTATTAAAAAACTATTTTAAACTTTCTATTATTTTCTTGAAGAACTTCTTTGAGAAAGATCAAGTATCAAAATGCTATTTTCCATTCTTTTTCAAACCTATGCAAGCTACTTGCAAAGGATACCTCTTAAAATGATTCTCTTGTCTCAAAGGTTTGCATTGCAAAAGGTGATTTGAAAACAAATTTGTAAATAATATTTTATAAAGTATTATCCTCTTAATTTAAAAGGGTTATTTCAAAATCCTATTTCTATTTTTACTTTGGTTTATGCAAGTAAGCCCTTTGGCCAACTTATAAAGTTTTTCTTAAAAATCATACTTTGTCCTGAAAACTTGTTTTCTTACAGTTCCAGTTTGCTATGTTGAATTCTAGGAAATTTTACAAATTTATTTGAATCAATTGAACCAAATTTGCAAAAGTTATAAAAGGAAATAGAAAAAGAAAAAGAGAAAAGAAGAAAATTATGAAACGGACCCGGGGGGATCCTTTCGGCCCAGAAGTTGAAGCAGCCCACGGCCCAGTAGGTGTCGGGGGGATAACCCCCGGTAGGGTCAAGAGACTAGAAAGACACAAAGTCTATGGTTGACTTATGCCGGGTTATCAAGAAAGGGCCTGGCCGGAATATAAGAGCATCGGCCAGGCCGGCATATGTGTGTATCCCGGCTAATACTTGGATATGCCGGTATAGCCGGAATACTGGTATATGTGTGCCGGCATATACTTAGATATGCTGGCCTAACCATTTGGTGTGTTGTGCAGGAGCAGGGGAGGCCGGATTACCCGACCCTCGTAGGTCGTTGGTCCGGCGTATATGTCCTGGGTATGGCCAACGGTCATATCCAGGATACTTAAGTCAACCAAGGTGTCATATCCCTACAATCAAGGAAGAAAACATCCAAGCATGGTAACAGAGTAAGATGGCAGGGTGCACAGTGGAGGTTACCTACCCTCACTGTGCACAAGTACGAGCTCACCGCACAGAGGTAAGGCCACAGTTCAAGAGGTACAAGGTACAGGGATATGGCGTCCCATCGAGAGCAATCAGGGGCAAATTCAAGGGTCTCTGCCATCATCACCAGCTCCTGTTTGGAGTGTAGCCCGTGTCTTGTGGTCTTGTATGACCGTTGTAACCCTGGCCACCACTATATAAGGTGGCATAGGGAGCCCTGGTAAAGGGTTGGTCACTCTGTGTTCCTACACTTAGCAGTTCATCTTCCTTCTCTAGCAGAGAGCTTGGAAGCACCATTGTTGTGTACTACATCAACCCAAATATACAACCAGTAGAGCAGGAGTAGGGGTGTTATCTCCTTACGAGAGCCCCGAACCTGGGTAGATCAGTGTCTCTTTCTGTCGTGCTTTTTAGCTCGTTCCCCTCTCCCGAATCCACCAGCATCTAGCTCGAACCCCATTTAAGCCATCCCATGGCATATGTTGTTTCACCACGACGACATTTGGCGCCCACCGTGGGGCAGATCGATATGCTGGGCGGAGTGTTCATTCGGACGGGGTCTGTGATAGCAGCTTCGGGAGTGCGCGTGGTCTCTGGCCTCGTCCAGAGGCTAGGCTTGCTCAGTTTCGTCAGTGACAACGCCGGTTGTCTCGGTGGCCGGCCGTTCCCCAGGGATGGCCGGATTATGTCTTTCGGTTCCCACGAGGTGTACGTGGGGACTGAGAGAATTTGCAGGAAGGAGGTGCTGGTGGCGTCGGATCCTCCGTCACATCGGCTGGCTCACGCTGGGCGTAGCGCTCGCTCAGTAGAGCCGGCTGAGGTGATGATGGCCGGCACATCCGTGCCGCCGGCGGAAGATGCCGGCAAAACAGCAGCGGCCGGAGCTTCTCCTCCGGAGCCGCCGAAGGTCAAGAGGTCGGCGCGTCCTTCGTTGGAGCGTGCGGAGAACCTGGCCGGCACTTCCGGTGTGCCGACTAGGGGCGAGGTTCTTCTTCCCATCATCGACCGGCTTCTCGAGCCGGTGCGATCCGGCGTTGATCCGGAGCAAACAAGGGAGGTCCTGGAGGGATCTCGTCAGGCCCTCGTCGACGAGGCCCTGGCCATGAATCAGGAGCGCGAACGGTTTAACCGGCAACTCCGTGAGTATGAGGCAGCCCATGGTTTTACTCCTGTAGTAATCCGGCCTAGCCGGATAGAAGAGGTTAGAACTAGAGGCAGAAATCTTAATGCTGAGATAGGAAAAGATGCTAGAGATAAGAGTCATACCGCAACTAGTACTGTGCCTAAGGTAGTCTATAGTTCGCCAGTAAAGAACCTTAGAGCGGCGGCCGAGGTAGCTAAGGATTTATCTTGTTTATCCGGCAAAGCACTGCGTGAGCAGCAAGCCCGGCTTAACCAACTTTTGTCTGAAGCTACAAAGCAGCAGGAGGCCTTTAAGAAGGCAAACCCGGGTGCCGGGGCGTCTCAGTACATTGTGTCGGCGGGAGGTGCCGGCGCGAGGTCGAGGGGCCAAGCCTCGTCCCCGCATCCCAGCGCCCGGCGTGCCGGAAGTGTGACCTCTGGCCGCCGGGACAAGCAGATCCAGGTGTACGATCCGGCTGTCGCCGGAAAGCAGGCGATGGTGCAGAAGAATGTCGGCCAAGCTGACAAGTATGTCGGCAGCAAGAAGCCCGGCCAGAGTGTGCCGGCCGGGCATGAAGCAGGCGCGGCCGGTGGTGGCCGGAGTAACAGTGCAGCCCGGCGTCAGCAACAGGGCGCCAGAGGTGCAGCGCAGCAGCAGGGTGCAGCTCAGCCGAGATATCGGGAAGATGATGGGAATTCCGCCCTAGCCAGGGCGGGATATCAGCAGCAAGATCAGCCCGGTCAGCAAGCTGATCAGTGCCAGCCGGAGCAGCAGCAGCAGATGATCGCAGGCCCAATAGCATCTCGGCTTGGACCTCGGTCCTTGGAAGCCAATGATGCACGTTTCAAGCTGGACAAGATCCACCAATCAGAGTTGGTGGAGAGACAAGGAGCTCCGGGCCCTATGTGTTTCGGACCCCGGATTATGGGGGAGCCGGTGCCTTACTTCTTCCAGCTCGCGCGTGGCGCGAGGACATATAATGGCAGTACGAAGCCGGAAGATTGGTTGGAGGATTACTCCACAGCGGTGAACATCGCCGGAGGAAACCTCAGATGGGCGGTACGATATGTGCCGCAGATGTTGGAAGGTCCAGCCAGGATATGGCTGAATAATTTGCCGGCCGGGAGTATCAACGGCTGGATTGATTTCGAAGAGCAGTTTGTGTCGAACTTTACCAGTACATACAAGAGGCCCAACCGTCCGCAGCAGCTGGCTAACTGCCGGCAAGGAGTGAATGAGACTGACCGTGACTATCTGACCAGGTGGTGCACGTTGCGCAATTCCTGCGAAGGAATCAATGAGCAGCAGGCCATCATGTGGTTCGCTCATGGGTGCCGGCATGGCACCATGCTGTGGCAAAAGCTTCAGAGGCAAATGCCGGCCACGCTGGCCGAAACAATCAAGATCGCTGATAGTTATGCTCTGGGAGATCCCATGCAGCCCAGTCTCGATTCACAAGGACAGGGGCAAACCCAGGGGAACACCAGCAATGCCGAGAGATCAGGGCAATATTATCGCACTGATAACCAGAACAAGAGAAGAGATGAAAGGCCGGATCACCGGTATGGGGCAGCACAAGTTGCAGCTGTGGAGTAAGAGCAAGGGGGCGCCGGCAGTAGCCAGCGTCCGAGATATGAGGACTATCAGCAGCCTCAGCAGCAGCCGCAGCAGCAAGCACAGCCGTTCCAGAAGAAGAATGTCTGGACCAACAAGAATGCCGGCGGAAGTGCCGGCCAGAAGAAGCAATATCCAAAGTATACTGTGGGTCTTGCCATGGACAAGCCTTGTGTGTTCCACACATTCCAGCCGGGAAAGCCGGCAAACCATTTGACAAGGAACTGTTCGTGGCTGGACGACATATTAGCAGGTCGTGCAGGTCCCTGGGGACCGGCTAGACCCTCTGTCCCGGCAGCTCCATCGCCGTTGACAGGTGCCAATACGATTGCAGTCCCACCTAGGCCGGTTAATCCCGGGAATCAGAGCAACGCCGGAAATGCCGGCGTAAATCAAGTTGACCAGAGCTATAATCCGGAATATAACGCCGGAGGCCCAGGAGTGGGCCGGAATGAGTACAAGGAGTATGATCAGAGCTATATGGTCTTTGAGACCGAGAGAACAGACAAGCAGAGCTTGTACCGGCGGAGTTTGGAGGTAAACGCCGTTATGTCGGCCGTTCCGAAACTGATGCACTGGTCTGACCAGGCTGTTGGTTGGGACAGGGCAGATCATCCCCGGATCATGCCAAATCCCGGCGGATATGCTCTGGTGATGGATCCGACATTCGTCGGGCCGGCTAATAACGTGAGATTCAGCAAGGTCCTCATTGATAATGGAAGCAGCATCAACATCATGTATCGGGATACGATGGAGAAGCTGGGAATCAAGGAAAATATGCTGGAACCGAGCAAGACCACGTTCCACGGCATTGTGCCGGGACTTTCGTGTGCGCCGATGGGCAAGATCCGGATGGATGTCATGTTTGGCAGCCGGGATAACTGCAGGGTGGAAAACCTCATGTTCGAGGTGGTTGATCTAGAGAGCCCCTACCATGCTTTGCTGGGTTGGCCGGCACTGGCAAAATTCATGGCCTCTACGCATGTGGCGTATCTGAAGATGAAGATGCCGGGACCCAAAGGAGTGATCACCATCATTGGTGATTACAAGCGTTCGATGGCATGTGCCACCGCCGGATCCAATCTGGCCGAGACTCTGATCATTGCAGAGGAGAGGAAGAGGCTCAAGCGAGCGGTGGAGATTGCTGAGACGGCCGTGGCCGGCAAATCTATGCCGGGCATGACAAATCCCGGTGGCAGCGTTTCTTTTCAAGTGAGTAAGGAAGTCAAAAAGGTGCCTCTGGATGAAGCTTTCCCGGAGCGCCATGCCCTGGTTGGGGCAAGTTTGGATCCCAAATAGGAAAGCGAGCTCATCAGCTTCCTCCGTGAGAATCGGGATATCTTTGCATGGTCTACTTCGGACCTGCAAGGTGTGCCGAGGGAGCTGGCTGAGCACGCATTGCACGTGAGACCCGATGCTAAGCCAGTGAAGCAGCCGCTCCGGCGGAATGCCGGCGATAGAAGGAAAGCCATATGGGAGGAAGTGGCCAGGCTCTTAGCCTCTAGCTTTATCAAGGAAGTACTTCATCCGGATTGGGTGTCTAATCCGGTTTTGGTGGAAAAGAAGAAAGATGAGCCCGCCATAGTGAAAGTATGGCGGATGTGTGTTGATTACACCAACTTGAATAAGGCATGTCCTAAAGATCCATTCCCGCTCCCTCGGATCGATCAAGTGATTGATTCCACAGCCGGATGTGAACTGTTATCATTTGTAGATGCCTATTCTGGTTTCCACCAGATCCCCTTGTATGAGCCAGATCAAATAAAGACATCCTTTATTACCCCGTACGGGGCTTATTGCTATCTCACTATGCCGTTCGGTTTAAGAAATGCCGGCGCAACTTACCAAAGGTGTATGCAAAAGTGTTTGCACGATCAGATAGATAAAAATGTATAGGTATATGTCGATGATATTGTCATAAAAACCAAGGAGAGCAAGACTCTCATAGATGATCTCCGGGAAACCTTTGGGAACCTGAGGAGATTCCGGATGAAGTTGAATCCGGCTAAGTGCACCTTTGGTGTGCCGGCGGGCAAGTTGCTCGGTTTCCTTGTTTCCAGCCGGGGTATTGAGGTGAATCCCGGCAAGATTCGTGCCATAGAAAGGATGAAGCCGCCGACAGATTTGAGGGAAGTACAGAAGTTCACTGGGTGCCTCGCATCCCTGAGCCGCTTCATAAGCCGGCTGGGAGAGAAAGCTCTGCCGTTATATCAGTTGATGAAAAAGTCCGACACATTTGTCTGGACAACGCAAGCAGATGCAGCTTTCAAGGAATTGAAACAGTTGTTGTCAATAGCGCCGGTATTAGCGTCTCCGATGCCCCGGGAGCCAATGTTGCTCTATATAGCGGCAACCAACCGAGTTGTCAGTGCTGTGGTGGTAGTAGAGCGAGAGGAAGGAGGCAAAACCGTGCAGCGGCCGGTATATTATCTGAGTGAAGTCCTCTCCACCTCAAAGCAAAATTACCCCCACTATCAGAAGATGACCTATGGTGTCTATATGGCGGCCAAGAAGCTCAAGCATTACTTCCAAGAGCATCCAATCCGGGTAGTGGCCGAGGCCCCTATCTCGGAAATTATAAGCAACAAAGATGCCAGCGGCCGGATAGCAAAGTGGGCAATAGAGCTTTCACCATATACACCGCAGTACGATAAGAGGGATACAATCAAGTCCCAGGTCTTGGCTGATTTCTTTATTGACTGGGCCGAGATACAGTATGAGCCACCATTGCCAGATGCAAATTATTGGAGGATGCATTTCGATGGGTCCAAGACAAACCATGGCTTGGGTGCCGGCATAGTTCTCAGTTCACCAAAGAATGACCAGCTGAGATACGTCCTGCAGATTCACTTTGCAGCATCAAATAATGTGGCGGAATATGAGGCACTTGTGCATGGCCTGAAGGTGTCTAAGGACATAGGAATTCGCCGGATTATGTGCTTCGGTGATTCTGACTTAGTGATTCAGCAGTGTTCCGGCATATGGGATGCGCATGATGCTAACATGGCATCATACCGTTTCCTGGTGCAGCAGTTAAGTGGTTACTTTGAAGGTTGTGAGTTCCGGCACGTTCTCCGGGCTCAGAACGATGCAGCCGATGCATTGTCCAAGCTGGGGTCTTCCCGAGATTCAATCCCGCCCGGCATTTCGCTGGAGCATCTGAGGAAGCCATCGATCAAACCCTCGCCGGAGTCATCCTCCATTTATGTCCCGCCAGGTCCAGACGAAGCAGTTCCAATGGAGATAGATGCCGGAGCCAGGACGGATAACCCGGGGACTGTTTCCTCAGTCCCGGGGACTGGGCCGGCATATGCTGTTAGTACAGTATTCCGGAGCAAAACTAAAGGCAAGGGTAAAATGTGCCAAGAGGTTGTGCCGGTATACCCGGGGACTGCTCCGGCATACCCGGGGACTGATTCTTCAGTCCCGGGGACTTCGCAGCCCATGGAGATCGATTATGGGTCGGGCGAAATGATGGAAATAGATCAGGCAGTGTTCACTGTCAGGGAAGTGCCCTCATGGGCACGTCCTATCATGAACTTCATGGTGGATGGTCAAGTGCCGGCGGATGAAACCGAGGCCCGCCGGGTTATAAGGAGATCCAAAGCGTATACCATCATCAACAAAGAAATATACAAGAGAAGTACCACCGGAGTATTGCAGAGATGTGTCGAATCTGCGGAGGGTCTGGAGATGCTCCGGGAAATTCACCAGGGGGAGAGTGGTCACCATGCTTCGTCCAGGGCATTGGTGGCAAAGGTATTCCGGCATGGCTTCTATTGGCCAACGGCACTGCAAGAGGCAGAAAACTTGGTCCGGAAATGTAATGGGTGTCAAAGATATGCCCACCAGATTCATCAGCCGGCATCTGCCCTGAAAACTATCCCAATAACCTGGCCCTTTGCTGTTTGGGGCCTGGATATGGTCGGGGCTTTTAAGCCGGCCAGAGGGAAGATGACCCATATCCTGGTCATGGTGGACAAGTTCACCAAGTGGATTGAAGTGAAGCCCATAAGCAAGTGTGATGGTCACACAGCAGTGAAATTCTTAAAGGATATAATCTTGAGATATGGTGTTCCTCATAGCATCATCACTGACAATGGGTCAAACTTTGCCCAAGGGCCATTTGCCAGATTTTGTGAGGAGGTAGGAATCCGGCTGGACGTTGCGTCGGTTGCCCACCCTTGTGCCAATGGCCAAGTAGAGAGATCGAATGGGCTAGTATTATCCGGCATAAAACCCCGGCTGATAGAGCCCCTGGAGAAAACTCCGGGATGTTGGCTAGATGAGCTGCCAGCAGTGCTGTGGAGTTTAAGAACAACTCCGAATAGATCAACAGGCTACACACCATTTTTCCTGGTGTATGGAGCAGAAGCTGTGCTTCCAACAGATGTAATACATGATGCACCAAGAATAGTGCTATTGTCACGACCCAGATTTTTCAAGATTTAAAATCTCATCATGCATTCATAGCATATTGCATTCCAGAATCTTTTCCCAAATTTTAGATACAAAAAGGTTTTCAGAAAGAAAGTATTTCAAAAAAATGAACTCCATTGTTGTGGAGCTATTCTATATTTTTCCCTTTAGTTAATTTCTTTTGAGAACCAAATAGTGGAAAGATAATAATCTTAACTTCCTATTTAATTGGACTCTATATCCAATTTCCTCATAAATTATTTCTTCCTCCATCTTATTGCAAACCTCTGGTTTAGTTTCTAAACACACTTTTAAAAGGACCAGAAGTGGTCAGCTTCGTTTTTGCTTAAATCTGAATGAAAGAACTTTTCAAAACTCAAATCAGAAATCCAGAAAAAGAAAAGGAGAAAGAAGAAATAAAAATCAAATTGGACCTCGGGGAACTGATTCGGCCCAGAGAAGAAACCAGCCCACGGCCCACTTTCCCTCAAACCTGAATCGGTATAGCCCCCCCCTCTCTCCTCCTCGCTGACAGGTGGGACCCACCTGTCATCACCGTCATCACTCCCCCTCTCTCTCCCCCTCCCAGTAACGTTCACCGGCGTTACTTCCCCGGCATTACTGGCGCCATAATTGGCCACCAAGCCTGCCCCTATAAAGCCCCCGCACCCCTCCTCTCGCCCCTCCCTTTCCCCTCTGAAACGACGCCGCAGGGCTGCCCAAATCGCTCGCCGGAGCTCCGCGGACCTGCAGCTATACGCCGTCGATTACTGCCAACCGGTGAGTCCCCGAGCCCTCTCACCCTATCCTATCTTCTTAACATGCTCGTGCGCACCCCATCATGCCTTTCTTCGCCCAAAACTCGCAGCAAATCGCCACCACCATCCTCGGCCGAAGGTCACCGTCGCCTGGAGCTCCTCCAGCCGCCCCTCGTCGCAGTTACAGGAAGGAATCAAAGTCGTCGATCAAGCACTCGAGCTCTTCGTCCTCTTCTACATCCCGTCAGCCACTTCCTCGCCGTCGCCGTTCAACGGAAGCTCGCCGTCGACCTCTCCCTGGCCGTATCTCGCCGGAAACCTAGCCACCCCGGTGAGCTTCTCCCCTCCTTTCACCCCGTCCGTCAGATCGAGATCCAGTGGATCTGATAGAATCACTTACCGAACCGGTACTGGTTGATCTCGTGCGTCCACATCCACTTAGATCCAACGCAGCACAGAGCTGATCCGCACGAACCGGTACCGACAAACCACAGATCGCCACGTGGCCAGCCTCAGTTCAAAACAGATTTCGTTTAGGTTTTCAAATCAGATTTGATCCAAATCTTTGAAAATCATAACTTTTGATCCGTAACTCGAAAAATAGCAAATAATATACCGTTGGAATCCTTGGGATGTGTAGAATCCAATGATTCAATAAAACCTATTATTTTATGGGTTTATTTTGAATCCATTGGCAAATCTGAATCAAGCCCTAGGATTCGTATTAAATTCGTACCTTTTGTTCTGTAAGTCCAAATGCTACAAATTTGTAGTCTATGGAATCCTTGGAACATTTAGAACACTCCAGAAGCAAAAGTTTTCAAAATTAAAACGTGCACAAACTTGCTATGGTTAAATTTGCTCAAATCACCTTTTTCTTCACCAATTGTTTTCAAAAAACTATTTTTGAGTAAAACCACTTGCAGTAGCTTCATGTTACTGTCACCCAACCAGTGGTAGCTCCAACTTATTTTTGCAGGACAGTACCAACCAGAACTAAATTTTCTAAAGTACTATCCTGATGCAGCAAATGCACTTTTGTAAGTCCCTTGTTATTTAATTAATAAAAACCTTTCCAACACCACACTTGTTTTTCAAAAGCCACTTGATCCACCCAATCAACCTCTTCACACACTCACATAGTGTGTGAAATTAAAATGTCATCTGCATACATGCACACATGCATACATGTCTATGGTTGTCATTAGAAATAGAATATTGATTGTTGATTGTTGGATTGAATAGATTGTGAAGAGGAGCAAGGCTACTATTGTAACTGTTGTGAGTGTGCAAGCTGCTACCAAGGCAAGTGACACACATGTTCCCCTACCCATTTTTACTTATGCATTAGTAAATTCACCTCTTGTAGTATGCATGATAGGTGTTTTACTCAACTGCTTTATCAAATGCTTAGATCCTAGTAGTGTGTAGCTATCCCTCAAACCCCACCTGATAGGATGCTAAGTACTTTGTTAATATTGATGCCATGCTAAGATCACTTGAAAAGTGTTTTGTGAAAAGTTAAGAACTTCAACTAAAATGAAACACCTGGGTGGATTGGTATGATGATGGAGGTGGTGTTGAGTGGCGACCTGGGGCTACACTACGTGTAGTTGCTGCCTGGGCGTACACTTGTGGATGGCCACCCAGGAACAAAGAGATGGCTATGTCTTCCATGCTTAGATGTACTTCCAGTGCAGCCTTATGACATTATGGGCTCTGTCTTGACTGATTAGAATGTGGGAGTGCAACTTGTCGGCAAGAAGTGGTGGTAGTCAAATTATAGGTTGGGAGCGGTGCTTGCCAAGTTAGTTGTCCTCTCCTTCTAAAAGGTCTCGTTTCATTTTATGTATGGGCATAAAATGAATCGTAAGGTGAAAGTGCACAACCCTTGCAAGGTGTTCTAAATCTAATCGATTAGCCGAGTCCTCGGTTATGGACAAATGAGTCTCTAGACGTGGAATGTACGGAATAATCTCATCACCGATTCTGAATTATTAAAATCTTGTCTAGAAACCCCTAGGTAGGAACTAAGGACCATTCACTCCAAAGGGGTGATGGTGCCTGAGGTTCCAACTTTGTTGGATTGCGCCCAGTGCTACATAACTTGCAACTATGTAGTGATTGGGGGTTATTTCGACCCTTCAAAATAAAATCTTTGAATTAAAATCTTGACTTAAAATAGGACAAAATTGGCTTTGTGCAAATCTAGCCCAGAGATCCACCAGCCAAATAGCATGTAGCTAGATCTTTCCCAACCACCACCAAATAAGTGTCATTTGCCAGTACATCATTGTACTGACCCCCATACTTGGGGCTGCATAATCAAATGTGCAGGTTCTTCCGATGAGGAGTGAAGTGTTAGGATCTCGAGTCTACATACCAACATGACTGCCTGTGGCGCATGCTGAAGATGGAGGCTCGCTATTATTATATTTCCGTTGTGCTTAAGTTGAACTCTGTTTATCCTTGTCGGTCTACGTGACCAAGGAACTTGTAATAATCGTGAGACTTGTGTATCTGGATCTGCGTGTAATCTCGATACTATGTGATGAATACTATATTTTGTTCTGTGGTGCTATCATTGATCCAGGGAATAGCACATAACACAGGTGTTCCACCTTAATCCAAAGGTGGGGCATCACAAAATGGTATCAGAGCTTAGTGTTGCCTGTAGGATCGAGACCCCAGGATTGGAAAACCTTAGGACCCAAGTTTTATTTCAAATTGCTAAACAAATAATACTGATCTTATTGTCTTAACCATTTCATTCTTACTTGTATTTCTCTTCTTGTTCTGATCGTTCCCTCTTCATTTCAAAATGTTGTAGATGGACACCTACGATGAGAGAGTGGTAGCTGGTGAAGGGGATTACCTTTTCTCTGAGGTGCTACTAGACCTCGCCACCCAGCTACAGATACCACCACCGGTTTTCTGTGGGAAGATGCAGTACAAGGAGTATGGTCTGGAGAAGTGGTTAATCCAAACTACTATCCAAGGAAGACTTGATGAAGAAGGAGAGTCCACGATGGAGTACACCGAAGCATATGTGGACTGGAGGTATTCGGTGGAGATTGCCATGCAGGGCGCCATCGCCCGCATCCGCCACAAGTACAGAGCTCACATCCCACGTCCCTCAGCTTATGGGATGATTGGAGAGCGATCTGTTGGAGGGCACGTAGTGGATCGTCGAGGCCAGGAGTTCCACTCCCTTCTGAGAGGCTACCTCACTGAGAGGGAGCGCTGCACAGTTAATCTAGAAGACATGCTAAAGAAGCAGATTATCAACCAGGACCAGTTTAGAGATCTCATGGATCTCACCACCAAGAAGATCATGGAGACTGAATCAGCTCTCATAATGTTGGATGATAAGAAGACTCAACTGGAGAACAAGCTCAAGATTGTGGAAGGACCCTTGCAGTTAGGCGGAAAAATTCTCCAAGATGACATCTGGTCCCATCTTCTGGAGAAGACAGTACTGCTGCAGTATGACAACATACAGAAATTGGGAGATGAGAAGAAGCAGATTGAGGAAGCTAACAATGAGCTGAAGTCAGAAAATGAGAAGCTAAAGATGAAGCTTGCAGGATTAGAAGCAAGTGAGAAGGAAGAGGAATCCGAGGAAGAAGAGGATCCCGAGGAAAGAATCGTGTATTCCTCTAGTGATGGTCTATCCTATGAGGAATGGGAAGCCAAGGCGCTGAGAGACCTCAAGAAGACAGAACGTCGAGACCCTCAACCCCTCTCATGCCTCAAGAGGGTTAAGAGAGACTAGTTGACCACCATCATCTTTTGTATCGTTTGCGATAGCACATTTGTATTGTCTTACCGTGTTGGTATGACAGTACCATCGATCGTTTACCCTGTCAAACTCTTAGTACTTACTTCTAAACTTGTCAAATCGTACGCTTCAAAGTTTAAAGCTTTTAAAAATCAATGTTGTATGCCTGTTTATTGTTTGTGGTTGGCTTGTTGTATTGTGCATGGGTAGGATTTTTACTTCTCTAGCTTTATCTGTCTAATACTTATCTATGCTATACCTTACCTCAGATGCCTCCACGACGTGCACCGAACAGCAATGACAATGACAGAAACAACAGCAATGACACCAATACGGCAATTCAGCAACTAGTGGCAGCTCAGGCCCAGCTGATGCAAATGATGACCCAGTTCTTCCAGACGAATGCAAACAACAATAACAACAATAATAACCCTCCGCCACCACCACCGCCACCCCCACCCCAGGTGGATAGATTGGCAAGGTTTCTGAGGCTGAGACCCAATAAGTTCTCATCTGCTACGGAGCCAATAGTAGCTGATGACTGGCTACGTTCGGTCAACAAGGATCTGACCACCTGCGAGTGCACTGATGCTGAAAAGGTGCGCTTCACAGCTCACTTACTAGAAGGACCCGCAGCAATGTGGTGGGAGACATACCAGATTACCCATCCCATAGATGATCTGGACTGGAACACATTCAGAGAAGGTTTTCGCACTGCTCACATATCCTCGGGCACTATGAGTGTGAAGAAGGAAGAATTCCGTGGTCTGCGTCAGGGGGGAAGAACTCTGAAAGAATACATGGATGACTTCTGTGCTCTATCCAGGTATGCACCTGAAGATATAGATACTGATGCGAAGAGGAAGGAAAAATTCCTCAGTGGGCTTAAGGGAGAACTCAAAATACCCCTGTCTGTGGCCTATGCTCCAAACTATCAATCTCTACTTGATCAGGCCATCACTCTGGACAACAACATCAAGAAAGAGGAGAACCGTAAAAGGAAGTTCAGTAGCAATAAGAACCATGTGGAACCATTCCACAAGAAGCACCACTCATCTGAGAGCAGTGGTCATAGCAACTTCTACAAGCATGGGAATCGTTTCAACAAAGGAAACGGTAATCACTTCAGTGGTCATAAACACAACGGAGGATTCAAGGGGAATAGCTCCAATGGACATCACAGCGGACACAATGGTCAGCATCGCCACAACACCGAACCCAAGAAGGATCTCTCTAGCATCACTTGCTTCAAGTGCAAGAAGAATGGTCACTATTCCTCCAGCTGCCCGGAGAACAAGACCGTTGAACTTGCCAAGCCCAATCCATTTCAGAAGGGCCAAGTGAACCACCTCAATGTGGAGGAGGTGATGAATGAACCTGATGCAGTGATGGGTATGTTTCCTCTCAACTCATTTACGGCATTAGTATTATTCGATACTGGAGCATCGCATTCATTCATATCAAGGACTTTTGCAAACAAAAATGGGTACCCAACTACAAACATAGGAAAAACTATTAAAGTAAGTTCCCCTGGTGGAGAGTTGTTAGCCAAAGCTGGTTGTAGGATCTGATTATGGAAATTGGCAAATATAAATTCCCAACTCATTTAGTAATCCTAGACTCCCAGGGTTTAGATGTAATCTTGGGTATGGATTGGATGACTACCTATGGAGGAGTCATAGACTGTGTGAACCGATCAATTACACTCACCACCCCGGAAGGGAGAAGAATTAGATACAAATCACAACTGGATTTTAATGATATTAGGCTAAACCATCTTAAGGGGGTTAGCCTAGATGAAGTGCACATAGTGAATGAGTACCCCGATGTGTTCCCCGAGGAGTTACCAGGAATGCCACCCGACAGAGATGTAGAGTTTCTCATTGACCTACTACCTGGCACAGGGCCAATAGCAAAGAGACCTTACCCTATGTCCACAGATGAGTTGAAAGAACTCAAGAAACAACTAGCAGAACAGTTAGGAAAAGGATTCATTAGAGAGAGTTCATCGTCATGGGGAGCACCAGTTCTGTTTGTTGAGAAGAAAGATAAGAGTCAACGTTTAGTTATGGACTATCGTTCGTTGAACGAAGTGACCATCAAGAACAAATACCCACTACCAAGAATCAATGATTTGTTCGATCAGTTGGAAGGAGCTAGCGTATTCTCTAAGATCGACCTTAGATCCGGGTACTTTCAGCTCAAAATTAGAGAACATGATATTCCCAAGACAGCCTTCGTCACTAGATATGGCTCATATGAATATACGGTGATGCCCTTTGGTTTAACCAATGCACCGTCATATTTCATGAGCATGATGAACAAAGTGTTCATGGAATTTCTAGATAAGTTTGTCGTTGTCTTCATTGACGACATACTGGTCTACTCGAAAAGCAAGGAAGAACATGAAAAGCATTTACGTACAATATTGGAGAAACTCAGAGAGCACAAGTTATATGCTAAATTCAACAAATGTGAGTTTTGGCTCAATGAAGTAGGATTTCTTGGACACATTATATCCAAGGAGGGAATTGCAGTCGACCCATCCAAGGTGATCGCAGTAACTGAATGGGAACCACCCAAAAATGTTGGGGAAATTCGTAGTTTCTTAGGACTGGCCGGATACTACCGGAGATTCATTGAGAACTTTTCAAAGATAGCTAAACCGATGACTGAGTTGCTGAAGAAAGAAAAGAAGTTCGAATGGACTGAAGCATGTGAAAACAGTTTTCAAGAGTTGAAAAGAAGATTGGTGTCTGCACCTATACTGTGCTTACCAGATATAGAAAAGGAATTTTAGGTATATTGCGACGCTTCTCGTCAAGGTTTAGGAAGTGTGTTGATGCAAGATGGCAGAGTAGCAGCCTATGCTTCTAGACAACTCAAGAAACATGAGCTCAACTATCCAACGCATGACCTTGAGTTAGCTTCAGTTGTTCACGCCTTGAAGATATGGAGACACTATTTGCTGGGAAAGAGATGTGAAGTCTTCACCGACCACAAAAGTTTGAAGTACATATTTACTCAGAAGGACCTCAACATGAGACAAAGAAGATGGTTAGAACTCATCAAAGATTACGACTTGAGTTTGCAATACCATCCTGGTAAAGCAAACGTAGTAGCTGATGCCCTAAGCCGTAAAACCTATGTGAACTGCCTATCAACAGAAGTGTTACCAGAAGATCTGTGTAGGGATTTGAGAGACCTCAGCCTAGAGGTAGTGCCGCAAGGTCACGTAGCATCGCTAGTGATGCAACCAACCCTGATGGACAGAATACGCCAAGCACAGAAAGGAGATAAAGATATTGAGAAGATCAAAGGGAACATGAGGAAAGACAAAGCCAAAGGCTTTAGCGAAGATGAGCAAGGAACTATCTGGTTTGAGAAACGCATCTGTGTACCTGATGACCTTGATATTAGAAGATTGATATTCCAAGAAGCCCATGAAACCCCATACTCGATTCATCCTGGAAATACCAAGATGTACCTAGACCTGAAAGGAAGATTTTGGTGGAGCAATATGAAGGGGGACATAGCCGAATACACGGCCAAGTGTGATGTATGCAGTAGAGTGAAAGCTGAACATCAAAAACCAGCCGGACTACTTCAACCACTGAAGGTGCCGGATTGGAAATGGGATCAAATTGGTATGGACTTCATCACTAGGTTACCCCGCACGAAGTCGGGATATGACTCGATTTGGGTTATAGTCGATCGTTTGACCAAGGTAGCTCATTTCATACCGGTAAAGACCACTTACACAAGTGCAAAGCTAGCTGATATCTACATGAAGAGGATAGTAAGCCTCCATGGTGTTCCCAAAAGCATCGTGTCTGATAGAGGAACCCAATTTACCTCTCACTTCTGGAAGCAACTTCATGAATCACTTGGAACTAGGCTGGAATTCAGCACAGCATTCCATCCGCAAACAGATGGACAAACAGAAAGAGTAAACCAAATTTTGGAAGATATGCTGAGAGCATGTGCCCTAGACTATGGTTCTAGCTGGGATGACAATTTGCCTTACGCTGAGTTTTCCTACAACAACAGCTATCAAGCCAGTATTGAGATGGCACCATTTGAAGCCTTGTACGGCAAGAAATGTACTACACCCCTACTATGGAGTGGTGTAGGAGAGCGAAGTTTCTTCGGACCCGATATCATTCAAGAAGCCGAAGAAAAGGTTAAATTGATCAAGGATAGACTGAAGATTGCCCAATCCCGTCAGAAGAGTTACTCGGATAGCAAACGTAGAGAAATCATCTATGAAGTTGGAGACGGAGCTTATCTCAGAGTGTCGCCCCTTCGTGGTGTTAAGAGGTTTGGCATCAAGGGTAAATTAGCACCTAGATTTATAGGGCCATTCAAAGTCCTATCTCGCAAAGGAGAAGTAGCCTATGAACTGGAACTGCCCGAAATTCTTTCGGCCGTACATAACGTGTTCCACGTGAGCCAGCTAAAGAAATGTCATCCAGAGATGTCAGAAACACCGTTGAACGATACAGTACCCCTCGAGGAAGTTCGACTAGAAAGTGACTTGACCTATGAGGAGAAACCCATCAAGATACTCGAGACAGCAGAAAGAACTACACGCACCAAAACCATCAAGTTCTGCAAGGTGCAGTGGAGTCACCACGCTGAAGAGGAAGCCACATGGGAGCGTGAAGATACCCTTCGAGAAGAACATCCACACCTATTTGCTAGCCTTTTCGAAGCTCGAGGGCGAGCTTCATCTTAAGGGGGTTAGTCTGTCACGACCCAGATTTTTCAAGATTTAAAATCTCATCATGCATTCATAGCATATTGCATTCCAGAATCTTTTCCCAAATTTTAGATACAAAAAGGTTTTCAGAAAGAAAGTATTTCAAAAAAATGAACTCCATTGTTGTGGAGCTATTCTATATTTTTCCCTTTAGTTAATTTCTTTTGAGAACCAAATAGTGGAAAGATAATAATCTTAACTTCCTATTTAATTGGACTCTATATCCAATTTCCTCATAAATTATTTCTTCCTCCATCTTATTGCAAACCTCTGGTTTAGTTTCTAAACACACTTTTAAAAGGACCAGAAGTGGTCAGCTTCGTTTTTGCTTAAATCTGAATGAAAGAACTTTTCAAAACTCAAATCAGAAATCCAGAAAAAGAAAAGGAGAAAGAAGAAATAAAAATCAAATTGGACCTCGGGGAACTGATTCGGCCCAGAGAAGAAACCAGCCCACGGCCCACTTTCCCTCAAACCCGAATCGGTACAGCCCCCCCTCTCTCCTCCTCGCTGACAGGTGGGACCCACCTGTCATCACCGTCATCACTCCCCCTCTCTCTCCCCCTCCCAGTAACGTTCACCGGCGTTACTTCCCCGGCATTACTGGCGCCATAATTGGCCACCAAGCCTGCCCCTATAAAGCCCCCGCACCCCTCCTCTCGCCCCTCCCTTTCCCCTCTGAAACGACGCCGCAGGGCTGCCCAAATCGCTCGCCGGAGCTCCGCGGACCTGCAGCTATACGCCGTCGATTACTGCCAACCGGTGAGTCCCCGAGCCCTCTCACCCTATCCTATCTTCTTAACATGCTCGTGCGCACCCCATCATGCCTTTCTTCGCCCAAAACTCGCAGCAAATCGCCACCACCATCCTCGGCCAAAGGTCACCGTCGCCTGGAGCTCCTCCAGCCGCTCCTCGTCGTAGTTACAGGAAGGAATCGAAGTCGTCGATCAAGCACTCGAGCTCTTCGTCCTCTTCTACATCCCGTCAGCCACTTCCTCGCCGTCGCCGTTCAACAGAAGCTCGCCGTCGACCTCTCCCTGGCCGTATCTCGCCGGAAACCTAGCCACCCCGGTGAGCTTCTCCCCTCCTTTCACCCCGTCCGTCAGATCGAGATCTAGTGGATCTGATAGAATCACTTACCGAACCGGTACTGGTTGATCTCGTGCGTCCACATCCACTTAGATCCAACGCACCACAGAGCTGATCCGCACGAACCGGTACCGACAAACCACAGATCGCCACGTGGCCAGCCTCAGTTCAAAACAGATTTCGTTTAGGTTTTCAAATCAGATTTGATCCAAATCTTTGAAAATCATAACTTTTGATCCGTAACTCGAAAAATAGCAAATAATATACCGTTGGAATCCTTGGGATGTGTAGAATCCAATGATTCAATAAAACCTATTATTTTATGGGTTTATTTTGAATCCATTGGCAGATCTGAATCAAGCCCTAGGATTCGTATTAAATTCGTACCTTTTGTTCTGTAAGTCCAAATGCTACAAATTTGTAGTCTATGGAATCCTTGGAACATTTAGAACACTCCAGAAGCAAAAGTTTTCAAAATTAAAACGTGCACAAACTTGCTATGGTTAAATTTGCTCAAATCACCTTTTTCTTCACCAATTGTTTTCAAAAAACTATTTTTGAGTAAAACCACTTGCAGTAGCTTCATGTTACTGTCACCCAACCAGTGGTAGCTCCAACTTATTTTTGCAGGACAGTACCAACCAGAACTAAATTTTCTAAAGTACTATCCTGATGCAGCAAATGCACTTTTGTAAGTCCCTTGTTATTTAATTAATAAAAACCTTTCCAACACCACACTTGTTTTTCAAAAGCCACTTGATCCACCCAATCAACCTCTTCACACACTCACATAGTGTGTGAAATTAAAATGTCATCTGCATACATGCACACATGCATACATGTCTATGGTTGTCATTAGAAATAGAATATTGATTGTTGATTGTTGGATTGGATAGATTGTGAAGAGGAGCAAGGCTACTATTGTAACTGTTGTGAGTGTGCAAGCTGCTACCAAGGCAAGTGACACACATGTTCCCCTACCCATTTTTACTTATGCATTAGTAAATTCACCTCTTGTAGTATGCATGATAGGTGTTTTACTCAACTGCTTTATCAAATGCTTAGATCCTAGTAGTGTGTAGCTATCCCTCAAACCCCACCTGATAGGATGCTAAGTACTTTGTTAATATTGATGCCATGCTAAGATCACTTGAAAAGTGTTTTGTGAAAAGTTAAGAACTTCAACTAAAATGAAACACCTGGGTGGATTGGTATGATGATGGAGGTGGTGTTGAGTGGCGACCTGGGGCTACACTACGTGTAGTTGCTGCCTGGGCGTACACTTGTGGATGGCCACCCAGGAACAAAGAGATGGCTATGTCTTCCATGCTTAGATGTACTTCCAGTGCAGCCTTATGACATTATGGGCTCTGTCTTGACTGATTAGAATGTGGGAGTGCAACTTGTCGGCAAGAAGTGGTGGTAGTCAAATTATAGGTTGGGAGCGGTGCTTGCCAAGTTAGTTGTCCTCTCCTTCTAAAAGGTCTCGTTTCATTTTATGTATGGGCATAAAATGAATCGTAAGGTGAAAGTGCACAACCCTTGCAAGGTGTTCTAAATCTAATCGATTAGCCGAGTCCTCGGTTATGGACAAATGAGTCTCTAGACGTGGAATGTACGGAATAATCTCATCACCGATTCTGAATTATTAAAATCTTGTCTAGAAACCCCTAGGTAGGAACTAAGGACCATTCACTCCAAAGGGGTGATGGTGCCTGAGGTTCCAACTTTGTTGGATTGCGCCCAGTGCTACATAACTTGCAACTATGTAGTGATTGGGGGTTATTTCGACCCTTCAAAATAAAATCTTTGAATTAAAATCTTGACTTAAAATAGGACAAAATTGGCTTTGTGCAAATCTAGCCCAGAGATCCACCAGCCAAATAGCATGTAGCTAGATCTTTCCCAACTGCCACCAAATAAGTGTCATTTGCCAGTACATCATTGTACTGACCCCCATACTTGGGGCTGCATAATCAAATGTGCAGGTTCTTCCGATGAGGAGTGAAGTGTTAGGATCTCGAGTCTACATACCAACATGACTGCCTGTGGCGCATGCTGAAGATGGAGGCTCGCTATTATTATATTTCCGTTGTGCTTAAGTTGAACTCTGTTTATCCTTGTCGGTCTACGTGACCAAGGAACTTGTAATAATCGTGAGACTTGTGTATCTGGATCTGCGTGTAATCTCGATACTATGTGATAAATACTATATTTTGTTCTGTGGTGCTATCATTGATCCAGGGAATAGCACATAACACAGGTGTTCCACCTTAATCCAAAGGTGGGGCGTCACAGCTATATACTGAGGAAGAGGCTAAAGAAGCCAGAGAAAATGATGTTGATCTGCTAGAGGAAGCAAGGGAAATAACTCTGTCAAGAACAGCAGTGTATCAGCAGAACCTCAGACGCTATCATGCGCAGAAGGTAAATCCAAGGAGATTTCAAGAGGGAGATCTAGTACTCCGGCTAAAGCAAGGAACAGAAGGCCGGCATAAGTTAACTCCTCCATGGGAGGGGCCATTCATTGTGAGCAGAGCTCTGCACAATGATGCCTATTATCTTATAGATGTGCAGGACCCCAAGAAGAATAAGGCGGACAGGTCCGGAGAAGAAACCAAGAGGCCATGGAACATAGCTCTACTGCGCCCCTTTTACTCCTGAGCAACACAATGTATGTATTTCCATATTTTCCTTTGTATGCCGGCGTGTTGTGCCGGCACAAGACTAATGAATGAAATGCCGGCATCCCGAAGAAGCCGGGTAACTAGCTCCGAGGTATATTTGTTGTTTATTTACAGTTCTTTATTATATGCCGGCTGGCTTTATTTGAATGTTTCCTATGTCGGCCTAGTAATGTGTCGGCACCAAAGGCCACTCTTCGACTCAGCTGCTGTCCGAAACCCGGCTTCATGGCTAGCAAGAGTAGATGCCGGAGATTGTCTACACATGGAAAACGGCTAAGGAAATACAAAGCAAGCGAACCGACATTTTCGTTAAAGCTAAAGTTAAAATTTAAAGTGTCGGATGATTTGAAGTCTAAGTCTCAAAGTTAAAGTACTGTATGTTCGAGGAAGCAACCTTGAGACTCATACGTCGAAAGCCAATTGAGGTAGACAAGTAGCCAAGGTTGTGAAATTGAGGAAACAGGAAAACAACTCGGTGACTTAGCCAAAAGATGATCCGGCATTAGTAACAAGCAAACCAAGATAAAACTTGTTCAGGTAGCAAACCAAAGGAAATTAAGCGTGTATATTACATCTGCACCCGGCATACCAGGGATCTGATAAAACTTAAAGTTTTTATGCTACAAAGTCAAGGACCAGGGGCAGAAGCAGAGGCGCCGGCTGGTGGAGCAGTGGCGGTGGAGATGTCGGCTTCAGGAGTGCCGGACCCAGCAGATGGAATGGAGCCATCACCTCCGCCCGGGGCAGATGCCTGTTCCGGGACATCAGTGTCGGCCTCTTCAGCTTCATCTTCATCCTGGCTGGAGTCGGAGCCCTCAGCAGCGGCGGATGTCCCGGCATCATCCTTCTTCTCCGGCTCACGGATATCCCGAACGAAGGCGTCGGTGTCGGCATAGTCCACATAGCTGTGGGCCAGCTCCCGTCGGCGCCGGATGTGTTCCGGATCCGTGGTCCAGATGGATCCTTCGCGCACAGTGCGCAAAGTCTCCAACTTAGCCTTTTCATACCAGGACAAGAAGTAGCTGAGAGCTTCGTCAGCTCCAACCCTTGCGCCGGAATCTCGCCACTCCCGGAGGCGAACCTTGGCCAGCTGCAGATCGTTGCCGAGGTCGACGGGATCAGTGGGAGTCCTTTGTCCCGGCCAGAGGGCAGAGAATGCCTCCTGGGCGCCATAGAAGAGTTCTTCAGTGTAGAGCGTCATGGCGTTCTTCCGGGACTGCAGAGCCAACAGCTGCTCCGACATGTCCCAGTTGGGCGAGTCAACCGGAACACCCCGGTTTTCTCGATCCAACCGCAAAGCCCTCTCAACGTCTTCGACGGAAGCGGGAAACATGTCTGAGGAATAGAAACAATGTTAGCAAAAGGAGAATATGCCGGAGAGAATTACACTATGTCGGGAAGGATAAAGGGAAAGGATTTGAAGCTTACTGGCAAGGTCGGCATTCAGCTGTGCAACTGTAACCTCCCATTTGGTGGCCTGCTCCTTCAGGCTATCCAGTTCAGCGTGGGCATTGGAGGCATCAGTCTCGGAGGTGACAAGCAGGGACTGGGTTTTCTTCAGTAGGCCCTCCCTCTGTTCCTTTTCGTCCAGAAGCTCGGTGATCCGGCCCTTCAGCTGCTCTATCTCGGCCTTGTGAGCAGCATCTCGGTCGTCCAGTTGCTTGGCTACATCCACCGAGGACACACAGTCCTGGTGGCGTGCCTCCAGTGCAGCTTTCTCGTCTGAAAAGATTTGAAGTCAAAACAAGGATTTGAAGAAAGAAAACAGTGAAAACATTAAAGGATTTGAAGTACAGAAGGATTAGTTGAAGATTAAGGGGATCCGGCATACCTGTCAGTTCCTTCACTCTCTTGGTAAGCTCGGTGACTTGGGCTTCGGCACCAGCTGCGAAATGTCAGACAAAGATTAGGTGTCGGCATATGCCGGCCAGAGGTCTATTGAGAAGGGGCAAGGTATGTCGGCTGAAATTACCTTTCTGGGACAGCTCCAGCTGAAGCTTGCTATGCTCGTCGGATAACTTCCGATGCTCGCATACCAAGTCATGATACAGGTCGGCCCGGGTGTTGTTCATGCGCTGCAAAAGTGCCCGGATTTAAAATATCAGCAGAGAAATTCGGCATGGAAATTAAGTTGAAAATTCTATCAAGTGATCATTCTACTGAAGACCCGGCACAGGTGCTGCGCACCTATCCCGGCCCTCGGAGACTAGGATTTGAAGCTCGAAACGAGCTTATATCTCGGTCGAGAGGATTTGAAAGATAATTGAGATGTGAAATTGCTAAAGACCCGGCACAGGTGCTGCGCACCTATCCCGGCCCTCGGTGACTAGGATTTGAAGCTCGGATCGAGCTCATATGTCGGCAGTTAATTCAAAAGAAGCTAGCTAAAAGACTATGAGAAAATCCCGGAAGTCCGTATCCCGGACAGCCGACATTTTTGGGGACTGGGGATATGTGTATAGGTAGAAAGGACTTACGTTGGTGGCATCGGCCAATCGGTGAAGTCTCTGCTGGAGGCTGAGGAGCTCGCAGGCGATCGGTAGGGGCTTCGCGGCCAGGATATCTGCTGGGCTGCCAGTAGCCGCGGCTTCGGCCTTCTTCTTGCTGCTGGAGTCCGTGGTGTCCATGCTGCCGGCGTCGTTCCACTTGGTGCAATGCTCCATGAGAGACCCGAGGCTTTGGTCACTCTTTGTCACCAGGGGGATGATGCCCTCAAGTTCTGGCGTGTCGAAGAAGTTGCGCCGGTAGCCAGGCCGGGCTGCAGCCCTGCCAAGATGCAGGGCCAGAGCAGAGCTGGTCCGAGGCGCTGCCTTAGGAGGAGCAGTGGCGGCGGATGGAGTGCCGGACTTGGTCGGCTGGATCTTCAATGTGCCGGACTTGGCCGGGGCAGAGGTCTTGGCCGGCGCCGTGGTCTTGGCCGGTGCAGGAGTCGTTTCAGCAGAAGGAGTTTTGGGCACGGGCTGTTCCGGCGCGGCCGGTGCATCTTGGCCAGCAGAGGCAGGATCCGGAATAGTCCGGACTTCCGGCACTAAAGGGCCTTTACCCTTGATGTCTGCTCCGGCGTCTTCAGTTGTGCCGGCGTCGCTGGTGGGCGCGCCGGAGTCTGGTGCTTCTTGGTGGGCTCCCGTGTCCATGTGGACATCAGGAGCCGGAGGTTCCTGTTGAGCCCCCGAGTCCATGTGGACGTCGGGGGCAGAGGTGTCTTGTTCCGGCGGAGGAACGTCCTTCGCCGGGGAGGAGGTCTTGTCGGGCGCAGGCGAAGATGCCGGCGCCGGGGAGGTCGTGTGGCTAGCAGAGGGTATGTCGGAGGTAGCGGTGGCCGCGGGCTTGGTAACTTTCGGGTCGCCACTCGAGCCAGAAGCTTGTTCCGGCGCAAGAGGAGCTCTGAAAGAGAAAAAAACGCCAAGTCAATAATGCAAGCAAGAGATATGTCGGAAATGAAACAAGCAGAAAGAACTTACCCCGCGGCAACAGGTCTCGGTTTCTTCAGTATGGGCACGCCGACCTTCTGCCTCTTCGACTTCTGAGGTGTGTCGGGCTGGGGCTTCACCCCTCGCTTCCGGCCGGCACGTCCGCCGGTGGAAGGAGGTCCCTGGTTCAGAGGGGCGGCGTCGATAACCATATCGTCCGGGATAGCTGAGGACGGCATTGGAAACTCGTAAGCAATAGGTGTTTCTGGAAAGGCATATGCAAGTGGCATCGGGTCATAGTACAGCAGGATCTCCTCGTCAGAATCAATCTCACTCCGGTCTTGAGTATAATGCCGGGATGAAGAGCCCTTACCCATGGCAGCTGCAGCACGGGTGCTCCTGGGAAGCTTATCCCAATGATCCGGATCTTCAACATCCGCAACAGTGCGGTCCGCCGCGATCTTGATCCGGGAGTTCTCCATGGCTTGGAAGCTGAATTTCTGTATAAACAGCAAAGTCAAGTATTCAGACAAGGAAATATGCCGGTGGAAGAGGTATGTCGGATCAATATGATATGTGTCGGCAAACAGACATGTGTCAGCTTAAGTATCTATGTGCCGGACATGGACTTTATGTATCGGATAAGATGGTTTACCGTTGGGGCGGGCCTATCCCGGCTGTATGGTTCTAGCCCCCAGGCAAAAGTGGCCTGAGAGGACTTGCAGACATCCTTAATCCGGCGCAGAATGTCGGCCGGAGTCAGCTCGTGTGTGGAGTGCCGGGTGGGGTCCATTGGCCCGCTCATCTGGCAGATCTTGTGCGACCGGCGCTGCAGAGGGGAGACGCGCCGGCTTATATAGCAGGCCACCAGGTCTTGAGGAGTAAGACCGGCATCCCGGAGCTCGCCCTTAACCCGGTGAAGCGCATTCACCGGCATCACCGAGTTCTTCGGGTTGTAGGTCCAGTTCGTCATAGCCAAGGGTGGCTCATCCACAAATGGCGGCAGGTTGAGCAGATCCTCGTCGGTGGTGTTCTTGACGTAGAAGAAGCTTTTCTGCCACTTCTTGCAAGATTCCAGTAGCTCCACCTTGGGGAAGTCCGAGCCCTTTCGGGACATGATGGTGGCCGCGCCGCAGAGGGTCATGGGGCGGTCCTTCTTTTCCTGGGCCGTCTCCGGCGGGTCGTCCTTGCTCTGGGGCGGCTCTTGGACGACTTGCTTCCGCAGTTGGAAGTACTTCGCCCAGCCTTGAGTAAGGGGCTCTATGCCGGCATAGCCCTCGCAAAAAGCAGCGAAGGCGGAGAGGATCATCACGGCATTGGCCGGGATATGATGAGGTTGTAGGTCGTAGGTGTTGAGGAAGTCCCGGAAGAAGTCCGATGCCGGCAGGCCAAAGCCACGCTCGAAGTGGGCGATGAAGACGACGCGTTCGCCAGGTTCAGGTGCCGGCACAGTTTCTCCTGTTGGTAGCCGGCATGCTACGCCCTCCAGGACTCTCCTGGTGGAGGTGACCCAGGATATGTCGGCCGGAGTAACCTCCGACCCCTCCCAGCCGGAGCGTCCTTGGGCTCGGGCCGAGGTATCTTCCTCAGAGGCCGAGGTGCCCGTCATGCTTGAAGATGCCATCTTAGTGGCCGGGACAAGGCGTGACAGCCGGAGTCCCGTGATGTTATTCCTATCAAGGCCGGAGAAAAGAGGGAGGTTAGTCTCTCCGGCATACCACTCTCCCCAAGGTTAGCAGAAATCAAAGATCTACCGAGCCAGTTAAAACAGGAAACAAATAAGGGTAAAAATTCTAAGGAAGAACACCTGTGAGCGCTGTTAGCAATGCTAGTCGAATCCAGAGAGGAACTGCACTAGATCTATGCGGATATGGCTACCAATGCGAAGCTATGAAGAAGCACCAAAGAGGAAGAACAGAGGGAGAGAGGAACTCACCGGAGTTTGGCCGACGGCGAAAGAACGACGACGGCGAGCGTACAGAAGAAGATCCAATCTCCCTGCAATGCTGCAGAGAGAAGAGGCGGCGGCGGCGGCGTCGTCAATGGTGATGCCGTGCATCGTCGGGCGTCGGCGCCGGAGTAGAGCGGGTCGTCGGCGGCGCTCCTTCTCTGTCCCTCGGTCCGGCGGCGAAGCGCAAGGGGCAGGAGAGCAGAAGAGGAAGAAGGCACTGTGGCGGGGGTAAAAAGAGCAAGTTTACCCCCACCCCATATTTATACCGAAGAGGCAGGGTCGTGGGGATCGTGGGTAGTGCTCCACTCCCCCGACCGTTCCTGCAGAGAGTCGCCACGTGGCGGCACAGAGTGGGGCGGCGGTTCCGGTAACCGTGCCATGACGCAATGATGGCGAGGAGTAACTGCACTGTGAACCGTCACATCGTGGGTGACCGTTCGAGGTGGCAGGACAGTTACAAGTTTCGATGCAAAGCTGTCAGGCATGGCTTCTCGAGGAAGACTCGTCTATATGTCGGATTAACTGCCCGATGTATATGTTCCGTCCGGAATACCCTCGGGACCGGCCGGAATAAGTTTTGGAACAGGAACAGAGGCCGGGATATAATCTGATCACCGGGACATAATGAAGAAAGGTATGTTGAACCTGTCGAGGCTCCACAGCTATGACTGGGGAACCTCGGCAGCTTCGGGGACTAGTGTCGGGGGGATAACCCCCGGTAGGGTCAAGAGACTAGAAAGACACAAAGTCTATGGTTGACTTATGCCGGGTTATCAAGAAAGGGCCTGGCCGGAATATAAGAGCATCGGCCAGGCCGACATATGTATGTATCCCGGCTAATACTTGGATATGCCGGTATAGCCGGAATACTGGTATATGTGTGCCGGCATATACTTAGATATGTCGGCCTAACCATTTGGTGTGTTGTGCAGGAGCAGGGGAGGCCGGATTACCCGACCCTCGTAGGTCGTTGGTCCGGCGTATATGTCCTGGGTATGGCCAACGGTCATATCCAGGATACTTAAGTCAACCAAGGTGTCATATCCCTACAATCAAGGAAGAAAACATCCAAGCATGGTAGCAGAGTAAGATGGCAGGGTGCACAGTGGAGGTTACCTACCCTCACTGTGCACAAGTACGAGCTCACCGCACAGAGGTAAGGCCACAGTTCAAGAGGTACAAGGTACAGGGATATGGCGTCCCATCGAGAGCAATCAGGGGCAAAGTCAAGGGTCTCTGCCATCGTCACCAGCTCCTGTTTGGAGTGTAGCCCGTGTCTTGTGGTCTTGTATGACCGTTGTAACCCTGGCCACCACTATATAAGGTGGCATAGGGAGCCCTGGTAAAGGGTTGGTCACTCTGTGTTCCTACACTTAGCAGTTCATCTTCCTTCTCTAGCAGAGAGCTTGGAAGCACCATTGTTGTGTACTACATCAACCCAAATATACAACCAGTAGAGCAGGGGTAGGGGTGTTATCTCCTTACGAGAGCCCCGAACCTGGGTAGATCAGTGTCTCTTTCTGTCGTGCTTTTTAGCTCGTTCCCCTCTCCCGAATCCACCAGCATCTAGCTCGAACCCCATTTAAGCCATCCCATGGCATATGTTGTTTCACCACGACGACAGTAGGCGAATTCCGAACCGGTACCCTCTTTCTCTCTTCCCCTCGCTGACATGTGGGCCCCAGTTGCCAGTCGTCTTCCTCCTCCGCCCGTTAATCCCGCCAGAAACCGCCCGAGCTCGCCGTTACTTTCCCCCTTAATTCCTCATTACTCCATGCCTTAACCGATGACCCTCCGCGCCTACAAATAGCCCTCCCCCTCCTCTCTGATTCCCCTCTTGTTCCTCGCCAATTAGCGCCGCCAGGCCGCCGCGATTCGTCGTCGGAGTACACCACACCTGCGAGCTTTCCGCTCAAATATCGCCGCCGCATGTAAGCCCGGCCCTTCCCCTCTCCTCCTACACCCTCCTCCTCTTCCTGGCGCACTTCCCTGACCCATTCCTTCCCTCTAAATCACAGTGAATTGACGGATTAAAACTTCCCCAGAAGCTCACCGTCGACCAGAGCCCTCCGGCCACTTCTCTCCCTCTCCACTGGAAGTAATCGACGACGCCGACCACGCCCCTGGATTTCCCTCGCCACACCGATCGTCGTCCACCTCTCCGTCGCTTCCAGAGGCCCCCAGAACACCACCGCCGTCGACTCCCTGTGCGCCCTCGCCGGATTCCTCGATGGAACCCTAGCAAGCCCGGTGAGCCTCTTCCCCTTAGATCTCATCCGTTAGATCTCAATCTAACGATCCAAATAGAATAACTTACTGAACCGGTATGGGACAATCTAATCCGTCCAGATCTCTTTAAATCCAACGGTCTCAGTTCCTGATCCGAACGAAGTGGTACCGGTGAATACCGTAGTGCCACGTGGCCCTGTCTGAATCAAAACGAATTCGAAATAGAAATTTTAAAACAGATTTAATCCCAATCTTGCAAAATTCATATCTTTCGTTTCATAAGTCCAAAAATAGCAAATAATATACCGTTGGAATTCTTAGAACATCTAGAATCCAGTAATACAATAAAATTTCATATTTTATGGGTTCAATTTGAAACTATTTTCAAATTGAATCAAACCTATCTGCTAACTTAAGAAATTCATATCTTTAGTACCAAGTGTCCAAAAATTACAAATTTGTAGTCTTTGGAATCCTCTCAACATGCAGAACATCATAGGATCAAGAAAACCCAAATTTGATACGTGCACACACTTTGTGCATTCAAATCTATCCAAATCACTAATTTGATCATAGTTTGAATTCTACAACTTATTTTGGAATAAATCCACTTGCAGTGACTTTGTATTACTGCAAGCTATCCAGTAGCATCACTCCCATAATTTCTTGAACCACTTCACAATTATTCAAATTCTAATATGAGAATTTGAGTATTCCTATATAGATTAACTCTATTTCTATTTCAATCAATGACCCCTTCTACTTTAGAAAACCCTACGATCATACCTAGCTATCAAATATCATCTTGAGATCACTTTGATCCAATGTCACATCTATCTAAACAACATCTTGATCAAGATCATATTCACTTAGACCTATCTTGTATAGTACCCACTTATTCAAATTACAAATGTGTCATTTGAGTAAAGTATGATACATCTCAATCATAGATTCTATTCTTGCTATCTTTGTGGTGTTGATCTAATCAACATTATAGCACCTACCCAACACTCCTTGTACTCCATAGAAACCTTAAACCATAATCTCACATGTTATCTACCCATACTCTATCATCTGTCCACTTGATCCCGATTTCATGTGTAGAACTATTCAATTAACAAATGAGTTAATTGAGTAACCCAATGCTTCATGAATCCTATCCTAAGCTTAAGTGTAATATAAACTATTTAAGAATAATTGTTGCCACACTTATTCAATAGTATTGCTATTGCACTATTTTGTCTCTCATGTGATTTACCCACATGAGATATTCCAAGATTCAATATGCTTTGATAAAGCATAAAGATCTCACTCATCATATTTTGTCTAATTCATACATGTACTCAAATTGCAAATGTGCTACTTGAGTAGAATATGAATTAATCTAAAACTTAGGTTCTAATAATGTGGAGCTGTTATAACCCGTACCATAGTATGTGTTATACACCATGTTGATCAATGAACCATTTGAGCCATGTCCTCAAATATCAATCATTCATACCCAATCCAATGCTTACTTAGTTCACATGTATTGAACTATTCAACTTGCAAATGTGCTAATTGAGTAATTCAAGCTTTCTTAAAACCTAGCCTAGTTCCTAGGTGCAATAGATACTATTTAAGAGTAATTGTTGTCACATTTACTCAATAGTGTTGCAGTTGCCCAAATCGACTCTTGTGTAATTTAATACACATGAGCTATTCCTAAAACTCTTATGCTTTAATAAAGCATAAAAACTTCATCAATTATATTATGCCTAGTCCAATTCTCTCTCAAATCATATTGACCTTTCCCAACTAAGCTCTCCGATTCATATCCCACAAATCATGAATCCTTTGCCATATCTTTCTATCATAACATCTCAATAAATCTAAATTGTTAAACCAACACCTTTCAATTGTCTGATTTGTTTGATTGTGTTTATATGGATTGTTTATGGTATGCTATTTCATGTGCTATAGTTTTTGCGAAGAGCTACGTGCTTAGTTGAGAAAAGTGGAAAGATCATATTCTTCAAAAAGGCAAGTGACACACATATCCCCTACCTATTTTACTACTGCATTAGTATGTTTCCGTAGTATGCATGATAGGTGGAATATTCAACTATTTTATCAAATGCTTAGATCCTAGTAGTATGTAGCTACCCCTCAAACCCCACCTGTTAGGATGCTAAATACTTTGAAAATATTGATGCCATGCTTTGATCACTTATAAAAAGTGTTTTGTGAACAAATTAAGAACTTCAACTAAAATGAAACACCTAGGTGGATTGGTTTGATAAGAGGCGGTGAAGTAGGTGGGTTCTGGGACGCATGCCTCGCCGAGAGGATGTGGGTTCAGAATGCCGCTCGGGATGGCCACCCAGGAACAAAGAGATGGCTATGTCTTCCATGCTTAGTGTACTTCCAGTGCAGCCTTATGACATTATGGGCTCTGTCTTGACTGATTAGATGTGGGAGTGCAACTTGTCGGCAAGAAGTGGTGGTAGTTGAATTGTAGGTTGGGAACGGAGCTTGCCAAGTTAGTTGCCCTCTCCTTCTAAAAGGTCTCGTTTCATTTTATGTATGGGCATAAAATGAATCGTAAGGTGAAAGTGCACAACCCTTGCAAGGTGCTTAAACTAATCGATTAGCCGTGTCCTCGGTTATGGACAATTGAGTCTCTAGACATGGAATGTACGCAAGAATCTCATCACCGATTCTGAATGACTAAAATCTGTCTAGAAACCCCTAGGTAGGAACTAAGGACCATACACTTCGAGGGGTGGTGGTGCCTGAGGTTCCAAACTTTGTTGAGTTGCGCCCAGAACTACATACCGGCCAGTATGTAGTGTATGGGGGTTGTCTTGACCCTTGAAAAATAAATTTTTGTAAGAAAGTATTAAAATGGATTATAGGATAAAATTGGCTTTATGCAAATCAGCCTATGAGATCCACCAGCCATATATCATGTAGTATAGTCTTTCCGCAAAATGCCACCAAATATGTGTCATTTGCCAGTACATCATTGTACTGACCCCTCTGGGGCTGCATATTCAAACGTGCAGGTTTTATTTCAAGTAAGGAACCAGGAGTAGGATCTCGAGCTTACATTCCAACATGTCTGCCTGTGGCACTTGATGAAGATGGAAGCTCACTGCAATCTATGCTTTATGCTGTGTACTCGTAAGGTTGAATACCTATGTAACTGGATTTACGTTGTAATATTGATGCTATTGCAATGATTTCTCATTTTGTACTGTGGTGCTATCTACTGATCCAGGGAATGGCACAGATACATAGGAGTTCTGCCTTTAGCAAAAGGCAGGGCGTTACATCCACGGCGCAGAAGTTGTGCTTCCAGTAGAGATCACACATGAAGCTCCAAGAATCACGGCATATGATGAGACAACTTCTACAGAGGCACTTCAGGACGATGTCGATGCACTCAACGAGGCAAGGGATGTAGCACTCGCCAGAGCGACTCAATATCAGCAAAGTCTGCGAAATTACCATAGCAGTCGAGTTCGTCCATGATCTTTCGTAGTAGGAGACCTAGTCTTATGACTCAAGCAAGATGGGCATGGAAAACTCGAGTCCCCATGGGTGGGACCTTATATCGTGACAGAAGTGATACCAGGAGGAGCTTATCGACTACAAGATAAGAAAACGGGGCAAAACGAGAGTAACCCGTAGAATGCAGAGCAACTACAACGATTCTACGCATAGACAACATAAGGCGATAAAGGATTTCTTCGAGTTCTGACCTTCCGAACCCAGAACATGAGGCCAAAGGTCCGGTTCCTTAGGTAACTCGACAAATTATGTAAATATTCTATTTTTTCCACTCGGGGGCTTGGACTCTCGAGTCGTACAAAGTAAAAAACAAAAAGATATTATCCAGTACAATGATTATTATCTTCGAAATACTGCAAGGTTGTTCACAACCCGACATTTGGCAGAAGCACACGCCGGTTCAGAAGAACCCGATAATATGTTAAATAAAACACCTCGGAACCATAGTTTGTTCCCCTGGTTTATTAAATAGCACGATAACAGTACATAAACACGACTTCTTCCTATGGATAGCACAAGGAAGAACAACTCAAACAAAAGGATTACATAGAAAGATAAACTAATGAAAGTGCACTTTGGCTTCATACTCCTTCTAGCACTGGGTGCCGTCATAGATTCTCATGTCAAACTTCGACGTGCCAATATGGAAGTCAAAAGTTATAAAAAAGCCTTGACGGAGATCGTGATCTTCAGCAAAATCCGACCAGCCGCCCTTGAAGAATTGTTCACCAGCGCCGTCGTACCAAACCTCCACTTCATAGGGAGCTCCTCCCCCAGAGTGCTCACAAAGAATCGCTTCTCGCAGCTCTCGCCCGTTCATGAACTGGGTGAATTTCAGCGGTAAGCGCTGAATCTCACGGCACTATGCGCCGGAGATACAGAAAAAGGAATAGATCCTAGGAGAAGAAGCATTAGCAGGTGGGGCACTTGGACCTGGTGCAGCGGGAGCCAACTTGGGCTTATTCTTACTCTCGACTGGACGGCCGGGGCATCGCTTCACCGGAGCAGATGATGAAGCCACCAGAGTTGTGGCGGTAGCTTTGTTCTTGCTACCGCGAGGGCGACCGCGACCTCGTTTCTCAACTGGGGCGCCGATGTCCAAGCGCTATCCACTCGCATCAGCCATGGAGGCAGAAGTTGGAAAAAGAAACCCTAGATGAGTTTAAGGGGAGGAAGATGATGCGGCGGAAAAGCTAATGACTGGATTAGGGTTTTCACCCATCGCCAGACGTGCTTTATTTATAAGCACGTATAATGGGCCTTCACAAGGGTAAAGGTCCAAAATATATTTACAGGCTCTTATATGCTGCCCAGAGCAGACGATAACAGCAGGTCAACGTATCCAGGAAAAGGATGCATAAAAAAAGAGAGAGAGAAGAAGAAGAAGAAAGAGAGAAAAATAGCACAGCAAGCGACAATAGCAGGGAATAAGAAATATTTGTCAAAGAAGCACAAGTTCACCTCGTCTTCGACTCGGGGGCTTGCGGTATTAGAAGAGGAGGAATACATTGCAAAAGTGAAAGAAGTTGACAACTGACGCGAGAAGAAGTATAAAGAATATGTTTATCCATTTTCTTGAGCCTATACCCAAAAATTTCGGCTATAGCCTCGGGGGCTACTCCCATCGGGAGCGCTGGGCGCGCACCCGATGATATTTATCCATGAATACTGAAGCAAAGAAAGCGAAAGAAAATTCAGAAAGCTTCATTACTCCCATCGGGAGGGAACTTTTTATCGATTTAAGTTAAAGTAACCCGAATATTTTATATTCTGAAACAGTGAAACAAGGCTGCGACATACGATCCTCGAGTTGCGTCATCGCGACAAAACTCGAATGCCGTGATTGGAATATATCATGAAGGTAAGACCCCAGAATCCATCCTGTGTGGCCTGGTATATGCACATGGATGCGCTCTGCTGGTATATATCCGTGTCTACGACGCGAAGAAAAATCCTGGTGGACGCACTGGGTACCCTGAGAACCACTGGGATTCATTCTTTGTAAGTCCTAAATGCGGCAAAAGAATGGATTTGACCGGTTTCCCAAATTCATGTCCAAGGGGATTGAATTTGAAGTAGGTGACAAGTATCTGTTCCGGTAGTTAACTGGCCTCTTGATCCGTCAGATTTGCCAGGCTTGTTCATCAAAACCCCTTGCGAGATATTATAATGAAAATAAGTTGAAAGACCAAGTCCAAGATTTGAAGATATGAAGAAGTCGAAGAAATGATCAAGTCGAAGATTTAAAGATTAGAGATTCAACCCGAATCTACAATTTTGGTAGAATCTCATGGGCTACTGACAAGGGAATAGATAGTAGAGCCCGTCGGTTGAGTACCCCTGAGGCCCGTTAAGCTAGGCCCAATTGTAATACTAGTCGAAATACGAGTTCTTACCATATGTCGATATTGTAATCTCTGACGGATCCCACCCGATCCTCGAGACCTGGCCATCTATACATAGGGGGCAGGAGGGGACGGTGTGGGACAGATTGAAAGCAAGCCAGGTTCTACACCCACGTTTACTTTCATAGCCACCTTGTTTGACTGATTTTACCTTTGAGTTCATCTAACGCCCTATCTCCCCGATCCTAAGTCCTTCATTTAGGACATTTGTCGAGTTAACCACTCGTCAACCGGGGTCCATAGTTCACTAGTGGTGTCTCTCCATAAGATAAATAACAACATGCTGGGTAAACAAATTACTGTTGATAGAATAAAGATAACTTGCATATGTCAAGAGGATCACTATGAGATTTACTCTGGGCATTACAAGAAGATACATAGACCGCCATCCAACTGCATCTATGAGTAATAATCCACTCGCGGGGAATCATCTGAGGACCCCTTGAGTATTAAGTTGCGAACAACAGATAATTGCATTAAGCAAAGTGTGTAATGTAAACAAAGCATATGCCCTTGGACATAAGAATGTTGTTTTCTCCCTAGTGGCAACAACACATCTACAACCTTAGAGGTTTCTATCACTCCCCCAGATTAAATAGAGGCATGAACCCAACTATCGAGCATAAGTACCCCCTCTTGGAGTCACTAGTATCTACTCAGCCAAGATAGCTACTAACAACGGAGAGCATGCAAGATCATAAACAACATAGAGATAACATAAGATAATATTCAGCACATCAACTAATTCATAACACCAATATTCATCGGATCCCAACAAACACAACATGTAGAATTACATAAAGGTAGTCTCGATCATGTAGGGCAGCTCACGAGATCTAAACATAAAGCACATGGTGGAGAAGACAACCAACTAGCTACTGCTATGGACCCATAGTCTAAGGTAGACTACTCACTCATCGCGCCGGAGGCAAGCATGGCGATGAAGAAGACCTCCGGTGGCGATTCCCCTCTCTGACAGGGTGCCGGGAAGAGCTTCTGGACCCTCCTGATCTCGGGTCGATGATGGCGGCGGATCGCGATGTGTTTCTGGAAAAGTGATCGGGTGTTCTAGGTTTTTCCGTCAGGGGGTCTTTATAGGCGAAGGGGCAGCGTCAGAAGTGGACCAGGTGGGGCTCACCATAGGGCGGCATGGCCAGGGCCTGGGCCGTGCCCCCTGGTGGTGAGACCGCCCTCTGGCTCGGCTCCATCTCCTCTTCGGCCTTCTGGAAGCTTCGTTAAATAGCTAGATGTTTGGCTTTTGTTTCATCCAATTCCGAGAATATTTCCTATGTAACTTTTCAGAAACACAAGAACATCAGAAAACAGGGAACTGGCACTGTGGCATCTCGTTAATAGGTTAGTTCCGGAAAATGCATAAAAATGCCACGAAGTGTAACGAAACACTAAGCAAATGGTGTAAAAACAAGCATGGAGCATTGATACGTCCATTTTGCATCACTATTTTGTATCATAATTTACTATTATTCATTGATATATTTCACATTTAGAGATGATACTTATGTTGTTTCCTCTGTTTTTACATGTTTGATGATCATTGGAGGATTTGCTACCGGAGTCAGAATTCTGCTGGAGAAAGGACCGCCAAGACACCATATTTTGGAAGATCAGGAAATTCCAGAAAAATACCAGGAAATTATATTTTACCAGAAGACTGAAGAAGCCAGAAGGAGGAGGTGAGAGGAGCAACAGGGCAGGCACACACATAGGGGGCGTGGCCTGACCCTTGGCCACACCGGCCTGTTGTGTGGCCGCCCTGACCCACTTCTGCCATCGCCCCTTCGTGTATTTCATCGTCCCAGAAAACCTAAGTCAAGGGGGGCTCAGAGATAGACACCGCTGCCTCTGCGGGGCGGAAAACACCAGAGAGAGAAAAGCTCTCCGGCAGGCAAGAATCTGCCGGGGAAATTCCTTCCCGGAGAGGGGAGATCGTCGCCATTGTCATCGCCATCGCACCGGACTTCATCGGGATCATCATCATCATCATCATCTCCATCACCAGCACCTTCATCTCCACCAACACCACGCCATCCCGCTGTAACATCTTGAGTTGAATCTTGTTAAATTCTTATGGGAAACTATCCCGGTGTTGATTACTCTTGTAGTTGATGCTATTGAGTGGAACCGTTGAATTAAGGTTTATGTTTAGATTATTATTCACCATTATTTCACCTCTGATCATGATCCATATGATGTCTTGTGAGTAGTTCGTTTAGTTCTTGAGGACATGGGAGAAGTCAAGATGTTAGTAGTGGAATTATGTTAAGTAATATTTAGTGGTTTGATATTTATTTGTTGTGGTGCCATTTCACTAGTCGTGTCATGTGAATGTTGACTACATGATACTTCACCATTTATGGGCCTAGTGAGATGCATTGTGTATTTGGCTACTAATTGTGGGGTTGCTGGAGTGACAGAAACCTAAACCTCTGTTAGGAAACCATTGCATCAGGGAGCGTAGGATCTCAGAGTTTAAGGTTGTGGTTAGATTTATCTTAATTACTTTCTTGTAGTTGCGGATGCTTGCAAGGGGTATAATCACAAGTGTGTATTTATCCTAGTAAGGGTAGTGCGCTAGCACAGGTTCACCCCCATAACACTTATCAAACCAATAAAGATTATTTAGCGGCATGAAGCGAAAGCTCTTGACAGAAACTCCCGTGTGTCCTCAAGAACGTTTGGTCATCATAAGTTACACAACCGTCTTGTCCTTTGCTCTAGAAAGGATCGGGCCACTCGCTGCAATTGTTATTACTTGTCGGTGTTCTGGATACCGGGGTATCCCGGTCCACCTGCTCCTGGGCCACGTCATCGGCCCATCTTCAGAATTAGCGACCCAAGCTGCAGAGAAGACCCTCACGAGGAGGCGCCTTGTGAGGAGAGCGATGACCAAAACTGCTAAGGACTAGAAGACCTCCTCACGAGCCCCAGCTGGTGAGGAGAGGAAGCACGCCCACGTCAGCTCGGCATGTTTGCTGCAGAGCAAGAAGGTAACAGGCAGAAGACCGCGTACCGCCCACGCTACCCCCGACAGGGAGGAGACCAACTTTCGCTGTGCCTGCCCAAAGCGGCACAGTGGTTGTTGGCCACCCCCCTAAAAATAGCGTGGACGGTGCAGGGCGCCAGAGGAGGACGTCAGCCTCCTCCACCCACTCCTGTGGACCGGCGCCACTACCCTGCGAAGACCATGTCTACAGAAGAGCGTAGTCTACAGCTGTCCACCCTCCTTGGCCGTATGTGTGGCAACCCCTTCCCCAAGAAGACAAGGGGAAGGAGGACCTGGGCGCTATAAAAGGAGGGGAGGCCACCCCTTAGATGGGATCGGATCTTCTGGAGGTTGCTAGCTGGGCACGCAGGTTCTTCAACCTCTGGCCAGCTAGAGCTTTGTAACCAAGGCCTTGTACTCCTCGCGAGGTGTCGCGTTGCAATACAAGAAGGCGGGAAGTAGGGGTTTTACCTCACCACGAGGGCCCTGAACCTGGGTAAGGCTCGGTGTCTCTCTCTGCAGTGCGTTGTGCGTTCGACAACTCGAGGCTTCCGTCACCGTGCTTCGCTGCGATCCGAGATCTCACACGTTCAGCCCCCTGCGTTCGAATCTTTGGGTCCGTCGCATGGTACCCCATGTTCTTGCAACACGAAATCCATCGACATTTGGCGCGCCAGGTAGGGGGCTGTGGTGTGTTTTTCTCCCAGATCTGCTTCGACATGAGTGACGATCGTCGTCGCCGTCTTCGCCTTCGCGCTGTCTACGCGAGCCGTCGCCGAGATCGTCTTCAGGTCCTTGATGGCCTGGAGGCCATTGGAGAGGGCGTGCCGGCTCCCGGCGACCTCGGCTTCGAGGGCTTCGCAGCGCTCGACGGGCCACTTCGCCGCGCGACGTGGCCGTCTCGCTTCCGGCCGGAGATCGGTGCGCGTTACGACGGGACCTCCGATCCTGTGGAGTTCTTGCAACATTACGCGGCCGCCATACGGTCGGCGGGAGGTGACGGGCGTGTCATGGCCGGATGGTTCATGATGGCGACAAAGGGAGAGCCTCGCCGGTGGCTCTACGGGCTACCACCAAGATCCATCTCGTCCTGGAGGGACCTCTGCGAGTGCTTCCTCGACAGATATGCATCCCTGGGGCCTGAGCCCGAGGACGCGTAGGCCTGCGCCGTCCTCGATGGCCCCGTCCCCTGGTGCTCGAAGATTGGGCAGGGGGCTTGAGGAGCTCACCCCTTGCCTCCGCCTGAGGAAACGGAGCTCGTCATCTACGTAAGGAGCAAAGTGTAACGGCAAGCCTCACTCGCCGTTAATCCTTTCTAATCTATAGAAACTGCTTGGAATCATGAGTTTTGGCTCTGCCAGCCTCGCAATTTCAGCTGATTGCGGCTTAACGCGAACGTGAGTTTTCGCTCGGCTGCCTTTCGAGAAAGAGCCGGAGCACGGTGTCCGCGCTGGGGCCTTCGCCCGGAAAACAGCAGGCCCGCAAAACCCAGAACGGATCGAGCTCTGACTAGGGAAGGGACCCGCTACAGTCACCTCATACGATCCATGGTGCTCTCTCCTCTCGAGCGACACTCGAATGAAGGCGCATGAGCGTGCGAGAGTCGCACAATTCGTGTAGATTTCTCCAAGTCTTCTGCTGTCCTTGTCTGCGGCCTTGTGCTTCTTCTCCTGGAATCGCCTTTGTTGTGTTTGGACGCCTGGGGGGCTGCAGGGAGATAGTCTTGTATGCCATTACAGTCACCTCTGAAGCGCCAGTGCCCGCTAGCCTTGCACCACAAGCTGCATACTAAGCGTTAGGCTGCTGTCCCGCTCGGAGGTTGGCCCCTAAATGGCGTAGAGCATTCCCCAGACAAAGACGAGGCAAGGAAAAATGTGCAAGGGTGCAAACAAGGACAATTTGGCGAATAACGCCTTAAGTGCGATTACAACTTAAACTGGCCCAGTAGGGCAATGTCTAACGGCTGCCAAGTGTGCAGCTAACTTAGTCCTTCTGGAGGAGGTCTAGGAGGAGCTTACTGGGTGACCGCTGCTTCGCCCTCGCCATCGCCGGTGCCTTGGCTGGAGCCTGAGGATGCGTCTCCGCTGGACTCTGACGACCCGTCGTCTTCCTCCTCAGCTTCCCCAGAGCCGGAGGAGTCGCCGCTGGAGGAGCTCTCCGGCGCGGGTGCTCCAGGGCGGGCGTAGATGGCCTGCAACCGTCGCAGGGCTATGTCTCGGCGCGCTGCCCTGGACACCGCTGCGCGATCAGGAGTTCCTGGCGGGGGAGGCGGCGGCCTCTGCAGCACTTCTTCCAGGTTGAGGTCGGGGCGAAGGCGTTGGAGGTTGAAGATTCGCGTCCCCGCGAGCCCCAGCAGCTCTCGGCACTCGGCGTCGATGAGCTCCAAGACCCTCGCTGACGCGCCGTCTAGCTCTTCAGCCAGCTGGCTGAAGAAGAGCAAGATCGACCCGTCGTCCTCAGGGACGGTGGGCAGGGTCAGCCCGTGGATGCCCAGGCGGTGCGCTGCCACCATGACGCGGGCCGAGAACCAACGGAACATCTGCACCCGCTGCCTTCGCAGCACGCGTGCCTCCCCTTCAGAGTCCCTAGCCTCCTGGAGCTCCCTGGAGGTCTCCACGCCCTGCAGGGCCGACGCCAAGTTCTCCTCCTCAAGCCTCTGCACGTCGCGCCGGAGTGAAGCGATGGTGGCATCGGCTTCGGCAAGGGCGCGCTCAGCGCCCCGGCGCACCTCGTGCGCCCCCCTCAGCTCGGTCTCCAGGTCGCGGACCTGGCGCTCCAGGGTCTCGCGCTTCTGCTTGTACATCACCAGGGCGTCGTCGGTCTTGGAGCGGAAGTCCGCGCGGCACGCTTCGGTGAACTCGGCGCGCCTCCGCTCGAACTCCTGCTCCATGCTGACCCGTCGCTGGTTCAGCATGTGGTCCATCTTCGCCTGAAGGGAAGCCTCGCGCTGGTTCAGCGCTTCTTGGCGCCGAGTCAGCTCGTTATTGGACCGGCTAACCATTGCCTCCCGGCTCTCGAGGGCCTCTCGCTCCCTGTTGAGCCGGTCCTCGAGGGCATGGAGCTGCTCCTCTCGGAGGCGAAGTCCCCGCTCGCGTTCGCGAGCCTCTGCTTCCAGGACAGTGAGCCCAGCCTCTTGCAGGCTCAGGCTCTCCGCCCGGGAATCAGCGCTCTCCTCGCGAGCATGAAGGGGGGCCTCCCGGTCTTCGACCTCATCTAGCCTCTGCTGAGCGTTGGCGAGAAGGCCATCGGCATTGGTCCTGGCCTCGTCCAGGAGGTGCTGTGCTGCCCGCTTAGCCTCCTCCCCAGCCAAGGCTGGGTTGGGAGGCCCGACGGTGGGGGGAATCTTCTGGCGCGCCTCGGAGATGATCTTCATGGCCTCTTGGTGAGCCCTGGCCAGGACTCCCCTCGCCGACTCCCTGGCGTTCGCCAGAGCTTCTTCGGCCTCCTCGGCTGCGCTGGCACGGATCTCCTCCGCCTCCTTGCTTGCCAGTTCGCGGCGCTCAGTGGCACGCTGGTCAAGGAGACGGCATCTCTCCGTGGCTTGGTGCAGGAGAGCCCAGCCCTCGTTGATGCGCGCCTCCTCGGCAGTATGCGCCCTGACGACCTCGTCGCAGAGGGCGCCGGTCACGGTCGCAAGCACCCTCGCCCATGGGTCAGCGGCGATCCTTGCGGGCCTCCCCAATATCTCCGGCAGGGGAGGCGATGTAGCCCTGGAGGGCCCCGGCTCGGTGGAGGTCGTCTCCCTCTCGCCGCTGGGCTCCGGGGCTATCCCTGAGCTGGGTGGTGCGGCGTTTCTTGCAGGAGGGGCCTCCGAGGTGGTGGTGGCGCTGGCTACAGAGGGGGCAGCAGGAGCTGCCCCCATCATCTCTGGTGTGCCCCCTGTGCTAGGGGGCTCGGCCGCGCTGGGAGCCGTAGCGGCTCCCGAGGCGGGCTGCGCGTCCACGGACGCGCGGTCCTCTTCTTCTCCGGCGGCGCGCGGCGGCGTCGTCGGTGTGGCCGTGGCGGCCGGGTCAGGGCCCGGCGTGGCCTGACCGGTCTTCCTCTTCTTCCTCCTCTTCTTCTCTTCCTTCTTCTCCTCGGCGTCCCTGGAGATGAGAAGGAGGAGTGAGGTTAGGGGAAAGGTAAGGCAAAAGGTAAAGGTCTTTGTGCAGGAACACTCACGAAGCGTCCCGCTCCACCCATCCTCTTTTGCTCGGGAGGGAGGAAGGTGGTGGCGGGGGCGCGGAGGGCTCGCCCGCCGGTTTCTTCCTTTGGGAGGCCCCAGCCTCGGGTTGCCGGCTGGCGCGTTCATCGTTGAACTTGGAGCGGCGCTCCGCCTCCAGGCGAGCTCGGCGCTCCTCCTCCTCCAGGCCTCGCGAGGAGGACGCGCCGGCGTCTCCTCCGGTGGGCTGGTCCGGCAAGGAGGAGTCGTCGGAGGAGGAATCTGAGAGCACCACAGTGCCCTTAGGACGCCTCCGGCGGACCAGCTGATCGCCGGACTCTGCATCGTCATCGTTGTCATCTCCAGAGGCCGTGGGCCCCGTTCCCCTTGCTGCCGAGTCCTGCTCCGAGCTGGCCGCAGGTGCGCTCGGGAGGGGACCAGGCACGACACCGTCGGCAAGGAATGGGCCCCAGGCGTTGAACTTCAAGATCCCCGCCGTGACTCGGCTGGTCTCCCGAGCGCCCAAATTGTAGATCGGCAGGGCATTGCGCAGGATGGCGGGGATGGCAACAGAAGAGAAGAAGGCTCTTATTACCTCCTCCCGAGCGTCGGCGTTGAGCTCGCTGACGTGGAGCCTGAGGTCGTCCCCGGCCCTGTGCCTCCAGATCTCTCGGCGGTGGTCCTGTAGGGGGGCGATGCGTCGGGGGACGAACTCCACCCCGACCATGGTCCCTATGACGCCCGCCTCCCGGAGATCTCGGATTCGCGGGCGGAGCGTCCTCAGTGCCTCTTCAGGAAGGGCCTCGCTGGCCCAGGTGGTGAGCTTGACGGGAGGGATCCCGGTGACGAGGAAGAGCTCCGATTCTTCGAGGATGTCGACGAAGAACCAGCGGCTCCGAAAGTCTTCAACTTTCTTCATCCACTTCAAGTCAATGAAGTCGCCTTCCGTTCCGGCGGTGGCGATGAAGGAGATGCATCCGGAACTCTAGTTCAGCCCAGAGGACCGGAGGGAGAAGAGGTGGCGGAAGTACGCCACCGACGGCTTGATGCCGATCCAGGCCTCGCAGGCGTAGGCGAAGACTGCTAGCAAGGTGACGGACTTGGGATGCAGGTGGATAGCCTGGATCCCGTAAGTCTCCAAGATCGCCAGGAAGAAGGGGGAGAACGGCGGCAGCAGGCCGGCGAAGACGAAGAAGAGGAAGAAAGGCTGCGCCGTTGGGGGCAGAGTGTCCCGCGGCGCGCGGCCATGCCAGATGCGGGTGGCGCCCCATTCATTGTTCCTGCTCCCGACCATCTCTCGGACGGTCTGGAGCTCGCGGCTGCTCTTGATGCGGGAGTTGAGCAGGGGCGCAGCCGGCCGCGGCGCGGCTACGGAAGACCTCGCCGCTCCAACGGCCCTGCGCGGTGCCATGGCTCTGGGCGGGGGTGAGTTGCGGTGAGGAAATTGGAGGTTCGGAAGATTCGGATGCACAAGATCTTCAGAGGGGAGGCGGCGGCGGCGATGTGCTGTGGGAAAGGGGGAAGGAGCCTTCCCTGCCAAGCTTTTAAGGGGACGACCAGGGCGCGGTTTCCGAAGCGTCGGCCTTGACGCGACGGTTCGAAAAACGCCCGTTACCCCACCCACTTCGCACGATCTCCACGCCGCGTCGCTTCGCCAACTGCAAGGGCGCCACGTGCCCACAACCTCCGCTTCTTCACATGGTCCTCTGACCACACGGTTGACGCGTGCCGTTGGAGGGCCCAGCAGCTTTGGGGCCCCCCGGCCCTTCGCTTCCTCAAGAGGACGCGTTCGCGGGCCGGGCTCCCGGGGGCTACTGTCGGTGTTCTGGATACCGGGGTATCCTGGTCCACCTGCTCCTGGGCCACGTCATCGGCCCATCTTCAGAATCAGCGACCCAAGCTGCGGAGAAGACCCTCACGAGGAGGCGCCTCGTGAGGAGAACGACGACCAAAACTGCTAAGGACCAGAAGACCTCCTCACGAGCCCCAGCTGGTGAGGAGAGGAAGCACGCCCACGTCAGCTCGGCATGTTTGCGTGCAGAGCAAGAAGGTAACGGGCAGAAGACCGCGTACCGCCCACGCTACCCCCGACAGGGAGGAGACCAACTTTCACCGTGCCTGCCCAAAGCGGCACAGTGGTTGTTGGCCACCCCCCTAAAAATAGCGTGGACGGTGCAGGGCGCGAGAGGAGGATGTCAGCCTCCTCCACCCACTCCTGTGGACCGGCGCCACTACCCTGCGAAGACCATGTCTACAGAAGAGCGTAGTCTACAGCTGTCCACCCTCCTTGGCCGTATGTGTGGCAACCCCTTCCCCAAGAAGATAAGGGGAAGGAGGACCTGGGCGCTATAAAAGGAGGGGAGGCCACCCCTTAGATGGGATCGGATCTTCTGGAGGTTGCTAGCTGGGCACGCAGGTTCTTCAACCTCTGGCCAGCTAGAGCTTTGTAACCAAGGCCTTGTACTCCTCGCGAGGTGTCGCGATGCAATACAAGAAGGCAGGAAGTAGGGGTTTTACCTCACCACGAGGGCCCTGAACCTGGGTAAGGCTCGGTGTCTCTCTCTGCAGTGCGTTGTGCGTTTGACAACTCGAGGCTTCCGTCACCGTGCTTCGGTGCGATCCGAGATCTCACACGTTCAGCCCCCTGCGTTCGAATCTTTGGGTCCGTCGCGTGGTACCCCGTGTTCTTGCGACACGAAATCCATCGACATTACTGTCTTTTATTTACTCATACTTTATTTATTTGCATTGCCAAATACCCCTGAAAACCCGTTTGCTAGTATTTACAGTGAATCCTTGATCAAAACCACTTGTCAACACCTTCTGCTCCTCGTTGGGTTCGACACTCTTATTTATCGAAAGTACTACGATACACCCCTATACTTGTGGGTCATCAAGACTATTTTCTGGTGCCGTTGCCGGGGAGTGAAGCGCTATTGAAGAGTGAAATTATGTGTGATGCTAGTGATTCTGTTGTTGGTGCTTGATACGTCTCAAACGTATCCATAATTTTTTATGATCCATGCCTGTTTTTACACCATTTGCTTAGTGTTTCGTTACACTTCGTGGCATTTTTATGCATTTTCTCGAACTAACCTATTAACGAGATGCCACAGTGCCAGTTCCCTGTTTTCTGCTGTTTTTGTGTTTCAGAAAAGTTACACAGGAAATATTCTCAGAATTGGACGAAACAAAAGCCGAACATCCAGATATTTACCGAAGCTTCCAGAGAACCGAAGATGAGACGGAAAGGAGCCAGGAGGCGGCCTCACCACCAGGGGGCGCGGCCCAGGGCCTAGCCGCATCGCCCTATGGTGAGGGCCCCCTGGTGCACTTCTGACGCTGCCCCTTCGCCTATAAAGACCCCCCGACGGGAAAACCTAAACACCCGATCACTTTTCCAGAAACACATCACGATCCACCACTGTCGTCGACCCGAGATCAGGAGGGTCCAGAAGCTCTTCCCGGTACCCTGCCGGAGAGGGGAATCGCCACCGGAGGTCTTCTTCATCGCCATGCTTGCCTCCAGAGCGATGAGTGAGTAGTCTACCTTGGACTATGGGTCCATAGCAGTAGCTAGATGGTTGTCTCCTCCACCATGTGCTTCATGTTTAGATCTCATGAGCTGCCCTACATGATTGAGATCACCGTTATGTAATTCTACATGTTTGGTTTGTTGGGATCCGATGAATATTGGTGTTATGATTGAGTTGCTATACTGAAATATATCTTATGTTATCTCTATGTTGTTTATGATCTTGCATGCTCTCCGTTGTTAGTAGCTATCTTGGCCGAGTAGTTGCTAGTGACTCCAAGAGGGGGTATTTATGCTCGATAGTGGGTTCATGCCTCTATTTAATCTGGGGTTGTGACAGAAACCTCTAAGGTTGTAGATGTGCTGTTGCTACTAGGGGGAAAACAACATTCATATGCTCAAGGGCATATGCTTTGTTTACATTACACACTTTGCTTAATGCAGTTATCCGTTGTTCGCAACTTAATACTTGTGGAGTTCTCGGATTGATTCACCACAAGTGGATTATTAGTCATAGATGCAGTTGGATGGCGGTCTATGTATCTTGTTGTAATGCCCAGAGTAAATCTCATAGTGATCCTCTCGACATATCACATTGTCTTTATTCTATCAATTGCATAACTGTAATTTGTTTACCCAGCATGTGTTATTTTATCTTATGGAGAGACACCACTAGTGAACTGTGGACCCCGGTCCTATTTCCATTATATTGCTATCACCTATTTACTTTACTCGCACTATTTACTTTACTCGCATATTACTATTGCTTTCCACTAGATACGCCCATTCCTTTGTTTCAAGCAAACCGGTGAGATTGACAACCTCATCGTAAGTTGGGAGCAAAGTATTTGGTTGTGTTGTGTGCAGGTTCCACGTTGCTACTAGTTTAAGACACACTAACAAGAATCGTAAACGGCGCCCTTGTTGGAAGTCACTAGGCTAGCAAGCATCACCTTCTGGAGTTTAGCTTTTTCCTGGACTGATAAACCTTGGTTTCTTTCTGAGGGAAAAACTTGCTGCTGTGCTCATCATACATTCCTCTTGGGGTTCCCAACTGGACGGTGAAAACCCATCAACACCACACCGCATCAAGACATTTTTCTGGCGCCGTTGCCGGGGAAAAAGAAGACTTCTACATGGGGAGTTTCGCACGCACATCCTTTATTTTGTTTTCAGTTTTGCTTTACTTTATTTTTACTTGCTCGGTTTTATCAAAAACACAAAAAAATTAGAATCCTTTATAATTGTTTTTACTTGTCTGCTTTCAGTTTTGCTAGAATGGCAACACCTAAAAACACCAAGTTGTGTGATTTTACTAGCACTAATAATAGTGATTTTATCTGCACTCTTATTGCGCCACCTGCTCCTGCTGCAAATTTTTATGAGATTAAGCCTACTTTGTTGAACCTTGTTATGAAAGAGCAATTTTCTGGTGCTAGTACTGATGATGCTGCAGCTCATCTCAACAATTTTGTTGAGCTATGTGAGATGCAGAAATATAAGGATGTGGAGAGTGATATTATTAAGCTTAAGTTGTTTCCTTTTTCTTTGAGAGGAAAAGCTAAGGATTGGTTGCTGTCTTTGCCAAAAAATAGTATTGATTCATGGGCTAAGTGTAAGGATGCTTTTATTGGTAGATACTATCCTCCTACTAAGATTATAGCTTTGCATAGCAATATTATGAAGTTTAGCCAGTTTGATAATGAACATGTTGCTCAGACTTGGGAAAGAATGAAATCTATGATCAAGAATTGTCCCACTCATGGACTGACTACTTGGATGATTGTCCAAACTTTTTATGCAGGACTGAATTTTTCTTCAAGGAACCTATTGGATTCAGCAGCTGGAGGCACTTTTATGTCCCTTACCTTGGGCGCCGCAACAAAGCTTCTCGACAATATGATGGTAAATTATTCTGAATGGCACACCGAGAGAGCTCCACAAGGTAAGAAGGTAAATTCTGTTGAGGAAACCTCTTCCTTGAGTGATAAGATTGATGCTATTATGCTTATGCTTTCTAATGATAGGACTCATGTTGATCCTAATAATGTTCCTTTGGCCTCTTTGGTTGCTCAAGAAGAGCATGTTGATGTAAACTTCATTAGAAATAATAATTTTAACAACAATGCTTATAGGAACAATTTTGCTAGTAACACTTATAGGCCGTATCCTTCTACCAATGGTAATGGTTATGGTAATTCTTATGGTAATTCCTCCAACAACACTAGGGCCGCGCCCTCCGAGCTTGAGGTAATGCTCAAGGACTTCATCGGTAAGCAAACTGCTTTTAACAGGTCTGTTGAGGAAAAGTTAGGCAAAATTGATATTCTTGCTTCTAAAGTTGATAGCCTTGCTCATGATGTTGAACTTCTGAAATTAAAAGTGTTACCCAATGATGTGAAAGAGAACAATACTTTTGCCACTGCTAATGCTATCCAAGTTAGAATTGATGAAAATGTTAGAATGCTAGCAGAATTGCATGCCAGGTGGGAAAGCGAAGATGAGATGGCTAGAAAGATGAAGGTATGTACCATTACTACCTCTAATGATGTTGTTCCAAATGCTAGCAATCCTCTTACTTTGATTGGTATAGAGAAAACTCCCACTCCTTGTGTTAAAAAGCCTAAAACTGCTAAAACTTTTTCTCAAAAGAGTGCTGAAATTTTTCGGAGTGTAGGAGATGATAGCTCTATTTCCTTTAATGATTTTGATGTTGATGGATGCAATATATCTGAAGTTATTTTGTTCTTGCAAAAGCTTGCTTTGAGTCCCAATGCTAGTTCTTTAAATGTTGCTTTTACTAAGCATATTACCAATGCTCTCATGAAAATTAGGGATGAAAAGTTGAAGCAAAAAGCTTCTATTCCCAAGAAGTTAGAAGGTGGTTCGGAACCCATCATTGACATGCATGTTAATGGTTTTGATTTCCATGCTTTATGTGATCTAGGTGCTAGTATTTCTATCATGCCTAGAAAGATTTATGACATGCTTGATTTACCACCGCTTGAAAAATGTTATTATGATGTTCCTATTGCTGATGTTGGTAAGAAGAAACCATTGGGAAGGATTAATGATGTTCTTGTTATGGTTAACAATAACCTTGTTCCTGTTGATTTTCTTGTCATGGATGTTGAATGCAATGCTTCATGTCCTATTATTTTGGGAAGACCCTTTCTTCAAACTATAGGTGCCATCATTGATATGAGGGATGGCACCATCAAATATCAATTCCCACTCAAGAAAGGTATGGAACACTTCCCTAGAAAAAGGAAGAAATAACTTTTTGACTCTATTCTTAGAGCAAATTATGAACTTCATGCTTCATCACTTGATATTACTCGTTAAAGAAAAACACTCTTGGGAGATAACCCAATGATTTTACATTCAGTTCTTTTTCTTTTATTTGAGTCTTGGAAGTTATTACTACTGTAATAACCTCTCCTTATCATTTTTATTTCGTTTATGTGCCAAGAGAAGCCTCTAATTTGAGTGAGGTAAGATTTGGGGATGTTGTTGTCCTGAAACAGTTTTCGGTGCTGCACCGTAAAAATTCGTGAAAATTCTCTGTATATCTTTTGGACCTGCGATTGCTTGTACATATTACCCAGGTTATATCAAAACTTTCATTAGTTGAACACTTTTTGATTTGAGCAACAGAAAACCCTCTAAAAATTTGACCTTTGTCAGCTGTTCTGTTTTGACAGATTTCTGCCAATATTTGTGTTTGCCGCTTTATCGCTTTCTTTTTGAGTTCTTTTGATCACGGAACTTTTGGGGAAGTTGCTACAGTAGTATATACTTTATATGTGGTGGTTTTGAGTTGAAACCTAAAGCAAAAAGGGTTGATTCAATGTTATGCTTGCACTAATGTTGCTAATAGATTTGTGTTTAGTTTTGTATGAATGAAGTTTTCAAGTGTAGGGATTGGAGAATGATGAGATGAGTTGAAGAATGGACAAAAGCTCAAGCTTGGGGATGCCCACGCACCCCAAGAAATATCCAAGAGGTACAAGCATCAAAGCTTGGGGATGCCCCCGAGGCACCCCTTCTTCATCGGCAAAAATCAGGTCACCTTTCAACACACTATATTTTTATTGCTTCATGCATTATGCATTTTTCTTGGAGCGTCAGTTGTTTTAGTTTTCAGTTTTGTTTGCTGCAATAAATGGTTGGAGCCCAACAAATTCCTTTTGGAGAAGTTGCCTTGCTTTTCATTTGCCAAGAACACTCCGTTTTTCACTCTTATCGTTTCAACGAGTGTTCTCTTTTTCTAGAACTGCGTTTAGCTTTCGATTTTTGCCTTGATTTATGTTCAGATCTTATTATATCTTTGCATCAAGGTGTATTTTTTCCTCTGGTCCATATTGGTTTTCATCAAAAGAGTTGTTTATAAAAAGTTCGAATGGTGTTGGAAAAGAGAAAAAGCTTTATGGAAAAAAGTGGTACAAGAAGGAGCTTGTGTAGACTGCAGCCTAGGCTTTTGCATGTCGTGCTTGATGTATTTTTGATAGTATGCTTAGTGTTTTTCCTGTAGCATGACTTTTCTCAAATGACTGAGATTGCTTAATGAGCCTTTGAAAAAATCATGCGTTGTTTTAATTATTTGGAAGCATTATTTTGTTTTTCTCCTTGATGCTTTATTTGGGTTGACTTGGCGCATGCTCACACATGTTAGACTCATACAAAGTCACCATTGCCTCTATGATCATTTAGTTTTTGACTTTTGATGCCATCTTATGCTTCTTTTAATGTCGCTTTGTCGCTTTGCATGATTATGGCCGTTATTGCTCTCTTAGTTGGTCGCTCCTAGTCTTTTGCTAGCCCTCATTTTGTACTGAGTATGAGCTCTACCCGTGCATCCAACTCCTAAAAACCAAGTTATTCCAATGTGTCCACCATACATACCTATTAGCAATTTGCTATTCCAAAGTACATTTGACTTGCTTTTATCTATCCTTCAAATTAAACTCTTTTTGGTGTTATGCGAAAATTGGTCAGTAAAGCTCTCACGAACCTGATGGCACACTTTACTTTTCTCGTTTTAAAATTTTGACATTGTGGCTCTCTTATGTTGAGTTGTTATGCTTACAAGTTGTAAGTTGGAAATTAGCCCAGCCATGCCGCCATGGGGCAAGCTTTCAACATTGCACTATCTTTCATTTGAGTTGATATCATGATCTTTTGTTTATGGATACTCGCGATGTGAAATAAGTTGGGAATCTTGCGGGATCATGGAGTTTAATATGTGTTAGGGAAACGCCTAGGCCGCTAATCTAAGCCATGCATCATTCATGGTAGAAATTTACAGCATGCCCATAGTGGACATTCAACGACGCATCTCACGATAAAAAGCTATACCAATGGTAAATAAAAGAGATGTCGAGGTGTTCATTGTCTGTTTGTCTTGTCATTTTGATGTGGGCTTGTTCCATGTCATCGGGCAGGAGGTACCCCGTTGGCGGTTCTCGATGATACACATATATTTACAATGACAAGAGCTTGCTTGGGACTCTAAGTCGAGTAGCATGAGGTTTGGGTATTCATACTTCACGGGACACGAGGTTTTGAACTTATGATTTGTCAAGCATATGCTTCATAATTGTACTCGCATTAACTTTAACCATTCAAGATGCCTATAATGGGGGCAATGAGAGCTCAAAGCTAGTAAGTACCATAATTTTTGAAGGTTTATAAAACTTGCAATCACTGCTTCCCTCCGCGAAGGGCATTTCTTTTACTTTTATGTTGAGTCTCCACCTTCTACCTTTATGCACCGTCTAAGAGAGCATAGTTGTCATTCTTAGTATAATGTGCATTATCCCAAAGTTTTCATTGATTGATTCATGATGTTGGTTTCACTTGTTCTTAAATTATTTGTATCTAGTTGCCCTCTTAAACTTGAAGGTGTCCTATGCATTTACGTTTTGCTCTCTTATGAAGGACAAGCTGAAAACCATTTGTATGTTTTTCCTTATGATTTGAACACACGTTTGACTTTCATTGTTTCATTTTCATGATCTTTTGTTTGTGTTCTTTTTCATGTTATAACATGGTTGCTAAGTTTCTTCTATCAAGATTATATCTTTCATGCCCATGTTTTAAGTTCTTTTGATCCCAGCGCACAACGCTTACATATATGATCAAGATTGTGTAGGTGCATGTCACCTCAAAAATTATTTCTTTTGTTAACACTTACCTACTCGAGGATGCTGATACGTCTCAAACGTATCCATAATTTTTGATGCTCCATGCTTGTTTTTACACCATTTGCTTAGTGTTTCGTTACACTTCGTGGCATTTTTATGCATTTTCCGGAACTAACCTATTAACGAGATGCCACAGTGCTAGTTCCCTGTTTTCTGCTATTTTTGTGTTTCAGAAAACTTACACAGGAAATATTCTCAGAATTGGACGAAACAAAAGCCGAACATCCAGATATTTACCGAAGCTTCCAGAGAACCGAAGAGGATACGAAAAGGAGCCAGGAGGCGGCCTCACCACCAGGGGGCAGGGCCCAGGGCCTGGCTGCGCCGCCCTATGGTGAGGGCCCCCTGGTCCACTTCTGACGCTGCCCCTTCACCTATAAAGACCCCCCAACGGGAAAAACCTAAACACCCGATCACTTTTCCAGAAACACATCGCGATCCGCCGCCGTCGTCGACCCAAGATCAGGAGGGTCTAGAAGCTCTTCCCGGAACCCTACCAGAGAGGGGAATCATCCCCGGAGGTCTTCTTCATTGCCATGCTTGCCTCCAGCGCGATGAGTGATTAGTCTACCTTGGACTATGGGTCCATAGCAGTAGCTAGATGGTTGTCTTCTCCACCATGTGCTTCATGTTTAGATCTCGTGAGCTGCCTTACATGATCGAGATCACCGTTATGTAATTCTATATGTTGTGTTTGTTGGAGTCCGATGAATATTGGTGTTATGATTGAGTTGATGTGCTGAATATTATCTTATGTTATCTATATGTTGTTTATGATCTTGCATGCTCGCCGTTGTTAGTAGCTCTCTTGGCCGAGTAGTTGCTAGTGACTCCAAGAGGGGGTATTTATGCTCGATAGTGGGTTCATGCCTCTATTTAATCTGGGGGAGTGACAGAAACCTCTAAGGTTGTAGATGTTCTGTTGCTACTAGGGGGAAAACAACATTCATATGCTCAAGGGCATATGCTTTGTTTACATTACACACTTTGCTTAATGTAGTTATCTGTTGTTCGAAACTTAATACTTGTGGAGTTCTCGGATTGATTCACCACAAGTGGATTATTAGTCATAGATGCAGTTCGATGACGGTCTATGTATCTTGTTGTAATGCCTAGAGTAAATCTCATAGTGATCCTCTCGACATATCACGTTTTCTTTATTCTATCAATTGCCCAACTGTAATTTGTTTACCCAGCATGTGTTATTTTATCTTATGGAGAGACACCACTAGTGAACTGTGGACCCCGGTCCTATTTCCATTATATTGCTATCACCTGTTTACTTTACTCGCACTGTTTACTTTACTCGCATATTACTATTGCTTTCCACTCGATACGCTCATTCCTTTGTTTCAAGCAAACCGGTGAGATTGACAACCTCATCTTAAGTTGGGAGCAAAGTATTTGGTTGTGTTGTGTGCAGGTTTCACGTTGCTACTAGTTGAAGACACACTAACAAGAATCGTAAATGGCGCCCTTGTTGGAAGTCACTAGGCTAGCAAGCATCACCTTCTGGAGTTTGGCTTTTTCCTAGACTAACAAACCTTGGTTTCTTTCTGAGGGAAAAACTTGCTGCTATGCTCATCATACCTTTCTCTTGGGGTTCCCAACTGGACGGTGAAAACCCATCAACACCGCGCCGCATCAGTGCTGTTCTTGGACAGTGCGTAGATAAGAAGTTAAATGTTATTCATTATGCTAGTAAGACTCTTGATGCTGCTCAGAAGAATTATGCTACTACTGAGAAGGAGTTTCTTGCTGTTGTTTTTGCATGTGATAAGTTTAGACCTTACATTGTTGATTCTAAGGTTACTATTCATACTGATCACGCTGCTATTAGATATCTTATGTCGAAGAAGGATGCTAAGCCTAGGCTTATTAGATGGGTGTTGCTTTTACAAGAGTTTGATCTGCATATTATAGATAGGAAAGGTGCTGAAAATCCTGTTGCTGACAATTTGTCTAGATTGAAAAACATTTCTTTTGATCCTATTCCTGTTAATGATAGTTTTCCAAATGAACAGTTGGCTTCAATAAATGTAACCTCGCGAGACCTTCCTTGGTATGCTGATTATGCTAACTTTATTGTTTCCAAGTATTTGCCTCCAACCTTTACAGCTCAGAAAAGAAGAAAATTCTTTTATGATTTGAGGCATTATTTTTGGGATGACCCACACTTATATAAAGAAGGAGTTGATGGTATTATGCGAAGATGTGTTCCGGAATATGAGCAACAAGAAATATTAAGAAAATGCCATGTCAGTGCTTATGGAGGACATCATGCTGGAGATAGAACTGCACAAAAGGTTCTACAATCTGGTTTTCATTGGCCAACCCTCTTTAAAGATGCTAGAAGGTATGTTTTATCTTGTGATGAATGTCAAAGAGTTGGTAATATTTCTAGATGTAATGAAATGCCTATGAGTTACACTCTTGTTATTGAACCATTTGATTGTTGGGGATTTGACTTCATGGGTCCTTTTCCTCCTTCAAAAGGGTATACTCATATACTTGTTGCTGTTGATTACATTACCAAGTGGGTAGAAGCTATACCTACAAAGAGTGCCGATGGTGAGACCTCGTTAAAAATGCTTAAGGACATTATTTTTCCTAGGTTTGGTGTGCCTAGATATCTTATGACTGACGGAGGTTCTCATTTTATTCATGGCGGTTTTAGAAAAACTCTTGCTAGATATGACGTTAACCATAGAATTGCTTCTGCTTATCATCCCCAAACTAGTCGGCAGGTAGAGCTTTCAAATAGAGAGATCAAGTCTATCTTGTAGAAGACTATCAATAGATCTAGGAAAAACTGGGCTAGCAAGTTAAATGATGCTTTATGGGCTTATAGAACTGCTTATAAGAACCCCATGGGCATGTCTCCTTACAAAATGGTTTACGGAAAAGCGTGTCACTTACCCTTAGAATTAGAACACAAAACTTTTTGGGAAGTGAAAGAGCTTAATAGGTATTTTAAACTCGCCGGTAAGAAAAGGTTGCTTGATTTGAGTTCCCTAGATGATTGGAGAAACGAAGCTTACGAGAATGCCAGACTTTTCAAAGAGAAAGTCAAACAATGGCATGATAAGAGAATTCTTAAGAGAGTGTTTCATGTTGGAGAGAAAGTTCTATTGTATAGGTCTCATCTCAGATTTTTTGCAGGAAAATTACTCTCGAAATGGGAAGGACCCTATGTTATTGTGGAAGTATACCGCTCAGGTGCAATAAAGATTGCTTCATTAAAAGATGACACTATACAAGTGGTGAATGGTCAAAGTCTCAAACATTATATCGTTGGAGATTCTTATAATGAAGATGTTGATGTTATTCAAATGGTTTCTTCGGAAGAACTCATCCAGGACAATATGCAGGAACCAGCAGAGTTCGTTTTCGAATAGGTAACAGTTCTAGTCAGAAAAGGTTCGTGTTAAACTTTTTCAGTATTTTTTTTATTGTTTTTGCTAAATATGAAAAATCACGAGACGAAAACGGGTAGGAGACGGAGACCGGAGCGCCCTCACACACAGGGGGCGCGGGCCCACCCCTGGCCGTGCCGTCCTGGTGTGAGAGCACCCCGAAGCTCGTTTCTGTCTCGGTTTCCTCCTGTGATTTCGTTTCGATGTTTAATCTTCGCCTATATAACCCCCGGATTACCCGAGGTTTGTATAGCGTGTTTTCGTAGTGTTTTCGTTTCAAGCTGTTTCTGTTAGGAGTTGTTCTCAGTTCTAGGTGGATCATGGCTGCTTCAAGCGACGACAAGGGCAAAAGGCCTAGGGAAGATGACCACCAAGACCACAAGCTGAAGGAGGAACAGGAGGCCGGAGGATCAAGGGCGAGAAACCCAACTTTTGTAGGATCGATGAATGCTGGATGTGCCTTTTCTCACAATATGCGGGGACAAATGTTTCCAGTCTTGGATCTAAATTTCATGCCTGTAATAAAAGAGGGTATGCTGGTCACTGACGAGCTTTGTGCCCAATATCGAGTTCTGGAGAGGGATATACAGATACTTCAAGAAGAGAATCTCAGGCTTCGCAGGATGCTAGAATATTTCATTAACCAAGGATGATCCCACCACCGCCAAAGGAGTAATTCGTCATTGGTATTGGCATCCCGTTGGTTTGTTCCAAGCTTGGGGGAGTGCCACGGTATCACATCATCATCTTTTGCTCATTTACTTTTCAAGTAGAGTCATATCATGAATAGAGAAGTTATCTTATAGAATAGTTTGCAGTATGGAAGTATCCTCCTTAGTTGATTATCTATGTATCCCTTGGTGTGAGTTGCGGTAATGAAATATTAATGAGAAGTTTTATCGTTTACTTTCTGCATACTTTATTTTAGTTTGCAACTCTCTTATACGATTAGTCTTGTTGATTAGTATTGGTATCACTTTGGGAGCATGAGTAAATTTAGTTGGTTTTGGCAAACCTAGCTTGGTCAGTAGCAACATTACCTTGAGTTTTGAGTAGAAAAAGAAGAAAGAAGTGCTAGTAGATACATCATTTCAGCTTTCCTTCATGTTTAGCTCATAAGCAATAGTATTCTCAAGTTAAAATCATTGTACTTTCAAGGAAGATTGCATGATTGTTCCTATTATATGTATGTTTGTTTGTTTCATGCAACTCTTATGCTTGCTACCCAGCCTTGCTAGCCAAAAACCTGTACTGAGAGGGAATACTTCTCGTGCATCCAATTCCCAAAAACCCAGTTACTTCCAAAGAGTCCACTATAAATTCCTATGCATGGTATTTCAAGCCATTCCAAGTAAATTTTCATGTGCTACCTTTCAAAAACCTTCAAATACTTCTCATTTTGTGCCACTGTTTTTAGCTCATGAGGACGTAGTGGTTGAGTTTGTTATCTTCTATACTAAATTGAGTACCCCTCGACTAGGCAGCTTCATCTTCTCATCATTAACTTTGCAAGGGAGCTGGTCAGACCATTGTAATTTAAATAAGAAAAGAAAAAGAGCACTCCTCCATGGTATGTGAAAGTTGGTGGGCACCCGATGGAATCGGTTAGCCATGGTTTGAGAAAGGAAAAGGTGGGGAGGAGTGCTAAGCTATAAAAGAGCACAATTGTGCCAACTAATCAAACATCTCGGAACCGCTCTCACTTGTTTAGTATGGAAGATATCAAGAACTCCGTTGCTAGTCGTTGACAAAAGCAACCACCTCTCAAAACAACTTTTATCTCTGTCTTACAAATGAAAAGCTCTAGCACATGTTTAATCCCTGCTTCCCTCTGCGAAAGGCCTGTCTTTTACTTTTATGTTGAGTCAACCTATTCCCCTCTATCTCAAGCAAGCACTTGAGTTGTTATGTTTCACTCATCCATATGTTGATCCGTTCAATTATGTTTATTATCTTCCTTTGTTTAGTATAATGCTTTTACCTGAAGGAATATATATTTGAAAGCTTTCCATGATTACAAAAAGTTTGTCTTGTTGAGGATATGGTTTTTGCTATATCAGCTCTGTTATAAAAGGCTCCGTTCAAAAGAAAGAATAGTTTGTTCATTGTTCTCTGACCAAGAACTAAGGTTTGCCATCACCAATTATAGTTTACCTTGTGCATCTTGTTTGTGATTCCATTTTACTTATTGCAAGTCTATATCATATAAAGGGAAGTTGCTATCTATTATAATTTGTGCCTTGGTAAATGTGATGCTTCTTGTCCGTATTTTGATTATCGACACTTCACTCCATAAATCTGTGGTCATGTTTACCGAGTTCAGTTTTCGCTTGGGGACAAGCGAGGTCTAAGCTTGGGGGGGTTGATACGTCCATTTTGCATCACTATTTTGTATCATAATTTACTATTATTCATTGATATATTTCACATTTAGAGATGATACTTATGTTGTTTCCCCTGTTTTTACATGTTTGATGATCATTGGAGGATTTGCTGCCGGAGTCAGGATTCTGCTGGAGAAAGGACCGCCAAGGCACCATATTTCGGAAGATCAGGAAATTCCATAAAAATACCAAGAAATTATATTTTACCAGAAGACGGAAGAAGCCAGAAGGAGGAGACGAGAGGAGCCACAGGGCAGGCACACACATAGGGGGTGCAGCCTGACCCCTGGCTGCGCCGGCCTATTGTGGGGCCGCCCTGGCCCACTTCTGCCATCGCCCCTTCGCGTATTTCATCGTCCCCGAAAACCTAAGTCAAGGGGGGCTCAGAGATAGACACCGCCGCCTCTGTGGGGCGGAAAACACTAGAGAGAGAAAAGCTCTCTGGCAGGCAGGAATCTGCCAAGGAAATTCCTTCCCGGAAAGGGGAGATCGTCGCCATCGTCATCGCCATCGCACCGGACTTCATCGGGATCATCATCATCATCTCCATCACCAGCACCTTCATCTCCACCATCACCACGCCATCCCGCTGTAACATCTTGAGTTGAATCTTATTAAATTCTTAGGGGAAACTTTCCCGGTGTTGATTACTCTTGTGGTTGATGCTATTGAGTGGAACCGTTGAATTAAGGTTTATGTTCAGATTGTTATTTACCATTATTTCACCTCTGATCATGATCCATATGATGTCTTGTGAGTAGTTCGTTTAGTTCTTGAGGACATGGGAGAAGTCAAGATGTTAGTAGTGGAATTATGTTAAGTAATATTTAGTGGTTTGATATTTATTTGTTGTGATGCGATTTCACTAGTGGTGTCATGTGAACGTCGACTACATGATACTTCACCATTTATGGGCCTAGTGAGATGCATTGTGTATTTGGCTACTAATTGTGGGGTTGCTGGAGAGACAGAAACCTAAACCTCCGTTAGGAAACCATTGCACCAGGGAGCGTAGGATCTTAGACTTTAAGGCTGTGGTTAGATTTATCTTAATTACTTTCTTATAGTTGCGGATGCTTGCAAGGGGTATAATCACAAGTGTGTATTTATCCTAGTAAGGGTAGTGCGCTAGCACAGGTTCACCCCCATAACACTTATCAAACCAATAAAGATTATTTAGCGGCATGAAGCAAAAGCTCTTAACAGAAACTCCCGTGTGTCCTTGAGAATGTTTGGTCATCATAAGTTACACAACCGGCTTGTCCTTTGCTCTAGAAAGGATCGGGCCACTCGCTGCAATTGTTATTACTATCTTTTATTTACTCGTACTTTATTTATTTGCATTGCCAAATACCCCTGAAAACCCGTTTGCTAGTATTTACAGTGAATCCTCTTGATCAAAACCACTTGTCAACACCTTCTACTCCTCGTTGGGTTTGACACTCTTATTTATCGAAAGTACTACGATACACCCCCTATACTTGTGGGTCATCAAGCATAAAAAATTATAGATACGTTTGAGACATATCAATGTCTTCAGGAAAGAAAGAGAAGAGATCGACGATATTCTTCTTCGTCAACCACCGTTGATTAAGCACAATTTACCCGTGGAGGATCTTGGTACCTCTTTGCCACCTAAGGAAGATCCTGTTTTTGAATTAAAACCTTTACCTGATGATCTTATGTATGCTTATATAGATGATAAGAAAATATATCCTATTATTATCAGTTCTAAGCTTTCAGGAAAGGAAGAAGAAAGGTTATTGGAGATATTGAGGAAACACCGAGGAGCTATGGGATATACTCTTGATGATTTAAAAGGGATTTCTCCCACTATATGTCAGCATGCTATTAACATGGAGGAAGATGCAAAGCCAGTTGTTGAACATCAATGCCGCTTAATTCCCAAAATGAAGGAAGTGGTAAGAAATGAGGTATTGAAGCTCCTTGATGCTGGTATTATTTATCCTATTGCTGATAGTAGATGGGTTAGTCTTGTTCATTGTGTTCCTAAGAAAGGAGGTATCACTGTTGTGCCTAATGAGAATAACGAGCTTATTCCTCAAAGGGTAGTAGTTGGTTATAGGATGTGCATTGATTTTAGAAAGGTAAACAAAGTTACTAAGAAAGATCATTATCCTTTACCGTTTATAGATCAAATGCTAGAGAGGTTATCTAAGAAGACTCATTTTTGTTTTCTTGATGGTTATTCCGATTTCTCTCAGATTGCTATTAAACCGCAAGATCAAGAGAAAACCACTTTTACTTGTCCTTATGGAACTGATGCTTATAGACGTATGCCATTTGGTTTGTGCAATGCTCCTGCTACTTTTCAAAGATGCATGTCTGCTATTTTTCATGGCTTTTGTGAAGAAATTGTGGAGGTTTTTATGGACGATTTCTCCATCTATGGAACTTCTTTTGATAATTGTTTGCACAATCTTGATAAAGTTTTGCAGAGGTGTGAAGAAACTAATCTTGTTCTTAATTGGGAGAAATGCCACTTTATGGTGAATGAAGGAATTGTTCTTGGACATAAAATTTCTGAAAGAGGTATTTAAGTTGACACAGCAAAGGTCAAAGCAATCGAGAAAATGCCCTGTCCCAAAGATGTTAAAGGTATTCGTAGTATTCTTGGTCATGCTGGTTTCTATAGGAGGTTTATTAAAGATTTCTCTAAGATTTCAAAGCCTCTTACTAATCTTCTTCAAAAGGATGTACCATTTGTTTTTTATGATGATTGTAAGGAAGCTTTTGAAACTCTTAAGAAGGCTTTAACTACTGCTCCTATTGTTCAACCACCTGATTGGAATTTACCCTTTGAAATTATGTGTGATGCTAGTGATTTTGCTATTGGTGTTGTTCTTGGACAACGCGTAGATAAGAAATTAAATGTTATTCATTATGCTAGTAAGACTCTTGATGTTGTTCAGAAGAATTATGCTACTACTGAGAAGGAGTTTCTTGCTGTTGTTTTTGCTGGTGATAAGTTTAGACCTTACATTGTTGATTCTAAAGTTACTATTCATACTGATCACGCTGCTATTAGATATCTTATGTCGAAGAAGGATGCTAAGCCTAGGCTTATTAGATGGGTGTTGCTTTTACAAGAGTTTGATTTGCATATTGTAGATAGGAAAGGTGCTGAAAATCCTATTGCTGACAATTTGTCTAGATTGGAAAACATTTCTTTTGATCGTATTCCTGTTAATGATAGTTTTCCAAATGAACAGTTGGCTTCAATAAATGTAACATCGCGAGAGAATCCGTGGTATGCTGATTATGCTAACTTTATTGTTTCCAAGTATTTGCCTCCAACCTTTACAGCTCAGAAAAGAAGAAAATTCTTTTATGATTTGAGGCATTATTTTTGGGATGACCCACACCTATATAAAGAAGGAGTTGATGGAATTATGCGAAGATGTGTTCCAGAGTATGAGCAACAAGAAATATTGAGGAAATGCCATGGTAGTGCTTATGGAGGACATCATGCTGGAGATAGAACTGCACAAAAGGTTCTACAATCATGTTTTTATTGGCCAACCCTTTTTAAAGATGCTAGAAGGTATGTTTTATCTTGTGATGAATGTCAAAGAGTTGGTAATATTTCTAGATGTAATGAAATGCCTATGAGTAACACTCTTGTTATTGAACCATTTGATTGTTGGGGATTTGACTTTATGGTATACGAAGAGTGCCGATGGTGAGACCTCGTTAAAAATGCTTAAGGATGTTATTTTTCCTAGGTTTGGCGTACCTAGGTATCTTATGACTGATGGAGGTTCTCATTTTATTCACGGTGGTTTTAGAAAAACTCTTGCTAGATATGACATTAATCATAAAATTGCTTCTGCTTATCATCCCCAAACTAGTGGGCAGGTAGAGCTTTCAATTAGAGAGATCAAGTCTATCTTGCAGAAGACTATCAATAGATCTAGGAAAAACTGGGCTAGCAAGTTAAACGATGCTTTATGGGCCTATAGAACTGCTTATAAGAACCCCATGGGCATGTCTACAAGATGGTTTACGGAAAAGCGTGTCACTTGCCCTTAGAATTAGAACACAAAGCTTTTTGGGCAGTGAAAGAGCTTAATAGGGATTTTAAACTCGCTGGTAAGAAAAGGTTGCTTGATTTGAGTTCCCTAGATGAGTGGAGAAACGAAGCTTATGAGAATGCCAGACTTTTCAAAGAGAAAGTCAAACAATGGCATGATAAGAGAATTCTTAAGAGAGAGTTTCATGTTGGTGAGAAAGTTCTATTGTATAGGTCTTGTCTCAGATTTTTTGCAGGAAAATTACTCTCAAAATGGGAAGGACCCTATGTTATTGAAGAGGTGTACCACTCAGGTGCGATAAAGATTGCTTCATTAAAAGATAACACTACACAAGTGGTGAATGGACAAAGACTCAAACATTATATTGCTGGAGATTCTTATAATGAAGATGTTGATGTTATTCAAACGGTTTCTCCGAAAGAATTCATCCAGGACAATATGCAGGTACCTGCAGAATTCGTTTTCGAATAGGTAACAGTTCTAGTCAGAAAAGGTTCGCGTTAAACTTTTCCATTAATATTTTTGTTGTTTTTATTAAATATGAAAAATCACGGGACGAAAACGGGCAGGAGACGGAGTCCGGTGGCTCCTCACCACCAGGGGCGCGGGCCCACTCCAGGCCGCGCCGCCCTGTGGTGAGACCACCCCAGAGCTCGTTTCCGTCCCGGTTTCCTCCTGTGATTTTGTTTTGATGTTTAATTTTTGCTTATATAACCCCCCAGATTACCCGAGGTTTGTATATCATGTTTTCGTAGTGTTTTCATTTCGAGCTGTTTCTGTCAGGAGTTGTTCTCAGTTCTAGGAGGATCATGGCTTCTTCAAGCGACGACAAGGGCAAAAAGCCTATGGAGGTGGCTGGAGGATCAAGGGCGAGAGACCCTACTTTTGTAGGATCAATGAACATTGGACGTGCCTTTTCTCATAATATGCAGGGACCAACACTACCAGTCTTAGATCTAAATTTCATGCCTGTAATAAAAGAGGGTATGCTGGTCACTAACGAGCTTTGTGCCCAATACCGAGTTTTGGAGAGGGAGATACAGATACTTCAAGAAGAGAATCTCAGGCTTCGCAGGATGCTGGAACTTTTACTTGGTCCAAGGATGATCTTACCACCACCGCCGAAGGAGTAATTCATCATTGGTATAGGCATCCCCTTGGTTTGTTCCAAGCTTGGGGCAGTGCCATGGTATCACATCATTATCTTTTACTCATTTACTTTTCAAGTAGAGTCATATCATGAATAGAGAAGTTATCTTATAGAATAGTTTGCAGTGTGGAAGTATCCTCCTTAGTTGGTTATCTATGTATCCCTTGGTGTGAGTTGCGGTAATAAAATATTAATGAGAGGTTTTATCGTTTGCTTTCCGCACACTTAATTTTAGTTTGCAATCTCTCTTATATGATTAGTCTTGTTGATTAGTATTGGTATCACTTTGGGAGCACGAGTAAATTTAGTTGGTTTTGGCAAACTTAGCTTGGTCAGTAGCAACATTACCTTGAGGTTTGAGTAGAAAAGAAGAAAGAAGTGCTAGTAGATACATCATTTCAGCTTTCCTTCATGTTTGGCTCATAAGCAATAGTATTCTCAAGTTAAAATCGTTGTACTTTCAAGGAAGTTTGCATGATTGTTCCTATTATATGTATGTTTGTTTGTTTCATGCAACTCTTATGCTTGCTACGCAGCCTTGCTAGCCAAAAACCTGTACTGAGAGGGAATACTTCTCGTGCATCCAATTCCCAAAAACCAAGTTACTTCCAAAGAGTCCACTATAAATTCCTATGCATGGTATTTCAAGCCATTCCAAGTAAATTTTCATGTGCTACCTTTCAAAAACCTTCAAATACTTCTCATTTTGTGCCACTGTTTTTAGCTCATGAGGACGTAGTGGTTGAGTTTGTTATCTTCTATACTAAATTGAGTACCCCTCGACTAGGCAGCTTCATCTTCTCGTCATTAACTTTGCAAGGGAGCTGGTCAGACCATTGTAATTTAAATAAGAAAAGAAAAAGAGCACTCCTCCATGGTATGTGAAAGTTGGTGGGCACCCGATGGAATCGGTTAGCCATGGTTTGAGAAAGGAAAAGGTGGGGAGGAGTGCTAAGCTATAAAAGAGCACAATTGTGCCAACTAATCAAACATCTCGGAACCGCTCTCACTTGTTTAGTATGGAAGATATCAAGAACTCCGTTGCTAGTCGTTGACAAAAGCAACCACCTCTCAAAACAAATTTTATCTGTGTCTTACAAATGAAAAGCTCTAGCACATGTTTAATCCCTGCTTCCCTCTGCGAAGGGCCTGTCTTTTACTTTTATGTTGAGTCAACCTATTCCCCTCTATCTCAAGCAAGCACTTGAGTTGTTATGTTTCACTCATCCATATGTTGATCCGTTCAATTATATTTATTATCTTCCTTTGTTTAGTATAATGCTTTTACCTAAAGGAATATATATTTGAAAGATTTCCATGATTACAAAGAGTTTGTCTTGTTGAGCATATTGTTTTTGCTATATCAGCTCTGTTATAAAAGGCTCCGTTCAAAAGAAAGAATAGTTTGTTCATTGTTATCTGACCAAGAACTAAGGTTTGCCATCACCAATTATAGTTTACCTTGTGCATCTTTGTTTGTGATTCCCTTTTACTTATTGCAAGTATATATCATATAAAGGGAAGTTGCTGTCTATTATAATTTATGCCTTGGTGAATGTGATGCTTCTTGTCTGTATTTTGATTATCGACACTTCACTCCATAAACCTATGGTCATGTTTACCGAGTTCAGTTTTCGCTTGGGGACAAGCAAGGTCTAAGCTTGGGGGGGTTGATATGTCCATTTTGCATCACTATTTTGTATCATAACTTACTATTATTCATTGATATATTTCACATTTAGAGATAATACTTATGTTGTTTCCTCTATTTTTACATGTTTGATGATCATTGGAGCAATTGCTGCCGGAGTCAGGATTCTGCTGGAAAAAGGACCGCCAAGACATGATGTTTCGGAAGATCAGGAAATTCCAGAAAATTACCAAAAAATTATATTTTGCTAGAAGACTGAAGAAGCCAGAAGGAGGAGGCGAGAGGAGCCACAGGGCAGGCTCACACACAGGGGGCGCGGGCCTACCCCTGGTCGCGTTGGCCTATTGTGAGGCCACCCTGGCCCACTACTGCCATTGCTCCTTCGCGTATATCATCGTCCCTGAAAACCTAAGTGAAGGGGGGCTCAGAGATAAACACCGCTGCCTCTGCGGGGCGGAAAACACCAGAAAGTGAAAAGCTCTCCGGCAGGCAGGAATCTGCCGGGGAAATTCCTTCCCGGAGAGGGGAGATCGTCGCCATCATCATCACCATCGCACCGGACTTCATTGGGATCATCATCACCATCATCCTCATCACCAGCACCTTCATCTCCACCATCACCACGCCATCCCGCTGTAACATCTTGAGTTGAATCTTGTTAAATTCTTAGGGGAAACTTTCCCGGTGTTGATTACTCTTGTGGTTGATGCTATTGAGTGGAACCGTTGAATTAAGGTTTATGTTCAGATTGTTATTTACCATTATTTCACCTCTGATCATGATCCATATGATGTCTTGTGAGTAGTTCGTTTAGTTCTTGAGGACATGGGAGAAGTCAAGATGTTAGTAGTGGAATTATGTTGAGTAATATTTAATGGTTTGATATTTATTTGTTGTGGCGCTATTTCACTAGTGGTGTCATGTGAACGTCGACTACATGATACTTCACCATTTATGGGCCTAGTGGAATGCATTGTGTATTTGGCTACTAATTGTGGGGTTGCTGGAGTGACAGAAACCTAAACCTCCGTTAGGAAACCATTGCACCAGGGAGCATAGGATCTTAGAGTTTAAGGCTGTGGTTAGATTTATCTTAATTACTTTCTTGTAGTTGCGGATGCTTGCAAGGGGTATAATCACAAGTGTGTATTTATCCTAGAAAGGGTAGTGCGCTAGCACATGTTCACCCCTATAACACTTATCAAACCAATAAAGATTATTTAGCGGCATGAAGCGAAAGCTCTTGACAGAAACTCCCGTGTGTCTTCGAGAACGTTTGGTCATCATAAGTTACACAACCGACTTGTCCTTTGCTCTAGAAAGGATTGGGCCACTCGCTGCAATTGTTATTATTGTCTTTTATTTACTCGTACTTTATTTATTTGCATTACCAAATACCCCTGAAAACCCGTTTGCTAGTATTTACAGTGAATCCTTGATCAAAACCACTTGTCAACACCTTCTGCTCCTCGTTGGGTTCGACACTCTTATTTATCGAAAGTACTATGATACACCCCCTATACTTGTGGGTCATCAATGAGGATCCGAGCGAAAGCTCCACGCTTTTGCGCCGGCGATGGTGATGTCATTAGGTCTCACTACCCTGTTGGTGGCGTTGTTGTGGGTATCCTATCAGGTACTGGGTTCCGGTTGAAACCACTAACTCACCGTTGCGGGCTTGACGTCAGCGACACATCGCGTTGTTACCGTCTTGGGGGCAACGACATGTCGTGTCGTTACCTTATTGGGGGCGTTGTTGGGGAGCTTAGGTTGCATCATGTTGGAGTCATCATCTTGGCGTGAAGCTTTTTTGCTTTGCACTAGTAGGAAAAGGGCTAGTTGTGGCACACCAAATTTGATAGCCGTGGCGCAACCCTGTGATACATCTCCAACGTATCTATAATTTTTGATGCTCCATGCTTGTTTTTACACCATTTGCCTAATGTTTCGTTACACTTCGTGGCACTTTTATGCATTTTCCGGAACTAACCTATTAACAAGTCGCCACAGTGCCAGTTCCCTGTTTTCTGCTGTTTTTGTGTTTTAGAAAAGCTACACAGGAAATATTCTCGGAATTGGACGAAACAAGTTCCTGAAGTCTTATTTTTCCCGGAAGCTTCCAGAGATCTGAAGAGGAGACGGAGTGGGGCCACGAGGTGGCCTCACACTAGGGCGGCGCGGCCCAGCCCCTGGCCGCGCCCCCTGATGTCTACGCACACGTCTGTTCTTGTAGACAGTGTTGGGCCTCCAAGTGTAGAGGTTTGTAGAATATCAACAAATTTCCCTTAAGTGGATCACCCAAGGTTTATCGAACTCAGGGAGGAAGAGGTCAAAGCTATCCCTCTCAAGCAACCCTACAATTACGATACAGAAAGTCTCTTGTGTCCCCAACACACCCAATACACTTGTCAGATGTATAGGTGCACTAGTTCGGCGAAGAGATAGTGAAATACACATGGTATAGATGATTATAAGTAGTAAATGCAATCTGGAATAAAAATGGCAGCAAGCAAACAAGTAACAAAACAGAAAGTAAACGGTGTGCAAAGCTTGGAAACAAGGCCTAGGGATCATACTTTCACTAGTGGACACACTCCCAACAAATATAATATAATTGAACAAATAAATAACTTCTCTTCACTATGGTACTCTGAATTACTCTCCTATTGAATAACACTAATCATTGCGTAGTGGCTACAGAAGCACCCCTTAAAGTTCATCAAGTACTTGACAAACACCACTCATAGAGATATCCAAATCAAATCACAATTCAAGATAAATATTATTGCAACTTAGACCAAGCACTACTAGAAAAAAGCTTACCTGTAGCGCACCTAATATGGCTACCCGTAGCGCATATACCGTGCGCTGCGGGTAGCACGCCACTAGTAAAAAAATACCCGTAGCGCATGTGTGGTGCGCTACGGGTAATAGGCTTACCTGTAGCGCATGTGTCTGGTGCGCTACGAGTATGCATATTACCCGTAGCGCACCTTACACACATGCGCTACGGGTAATATATTACCCGTAGTGCACCTTACACACATGCAGCGACGGCTTGGGTGCTTTTCGCTTCTTTCCCGGCGCTGGGCACTCTGGCCAATTTGTCAACAACTCATCGATTTCGTCGCCACTCCTCAGAGATGGCGCTCCTCGGAGCTCAACTTTCCCATTGAACAGATCTTTGCGTCTTCTCCACGGGTCATCCTTGCGAAGCCACCTTCGATGCCCAATGAACACGGTTTTCGAAGAACAGGGATCTTTCTGTAGCTGGTGATACGTTGTGTCATCCATGCACCGAATGCATGCACAGTATCCGTGGACCACCTGCCCTGAGACATATCCGCAACCGAGATAGTCATGCACCGTCGTGACCAACGCGGCTCTCATAGGGAAATAATCTTGTGCGACAGCGTCCCACGTATTCGGTGGTGCATCCCATAACGTTGCTAGTTCCTCTTTCAACAGACCGAGATACATTTGGATGTCATTACCCGGTTGTTTTGGACCTTGAATTAGCATAGTCATTTGTATGTACCTCCTCTTCATGCACAGCCAGGGGGGTAGGTTGTACATCCATACAAACACGGGCCACGTGCTATGGGTGCTGCTCTGGCTGCCAAACGGATTGAGTCCATCGGTGCTCACACCCAGCCTGACGTTCCTTGGATCGTCCCCAAATTCTGGGTACTCGATGTCCAATGCCTTCCACTGGCTAGCATCTGAAGGGTGTCTCAGTATCTTGTCCACCTCATCATCATCGGCATCATCTTCTGGCTTCTTCCTTTCCGCGTGCCAGCGCATAAGCTTTGCTTCCTTAGGGTCTGCGAAATACCGCTGTAGACGATGAGTGATCGGAAAGTGCCATACCACTTTTTGAGGAGCTTTCTTCCCACTCTTGTATCGAGATGCGCCGCACACCGAACATGTGTTTCTCTCCGTGTCTTCGCCCCGATAAATCATGCAATCATTAATGCAAGCATGATATCTCACATGCGGTAAATCTAGAGGGTATATGATTTTCTTGGCCTCCTCGATACTAGTTGGACACTTGTTCCCCTCGGGTAGACGCTCCTCCCAGAATGCCATGTTTTCATCGAAGCTTTTGTCGGTCCATTTGTGCCTTGCCTTCATCTGCAGAGCCCTGAGCGTGACGTCCAAACGGGTATCCCCGGGCCTACATCCTGCATACAATGGAGTAACCGCGTCCTTCTCCAGGCTCACCAGCTTGGCTTTCTCTCTAGCCGCATCCCTAGCATTGCTCGTCTGCTTGAGAAGCAGTGCTTGAACGTAAGGGTTCTGCACCCAGCTACCTGACGGTGTTCCATCTTCTCCGGCATCTTGATCCTCTTCACCGCCACCATGTCCAACATCTTGATCTTCTTCACCATGTCCGGCATCTTGATTGTCTTGACCTTGTCCGGCATCTTCATCTTCTTCACTATGTCTGGCATCTTCTCCGGCATCGTCATGTCCGGGAGAATCTTCGTGATCACCACCATGCCCTTCCTCGTTATTTCCCGTCACTACCCCATGCACGTTATCGGCATCTTCATCACTTATCCACCGAGTGTAGCCATCCATGAAACCACGAGATAGCAGGTGGCTCTGCAATACTCCGGAATAAGGGTCGAGATAGCACTTCAGTTTGCATCTCTTACACGGACATTTTATCTCCGTCTGGTTATTTTGAATCATATCATGGGTTGCGACTTTCATATATCTTGCCACGATGCCTTCGCTCATCGAGCGGACCATGGTCGCCTGGTATATAAAGAGCAAGAGAATATTTTAGAACCGACCACATACTCATATGGTCATCCGAAAATTTCGGCATGACCTTGCCTAAATTTGGACCTATGCGTGGTGCCAAAATATGCCGAAATGGAAGTGAATCAACATTTCGGCAAAACAACATTGGCACCATCGGCAAATCAACATTTCATAAACACATATTATCCAAGCTAATGCATACATATATATATATATACAAACACGCGCGTACAAGCATACCCGTAGGGCATACAAACACCGTTGCCACACAATCTTAAACATGGATGTCCTCATATTACTCACCTATTATAGAAGTTACCGCGATACGGGAGCCCGAGAGATTGTGTATGGACGAGAATGTAATAAAGTGATATCTAAAGGTCGGGAGACATTGCACTCACATATCTACCAACCAAAATAGCTCCAATAAGCTAAAATAGGTGAAAGAATGATGGAAATAGGTTGGGGAGGAGGAGGGGGACGACCAGATCTAGAATGCATGAGAGGGGGAAGAGAGGGGGCAATGATTGGTGTTAGGTGGCTCAATGCCATAAAAATCTGAATCCCAGGTTACCCGTAGCGCATGTGATATATATGCGCTGCGGGTAGTTCAAATACCCGTAGCGCACCTATACACATGCGCTACGGGTAACATGGGACTGCCTATGCCCACACTTACCCGTAGCGCATGTGGTACACATGCGCTGCGGGTAGTTTAATTACCCGTAGCGCACCTATACACATGCGCTACGGGTAACATGGGACTGCCTATGCCCACACTTACCCGTAGCGCATGTGATATACATGCGCTACGGGTAGTTCAACTACCCGTAGCGCATCTATACACATGCGCTACGGGTAACATGGCACTGCCTATGCCCACACTTACCCGTAGCGCATGTGTATAGATGCGCTACGGGTAGTTGAACTACCCGCAGCGCATGTGTATCACATGCGCTACGGGTAAGTGTGGGCAGAGCTCCCCATCCGGGCCTACATATACCCGTAGCGCATTTTATATATGGTGCGCTGCGGGTATATGACATACCCGCAGCGCATGTCACACATGCGCTACGGGTAAATACCCGCAGCGCACCATATATACGGTGCGCTACGGGTAGCTGTACTACCTATAGACGTTTTCCTAGTAGTGAAGTACTAACACGGTGCACACACTGTCAACATTACACCATGAAAGGAGGAATAGATCACTTCAATACTATCATAGTGATAATTATTCTCATAATCTATAAGAGATCACAATCGTAGCCTAGACCAAGTACCACCATGATGCACGCACTGTCACCCTTACACCATGGCAGGAGGAATAGATTACTTTAATAACACACTAGAGTACACATAATGAAGAAGAGTAACATCTACTTATTCAACATGATACAAAGCTCATGATCACATAAAGATCACATCATGGGAGAGAGAGGTGAACCACATAGCTACCGGTAGAGCCCTCAACCCCAGGGATGAACTACTCCCTCCTCATCATAGGAGACAACAAGGTTGATGGAGATGGCGGTGAGGTCGATGGAGATGGCGGAGACGGCGATGGAGACCGATGGAGATGGCTCCGGGGGCACGTCCCCATCCCGGCAGGGTGCCGGAACAGAGACTTCTATCCCCCAAAATTTGTCGGCGGCGGCGGAGCTACGGAACTCTTTCTGGAAAATTGCCGACTCCCTTAGGGTTTTCCGTCCTGAGGCTTTATATAGGTGAAGGGGCATCGTCAGGAGCTGCTAGGGCCTCCTCACACATAGGGGGCACGGCCAGGGGCTGGGCCGCGCCGCCCTGGTGTGAGGCTGGCCCCTGGCCCCCCTCCGGCTCTCTTTCGGTCCTCGTCCTTCGTCCAGGAAAAATAGGAGTTCTGAAACTTGTTTCGTCCAATTACGAGAATATTTCCTGTGTAGCTTTTCTGAAACACAAAAACAGCATAAAACAGGGAACTGGCACTGTGGCATCTTGTCAATAGGTTAGTTCTGGAAATCGCATAAAAACGCCACGAAGTGTAACGAAAGACATGGCAAATGGTGTAAAAACAAGCATGGAGCATCAAAAATTATAGATACGTTTGAGACGTATCAGCATCCCCAAGCTTAACTCCTGCTCATCCTCGAGTAGGTAAGTGATAACAAAAGAAATAATTTTTGAGGTGACATGCACCTACACAATCTTGATCATATATGTAAGCATTGTGAGCTAGGATCAAAAGAACTTAAAACATGGGCATGAAAGACATAATCTTGATAATAGAAACTTAGCAACCATGTTATAACATGAAAAGAAACACAAACAAAAGATCATGAATAATGAAACAATGAAAGTCAAACGTGTGTTCAAATTATAAGGAAAAACATAAAATGGTTTTCAGCTTGTCCTTAATGGAGAGCAAAACATAAATGCATAGGACACCTTCAAGTTTAAGAGGGCGACTAGATACAAATAATTTAAGAACAAGTGAAACCAACAATATGAATCAATCAATGAAAACTTTGGGATAATGCACATTATACTCAGAATGGCAACTATGCTCTCTTAGACGGTGCATAAAGATAGAAGGTGGTGACTCAACATAAAAGTAAAAGAAAGGCCCTTCGCAGAGGGAAGCAGTGATTAAACATGTGCTAGAGCTTTTCATTTGTAAAACAGAGAGATAAAAATTGGTTTTGAGAAGTGGTTGTCTTTGTCAACGACTGGCAATGGGGTTCTTACTATCTTCCATACAAAAATGAAGCAAGTTTTTGAGAGAGAGATTGGCACTTTTTGTGCTCTTTTATAAAGCTTGGCACTCCTCCCCACCTTTTTCCTTTCACAAACCATGGCTAACCGATTCATTGGGTGCCCACCAACATTCACATTCCATGGAGGAGTGCCTTTTTTTCTTTCTTTTTTCTCTTTTTTTTCTTTTTGGAATAAGCAATATGGCAGATAGCAAATCCGACCACTACGTCACCATGAGCTGAAAACAGTGTCACAAAACGAGAAGTGTTTTGAAGGTTTTTGAAAGGTAGCACATGAAAATTTACTTGGAATGGCTTGCAAATACCATGCATAGGAATTTATAGTGGACACAATGGCAAACTTGGTTTTTGGGAGTTGGATGCACGAGTAGAGCTCATACTCAGTACAAAGTGAGGGCTAGCAAAAGACTGGGAGCAACCAACTAAGAGAGCAATAATGGCCATAATCATGCAAAGCGACAAAGCAACATTAAAAGAAGCATAAAGTGGTATCACAAGTCAAAAACCAAATGATCATAGAGGCTATAGGTGACTTATTTTGTAGTCAACATGTGTAAGCATGTGCCAAGTCAACCCAAATAAAGCATCAAGGAGAAAACCAAAATAATGCTTCCAAATAATATAAACAATGCATGATTTTTTCAAAGGCTCATTAAGCAATCTCAGTCATTTGAGACAAGTCATGCTACAGCAAAAATCACTAAGCATACTATCAAAAAGACATCAAGCACGACATGCAAAATCCTAAGCCGCAGTCTAAACAAGCTCCTTTTTGTACCACTTTTTTGCATAAAGCTTTTTTCTCTTTTCCAACACCATTCAAACTTTTTATAAACACCTATTTTGATGAAAACGAATATAGATCAGAGGCAAAAAATACACCTTGATGCAAAGATATGACAAGATCTGAACACAAATCAAGGCGAAAATCGAAAGCTAAACGCAGTTCTAGAAAAAGAGAACACTCGTTGAAACGAATAGAGTGAAAAACAGAGTGTTCTTGGCAAATGAAAAGCGAGTTCATCTCCTCCAAAAGAAACATGATGTGATCTAACCATTTATTGCAGCAAACAAACCAAAATAAAACTAAAAACAAAAACAACTGACGCTCCAAGAAAAACGCATAGTGCATGAAGCAATAAAGATATAGTGTCTTGAAAGGTGACCTGATTTTTGCCGATGAAGAAGGGGTGCCTCGGGGGCATCCCCAAGCTTTGACGCTTGTACTTCTTGGATATTTCTTGGGGTGATGCATGGGCATCCCCAAGCTTGAGCTTTTGTCCATTCTTCAACTCATCTCATCACTCTCCGATCCCTACACTTGAAAACTTCCTTCATACAAAACTAAACACAATTCTATTAGCAACATTAGTGTAAGCATAATAATGAATTAACCCTTTTGGTTCAGGTTTCAACCTAAAACCACCACATATTAAGCGTATACTACTGTAGCAACTTCCCCAAAAGTTCCGTGATCAAAAGAACTAAAAAAGAAAGCGATAAAGCGGCAAACATAAATATTGGCAGAAATCTGTCAAAACAGAACAGCTGACAAAGATTGAATTTTTAAGAGGTTTTCTATTGCTCAAATCAAAAAGTGTTATACTAATGAAAGTTTTGATATAACCTGGGGCATACGCACAAGAAATCGCAGGTCCAAAAGATATACAGAGAATTTTCACGAATTTTTACGGTGCAACACCGAAAACTGTTTCAGGACAGCAACATCCCCAAATCTTACCTCACTCAAATTAGAGGCTTCTCTTGGCACAACAATGAAATAAAAAGGATAAGGAGCGGTTATTACAGTAGTAATAACTTCCAAGACTCAAATAAAAGAAAAAGTACTGAAAATAAAACAATGGGTTATCTCCCAAGAGTGTTTTCTTTAACGCCTTTGAGCTAGGCGCAGTAATTTGCAAAGATGCTCATGTGGGCGCCATATACGAGCTTGAGGCAAAGGCGCCATATAGGAACTTAAAGCAATAGAGAGCATCAAAAAGCAAGTATGGAACACATTTAAATCTAAACCACTTCCTATGAAAAATAGTCTTGTAAAGAGACAAGTCATGAAAGCGCAAAGTGAAAAGCATAGGAAGGCAAAACAAGTACAACTTCAAGAATTGCAACATAAAGAGGGGAAACTCAATATCGTTGAGATCCATCAAACCATGTTTCCCTCTCTCATAGTAACTTTCAGTAGCATCATGAATATAATTAACAATATAACTATCACATAAAGCTTCCCTATCATGAGCCACATGCGTAAAAGAATTAATACTCCCCACATGAACAATCGTAGTAGGAGCGGATTCAACAGAATAATTATTCTCATTACCATAATCATCAAAAATAGGAGGCATATTGTAATCATAACTATTTTTCTCCTCAAAAGTAGGTGAACTGAAAATATTATACTCATCATCATAACCATCATAAACTAGAGGTTTAGAATCATCACAAGCTAGAGAACAACTATTTCGCAAAGCATACTCATCAAACATATCATCATAAGAAGGAATAGGGATAGCACTAATGGTACAACAATTATTAACCTTAGAATTGGTACCAAAAAGATTTTCAATATCAAAAGTAGAGTGCTTTTCCCAATCATGATCACTAACATAGGTACCAGGCATAGGAACATCATCCCAATTAGAATTATCATAATCTATAGCAGGATCATAACGCTTAGGGGAAGATACCGTGTCCTCTCGCCTTTTGCTCCTCTTCTTCTTCTTCATACTCTTCTTACTCTCTCCTTTAGGAGGGAGAGACTTGAAGGGCATCTTCTCCACATATTCTTTAGGAGGGAAAGGCATCTTCTCCACATAATCTGGTTTGCTGACAGAAACAACAGAAGAAACTTTGGAGGATTCCTCCTCTCTATTAATAAGATAAAAACATCTATCAGTCCTGTCATAGCTTGGCAAAACATCAAGTTTTATAAGATTTTGTATGTAAGTATTTGCAAGGCAATCTTTAGCACAATAGAGACGACAACCACGAAGGGTGCTATTAATATCAACATCATTCATATCTATCAAAGCAATCTTTCTAGATATCTCTTCACATGCCAAGAACAAAGTGAGCTCATCATGCTGATTGAGAGTAATCTTATCATCACAATACAAACTTAAGGTACTAGAAGAGTAACTATTAGGGCTTGAGCATTGGAAATTAAAATGACCTATGTCATCGCAATGTTTACAAAGAAAAGGATAAAGCTCACAAACCTTTTTACCGATCTCGCCTATATCCTTATACCACATTCGGGTTTCTTCATTTGCGTGGTGGACACAATAATCTTCCTTGTTGTAACTCTATTCACAAGGTCTATGTACTCCACAAAAATTAACATGCTTATAAGAAATAGGACTTTTGGAAGTTTGAGCATGTTTATTGGAATCATCAATAACAATATCACTTTCTATGCAAGTGTCCTTAAAAGGTTCATGATACACGTCCCCATTTCCTTTAGGAGCATTCATATGGGAAGCAAAGGCTTTAAAGCAATCAACCATAATTTGAGGATCAAGACCATACTTAGCACTAAGCTCTTGAAAATCAGCAGTTTCAGCGAAAGACTTAATGCAATCAAACTCGTAATTCATACCTGATCCTTTACCTTTGTCGCTATCCCAACCTTCAATATTGTTTTGAATTGTTTCAAGCAGATCCCACTTGGCGTCAACATCCTTGCTTGTGAAAGAGCCATCAAAGCATGCATCTAGATAGTCCTTGTAATATCCTGAAAGCCTTGCATCAAAATTATTAATAACAATATTACGGGGGAGATCATGAATAGGACATTTATGCATTAGTAACTTCAATCTTCCCCACGCTTGGGCAATGCTTTCTCCCCCATGCGGATGAAAATTATAAATGTAGTTTCTATCTTTATAAACCTGAATAGAAGGATAGAATTTAGAATAAAAGAGAGGTTCAATTTCCTCCCAGTCAATAGATTGACCATCCTTCAGTGTTTTATACCATTCCTCTGCTCTGCCTTTCAGTGAAAAAGAGAATAGCTTCTTCTTAACTTGGTTCATTGAAATACCTGCACACTGGAACAACTCGCATAATTCATGTATAAAAAGCAAATGATCACCAGGATGGACAGTTCCATCTCCTAAATAGCAGTTATTCCTCACACGTTCAATAATCTTCATAGGTATTTTAAAAGGATGAGGAGCACAAGCATCATTGGAAACATCACATATGGGAGATAAAATATCATTAGAGCAAACTTTCTCCACTAAAGCTGGGGAACAAAAAATATCATGCTTAACAAAACCAGCTTCCCCAAGCTTAGACTTTTCCATAGCATTAGCAATAACGGGATTCAAAGCATTCGTACTAACAACACTATTAGCATGCAAATTAAGCTCCAAAGGTTTTTCAATTTTCTCTTCAAATCTAAACTCAGGAAAAAGACTAAAGAACTCTTTATTTTCCCTTAAGCCTAACTAGTGAAAATAAAAACAAGAAACAAAAAGATATAATTGCAGAATCTAAAGGAAATAACTTCGAGTACTCACATAGGAGGATGCGAGTACCTTTTACCTTACCTCCCCGGCAATGGCGCCAGAAAAGAGCTTGATGTCTACGCACGCGTCTGTTCTTGTAGACAGTGTTGGGCCTCCAAGTGCAGAGGTTTGTAGAACAGCAGCAAATTTCCCTTAAGTGGATCACCCAAGGTTTATCGAACTCAGGGAGGAAGAGGTCAAAGCTATCCCTCTCAAGCAACCCTGCAATTACGATACAGAAAGTCTCTTGTGTCCCCAACACACCCAATACACTTGTCAGATGTATAGGTGCACTAGTTCGGCGAAGAGATAGTGAAATACACGTGGTATAGATGATTATAAGTAGTAAATGCAATCTGGAATAAAAATGGCAGCAAGCAAACAAGTAACAAAATAGCAAGTAAACGGTGTGCAAAGCTTGGAAACAAGGCCTAGGGATCATACTTTCACTAGTGGACACACTCCCAACAAATATAACATAATTGAACAAATAAATAACTTCTCTTCACGATGGTACTCTGAATTACTCTCCTATTGAATAACACTAATCATTGCGTAGTGGCTACAGAAGCACCCCTTAAAGTTCATCAAGTACTTGACAAACACCACTCATAGAGATATCCAAATCAAATCACAACTCAAGATAAATATTATTGCAACTTAGACCAAGTACTAACATGGTGCACACACTGTCAACATTACACCATGAAAGGAGGAATAGATCACTTCAATACTATCATAGTGATAATTATTCTCATAATCCATACGAGATCACAATCGTAACCTAGACCAAGTACCACCATGATGCACGCACTGTCACCATTACACCAAGGTAGGAGGAATAGATTACTTTAATAACACACTAGAGTACACATAATGAAGAAGAGTAACATCTACTTATTCAACATGATACAAAGCTCACGATCACATAAAGACCACATCATGGGAGAGAGAGGTGAACCACATAGCTACCGGTAGAGCCCTCAGCCCCGGGGATGAACTACTCCCTCCTCATCATAGGAGACAGCAAGGTTGATGGAGATGGCGGTGAGGTCGATGGAGACGGCGGAGACAGTGATGGAGACCGATGGAGATGGCTCCGGGGGCACTTCCCCATCCCGGCAGGGTGCCGGAAAAGAGACTTCTATCCCCCGAAATTTGTCGGCGGCGGCGGCGGCGGAGCTACGGAACTCTTTCTGGAAAATTGCCGACTCCCTTAGGGTTTTCTGTCCCGAGGCTTTATATAGGCGAAGGGGCATCGTCAGGGGGCTGCCAGGGCCTCCTCACACATAGGGGGCACGGCCAGGGGCTGGGCCGCGTCGCCCTGGTGTGAGGCTGGCCCCTGGCCCCCCTTCGGCTCTCTTTCGGTCCTCGTCCTTCATCCGGGAAAAATAGGAGTTCTGAAACTTGTTTTGTCCACTTCCGAGAATATTTCCTGTGTAGCTTTTCTGAAACACAAAAACAGCAGAAAACAGGGAACTGGCACTGTGGCATCTTGTCAATAGGTTAGTTCTGGAAATCGCATAAAAACGCCACGAAGTGTAACGAAACACATGGCAAATGGTGTAAAAACAAGCATGGAGCATCAAAAATTATAGATACGTTTGAGACGTATCACCCCCTATGTGTGAGGACGCCTCGGTCCACTCCTGACACTGCCCCTTCGCCTATAAAGACCCCCCAATGGGAAAAACCTAAGGATCCGATCAATTTTCCAGAAACACATCGCGATCCGCCGCCGTCGTCGACCCGAGATCGGGAGGGTCCAGAAGCTCTTCCCGGCACCCTGCCGGAGAGGGGAATCGCCACCGGAGGTCTTCTTCATCGCCATGCTTGCCTCCAGAGCGATGAGTGAGTAGTCTACCTTGGACTATGGGTCCATAGCAGTAGCTAGATGGTTGTCTCCTCCACCATGTGCTTCATGTTAAGATCTCATGAGCTGCCCTACATGATTGAGATCACCGTTATGTAATTCTACATGTTTGGTTTGTTGGGATCCGATGAATATTGGTGTTATGATTGAGTTGCTATACTGAAATATATCTTATGTTATCTCTATGTTGTTTATGATCTTGCATGCTCTCCGTTGTTAGTAGCTATCTTGGCCGAGTAGTTGCTAGTGACTCCAAGAGGGGGTATTTATGCTCGATAGTGGGTTTATGCCTCTATTTAATCTGGGGGAGTGACAGAAACCTCTAAGGTTGTAGATGTGCTGTTGCTACTAGGGAGAAAACAACATTCATATGCTCGAGGGCATATGCTTTGTTTACATTACACACTTTGCTTAATGCAATTATCTATTGTTCGCAACTTAATACTCATGGGGTGTTCGGATGATATCCCCGTGAGTGGATTATTAGTCATAGATGCAGTTGGATGGCGGTCTATGTATTTTGTTGTAATGCCCAGAGTAAATCGCATAGTGATCTTCTTGACATATCACGTTTATCTTTATTCTATCAATTGCCCAACTGTAATTTGTTTACCCAGCATGTGTTATTTATCTTATGGAGAGGCACCGCTAGTGAACTGTGGACCCCGGTCCTATTTCCATCATATTGCTATCACATGTTTACTTTATTCGCACTGTTTACTTTACTCGCATACTTTCACTGTTTTCCACTCGATACGCTCATACCCTTTGTTTCAAGCAAACCGGTGAGATTGACAACCTCATCGCAAGTTGGGAACAAAGTACTTGGTTGTGTGTGTGCAGGTTCCGCGTTGCTACTGGCCGAAGACGAGTCAACAAGTATTGTTAAACGGCGCCCTTGTTGGAGTGTTATTAAGCCAGTCTGCATCACCTTCAGTTGTACTGTCTGCTCTTCTCCTGATCGACATACCTTGGTTTCTTACTGAGGGAAAAGACTTGCTGCTGTGCTCATCATACTTTTCGCTTGGAGTTTCCCAACTGCCTGGCCATAATCATCATCAACTACACGCCAGCCATCAAGCCCTTTTCTGGTGCCGTTGCTGAGGAAGAAGTGGAAGACTTCTGCAAGGGGAGTTTTTCGCACACATATCCTTTACTTTGTTTTATTGTTTTGCTTTACTTTATTTATTTTACTTGCATCATTTTATATCAAAAACCCAAAAAAATTAGAATCCTTGGTAATTGTTATTTCTTTACTTTAGTTTATTATGTCTAGTTCAGTTGATACTACTATGTTGCCCGAGGATATGATTTTCACTTTTAAACAAAAGGATGAGGAAAGTTTTAATGAAGCTTGGTCTAGAATTTATGATTGGCATGGAAAAACTAAACCTAAAATGACCTTGAGTTTGCTTCTTAGTAGCTTTTACTTTGGACTTGCTCTTCGTTATAGATATGCTTTGGATGCTACTGCAGAAGGAGATTTCCTTCATTGTGATGGAGATCAAGCCTTCAATATTATAAAAAAGTTGATTACAATTTATAGCATGCCAACCTATTTTGATCTCTCTCTTGTGTGCATTTTTAATAGACTTGATACTCTTGAGACTCGCACTGCTAGTTTGAATACTTGCTACAATACTTTGCGCCAGCATTTTGATTATGTGCCAACAAATTCCGAACCTTCGAGTTGGTATCCTACGGTAAAAATCACCATTAGTGGTGAAACTTTTCATGCTCGTTGTGATATTATGTATGAATTTTGTCTTATGACAAAGGATGTTTATGAATCTTTGAGTCTTTGGAAGCTTTCTGAGGGGGGAGAAGGAATTTCTCTTACTAACAATGCCACTATATTTCCCATTGGAATAGCTGAAGGAGATTTTACAAAAGTCCTAGGAAGAATGATATCTTCTGATTATCTTGTTATTGAATGTGTAGGAAAAGGATAAATCACACTTGGAAGATCCCTACTGAAGCTCCTGGGCGCCGTCATTGATGTGGGAAAAGGAAATATAAAATTTATCTCTCCACCTTGCAATAGCCATGTCTTTCCTAGAGTCAAGAGCAAAGGTAAGAAAGGAAGACGTAAGGCACCCGCTGATCCTAGCACTTCATCACTTGATGTTACTTGATTCGCAATTTTTTGCGCCTAGCTCAAAGGCGTTAAAGAAAAGCACTCTTGGGAGATAACCCAATGTTTTCTTTTCAGTACTTTTTCTTTTATTTGAGTCTTGGAAGTCATTACTACTATAATGACCGCTCCTTATCCTTTTTATTTCATTGTTGTGCCAAGAGAAGCATCTAATTTGAGTGAGGTAAAGATTTGGGGATGTTGCTGTCCTGAAACTGTTTTCGGTGCTGCACCGTAAAAATTCTTGAAAATTCTTTGTATATCTTTTGGACCTGATATTTCTTGTGCATATGCCCCAGCTTATATCCAAACTTTCATTAGTAGAACACTTTTTGATTCGAGCAACAGAAAACTCCTTAAAAGTTCGACCTTTGTCAGCTGTTCTGTTTTGACAGATTTCTGCCAATATTTGTGATTGCCGCTTTATCGCTTTCTTTTGAGTTCTTTTGATCACGGAACTTTTGGGGAAGTTGCTACAGTAGTATATACTTTATATCTGTTGGTTTTGGGTTGAAACCTGAAGCAAAAAGGTTGATTATATGTATGACTACACTAATGTTGCTAATAGATTTGTGTTTAGTTTTGTATGAAGGAAGTTTTCAAGTGTAGGGATTGGAGAATGATGAGATGAGTTGAAGAAATGGACAAAAGCTCAAGCTTGGGGATGCCCATGCATCACCCCAAGAAATATCCAAGAAGTACAAGCGTCAAAGCTTGGGGATGCCCCCGAGGCACCCCTTCTTCATCGGCAAAGATCAGGTCACCTTACAAGACACTATATTTTTATTGCTTCATGCACTATGTGTTTTTCTTGGAGCGTTAGTTGTTTTAGTTTTCTTTATTAGTTTAGTTTGTTTGCTGCAATAAATGGTTGTACCCCAACAAATTTCTTTTGGAAAAGTTGCCTTGCTTTTCATTTGCTAAGAACGCTCTAGTTTTCATTCTTATCAAAAACCGAGTGTTCTTCTTTTTCTGCTACTGCTTTTAGTTTTCGTTTTCGCCTTGATTTGCGTTCAGATCTTCTTATATTTATTTATCAAGGTGTATTTTTGCCTCTGGACCATGTTGGTTTTCCTCAAAAGAGTTGGATTTAAAAAGTTCAAATGGTGTTGGAAAAGAGAAAAAGCTTTATGCAAAAAAGTGGTACAAGAAGGAGCTTGTGTAGACTGCGGCTTAGGCTTTTTCATGTCATGCTTGATATCTTTTTGATAGTATGCTTAGTGGTTTTGTTGTAGCATGACTTGTCTCAAATAACTGAGATTGCTTAATGAGCCTTTGAAAAAATCATGCGTTGTTTTTATTATTTGGAAGCATTATTTTGGTTTTCTCCTTGATGCTTTATTTGGGTTGACTTGGCGCATGCTCACACATGTTAGACTTATACAAAGTCGCCAATAGCCTCTATGATCATTTAGTTTTTGACTTTTGATGCCATCTTATACTTCTTTTAATGTCGCTTTGTCGCTTTGCATGATTATGGCCATTATTGCTCTCTTAGTTGGTCGCTCCCAGTCTTTTGCTAGCCCTCGCCTTGTACTGAGTATGAGCTCTACTCGTGCATCCAACTCCTAAAAACCAAGTTATTCCAAAGTGTCCACCATACATACCTACTAGCAATTTGCTATTCCAAGTAAATTTAACTTGCTTTCATTTTCTCTTCAAATTAAACTCTTACCAGTGTTATGCGAAAATTGGTCAGTAAAGCTCTCACGAACCGGAAGGCACACTTTACTTTTTCCTATTCTTAAAAATTTGACATTGTGGTCTCTTATGTTGAGTTGTTATGCTTGCAAGTTGTAAGTTGGAGACTAGCCCACACTACCGGAGAATAGTGTTTTGCCGTGCGCCATCCCGGCACGGCAAAGGGGCCAAAACGCACGGCAAAGGCTTTGTCGTGCGTCGACGCTCGGCAACGAGGGCACGGCAGTGTGGCGAACGGCAACACACTCTTTGTCGTGCGTCGTGCCGTATACGCACGGCAAAGGCCTTTGCCATGCCAAGCTAGCTTTGCCGTGCGTGTTGTCTGCTTTGCCGTGCCACGAAGCATTGCCGTGTGTCAGCAAGGTTGCCGTGCGTGCAGGCTTTGCCGTGCGCTACGGCCCTTTGCCGAGCGCCTAAACATTGCCGTGGGTCATATCGTTGTCGTGCATTGGGCGTTGCCGTGCGTCGGCGTGTAATCTTTGCCGTGTGCCCCTGGGATAGCACGCACGGCAAAGGCCGTTGCAGGGTACCTAGCTCGCTCCCAGGACGCACAGGTGAGCGCCACGTGGGCTCTTTGCCGTGCGTATGCGTACGGCAAAGTGACCAAATGGTCCTTTGCCGTGCGCATACGCACGGCAAAGAGCCCACAGTATTTTCTGTTTTTTTTTGTTTTTCTTTAATTCCCTGCATTTCAAAATTGCAAATACATATATATCCATATATATAACCTCAAACACATCCAATACATGCATATAACACACAAATACATCAAACATACCAATTTGATGCATACATGCATGCATATAACATACAAATACATCAAACATACCAATTCGATGCATACATGCATGCATATAACACACAAACATATCAAATAGATGCATACATGCATGCATATAACATTGCTTGGTCCTTCTCCATACTTAGAGTCGATACAAGTCTATGTCCATCTTACAAGTGCATAATGTCGTCAACCTTGCTCTTCTCCATTGCTTGGTCCTTCTCCTACATTTTCAACAAGTATTAGCATTCTTAACAAGTGATGAGCATATAGGCTACAAATTTGCATATTGACATAGAATTGAACATGGTGGCATGTAATGACTAAAAATTTGCATATTGACATGGAATTGAACATGGTGGCATGTAATGGCTAAAAATTTGCATATCGACATAGAATTGAACACGGTGGCATGTAATGGCTAAAAATTTGCATATTGACATGAAATTGAACACGGTGGCATGTAATGGCTAAAAATTTGCATATTGATATAGAATTGAACGTGGTAGCATGTATTGGCTAAAAATTTGCATATTGACATGGAATTGAACATGGCGGCATGTAATGGCTAAAAATTTGCATATTGATATAGAATTGAACATGATGGCATGTAATGGCTCAAAATTTGCATATTGAACATGGTGGCATGGAATGGCTAAATTGGGCACAAGTGTCATGGCATTCTACAACCTAGAAGCTTGTTGGGCACAAGTGAAGGAGAACTCACCTAGAAATGGAAACTGCGTCAGGTTTCGGATGATGTTGGGATTGTTGACGGTGTGAGGTGTCATCGGGCTCTGCTCTGGCAGTGGAGGTGGCTGGATGAGCGGCATGTTCGGCATGTTCATCTGTTGTTGCTGCATTTGATGTGTGGATTAGACCTAAGACAAGAGAAAACAAGATGGAGATATTAAGTTAACCACTTACCCACGAGAAGGCGAAAGGAGGAGTAGGAAAACTCCCCGGTGGAGAACCTAGAATGGACTGGTTCATAATCCAGTTCGTCATCTGCTGTTGCTGGGCCAGCTGCTGGGCCATCTGCTGCATCGCCTGCAGCTGCTGACTAAGCTGCTGCTCCAGAAGCGCCTGCCGCTGCTGGGCCTGCTCTTCCTGCTGCCGGGCCTGCTCTTGTATCTCCACCTATGTTGTGTTGTCGCAAAGTCATTAACATTGCAATGGAAAGCATGTAAAGAAGCGTAGAGGAACCGAGAAAGAACATACCCGTAACCGCTCGACCGCTAGATCCGAAGCCCGTGGACGTGTCTCTACCTGAGGCTGGTCGCTCGTACGCCCACGACGGACCTGGCGGAGACCTGGAATGGTCCTTGGGTCGACGACCCCGTCACCAATCCATAGGCGTCCATGCTTCATGCCTTCTCCCGCAAGCACCGCAGCCTCAACGTCAAAGTCCTCGGTCTCTGGCTGGGAGCTCTCGCCGTGTATCTGCTTGAACTTCGAGACATACACGTTACACTGGGTCTCGGCTTGCTCATTGATCCACATGGACCCCGTATCAGGATGCGGCGTCTTCCTGGTCTTCATCTTTCGAATGAAGGCAAATTTGTTTGGCGTCACTCCTGTCTTTGTTTCCTGCAAAAGAGAACATGCAATTAAGTGAAGTGGGAAACCCTTGTGGAGTTAACAATGTATAACGTGAAACCAAAGAATGAAGGAACCATTTGCTCACCTCTTCCTGGAGGTGAAGGGCGAGGGGGAGGCTGCCTAGTATATGTGATCCACCTCGCATCTCTGCCCGCGATAGCTTGCCCTTCTCGTGCTTCTGGAGGTACTGGGGGCATGTCCACCACATGACCATCGCCAGAAAGCACGCTTCGTCGTTGCCGACGTACTAAGGAGGGTTCTACATACACAAGATAGACCCACACATTATTACAACATTAACTATATGGTGATAAAGAAATCAAAAACACATAAATGCAAATACCTGTCGGTACTGCCAAGGCTGCATGTGCGTCACCCGAGCGTCGTCCTTAGACATCCAAACTTTGCGGTCGGCGTGCCAGTTGCGGACGCACTGAACACGTGCCTCGTAGTGCATCCCAGTCACCCTACTCGTAGCCAGCGTGTGTAAGGTACGATCGCACGCACGTTCCTCACCCTCAGCCCTCTTGAAGTATTGCTACAACCATGCACATAGGTAAAACAAGGGGCATTAGTGCAACTATTGTCAACCAAGGAGTGTTTGAATGCTAAGAAGTCAGAAGTCACATACCCAGAACTTGTGTACAACCACCTCCTGCATGTTCTCGTACTTCTGATGAGGATCTGGCGCGTAGCTGTAGTGCCGCCAAGTCCAAGCTACGTCGCGGCCACCACTAGGGAGATTGACAAGCCCGGGGAAATACTTCCTAAGTAGGCCTCCAAGGATGTTCGTGTAGCCACGTCCTGGCTTCCTCGTCGGGTCGGCAAACTTGAACGACCTGCACAATGAAAGGGCAAAATCAGTATGTATGTCATAAAAATTTCGATAATGATAAAATTGCGATAACGAAATGTCAAAAGTAGCATGTACCTCCTTCCAGCGGGCACTAGAACAACATCGCTGCTGGACCACGTTTTTAGCTTTGGGAGCTATGTTTCCCACGCTGATACGGCTTCCTGTCACGTGGTTGTAGCCTCTCCTCATGTGCAACGTACTCCTCATCCTCCGGCGGTTCCCAAACTAGGTTTGGGTCAGGCTCAAACGGTAAGCCCCCCAACCCCTCATCCTCCGAGAGGTCCTCCTCGTCCTCCCCACCACCGTCCTCCTCGTCCTCCCCACCACCGTCCTCCTCGTCCTCCCCACCACCATGCTCCTCGTCCTTCCCACCACCATGCTCCTTGTCCTCCCCACCACCGTGCTCCTCGTCCTCCCCACCACCGTGCTCCTCATCCTCCTCCTCGGCTACGGGAGGGCTAGGAGGAGGGGGTTAGCTTCCCGCGTCACATTCTTCCTACGTGCTCCATGACGCTCGGGAGGGGGGCTAGGAGGTGCCCGCCTCGAAGAACTCGAAGGCCTCGAAGACCTCAAAGGTCACACAGCGTCAGCCAAGTCCTGGAGCATCTTTACAAAACCGCCCTTTTTTGGCATGTTTCAATCACCTGCAAACACAATGAAGAGAGTGGTTTATTAGTACGCAATATAAAAAGATGAATATTACTGAAAGCAAAATAGATTATATGTAGATGAATATTACTGATAGCACGGAGGATGAGATACATTAGTAAAAGCAACAAATAGCATATAGAGTTCTCACAAACATAGCACGGAGTTCTTACAAATAAACTAGCTCGAAAATCACTATTACACAAAGTTATTACAAATAGTCTAGCCTCACAATTACTACTACATAGATCAGTAGCCATCAGGCTCGACATCCATAATTGGACCACATGTTTCATCATCGCCATCAGGCTCAGTGAACCAATAATCATCAATGAAACCTGGAGGTGGTCCATTTGCACCGAGGTCAAGGCCTGCCTTGAGCGCCTCGAGCAAACTCAAGTCTTCGGGGGCACAAACATCCTCAGCTTCATCTTCTGCATTGTCTTCCTCCATGCCCGCATCTTCTTGTTCATCGTCTACGACCATGTCATCAACAGCCGGCAAGCCGATAGTGAAATGACCGGGGAGCCCTTCTTCCTGATAAAAGTCGACATTCGATGTTGAGGGGTCTATGCGGCGGTAATCGTCCTTGTTTGGTGGGGGCGGCCTATTGCATGAAGGTACCGTCAACACAACATCCCATCCCTGTAGACGTTTCGCCGGGTTTTTGCACGCGTACGGGAGATAGAATACTTGAAAGGCCTAGGTAGCCAAAATATACACATCCTCTCCCTTATAAACAGAGCTTCTTTCAACCTCGACCAATCCGATTTGAGGATCCCGTCTCACCCGACGTGGGTCGAACCAACGGCATTTGAATATGACGGGATTTAGCCCTTTGTCAAACCCGTAATTTAGCTCGTATATACCTTCGACTCTTCCATAGTAATGGAGTCCATCATCACCTTGACATACCACCCCGCTATTTATTGTCTTCGCATTGGGCCGGCTTGTTGTGTATTTATGGGTCTGAAAGCGATACCCGTTCACGTCATAAGAGTTGAACGTGTAGACGGAATGGTTAAAGCCCCTAGCAATTTTTCTTAGCTCTGGCTTTATCTCTTTGTCAGTTCTTGCCTACAAGTTTAGCACGAGAAGTTTAGAACGAGAAATGCCCGATAAATGTCGGCGGCGCAAGGAAATTAGGATAGAATAGTACCAAAGCACAAAACCAGCTACTGAAACCGAAACCGCCGCCCTTATCAAAAATATGCTTGGATTCTTCCGGGGTAGGCTCCCTGTGGGTATACCTCCAATGGATATCCATGAATTGTCTATACCGATGAAAAGAGGAAGAGTTAGCAACAAACATACGAGTGCATGTTCAAGGCCGTGCATGTTTGCGAATCACTAAATGGTTAGCACTTACTTGATGTACGGCTTCACTTCCACCATGGTGTTCAAGACATACGAGTGGATCAAGGCCCGCTCATGTTGGTTCGTTTGGTACGGCTTCGTGCCACTTGACTTGCCACCATGCCCTATGAAGATGCTACTGATACGTCTCCAACGTATCTATAATTTTTGATGCTCCATGCTTGTTTTTACACCATTTGCCTAATGTTTTGTTACACTTCGTGGCGCTTTTATGCGATTTCCGGAACTAACCTATTGACAAGATGCCACAGTGCCAGTTCCCTGTTTTCTGCTGTTTTTGTGTTTCAGAAAAGCTACATAGGAAATATTCTCGGAATTGGACGAAACAAGTTCCAGAAGTCTTATTTTCCCCGGAAGCTTCCCGAAGACCGAAAGAGAGCCGAATGGGGCCAGAGGCCGCCCTCACACATAGGTGGCGCGGCCCAGGCCTAGGCCGCACCACCCTGGTGTGAGGAGCCCCTGGCTGCCCCCTGACGACACCCCTTCGCCTATATAAAGCCTCGGGACGGAAAACCCTAGGGGAGTCGGCGAAATTTCCAGAACAGTTCCGCAGCGCCGCCGCCGTCGAAGCCAAATTTCGGGGGACAGAAGTCTCTGTTCTGGCACCCTGCGGGGACGGGGAAGTGCCCCCGGAGCCATCTCCATCAATCTCCATCGCCGTCTCTGCCGTCTCCATTGACCTCACCGCCATCTCCATCAACCTTGCTATCTCCTATGATGAGGAGGGAGTAGTTCATCTCCGGGGCTGAGGGCTCTACCGGTAGCTATGTGGTTCACCTCTCTCTCCCATGATGTGATCTTTATGTGATCGTGAGCTTTGTATCATGTTGAATAAGTAGATGTTACTCTTCTTCATTATGTGTACTCTAGTGTGTTATTAAAGTAATATATTCCTCCTGCCATGGTGTAACGGTGACAGTGCGTGCATCATGGTGGTACTTGGTCTAGGCTACGATTGTGATCTTTTATGGATTATGAGAATAATTATCACTATGACAGTATTGAAGTGATCTATTCCTCCTTTCATGGTTTAATGTTGACAGTGTGTGCACCGTGTTAGTACTTGGTCTAAGTTGCAATAATATCTATCTTGAGTTGTGATTTGATTTGGATATCTCTATGAGTGGTGTTTGTCAAGTACTTGATGAACTTTGAGGAGTGCTTCGTAGCCCTACGCAATGATTAGTGTTATTCAATAGGAGAGTAATTCAGAGTACCATAGTGAAGAGAAGTTATTTATTTGTTCAACTATGCTATATTTGTTGGGAGTGTGTCCACTAGTGAAAGTATGATCCCTAGGCCTTGTTTCCAAGCTTTGCACACCGTTTACTTGCTGTTTTGTTACTTGTTTGCTTGCTATCATTTTTATTCCAGATTGTATTTACTACTTATAATCATCCATACCACTTGTATTTCGCTATCTCTTCGCCGAACTAGTGCACCTATACATCTGACAAGTGTATTGGGTGTGTTGGGGACACAAGAGACTTTCTGTATCGTAATTGCAGGGTTGCTTGAGAGGGATAGCTTTGACCTCTTCCTCCCTGAGTTCGATAAACCTTGGGTGATCCACTTAAGTGAAACTTGCTGCTGCTCTACAAACCTCTGCACTTGGAGGCCCAACACTGTCTACAAGAATAGACGCGTGCGTAGACATCAAGCTCTTTTCTGGCGCCGTTGCCGGGGAGGTAAGGTAAAAGGTACTCGCATCCTCCTGTGTGAGTGCTCGAAGTTATTTCCTTTAGATTCTGCAATTACTAGTTAGGCTTAATGGAAAACAAAGAGTTATGTAGTCTTTTTCCTGAGTTTAAATATGAAGTGTTTGAAGAGAAAATTGAAAAACCTTTGGAGCTTAATTTGCATGCTAATAGTGTTGTTAGTATGAATGCTTTGAACCTCGTTATTGCTAATGCTATGGAAAAGTCTAAGCTTGGGGAAGCTGGTTTTGTTAAGCATGATATTTTTAGTTCCACAGCTTTAGTGGAGAAAGTTTGCTATGACGATATGTTTGATGAATATGCTTTGCGAAATAGCTGTTCTTTAGCCTGCGATGATACTAAACCTCTAGTTTATGATGGCTATGATGATGAGTATAATATTTTCAGTTCACCTACTATGGAGGATAAAATTAGTTATGATTACAATATGCCTCCTATTTATGATGATTATGGTGATGAGAATAATTATTCTATTGAATTTGCTCCTACTACTATTGTTCTTGTGGTGAGTATTAATTCTTTTATGCATGTGGCTCTGTTTTATGTGATAGTTATATTGTTAGTTCTATTCATGATGCTACTGAAAGTTATTATGAGAGAGGGAAACATGGTTTGATGGATCTTAACAATATTAAGTTTCCCCTCTTTATGTTGCAAATCTTGAAGTGGCACTTGTTTTATCTATCCATGCTTGCTACTATGTGCCTCGTTGATTTATTTTCTTACAAGATTCCTATGCATAGGAAGTGGTTCAGATATAAATGTCTTTCACATTTGCTTTTTGATGCTCTCTATTGCTTTAAGTTCCTATATCTTTGCCTCAAGCTCTTATATGGCGCCCACATGAGCATCTTTGCAAATTACTGCGCCTAGCTGAAAGGCGTTAAAGAAAAGCACTCTTGGGAGATAACCCATTGTTTTATTTTCAGTACTTTTTCTTTTATTTGAGTCTTGGAAGTTATTACTACTATAATGACCTCTCCTTATCCTTTTTATTTCGTTTTTGTGCCAAGAGAAGCCTCTAATTTGAGTGAGGTAAGATTTGGGGATGTTGCTGTCCTGAAACTGTTTTCGGTGATGCACCGTAAAAATTCGTATAAATTCTCTGTATATCTTTTGGACCTGCGATTTCTTTTGCATATGCCCCAGGTTATATCCAAACCTTCGTTAGTTTAACACTTTTTGATTTGAGCAACAGAAAACACCTCAAAAATTCGACCTTTGTCAGCTGTTCTGTTTTGACAGATTTCTGCCAATATTTGTGTTTGCCGCTTTATCGCTTTCTTTTCAGTTCTTTTGATCACGGAACTTTTGGGGAAGTTTCTACAGTAGTATTTGCTATATATGTGGTGGTTTTGGGTTGAAACCTGAAGCAAAAAGAGGTTGATTCAATGTTATGCTTACACTAATGTTGCTAATAGAATTGTGTTTAGTTTTGTATGAAGGAAGTTTTCAAGTGTAGGGATTGGAGAATGATGAGATGAGTTGAAGAATGGACAAAAGCTCAAGCTTGGGGATGCCCATGCAAACCCCAAGAAATATCTAAGAAGTACAAGCATCAAAGCTTGGGGATGCCCCCGAGGCACCCCTTCTTCATCGGCAAAAATCAGGTAACCTTACAAGACACTATATTTTTATTGCTTCATGCACTATGCGTTTTTCTTGGAGCGTCAGTTGTTTTATTTTTTTTAGTTTTATTTTGTTTTGTTTGCTGCAATAAATGGTTAGATCACATCATGTTTCTTTTGGAGGAGATGAACTCGCTTTTCGTTTGCCAAGAACAATCTAGTTTTCACTCTTATCGTTTCAACGAGTGTTCTCTTTTTCTGCTACTGCTTTTGGTTTTCGTTTTCGCCTTGATTTGCATTCAGATCTTCTTATATTTATTTATCAAGGTGTATTTTTGCCTCTGGACTATGTTGGTTTTCCTGAAAAGAGTTTCCTCAAAAAGGTTTGAATGGTGTTGGAAAAGAGAAAAAGTTTTATGCAAAAAGTGGTACAAGAAGGAGCTTGTGTAGACTGCGGCCTAGGCTTTTGCATGTCGTGCTTGATGTCTTTTTGATAGTATGCTTAGTGGTTTTGCTGTAGCATGACTTGTCTCAAATAACTGAGATTGCTTAATGAGCCTTTGAAAAAATCATGCGTTGTTTTTATCGTTTGGAAGCATTATTTAGGTTTTCTCCTTGATGCTTTATTTGGGTTGACTTGGCGCATGCTTACACCATGTTGACTACAAAAATAAGTCGCCTATAGCCTCTATGATCATTTAGTTTTTGACTTTTGATGCCATCTTATGCTTCTTTTAATGTTGCTTTGTTGCTTTGCATGATTATGGCCGTTATTGCTCTCTTAGTTGGTCGCTCCCAGTCTTTTGCTAGCCCTCGCCTTGTACTGAGTATGAGCTCTACTCGTGCATCCAACTCCCAAAAACCAAGTTTGCCATTGTGTGCACTATAAATTCCTATGCATGGTATTTGTAAGCCATTCCAAAGTAAATTTTCATGTGCTACCTTTCAAAACTTTCAACTACTTCTCATTTTGTGATACTGTTTTCAGCTCATGGGGACGTAGTGGTCGGATTTGCTATCTTCCATATTGCTTATTCCAAAAAGAAAAAAAAGAGAAAAAAGAAAGAAAAAAGGCACTCCTCCATGGTATGTGAATATTGGTGGGCACCCGATGGAATCGGTTAGCCATGGTTTGTGAAAGGAAAAAAGGTGGGGAGGAGTGCCAAGCTTTATAAAAAGAGCACAAAAGTGCCAATCTCTCTCTCAAAAACTTGCTTCATTTTTGTATGGAAGATAGTAAAACCCCATTGCTAGTCATTGACAAAGACAACCACCTCTCAAAACTCAAGTTTTATCTCTCTGTTTTACAAATAAAAAGCTCTAGCACATGTTTAATCACTGCTTCCCTCCGCGAAGGGCCTTTCTTTTACTTTTATGTTGAGTCACCACCTTCTTTCTTTATGCACCATAAGAGAGCATAATTGTCATTCTTAATATAATGTGCATTGTCCCAAAGTTTTCATTGATTGATTCATATTGTTGGTTTCACTTGTTCTCAAATTACTTGTATCTAGTCGCCCTCTTAAACTTGAAGGTGTCCTATGCATTTATGTTTTGCTCTCCATGAAGGACAAGCTGAAAACCATTTGTATGTTTTTTTCCATATGATCTGAACACACGTTTGACTTTCATTGTTTCATTTTCATGATCTTTTGTTTGTGTTCATTTTCATGTTTACAACATGGTTGCTAAGTTCTTATTGTCAAGATTATATCTTCATGCCCATGTTTTAAGTTCTTATGATCCCAGCTCACAATGCTTACATAGATGATCAAGATTGTGTAGGTGCATGTCACCTCAAAAATTATTTCTTTTGTTATCACTTACCTACTCGAGGACGAGCAGGAGTTAAGCTTGGGGATGCTTGATACGTCTCCAACGTATCTATAATTTTTGATGCTCCATGCTTGTTTTTACACCATTTGTCTAATGTTTCGTTACACTTCGTGGCACTTTTATGCGATTTCTGGAAATAACCTATTGACAAGATGCCACAATGCCAGTTCCCTGTTTTCTGCTGTTTTTGTGTTTCAGAAAAGCTACACAGGAAATATTCTCGGAATTGGACGAAACAAGTTCCAGAAGTCTTATTTTTCCCAGAAGCTTCCCGAAGACCGAAAGAGAGCCGGAGGGGGGCCAGAGGCCGCCCTCACACATAGGTGGTGCGGCCCAGGCCCTGGCCGCGCCACCCTGGTGTGAGGAGCCCCTGGCTGCCCCCTGACGACGCCCCTTCGCCTATATAAAGCCTCGGGACGGAAAACCCTAGAGGAGTCGGCGAAATTTCCAGAACAGTTCTGCAGCGCCGCCGTCGAAGCCAAATTTCGGGGGACAGAAGTCTCTGTTCCGGCACCCTGCCGGGACGGGGAAGTGCCCCCGGAGCCATCTCCATCGATCTCCATCGCCGTCTCCGCTATCTCCATCGACCTCACCGCCATCTCCATCAACCTTGCTGTCTCCTATGATGAGGAGGGAGTAGTTCATCCCCGGGGCTGAGGGCTCTACCGGTAGCTATGTGGTTCACCTCTCTCTCCCATGATGTGATCTTTATGTGATCGTGAGCTTTGTATCATGTTGAATAAGTAGATGTTACTCTTCTTCATTATGTGTACTCTAGTGTGTTATTAAAGTAATCTATTCCTCCTGCCATGGTGTAATGGTGACAGTGCGTGCATCATGGTGGTACTTGGTCTAGGCTACGATTGTGATCTTTTATGGATTATGAGAATAATTATCACTATGATAGTATTGAATTGATCTATTCCTCCTTTCATGGTGTAATGTTGACAGTGTGTGCACCGTGTTATTACTTGGTCTAAGTTGTAATAATATCTATCTTGAGTTGTGATTTGATTTGGATATCTCTATGAGTGGTGTTTGTCAAGTACTTGATGAACTTTGAGGAGTGCTTCGTAGCCCTACGCAATGATTAGTGTTATTCAATAGGAGAGTAATTCAGAGTACCATAGTGAAGAGAAGTTATTTATTTGTTCAATTATGCTATATTTGTTGGGAGTGTGTCCACTAGTGAAAGTATGATCCCTAGGCCTTGTTTCCAAGCTTTGCACACCGTTTACTTGCTGTTTTGTTACTTGTTTGCGTGCTGCCATTTTTATTCCAGATTGTATTTACTACTTATAATCATCCACACCACTTGTATTTCACTATCTCTTCACCGAACTAGTGCACCTATACATCTGACAAGTGTAATGGGTGTGTTGGGGACACAAGAGACTTTCTGTATCGTAATTGCAGGGTTGCTTGAGAGGGATAGCTTTGACCTCTTCCTCCCTGAGTTCGATAAACCTTGGGTGATCCACTTAAGGGAAACTTGCTGCTGCTCAACAAACCTCTGCACTTGGAGGCCCAACACTGTCTACAAGAACAGACGCGTGCGTAGACATCAGCTACGCTTGGGTACATCTTCATTGCTGGCGGCATTGTAACGGAGGACCGGGTTGTGCTTTGTGGGAATGTTGGGATCATAGTGCTTAGTGGTGAAGTTTGCCACCTCCACGTTAAGGACTGCCGCGGATATGGATGCTTCGATCTTGCATTTATTGCCTATCATTTGACGAAGCTTTTGTGTTTCCCTCTCGGGCGGATACTGCCAACGGGCCCAATTCGGCCCCTCCTTTAAACATTCGGCCGCGAGGTGCAAGATCATATGTTGCATCGGATTAAAGAACCCTAGAGGAAAGATCTTCTCTAGATCACACAGCAAAACGGGTGCCTCTTTATCCAGCTTCTCAATCACTTTAGTGTCTAACTCCCTAGCACAAATTTGGCGGAAGAAAAAGCTCAACCTCGACAGCACTCGCCAAGTCTGCTCAGGGACAAAGCCTCGAATCATCACCGGCATTATCCGCTCAAGCCATATGTGGTAGTCATGACTCTTGAGTCCTTGTACTCACAACGTTTCCATGTTCACACCCCTCATCCAGTTGGCTGCGAACCCATCAGGGAAAAACAAAGAGTCCTTCATCCACATGAATACCTCTCTTCTTTGGGCCTTTGTAAGGCAGAACGGAGCTTGTCGCTTAGTCCAAGTTTTTTTAGCACCATGAGGTGGCTGCATGTTCAAATTTGACCTATCACACCATTTCTCTTGATCAATTTGAGCCTTTATGTTATCCTTTGTCTTCTCAGTGTCCATCATGGTGCTCCAAATGGCATCGCTGATATTCTTCTCGGTGTGCATTGTATCAATGTTATGCGGGAGCTCGAGATCTTCAAAGTAAGGGAGCTTCCATAAGCACGGCTTGTGAGTCCATTGGTGTGTCTCCCCATATCCCAAGAAACCATTCCCATCAGGCCTAGGCTGAAGAGCATCTAACTCGGCCTTGATTTCCGTTCCGGACTTCATAATTGGCTTCGGGTCATGCACAACACGGCCTTTCTTGAAACTCTTTACATCACTCCTTTATTCATGACTCTGCTCAAGGAACTGTCGAGCTTCATCAAAACAGGAATACTTGCCTCCCTTGTCGAGCCAGAAGAAAGTCACAGCCTGCCTGCACTCTGGGCAAGGCCACTTCCCATGTATACACCACCCGCAGAACAAAGCACGTGCTGGCAGGTCATGCATGGACGTGTGGTACCAGACATACATATCGAAGTACTCCTTCTTTGATGCGTCATATGTTCGGATCCCACGACCTTCCCAGCCACGAAGCAAGCCATCCACCAGTGGTTCCAGATACACATTCATGTTCTTACCCGGGTATTTTGGCCCTGGGATTATCATCGACACAAACATGTTCTCTGATCTCATGCAGACACCAGCGGGGAGGTTCAGGGGAATAACAAACACTGGCCAACAACTGTATACTGCAGCCGACATGCCATATGGATTGAACCCATCGGTTGATATCGCAACTGCTACGCTCCTCGGGTCACCGGCTTTTAGCGGATATTTCGTGACAAAGTTCTTCCATGCACTACCATCCGATGGATGTATCATCTTGTCGGTGTATCTATTTCCTTCTACGGCCCATCTCATCTGCTGGGCAGTATCCTCAGTCATGAAGAGCCGCTGGATCCTTGGTAGAACTGGAAGATAGCGGAGGATATTCTTGGCAATCGTGGTCTGCCTCTTCTGACCATCACCATTGGGGTCAACCTCAAAGTACCTAGAGGATTTGCATTTGATGCAATAATTTATGTTAGCATGCTCCCCTCTGAATAGCATGCATCCCTTTGGACAAGCGTGTATCTGCTGACATGACATCTTAAGGTCACTGAGCAATTTGGTCGAATAGTAGAAGTTTTTCGGCAAGAGGTGCCCTTTTGGCAGAATGCTGCCAATGACGACCAGAAGTTCATCGAACCCATCTCTGCACAAGTTCCTGTGGCACTTAAAGGCCATAAGGTGAGCGATGGCATCTAGTTGGGTAACCTCTGTATTTTCATGCAGGGGTTTCTGCGAAGCAAACAGAGCCTCATAATACTGCTTTGTGTTTTCCTCCGGCTCCTCAGCTGTCTCCGCATCTTGAGGTGTCTCCGCCTCTACATGAGGGCTTTCAGGCACATTACCATTAGCCAAGTTTTCTAAGCACCGATCAAACCCAGTATCATATTCTCCCCTGGGTTGAATCTGTCGCACCTCCTTCCTAGCACGTTTCTTTGCCTTTTCTCCATGGAAAGTCCAAGTCTTGTAGGACGATGTGAACCCAAACTTGAGGAGGTGAGTACTCATAGTTTCCTTGTCATGTGACTTTCCGTTAGCGCACTTACTACAAGGGCACCAAACTGTTCTAGGTCTGCTAGGGATGTCAAACACCCTGTCGACAAACTGCTCGGTCTTTTGTCCCCATTCCTCAGTATAATCCCACTGACTGATTCTGCCATCGTACATCCAGTCACGATTATCCATCCTCTAATCAGCACCAAAACAGACGAAACATAGCATTTATATCAAATCGGAATTAAATGCATCATATTTTTATTTTTTTATGCATGCATCAACCTGAATCTCTACTAGGTGGGCTCCTAGCAGCCGCCGGATCCGTAGATTGAGTACGTTCTCCCTGCTCTACCCCGATCCGAGACAGAATTTCGGTAGCACCTCCCCGCTATTCTCCCGATACACGTCTCAGCAAATAGCCGAGAGGGATGTGCATCCGGAGAACAACGGGGAGGTGCTGCCGAAATCCTGTCTCGGAACGGAGTAGAACAAGGAAAATATACTCAACTACGCATCCGCCGGCTGTCCTGATAAATGCCGTAAGAGTTACGGTTCATAATATGCGAGACGACTAATGCATATTTATCCGCGTAACCCTTACGGTCGGGAAGAGACGCCTAGGTAACGCGACATACTTGGTGATCTAGACACAAAAATAAAACCTAGGTACATGGGAAGGAGATTTATACCCTAGACGCGTGAGAGAATCGTCGACGAAGATCCGGGACGCCCCGTCAAACACCCCTGCGACGCCGCCCCCCATGTCCACCTCGAAGCATCGCCTGCATAGCGAAAAAATTAATTAGACATGCAACTGAACACAAATTTTTTACAATAGTGGTATAACAATATTACTTCACCATAAAGAACTAAAGTGCAAAAAAAAAATTTAACCACTTTTACTACACTAACTAAACTAACTACACACATTAACCTAACTAACTACACTACACTAACCTAACTAACTACACTACACTACACACACTACACACTACACTACACACACTAACCTAACTAACTAACTAACCTAACTAACTAACTAAATTAACTAAACTAACTACACACACTTTTACTACACTAACCTAACTAACCTAACTAACTAACTAAATTAACTAAACTAACTACACACACTTTTACTACACTAACCTAACTAACCTAACTAACTAACTACACACAAACCACACACTTACCTGCAGGGGCGCCGGCCGGAGGAGGCCGAGCTCGGACGAGCAGGGCGAGGTGGCACGGGGCACGGGGCAGGCCGGGCTGGGGCAGGTGGGCGGCAAGGTGGCGCGGGCCGGGGCAGGGGCGAGGTGGCGCGGGGCGGGTGAGGTCGGCGGGCGGCCGGGTGGCGGGGCAGGCGAGCTGGGCGGGTGGGCTGGCGGGGCAGGCGAGCTAGGCGGGCGGGTGGGCTAGCGGGGCAGGCGAGCTGGGCGAGCGCGCGGCCGGGTGGTGGCGGCGGCGTCGGTCGGGCGCGCAGAGGTGCTAGGAGGCGGCCGGGGCAGAGAGAGGAGGAGGATAAGGTGGCCGGCCGGGTGGGTGGCTGAGGAGGATAAGGTGGCCGAGCACGTGCATGGGCTAAATTATTGAGCCTTTGCCATGCGAGGCAATCTTTGCCGTGCGTTGCCACTCATTGCCGTGCATCACCAGCCTTTGCCGTGCGCCAAGGCACAGCAATGATCCTTTGCCATGTGCTATCGCACGGCAAAGCCCTTTAGCTATACGGCGGTGAATCCGTTCCCTCTGCGCCGTCATTTCATGCTACCGAAACGCGATATCGATGCTAGGAAAAACACCCCACATAAATAGAAGACACCATGGGATACACATATCAGCTCTCGTTACGTTGCGATAGCCTTCAGAGATACTTTTTGAATTTTCCGCAAGTTCCTCCCGATTTCGCAGGAACCAGGGTGGTTTTGCACTTTAGCGCTAAAAAGTAAACTCTTGATTTTTTGTAAAAATCATTTTTGGAGCCGCAACATGTCATTTCTTCACTAAACATCAGATAAAAAAGGGGGACTCCGCACCGCCTGGCCGCGAGCGGGAGTTTTCATGCGCCGTCATTTTATGCGGTTCCCGAATCGGGCGTAACTAATTCAAAAAAATTGAAAAATGCAAAACCTTCACGTGACGTCATTTTATGTGACCTACAAGTGGGAAAAAAATTCAAACCTATAGAAAAATTGATTACCAGAAAGTCCCTTCACAAAAATGACCTATCATGTTCGAGGTTGCATGACTTCTAGGTTAAATGAGCTAGATTCGGCCATGAACATGGCATAGTTTGTCGGAACGAGGCCATATCAGACATGTGCGTGTCCCTTGGGATGTAAAGAAATGGCACAGAGGCCGATTTTCTTTTCGTCCCACAAAAAGTGCTTTTTCCATTTTCAGAGTGCCGAAATAGGGTTTTGTTGTGAAGCAGCTACCGAAACGCTATATTGAAAGCTGGGAAAAACACCCCACATAAATAGTAGATACCATGGGGATACACATATCAGCTCTTGTTTTGTTGCGCAGCCTTCACAGATATTATTTGAATTTTGCGCAAGTTCCTGCCGATTTCGCTGGAACCGGGGTGGTTTTGCACTTTAGCGCTAAAAAGTAAACCTCCTGATTTTTTGTAAAAATAATTTTTGGATCCGCAACATGTCATTTCTTCACTAAACATCAGGGAAAAAAGGGGGACTCCGCACCGCCTGGCCGTGAGCGGAAGTTCTCGTGCGCCATCATTTTATGCGGGTCCTGAATCGGACATAACTAATTCAAAAAAAATCGAAAAAATGCAAAACCTTCACGTGACGTCATTTTATGTGACCTACAAGCGGGAAAAAATTCAAACCTAGAGAAAAATTGTTTTTCAGAAAGTCCCTTCACAAAAATGACCTATCATGTTCGAGGTTGCATGACTTCAGGTTAAATGAGCTAGATTCGGCCATGAGCATGGCATAGTTTGTCGGAACGAGGCCATATCAGACACGTGCGTGTCCCTTGGGATGTAAAGGAACGCCACAGAGGCCAATTTTCTTTTCGTCCCACAAAAAGTGCTTTTTCCATTTTCAGAGTGCCGAAATACGGTTTTTGTGTGAAGCAGCTACCGAAACGCTATATCGAAAGCTAGGAAAAACACCCCGTTGGCACACATGCGATAACACTTTAAAAAATCTGGGGGTAGACTACGACGGGCTAGGGTTTCTTTGTACATCGCGCTTCGGGGGCTATGCATGTCAAAACCTTTCCTTTACACATACATATGACCTAACCAAAGCCAAAGGAACACACTAGCCCACCGACGCGATGTCGTCCGGAATAATCTATGGGGGTAGACCGCGCGGGTGCAGCGGGCTAGGGTTTCACCGTACATCGCGCTTCGGGGGTAGCAACCCCCTCCAAAGCTATCATGTGGGCATAATATATGGAGATAGGTGTGGTAGAGCTATCTGAGAGGCGTGACCACCCCGTTGGCACACATGCGATAACACTTTAAAAAATTGGGGGGTAGACCGCGACGGGCTAGGGTTTCTCTGTACATCGCGCTTCGGGGGCTATGCATGTCAAAACCTTTGCTTTACACATACATATGACCTAACCAAAGCCAAAGGAACACACTAGCCGTGCGCCGCGATGTCGTCCGGAATAATCTAGGGGGGTAGACCGTGTGGGTGCAGCGGGCTAGGGTTTCGCCGTACATCGTGCTTCAGAGGTAGCAACCCCCTCCAAAGCTATCATGTGGGCATAATATATGGAGATAGGTGTGGTAGAGCTATCTGAGAGGCGTGACCACCCCGTTGGCACACATGCGACAACACTTTAAAAAATCAGGGGGTAGACCGCGACGGGCTAGGGTTTCTCTGTACATCGCGCTTCGGGGGCTATGCATGTCAAAACCTTTGCTTTACACATACATATGACCTAACCAAAGCCAAATGAACACACTAGCCCACCAACGCGATGTCGTCCGGAATAATCTAGGGGGTGGACCGCGCGGGTGCAGCGGGCTAGGGTTTCACCGTACATCGCGCTTCAGAGGTAGCAACCCCCTCCAAAGCTATCATGTGGGCATAATATATGGAGATAGGTGTGGTAGAGCTATCTGAGAGGCGTGACCACCCCGTTGGCACACATGCGATAACACATTAAAAAATCAGGGGGTAGACCGCGACGGGCGAGGGTTTCTCCATAGACCAGGCTTCGGGGGCTATGCATGTCAAAACCTTTCCTTTACACATACATATGACCTAACCAAAGCCAAAGGAACACACTAGCCCACCGACGCAATGTCGTCCGGAATAATCAAGGAGGGTAGACCGCGCGGGTGCAGCGCGCTAGGGTTTTGCCATACATCGCGCTTCGGGGGTAGCAACCCCCTCCAAAGCTATCATGTGGGCATAATATATGGAGATAAGTGTGGCAGAGCTATCTCAGAGGCGTGACCACCCCGTTGGCACACATGCGATAAGACTTTGAAAAATCGAGGGGGTAGACCGCGACGGGCTAGGGTTTCTCCGTAGACCGGGCTTCGGGGGCTATGCAAGTCAAAACCTTTGCTTTACATATACATATGACCTAACCAAAGGCAAAGGAACACACTAGCCCACCGATGCGATGTCGTCCGGAATAATCTAGGGGGCAGACCGCGCGAGTGCAGTGGGCTAGGGTTTCGCCGTACATCGCACTTCAGAGGTAGCAACCCCCTCCAAAGCTATCATGTGGCCATAATATATGGAGATAGGTGTGGCAGAGCTATCTCAGAGGTGTGACCACCCCGTTGGCACAAATGCAATAACACTTTAAAAAATTAGGGGGTAGACTGCGACGGGCTAGGGTTTCTCTATACATCACGCTTCGGGGGCTATGCATGTCAAAACCTTTGCTTTACACATGCATATGACCTAACCAAAGCCAAAGGAACACACTAGCCCACCGATGCGATGTCGTCCGGAATAATCTAGGGGGGTAGATCATGCGGGTGCAGCGGGCTAGGATTTCACCGTACATCGCGCTTCGGGGGTAGCAACCCCCTCCAAAGCTATCATGTGGGCAAAATATATGGAGATAGGTGTGGTAGAGCTATCTGAGAGGCGTGACCACCCCGTTGGCACACATGCGATAACACTTTAAAAAATTAGGGGGTAGACCGCGACGGGCTAGGGTTTCTCTATACATCGCGCTTCGAGGGCTATGCATGTCAAAACCTTTGCTTTACACATACATATGACCTAACCAAAGCCAAAGGAACACACTAGCCCACCGACGCGGTGTCGTCCGGAATAATCTAGGGGGGTAGACCGTGCGGGTGCAGCGGGCTAGGATTTCGCCGTACATCGCGCTTCGGGGGTAGCAACCCCCTCCAAAGCTATCATGTGGGCAAAATATATGGAGATAGGTGTGGTAGAGCTATCTGAGAGGCGTGACCACCCCGTTGGCACACATGCGATAACACTTTAAAAAATCAGGGGGTAGACCGCGACGGGCTAGGGTTTCTCTATACATCGCGCTTCGGGGGCTATGCATGTCAAAAACTTTGCTTTACACATACATATGACCTAACCAAAGCCAAAGGAACACACTAGCCCACCGACGCGATGTCGTCCGGAATAATCTAGGGGGTAGACCGCGCGGGTGCAGCGGGCTAGGGTTTTGCCGTACATCGCGCTTCAGGGGTAGCAACCCCTTCAAAGCTATCATGTGGGCATAATATATGGAGATAGGTGTGGTAGAGTTATCTGAGAGGCGTGACCACCCCGTTGGCACACATGCAATAACACTTTAAAAAAATCAGGGGGTAGACCGTGATGGGCTAGGGTTTCTCTGTACATCGCGCTTCGGGGGCTATGCATGTGAAAACCTTTGCTTTACACATACATATGACCTAACCAAAGGAACACACTAGCCCACCGACGCGATGTCATCCGGAATAATCTAGGGGGGTAGACCGCGCGGGTGCAGCGGGCTAGGGTTTCGCCGTACATCATGCTTGGGGGGTAGCAACCCCCTCCAAAGCTATCATGTGGGCATAATATATGGAGATAGGTGTGGTAGAGCTATCTGAGAGGCGTGACCACCCCGTTGGCACACATGCGATAACACTTTGAAAATCGAGGGGGGTAGACCGCGACGGGCTAGGGTTTCTCTGTACATCACGCTTCGGGGGATATGCATGTCAAAACCTTTGGTTTACACATACATATGACCTAACCAAAGCCAAAGGAACGCACTAGCACACCGCCGCGATGCTGTCTGAAATAATCTAGGGGGGTAGACCGCGCGGGTGCAGCGGGCTAGGGTTTCCCGTACATCGCGCTTGGGGGGTAGCAACCCCCTCCAAAGCTATCATGTGGGCATAATATATGGAGATAGGTGTGGTAGAGCTATCTGAGAGGCGTGACCACCCCGTTGGCACACATGCAATAACACTTTGAAAATCGAGGGGGGTAGACCGCGACGGGCTAGGGTTTCTCCGTAACCGGGCTTCGGGGGCTATGCATGTCAAAACCTTTGGTTTACACATACATATGACCTAACCAAAGCCAAAGGAACACACTAGCCCACCGCCGCGATGCTGTCCGAAATAATCTAGGGGGGTAGACCGCGCAGGTGCAGCGGGTGCTCCGAAACCCTGATATATGTGGGAGGGGATGAAGATGTAGAGTAGGTTGAATGCTAGCATGTATATATACACATCTTCTTAAGTAACACTAATAAATAGTCAACAAAATATAAAACTAATTGAAAAAATAAATATTAGTATTAAAAAGAATAAAATAGAAAGGAAACTAGATAAAAATGGTACTTTGCACACGGCAAAGAACACAACGCACGGCAAAGGCTCCTTTGCCGTGCTGTGTGCCATGACGCACGGCAAAGGGTGCTTTGCCGTGCTTCCAATTATGCCGCACGACAAAGTTCGTGTCACGGCAGCGCATAGCTTCCTTTGTCGTGCCCCTAGATACATTGTTGCCGTGCTTTGTGACTTTGCCGTGCGTTTTTCTCAGTCTTTGCCGTGCGTTAGTCTTTGCCGTGCGCTTTTCTCAGTCTTTGCCGTGCGTGTATGTATGCCGTGCATTGCCGTTCCCACGCACGGCAAAGAATTCATTGCCGTGCGGCAGCGCACGGCACAGTAGGCATGCACGGCACCCCATGTTTTTCCGGTAGTGCCAGCCATGCTGACGAGGGGTTAACTCGACAAATGTCCTAAATGAAGGACTTAGGATCGGGGAGATAGGGCGTCGGATGAACTCAAAGGTAAAGTTAGTCGAAATAGGTGTATGTCGAAAGTAAACTTGGGTGTTCAACCTGGCTTGCTTTCAATCTGCCCTACACCGTCCCCTCCTGGCCCCTATATATAGATGGCCAGGTCTCGAGGATCGGGTAGGGTCCGATACAGATTACAATATCGACATACGGTAAAGACTCGTATTCGACTATCATTACAATTGGGCCTAGCTTAACGGGCCTCAGGGGTACTCAACATACGGGCTCTATTAACTATACCCTTGTCAGTAGCCCCTGAGATTCTACCAGAATTGCAGATTCGGGTTGAATCTCTAATCTTTATATCTTCGACTTGATCAGTTCTTCGACTTCTTCTTATCTTCAAATCTTCGACTTGGTCTTTCGACTTATGATAATATTTTTCAAGGGGTTTTGATGAACAAGCCTGACATCTCTGACGGATCAAGAGGTCAGTTAACTGCCGGAACAGATACTTGTCACCTACTTCAAATTCAATCCCCTTGGACTTGAATTTGGGATACCGGTCAAACCCACTCTTTTGCCGCATTTAGGACTTACAAAGAATGAATCCCAGTGATTCTCAGGGTACCCAGTGCGTCCACTAGGATTTTCTTCGCGTCGTAGACATGGATACATACCAGTAGAGCGCATCCATGTGCGTATACCAGGCTGCACAGGACGGATCCCAGGGTCTTACCTTCGTGATAAATCACGGCATTCGAGTTTCGTTGCGATAACACAACTTGAGAATCTTATGTCGCAGTCAAATTTCGACTGAAAATATTCGGGTTTTAACAACCATAAAACTCGCTCCCGATGGGAGTAACACTTCTGCACAATGCTTTACCAAGAAATATCGTCGGGTGCGCGCTCAGCGCTCCCGATGGGAGTAGCCCCCGAGGCTATAGTCGAAAAAAGACTTTTTCGAGTATAGGCTCAAAATATAATGTGGTCCATCATACTTCAACTCGAGATACTTTCAATATCTTTGATAATAGTAGCCCCTAAGGCTATAATCGAAAATCCTTCACATATAATCTTGTCTATAAATTTTGTACCTATCAGCGCCATCCTTCTTCTTTCTTATATCATCTTCTTTATGACGTCAATGAACACGTCACTCTGTATGAGTGCGAACCGTTTTATGGGCAGCACTGTAATTTTCATGATTTTTGACCGTTAGTGGGCTCCCGTTTCCGCTCTTTGCGCCACGTCTCAGCCCACGATCCTTCTCCCAGAAGTTATATAAGGGGCGTAGTGGGGGATTTACTGTTTACCAGCTCGTTCCCTCCGCCGCCTCCATTGCCGATCTCTGCTCCTCTCTCCGTTCGTGCATAGCCCCCAAGCGCGGTGCGATAGATGCGCGTGAAGCACCTAGCCACCAAGAACACCATGGCCAAGAACTCCTCTGCCACCAAGTTTGTACGCTCTGCCATCACGCCGAAGGAGGTGGAGAAGGCCAGGGCAGATGGCCTCATCTCCACCCAGGATTCCATCAAGTTTCCTAGTACTGAGCGGATCCCGCAGCCCCCAAGCGGCTATCGGGTAATGTTTCTTGCTTTCCTCCTCCGCGGTTTTTCTCTTCCTCCCACGAGTTTCTCCGTGGGCTCCTCTTTGTCTACGGTGTGCAGCTCCACCAGCTCACACCAAACTCCCTTCTTCATATTGCTTGTTTTGTGACTCTCTGCGAGTCATTCTTGGGCATTGAGCCCCACTTTCTTCTCTGGAGGTCAATCTTTCGGCTTCGCCCCAATGTTTCCCTGGCTAGAAAGCCTGAATTGGGCAGAGCCGTTGTCTCCGTGCGCCCTGAAGCGCAGTACCTCGAGTTTTCCTTTGCCGCATCTGTCCAGGGGTGGAGAAACAAATGGTTCTATATCAAAGATTGCAAAGCCTCCCCTGAAGACCAATATGGGTTAGCCCCTTTCGAAGCCTCCAAGGAAGTGAAGAAATTGGCGTCGTGGGATGCGCTTCCCTTAGATGCGGAGATAGCACAAGTTCTTCCTCTTCTATCTCGCATTCAAGCTTTGAAAGGAGGCCAAGGAGGAGCTTTGTCGGGTATCCAACTCATGGCGTTCTTCATACAACGTCGAGTTCAACCCCTGCAGCACCGCCTCACCAAGCTCTGGAATTACTCTGGCTTGGAAGATCCTACTCGCGTCTCTAAAGATTTGATAGAGAAAAAAGATGTCGACAAGCAAGTTAGGAGCCTTACCAAGCTCACCAAGGATCATGCGGTTGCTGACTTGACCGCTGACTACTTCGACTCCGTGCACCCTTTGCCCGAGGAATGCATCTTTGTGTTCGCTTGTTATCGAATTTTGTTTGCTTCGACTTACGTTGTTCTTTGCCTTTGTACTCTGCTGACTTATTTTATATGCAGGGTCACCAATTCCTTGTTTCGCACCCTCCTCTTCCAGAGGTAGGGCCCCTTCCAGCTGATCTGGCCTCATTTGTATCTGAAGCCCCCGAGGCTGACGATAATCAGGACGGAGATGATGCCGAAGAGTCGGAAGAGGAAACGAGCTCGTCGACCTCGTCTCCCTCCGTGCCTGCTGAAGATGCTGGTGTCGACAAGAAAAGGAAGCGAGTCGAAGAATTTGCTTCTTCGAGTTCTGCAGCGGCTGATAAGGCCTCTATTCCTGCAGAAGATGAGGAGTACTTCGACCACCTGGCATCGTAAGTGTTTTTTATTCGAGTTCTTCAATTGCACTTCTTTTGCCTTGTTTCTGTCGTGTTACACATAACTTTTTTGCTTCGTGTAGAGATGACGAAGAGCTGCCAAAAGCTGCTACAGCTATTCCTTCAATTCCTCCTGCAGTTGATGATGAGGCCCCTGCCCAAGTAATTGCACCTAGGGTTACCAGGGCCTCTGTAAAGAAGGTTCCTGTGCCCCGAAACCTCAAGCGCTTGAAGAAGGCCAAAGAACCCGATGCCTCTCTGGAAGCCCATGAATCCTTGGCTTCCCCCCATGATGTAAGCAATTTTTCCTGTTTTGTTTCCCTTGCATACACTTGTGCTTCTTACACGCTCTTTCTCTTCAGGTGTTATTGAAGAGATTCGTCACCTTGGGCACCGAATGTGCTGAGTACCTAAAGGTTGCGAAAGCTTCCGAAGGTATGTTCTATATCCAGTCGTGGTTTTTCTTCCATGCTTATCTTTTGCTATTTATCTGACTTCCTTTCTTCTTCCACTGTAGCTGCTCTAGCAACAGCCAATGCCCGAATCGCATCATTGGAGGCTGAGCTTAGTGCCTCGCAGAAGGCATATGATGTTGCGGCCGCTGCCAAAGCAAGCGCTGAGAAGTCGCAGAAATCAGCGCTTGGTAAGGCAAAAAAGGCTGAAAAAGCTTTGGCCGATGCCAACAGGGAGCATGCCCAGCGAGAGCAGGACGTATTGGAGCGCCTTCACACAATGTCTACCTCTGCTGAAAGTAAGTGTTTCGTCTTGCCTTCTATTTTGACTTCTTGCTATATTATTGATCTTCGCTAATTCCTTCCTTTACTTTTTCCTTTGTCGCGCAGGATTTACCCAGGTGTCTTCTTCATCTTTGCCATCGGGCGATGATCCTTTGCTGACCGCGGTTAACCTACTCGAGGCAAACTGGATATCTATCCAGGAGACTTTTGAGTTGGTTAGCCGCATTCTGTCGCGGTTGTTCGTCGGGTTGTGGCCAAAGAAGAAGGCAGAAGTCCCGAAGGATAACTTGGAGAATCTTGCCAAGTCCTTTGATACAATTGAGGACCCGATCCTCTAGCTGAAGGGGCTCTCTCTGAAGCGTGGCGCTGAGGGTGCCATTGCACTTTCTTTTGCTCACGGCGCGGACTTCGACTGGGAGAAGGTGAGCTATCCCCATGGCCGCACCCGCGATGAGATGAAGGTTTTTATCGAGAAGGCGAAGAAGTTGGCGCCTGCACTGGCGGCAATTATTTCTCCTTCTGCAGCCTCCGCAGCATCTACTACACCGGCTCCAACGATGGAAGAGCCTGCACCTCCGTCAACTTCTGGCGACGGATTTGCCATGCCCTCTTCTGCCACGGAGCAAAATGCTGAGGTGGCGTAGACTTCGGCTCCTCTGTAGTTTTCAATTTCTTCTTTTTGAATGTAACAACCTTTAGTCGCGTGCAACCCGAGAACTTTAGCCAAAGGGTTTTGCACTTATGTAAATATATTTTCTTCACATGAAATCTTGTGTTGCCTCGCTGAAATGTTTCTTCTTCATTTTCTTTTGACTTCCAGTCGATGCATACCAACGATCCCTTGACTGGCGAGCCTGCTCCTTCTGCTGCCCGCATGTTTGACTCGATGATTTCGTCGCCTCCTAGTCGATGTAGTCAATGCGCAGAGTACTCTTTAAGGATTTCTGATCTTGAAGCTCGCTTGACTTTAGCCAAACGCCAAGCACAGATGGCTGTGAGCAAAGCTAGTAAAGCTTGTGGTTATCTGAAGCAAATATCTTCTCTTGATGAAAAGGTTTCCAATTTGACGGCGAAGATTGTCCATAATGAAGAATGCGAATCTTTTATTCTTGGCATTGTCGAGTCTGCCTGCGAAATGTTGCGATGTAAGGCTTTCTTCGGCTTCTCTTTTCCTTGTTTCTTCACTGCTATTTTTGTGACGTCCTTTGCCGTTACATGCACTTGTCTGGATTTCGCTGCTGAAGATCGTCGGGTTGCCGAGCGAAATGCAGCTTTGGAGAGAATGTCAGAAGGCTGTGAGACCTTATGGTCTGATCCTCGGCGTCGGAGTGCCATTGTACTGCTTCAGGACCGTGCCCAACATATTGGCGAGTCAGTCGATGGTTGCCGATGAGCTCTGACAACTATGCATTCTGTCATGCTTCCTCGCAATCCTCTGCCTCCAACTTTCCCTCTTCTTCTTGATACTTTTAGGTCCAGCCACCGTATTCATAGATTGATAGAGTTGAACTTGGTGGCGGGTGCTAATTTTGCTCTTGGGTGGATGCGCAAGTGGCACCCAAGGCTTAATTATAGCACTATGTCCCTGAGTTTGGCTCCTGGTGGAGCTAGTCTTCGAGTTCATATGGAAAATACTTTACAGCCTGCTCGGAGGCTTGTAGCTAGGCTGCTTGAAGCAGACGCTGGGTTTTTCCGTGAGTATCACTATTTAGATCCTTTAGGCGTAGATGATTCTGATAACCCGCTGTTGTGACCCTTATGTATATACTAAACGCGAGAGTTCCTGATTTCGCGACATTATGTCTGAAATTTGTTCTCAAAGCGTTATTGTATGATTCGTGCGTTTGCCGCATTTTCTCTTTGAAAGACTCGTAAACTCAAACATGAGGAACGTTTCTTCTTTATTATACTTGTAATGTAAGATACATGGGGTGACCCAAGAGATCCGGCCCGTGACCTGTGTTCTGGATCTAGAGGGCATTGCCCCTGGTATAACTCGTGGCTTTTATAGCCTTATTCTTCTACTATACTCTGTTGCTCTTGATGTTTTATGTCGTCATGTCCTTCTCCTCTTCTCCTGCTTCTTTGCCTTCTCCTGATGCTTCTACTCGTGGTTTCTTCATCTCTGGCTCCACAATGCGTCCTTTGAGTAGCTTGAGGCCCTCTGCAATCGTACTTTTCGCTTTCTCTCCATGGTTGGCTATCATGCCAAAGTTTTGCGCCATCTTGTGGAACTCTCTGTCGCGTAGATCTGAGACTTCAAAACTTCCTTTTACTGTGATTACTCCCTTTGGTCCTGGCATTTTAAGTACCAGATATGTGTAATGAGGTACTGCCATGAATCGCAAAAACGCGGGTCGCCCGAGGATCGCGTGATACTGGGATGGCCAGTCCATGACTTCAAAGTCTAACTTTTCTCTTCTGTAGTTTTGTCGGTTGCCGAAGCAAACGTTTAGTGCTATTCGACCTAATGGATAGTTAGCGCTTCCTGGTACTATCCCATGGAAGGAACAGTCTGTTGGCTTCAAGAACTCTAGTGATATATGCATTGCTCTAAGTGTTTTTGCATATATCAGATTGATTCCGCTTCCTGCATCCATAAATATTCTGTCGACATCGTACGTGCCAATTTGAGCTTTAAGTACCAAAGGCGCGTTTCCTGGCCGAGGTACTGTTATAGGGTGGTCTTCTCTGTTGAACTCGATTGGTTGTTCTGACCAATGCAGATACTCCGTTGCGGCTGGCGGTGAGATGACTGCTAAGTTGACTTGTCGAGTGATACTCTTTTCTTCTTTGTTCGACTTGGGCACAGGTTGTATCATTGCTGTGATGTGTCCTTTGGATGGAACGTACCCTTCGTCGTTGTCGTGCCCCTGATTCTGCTAGTCTTGTCCTTGAGAAACTCCGTTGTTTCCTTGTTGTTTTGTCAGAGGATTGCTGCTTCCTTCAAATCCTTGTCGCCTTGCTTCGATTTGCTTGTTTAGTGCTGCCTCTTGTAGTTTTAAGAATGTTGTGCAATCTTTCATTGCGTGCCTTGATACTCGCTTCCCATCGACGAACGCTGAGGGTATATGACAAGGTCCATTGAGCATATCTTCTGGCGAAGGGTTGTATTCTCTGGATTCTCTTGCGGGGAATTTTTTATAGTCCTCTTTTCCGTAGCTTTGATATCCTGAACTTTTTCGATCGCTTCCTTGGTAGCTGTTGTCTTTGTATCCTGCGGCGACTTGGCTATGGGGGCCATAGTTGTCGTAATTTCTGGACCGTCTCCTTTGACTTCCATATCTATTTCTTCTATCGTCTTCTGGGGATCGCGTCCGCTTGTTGTTGCATGCGTCTTCTCCATCTGCAAATCTGTTTGCTACATCCATGAGGTCTGACACTGTTTTTGGCTTGATTCTGCCCATCTCTTCGACTAGGTCTCTTCGCCTTAATCCAATGATGAACGCATCTATTGCTCTTTCGTCTGAAACTTCGACTGCTAAATTTTTGATAAGACTCCATCTTTGGATGTATGCCCGCAGTGTTTCGTCGCGTTCTTGTACACACGCTTTGACTTCTTCTATTGATGCTGGCCGCTTATATGTCGACCTAAAGTTGCTTGTAAATTGCTTTGTGAGGTCTTCCCAGCTTCCAATAGTTTCTTTCTCTAGTTTGCTCAACCATGACCTTGCTGTGCCGGTGAGGTGTAGCTGCAAACTTTGCATTGCTGTTTCTTTGGTTCCTCCTAGTATTTGCACTGCTTGTAGATAATCTGATAGCCATGATTGTGGTTCCTGTGACCCGTCGTACTTTTGCGGATCATGAGGTAACTTGAATCCCTTGGGAACTGGAGTGGTGCGAACCCTTCGGGTAAAGCACGATGCCCCCATCTCTTTTTCGTCGTCTTCATAGTCGCGTTTTTCTTTTGGGGATTGCGATCTTCGGGTTCCACCGTGCTGTTTTGGTGATGGCGATCGAGATCGTTGCTTCCTGCTTTTACGCCGAGGACTGTTGTGACGGCGAGGTGACCTTGCTTTGCGCACTTCCTTGTGGTGATATGCTTCTTCTCCTTTTGCTGATAGCTTGTGGCCCACCATGTTGAGTCCGTTCAATGCTGCTCTATGCATATGCTCCCTAGGATCTCCTGGACTTGGTTGAGTTGTAAGCAGATATGCTTGCGCTGCTACTAGTGCTGCTTCAGGGGTTTTTGGTAAGATGTTCCCCTGCTCGTCGACCGATAGGAAGGACGAGTCGAGGTTTTTGGAAATGCTTTGCCTGTCGGAGTACTCGAGGTTGTCGTACCTTGAACCGTGTTGACAATTTTTCCTTGCATTACTATATGATGCGTTGCTTCGCGCTTTACGAGCGGCGTCGCTGGCTACGATGGCTGATTCCTTCCTTTGTTGGATCTCTATTTTCTCCTTTGCTAGTTGCTTCGCCTGCTGCCTTAGGGCACAATGATACCCCAAAAGCATGTCTTTGCTGGAGTTTGATGGTATTGGCGTGTCGTGCTCTACGGCTTCTCTTATTATCCTCCATTCGTCGACTGAGAGTCAAATTTTTTCCCTGGCTGTGAGGGATTCTGCTGTTTGTCCTTCTGCTAGATGATTTGCTCCTCTATCGATATTTGCTGGGTTTAGCACTGGGTTGTTATTTTCGTCGAGTTCTTCTGAGTTGTCTCCCAGAATGGCGAGCACCTGGCATTGTTTGCTGATGTTACTATTGAAGCTTGAGAAAATCGAGTCGCCATCTTCAGAAAGCTCTAACCCTGTCTTCCATGTGTCTGTTGATTTATCTGAGATATCGTCGAGGCAGATCATGAGATCGTCGAGTTGGACTCCTGCCTCGAAATTTTCCTTTGCTTCGTTGTCTTCTACGATCTTTCCTTTTTGCATTTTTCCTAGGTTGACCGGCGAGTTTACCTCGCTGGAAGAGCCTTTAGAATATTCCATCATTGCTACTGTTTCGGGCTCACTTGCCGACGGATCTTGTTTCGTCGGATCTGAAAGGCGAGATGAACCCGATGGCCCGATGAAGATGCTTAAACTTCCGATTGTCAACTCCATCTCTTGATTTTCGTCGATTTTTGTACTACTGTTGGCTAAAAGCGAAAAAGCCGTCGAATTCATGATTCCAACGCCCAAGTCCCCACGGTCGGCGCCAATTGACGAGGGGTTAACTCGACAAATGTCCTAAATGAAGGACTTAGGATCGGGGAGATAGGGCGTCGGATGAACTCGAAGGTAAAGTTAGTCGAAATAGGTGTATGTCGAAAGTAAACTTGGGTGTTCAACCTGGCTTGCTTTCAATCTGCCCTACACCGTCCCCTCCTGGCCCCTATATATAGATGGCCAGGTCTCGAGGATCGGGTAGGGTCCGATACAGATTACAATATTGACATACGGTAAAGACTCGTATTTGACTATCATTACAATTGGGCCTAGCTTAACGGGCCTCAGGGGTACTCAACATACGGGCTCTATTAACTATACCCTTGTCACATGCAGTCATGGGCAAGCTTTCAACATTGCACTTCTCTTTTGAGTTGATATCGTGATCTTTTGTTTATGGATGCCCGCGGTGTGAAATGAATTGGGAATCTTGCGGGGGTCATGGAGTTTGTATATGTATTAGGGAAACGCCTGGGCCGCCAATCTAAGCCATGCATAATTCATGGTGGAAATTTGCAGCATACCCATAGTGGACATTCGACGACGCATCTCAAAATAAAAAGCTATACAAAGGGTAAATAAGAGAGATGTCGAGGTGTTCATTGTCTGCTTGTCCTGTCATTTTGATGTGGGCTTGTTCCATGTCATCGGGCATGGAGGTACCCCATTGGCGGTTCTCGATGATACGTGTATACTTACAATGACAAGAGCCTTGCTTGGGACTCTAAGTAAAGTAGCATGAGGTTTGGGTACTCGTATTCATGGGACACGAGGTTTTCAACTTATGATTTGTCAAGCATATGCATCATAATTGTTCTCGCATTAACTTTAACCATTCAAGATGCTTATGATGGGGGCAATGAGAGCTCAAAGCCGATAAGTAACATAATTTTTGAAGGTTATAAAACTTGCAATCACTGCTTCCCTCCGCAAAGGGCCTTTCTTTTACTTTTATGTTGAGTCACCACCTTCTATCTTTATGCACCATTAAGAGAGCATAGTTGCCATTCTTAGTATAATGTGCATTGTCCCAAAGTTTTCATTGATTGATTCATATTGTTGGTTTCACTTGTTCTTAGATTACTTGTATCTAGTCGCCCTCTTAAACTTGAAGGTGTCCTATGCATTTATGTTTTGCTCTCCATGAAGGACAAGATGAAAACCATTTGTATGTTTTTCCTTATGATTTGAACACACGTTTGACTTTCATTGTTTCATTTTCATGATCTTTTGTTTGTGTTCATTTGCATGTTTATAACATGGTTGCTAAGTTTTTATTGTCAAGATTATATCTTTCATGCCCATGTTTTAAGTTCTTATGATCCCAGCTCACAAATGCTTACATATATGATCAAGATTGTGTAGGTGCATGTCACCTCAAAAATTATTTCTTTTGTTATCACTTACCTACTCGAGGACGAGCAGGAGTTAAGCTTGGGGATGCTGATACATCTCCAACGTATCTATAATTTTTTATGCTCCATGCTTGTTTTTACACCATTTGCCTAATGTTTCGTTACACTTCGTGGCACTTTTATGCATTTTCCGGAACTAACCTATTAACAAGTCGCCACAGTGCCAGTTCCCTGTTTTCTGCTATTTTTGTGTTTCAGAAAAGCTACACAAGAAATATTCTCAGAATTGGACGAAACAAGTTCCTAAAGTCTTATTTTTCCCGGAAGCTTCCAGAGATCCAAAGAGGAGACGGAGTGGGGCCACGAGGTGGCCTCATAGCAGGGCGGCGCGGCCCAGCCCCTGGTCGCGCCCCCTATGTGTGAGGACGCCTCGGTCCACTCCTGACGCTGCCCCTTCGCCTATAAAGACCCCCCGACGGGAAAAACCTAAGGACCCGATCAATTTTCCAGAAACACATCGCGATCCGCCACCGTCGTCGACCCGAGATCGGGAGGGTCCAGAAGCTCTTCCCGGCACCCTGCCGGAGAGGGGAATCGCCACCGGAGGTCTTCTTCATCGCCATGCTTGCCTCCGGAGCGATGAGTGAGTAGTCTACCTTGGACTATGGGTCCATAGCAGTAGCTAGATGGTTGTCTCCTCCACCATGTTCTTCATGTTTAGATCTCATGAGCTGCCCTACATGATTGAGATCACCGTTATGTAATTCTACATGTTTGGTTTGTTGGGATCCGATGAATATTGGTGTTATGATTGAGTTGCTATACTGAAATATATCTTATGTTATCTCTATGTTGTTTATGATCTTGCATGCTCTCCGTTGTTAGTAGCTATCTTGGCCGAGTAGTTGCTAGTGACTCCAAGAGGGGGTATTTATGCTCGATAGTGGGTTCATGCCTCTATTTAATCTGGGGGAGTGATAGAAACCTCTAAGGTTGTAGATGTGCTGTTGCTACTAGGGAGAAAATAACATTCATATGCTCGAGGGCATATGCTTTGTTTACATTACACACTTTGCTTAATGCAATTATCTGTTGTTCGCAACTTAATACTCATGGGGTGTTCAGATGATATCCCCGTGAGTGGATTATTAGTCATAGATGCAGTTGGATGGCGGTCTATGTATTTTGTTGTAATGCCCAGAGTAAATCGCATAGTGATCTTCTTGACATATCACGTTTATCTTTATTCTATCAATTGCCCAACTGTAATTTGTTTACCCAGCATATGTTATTTATCTTATGGAGAGGCACCGCTAGTGAACTGTGGACCCCGGTCCTATTTCCATCATATTGCTATCACCTGTTTACTTTATTCGCATACTTTCACTGTTTTCCACTCGATACGCTCATACCCTTTGTTTCAAGCAAACCGGTGAGATTGACAACCTCATCGCAAGTTGGGAACAAAGTACTTGGTTGTGTGTGTGCAGGTTCCGCGTTGCTACTGGCCGAAGACGAGTCAACAAGTATCGTTAAACGGCACCCTTGTTGGAGTGTTATTAAGCCAGTCTGCATCACCTTCAGTTGTACTGTCTGCTCTTCTCCTGATCGACATACCTTGGTTTCTTACTGAGGGAAAAGACTTGCTGCTGTGCTCATCATACTTTCCGCTTGGAGTTTCCCAACTGCCTGGCCATAATCATCATCAACTACACGCCAGCCATCACCCTGTGCGCCATGCATTTCACGCCACTACTATTAAGTAGTCGTGGCGCATGGGGCCGGTGCGCCACGGCTAGTTACTGGTGGCGCACTAGGCCGATGCGCCGCGAGTAAGTTTGATATTTTTTTTAAAAGGCGGCGTAGCTTGGATCTGCGTGGAGCTCGTCGTTGTCGTAGTAGGAGGAGGAGCTCATCGGAGGCCGCTCGTCATTGGAGCTCGTCGGAGTATGAGGAGGTGCTCGCCGAAAGAGGAGGAGGAGGTGCTTACTGGAGAAGGAGGAGGAGGAGGAGCTCGCTGAAGGAGGAGGAGGTGCTCGCCGGAGGAGGTGCTCATCGGAGAAGGAGGAGGAGGAGTTCGCCGGAGGAGGAGGTGCTCGCCAGAGCTCCTTCATTATTGGTGAGAGAGAGAGAGTGGTAAGAAAGAAGAGTGACATGTGAGAGAGAGAAAGAGAGGAGGAGGAATAGATAGAGGCTGGTGAGACGGTGATCTGCGTGAGTCCCCTCTCGACCAATCAGATGTCTTTGTTGAAGAGTCCATGGATTGTGTGTTTCTTTGCTAGCACAGTGAGTCGTCCGATCTTGCATTTAGATGCGTTGCTAGCCATGGCGCACCACTGTTGGGCGCGTGATTTTTTTTCGCACCTTAAACTAAAATGTCTAGAAACTCTATTTTCCCTTTCGAATTTGAGGATTCTAAAATTTATCGAAACAGCCTTAGATGGTTGAAATCGGATGTAACTTTTTGAGTAGTTACTTTTTCATATGTAAAACTTTTTCACCCGACTTCGTATGCAAAAGTTATGGCCATTTTACCAAAAATTATTAATTTTTTGCAAAATGATTTGAAATTCATCCTTGTTATGGTTCCTAACAAGTAGATTACAAAACATAACTATATTTTAAAGGAATTTAAAAATTGAAGGTTTTATCATTTTCATAAAAAAAATTCAAAACTGAAAAGGCGATGTAGATCCAAAGGAGGGGGGTGGTGCAGGCAGACTTAGCCGTGGCGCACATTGTACCCATGCGCCACTCCTACGAGCTTAGTTGTGGCGCACCCAAGACGAGTGCGCTGCAAGATGGCCACCCTGTCCCTGTCGACACTTAGCCATAGTGCATGTTTCCAGTCCTGCGCCACGACTCGTAGTCGTGGCGCAACATCCAACAGTGCGCCGCGGCTGCGTAATGATGGCACATGTTTAGACCGGTGCGTGACGGCTACCTGACGTGTGGCTAGCCCTTTTTCTACTAATATTGGCTTGGAGTGGTTAAGTTGGTCTCCTGCCCATGATGCCACTGTCCTTGGTACTCACTAGTTGTTAACAGGATCGAAGCTCCACGGCCCTGAGCGAGAGGGAAGGTGGCCTTCTACAGCAATAGCTTGGTGTAGTCAATGCATTGGGGCCAGGTGGTCTTCCTAGGAAAAGCCGGGGGAAATTTGTTTCAAGAAAGAGAAATATAGCAAGAGCCTGGTACTCTTCGTTGACTGACACGCTAATCAGTTTCTTTTTGAATAAATATAAACAAAATCGATTTATCTTTAATAGAAAACTAAATTAATTTGCAGGAAGTTTTAGGATTGGAAAAAATATTAACAGTTCATGAAAGTTTTTAAGAAGATAAACAGATGTTTTTGCAAAAAAGTTTTCTTCATAATCTTTTGGCAAATAAATATTAACAGTAAATGGCACAAATTGGCTAACTCTGGGTTATTAGGATGGGGGCATATGAAGTTAATTTTGGGCGACTCGGCTAATTTGAATAAAAGGAACAACATAGCATATTAAATATTGGAAACTGAGGAGACATATGATAATTTAACGGACCTGAAATTTATCAGCAAAAACATTAAAATGAAGATCAGTAAGAAAATAAAAAAATGGAAGAGGTGGAGGGGAAATTGAGAAATTGTTATTATAAAAGAAAAAATTTGTACATAGATATATCCAAACTAGCTGAATACCCGTGCGTTGCCACGGTTATTTAAATTTATTTCTTTACTGTCTATCCAAATTTAACGTACTTGAAAATTTCAGCTCCCTCAAAAAATTCATCGGCATTTACTTGAGGAAATCGAATTGCTTTGTTTTACAACGAAAGATCATGATTTTCCACAACATAATGTAGAGGCAAATAATTTCATTCGTATTTAAAGCTGAGATGGGACAACACAACACCTAAAGAGCAAAGATAGTTTTACTAAAAATTGAAACCTGCGGTGTCAAAACTGATCCTAGACCAGCATTCTACGCTGGTTGTGGATCTATTCTTTGACATATGTATGCTTCAAATTCATACATTCAAAATTGTATCAATAATAAAGCACAACCATATGAATTATATAGCAAATTTCTACTTCGGCAGCAATGGTGTTGGATTATAGACATCGTCGACTGCAACTCAAAGCCATAGATGTTTTCAAAAGCTAAGAACACATCTTGAACATAGATATTTCAAAAGCTATGAACACATCATGAACATGTCAAATAAAATACCGAGAGGCAAACAAATGTTTCCTTGCCTTGTGATTACATGAGCCTCATCCTATAGAATTTTTATTTTCTTTCTTTTTGATCACAATGTTCCAAAAATATAGGATTTAGTTCCATTGAAAAAACTAACAAATTAAAATTTCATAAGATCATTTCAGTTAACCGAGAATTTCACATTCAAGAGACTTGGTGTTCAATTTTTCTAAAGTTATTAGCAACCAGTGCAAGACAAATTGGTATATATACATTACGACATATCTGATGTACAGATGCACAAAATTAATATTTCAATTGTACTGTACTAACTTCACTTTGCAGTGTAGTTGATATTTCTATCTGACGCATAGTAGTAGCTTACAAAAACAATATTCCAATTTAGATTCTTAATTTGCCTCGAGTGGAAGAAGCAATTTGTAGCCTACATGTTTTAAAATAAAAGAAAGTCGAATAGAAAAGCAGCCTCGCTCTCTCTAGCACACAAACTGAAGCACCCGGCATCACAGCTCCTAGCCAGACTGGAGGACGCAATGGAGCACTGCGATGTGGCGTTGATCCCCACCCGCATCGAAAGTCTGTGTGATGTCCACTGCTACTTCTGGTCCAGCAATTTCAGTTCAGTTCTTCTAAAACGTTAGAATGGATAGATGAGTTCTTTCCCCAATCTCCTTAGGTATCACCAGCTGCTAAACACGCATACACCCGCGCTTCATGCTCGCGCTTCATGCTCTGTTGCGTCTTGATCAGCTTCCAGCACGTCGTGAGGAAGTTCCAGAGCAGAATCGCCGGGGCGCCGGTGTGTGGACGTTGGGCGAACAGTATGTGCACGGCCACACCCGCATCGCAACGGGGACGGGGCCATCGGCGTCGGGCGCTCCGTGCGCCAGGTTTTTCAGACCATGTCGGGCCTCGCCGCGGCAGCGGCCACCGGAAAAAGCACGACCCCCCTCGTCTTCATCACCCGTACCAGCCTCCACTTGTATCGCCAGTGACAGCGACGCCGACGCCGATGAGGGCCCGCTCCCCTTAGAGCCGATTGAGATGCTTCCCGCGGTGCCTCCTTCTGCCATGAGAGAGGAGGGAGAGAATCAGGTGAGCGTGGCGACTTATTGATCAAACAAAAAAATCTAGCAAATGATGATAAGCAACGAGATAAACCTAAGAATACATATGCTTTAATTTCTTACAACTTAATCAGGATATAAGCAAAATGCTTCAGCTATCTATCATCCAATACGTATCTGCTTTAGCTTAATTAGTTATGATATCAGCGATGATTAACTGAAAACACCTATCAAAACTATTTAAGTAAAACACACCAGCTGACCCAACTGATTCATCCATAAAGAATTACAGCTGCTAACGCGTGCAGAGCGTGTGCATCTTAGAGCCACAAGCTAATGAACTTACAAGTACCTTCTCATGCAAGCACAAGTTGTCTGTTGAGGGGATTGGGATTCTGTTGACTTTGTTGACTTCAGAACTCCTTTGCTTGCACAGGAGAGAGTTCTATCCTTAATTTTCCTGTCTGTGCTTAGCACAGATTGGTCTTGCCTATTTGTTGTGTGAGGTAATGTTTGACTATTTTTATCACAATCTTCAAGACGGATCTTCTCTGAAACCAGCAATGGTCACATCAACGCAGCAATATAATAATAATATAATTACTTTAAAAGTGCTACGAAAATAGCATAGATTGCTTATTTGGCCTTTCAACTCCACGCAAATCGATACCAGTCAAAGCATTACAAAGCTTCTCCTGAGAAGTTGGTGACATGATCTGGAGACAGTAGTGCAAAATATGAGAAAATAAATCACAGCTTTTGCTTTGAAAATGTAGTTAGAAAAACTTTGCAAACCTTTCTCTTGGACAATAATTTTTTTGGAGTATGCTCTTCAATTGATTCTTCATCGATGTAAAAGTCTGACTTTTTAGTTTGTTCATTGGTTTTCTGGTGAGTAACAGCTGAATCTGAAGTTCCAGCAGAAATTTCTTCTATTTCCTTAGAAACAGAGGAGCTCCCTGATGTTACACAGCCACTTTTATCCATATCAACACAAGCTTGGAATAACTGATGCTGAAAACCAAAATCTTCTACAGCTACTTGATCACTAACTGATCTACAAATGTCATCGTTCATTGCACAATTTAGCTGATTCATATCCTTTGATGAATCAGATAAGAGTTGACTATCATGTGCAGCATTTGCTTCTACCGGTGGACTAAGTATCACAGCAGAATCTGAGACTCCAACAAAAGTTTTAGTATCCAAACTCTTCCTCTGCACATGATTATTCAAAGCATCAAAAACTATACTTTCTAGCCGCCCATCTTGTGTGTCAAAATTGGCAGCATGAACCAAGTCAAGAGTCTTGTCGAAAGTAAAATTATAGTCAGTGGCTGCCTGCTCAACATTCATATGCAATAACATATCATTTGTTCTAGCACTGTGGCAGACAACTGAATCTAATTGACCTTCTGCCTGAATCTGCACAGCCTCCTCAAGAGAAGTGCAATTCCTCTCAGTGCTTTCACATGAATTTTGCATAGTACTAAACTCATCATTTGAAGAAGACTCTTCCACAGCCCTTTCGTTTTCCAGTGTATTACCTTGGACAGATCCTGGATAGCAGTATTCATCATCATCTACATAATCATCACAAGACTTTCGAACAGAACAAATCAAAAGTTTACTCCCAATCGAAGACATATTCACATCTGAACTGGATATATCCTCCAATGGTTTCTGGTGATTGCTTACTTCATCAATGCAACCTGATGAAGAAACAATGTTAGCTGTCTTGTTTTGCACTACATTGTCATCCAGATATGCTTCAACACTGTGAGTAAGTTCACATGAATGATCTGAAACATTCGGTTCAGTTCGTTGGGTGAAGAAACCAGGCTGATGCAGACATCCATTATCCTCTACTGCATACTATAGCTCATAACGCATGTGAAGGTCAAGGTACTGTGCATGGAATTTGCATCAAGGAGGTCAATCACGTGCATGAATTTTCCGCCAGCGATGATGTGTGATTTGCTCAGTGCTCGTCTTATGGCGGCTTGCACTATTGCCATCACCGTTGATTATTCCTACTTCGCTACCATTGCAGACTACTTCGTCGCGAATACTACGGACTACAATTTAAACAGCTAAGTCCCTATTTAATATTTAATATTTGTTTATGATCATGTGATAAAGATTGGTTCACTCATATTATGAGTCTTTTACCGCTTTCGTTTTGATCATAACTTTTCCACGATTTGCCTTGCGCTCGTGAGTAAAATTTTGACTGGCTTGCCTCTAAAGGCGCCGGTATCATGCAAAAATCCGCCATCCGGCGTTAGCTTAAGTTTTCTGGCCTACACGTTTTCTGATGTTTTATATGTGGATTTCCGAGTAGTGACATTTTGGCACTTTAAAGTCGTCATCCGTTTCCAAGGTTTTGGACGGCTGCTATTAAGCGCTATCGCCTTGGCGGATTGTTCGTGCAAAAGTTTGCCATCTCACGAAAAGTCAAGCATATGAACCGGAAGAACGGATAAACCATCACTTGCTAAAATCATATCATATGCACATGAACTGTTCAAGATAGTCGAGTTTTTTCCGCCTTGACAGTTTTATGTTGTTCAACTGCTGCATAGTTTCAGCTTTAAAACATCTGTTCAATGGCCGTGTTTTACCCGCCTTGCATTTGTTCGTTGAACACAAGAACGATTTAATACAATTGTGTTTTGTTTTCATGTCACAGGTACATATGACGCTTGGACGCTTTACTGGTGCCCGATCTGGGGTGTTTTCGAGCCATTCAGCTCAAATACCCGGGGGCTACCTTTGATGGCAGCCCAAATCTGCCATGCAGCGGCCGCCTTTGATGGCATCCCAAATCTGCCATGGAGCGGACGCCTTTGATGGCAGCCCAAATCTGCCATGGAGCGAACACCTTTGATGGCAGCCCAAATCTGCCATGGAGCGGCCACCTTGGAGCAGTCCGCCATGAAGCAGGATGCCTTGAGACCGCCGTGGAGCATGCCAACTTGGAGCAGACCGCCATGGAGCAGGATGCCTTGAGGTCACCTTGGAGCCGGCCGCCATGGAGCTGGCCGCCCGGGGGCTGCAACCATAATATGTTGATCTAATAACCGGTGAAGTTCTCTAAGAGCATCAAGCCGGATTTTCAAGTAAATTCCACCTTGACACTCGGGGGCTACACCGATGCTAAGTTTTGTGAAGTTCTCTTAGAGCATTGCGCCGGATAGAAATCTGCCATAACGCTCAGGGGCTACTCCTCGCATTTTAACTACGTAGTTCTCTTAGAGCCCTATGCCGGATAGAAATCCGCCATAACGCTCGGGGGCTACAGCTAGCAAAAACTCCTAAGTCTTCTGAGAGCACCGCTAGGAAAATTGCATAGCGGTGCTCGGGGGGCTACAGGCTAAATATTCTAAGTAGTTTCTCTAAGAGCACCTTGATGGATTCTCTATGAGAACCCGCCATAGCGCTCGGGGGCTACACATGGATTCTCACTGTTTGGTAAGCCTCGAGGCAACATCTTATACTGGAAAGAACGTTTCTTGAGCTCGGAAAAAATACTAGCTATCCGCCTTGGATTCGTTCGCAGTAGCATACCAGCATGTATCCGGAGAATTGCCCTGCAAGTATGAGACGTCACTGGTCCGCCTAAAGTTCTAGGCGGATAAAATTTATTCTTTGGGAGCTCTACGAGATCTTTTCACGTGACTATCTTGAAGATGAAGATGAAGACAAAGATAAAAATCCCATCAAGCAATGAAGACAGAAGAGAAGATCTCAAAGAACTCCGGGGGCTACTGTTGTGGATATACCAAACGGGTATACCAATGACGTAGTCTCATACCGGCAAACCAGGGTGGCCCGTGGAAGTGGTATGGCGGATAGCCAACCGGGCGGCCTAGTTGCTGATGGCATGGCAGATTCCGCGCTGCCATGCCATGGCAGATTCCGCGCTGCCATGCCATGGCAGATTCCCAGACGGCGGGAGCTTATGGCAGATTCCACGCTGCCATGCCATGGCAGATTCGATGCTGCCATACCATGGTGGATTACTGGACGCAGGAGCTTATGGCGGATCCGGAGACAGGCCCATGGCGGACCACTGAAGACAGGCCCATGGCAGGTTGCCTTGTAGTACACGCATAGGACTTAGTCTAGGACTCCATATTGTATCCGCCCCGGAACCACCGTGATGCCCACGCCAGGCGCCTTTATAAGCCGGCGTGAAGGAGCCCTTGAGGCCATGACGACTTAGCCATGAGATAGCTAAAATAGCTAAGACATAGCAGATCGCATCGCGACCAACACCATCATTGTAATCTGTACACATTGTGCCATTATAGTGAGTTGTAGCAGGATATAGCGATCCTCCACCGCGGGGACGTGAACCTGGGTAATCCCTGTCTATCACCGTCCCGGGCACCAGATCGCCTATCCCCTCTTTCTATCGCCTTGAGGTACCCCTCATGGCATACGTGTCGTAAGAACCACGACAATAATACAGTATAGTTTGATTAAGTTGAGCACGGGAGAAGAATTAGGCATTAAACAGACGGCTCAACGACATAGTATCCTGCTTACATGTCAAAATTAATATAAGTGATGCATTATTAGCAATCCCCTTATTTTGTTTTGCAAGAAAGAAAATATCGTGCGCGAGGAATACACAGTGTCCTGCTTTAATCTTGATGGCATGTTTGTATTCCTCATTTGCATGGCTTCATCGAATTAGGTCCTGTTCGGAAGCCATCCGCTCCGCTCAGCTCCTGCTCATCTGACAGCATTTCTGGAGCTCAGTTTTATCAGCTCCATCAAAATGACCTGGAACTTTGTTCGCTCCAGGAGCGCGGGTGCGGAGCGGCGCGCATCCGAACGTACCCTTAGTCTCGGTCTGATTTAATCTTGAGGGCAAGCCAGTCCACATTCACAAGACTCGCAGAGTTGGGGCGACGAGGCCATCAATCACACGATCTCCCGACTTGCACACGACTTTTAGGTGATTGCAAATGAGCGCGCTCGTGCAGGTCATCTTGCTACGATCAATGTTTCGATGTATCCCATTCCCACTCCAGTTGACCGTACCTGATAGCGCTATCGATCTCCTCATCCTCATATCCTACGACAAATGTGAGTGTTGCCAGCTTCCACCATTTTAGCCGGGTGTTGGTTTTATATAAAGAAATTGGTTATTTATGGCTGGACTAACCAAATCAATCCATGGGACAATGTCTCCCGGTCGAAGCACCAGCCCGGTGTATTTACAAGCGGGCGCCAAGTTTCAGCTTGCAGATGGACAGTGGAGTGGAGGGAACATTGTTCACGCTACTGTAGTCACGTGCTCGATTTTTTTCTAAAGGTAGTTACAATATTATCTTGGTAGTATTCATTTTAAATTATTTTAGATCACCATCTGTAGGGATTTGAAAAGTTATAAAAAGGCGAGGAAGATGCTTGGAAAACATCGTTATGAAAACGTACTCCTAATCTCTAACTTTCCGAACTGGTCCCCGCATCGCTCCCAGGGGGGGCGACTCGGGCGAACCCTAGGTCCGCGCCGCACCTTCCCCCCTCCACATCCCCCACCCGGCCACCGCCGGAGGACGCCGCCGGGCTAAGCCCGTGCGGCAGACGGCGGCGGGCCCTTCTTCTCCTCGTGCATCTGGATCGGCGGGGGCCTCCTCCCCCTGCGCGTCGGGAACTCTGGCCGGAGTGGCACGGTGGCCCTGGACGGCGCGGTCCTCCGGCGGAGCTGGACGCTGGGGCGGCGGCCCCGGGATCCCTGGGTGGTCGGGCAGCCACGGTGGCTGCGTGGTTGGCCCGACGGCCGGATCTAGGAGCTCGTGCCTGCAGCCGCCGGCTCCTGTTCGGCCCCGCGTTGGCGCCGGCCGGCACCCCCTCTCGGTGGTGCTTGGTGGCGTCTGTGGTGGTCTGCTTTGGAGCTCGGTTGGTGGAAGGTCTGGTGGCTCGGCTCTTCATCTCCGTGTGGGGCGGGTGATGGTGGTGGTGCCCCTGAGCTCCTAGGTCGGGCAGTGGTGGTTCCTGTGCGGCGGTGGCGCTGCGGCCGTGTAGGAGGTGTGTGGGCCAGCGGAGGGCGGGTCGATGGCGCTGTGGTCTCCGCCGTCGTTGTCCGGCTGCGTGGGGGTGTAAATGTTGGCTTTTCTCTGGTGAAAGCTTGACGGCGGGCGTCCGTGGATGTCGTTGTCCTCCTTGGGGGGGGGGGGGCGTGGAGCTCACCGACCTTTCTCCACCCTCGAGGTCAAGTCTCCGGGTGAAGACCAAGACTCTACTCTGCAGAGTCGGACGATGGTGTCGATCCTTCGTCGCTTCCCCTCTTGAGGGCGTCGTCTTGAAGACTTTGATCCTCTTCGCATGCTCCGGTGGGCTGGACATGCACGACATTGACGTTGGCAGGAGGCCAATCGGAGATGCGAGTGTTCCGGGTGGAGGCTAGTGCGGCAACGACAATGGTGATGAGCAAGGGTCTGGTTGCGGCAAGATCGTGTTAGTTGGCTCAGTTTCCGGCGTGTCTGGGTGGCTTCCAGTCGACCTCCATTTGCTGTGAAGTCGAAGCTGCTAGGATGAACGGTGTACGATGACCTTCAAGGGGCGGTTTGATGGTGATGCTCTTCTTCGGCACGGGTATTGCGCATCGCCTCTCCGAAGCTTCTCCTCGGAATCGGAGCTGTTGGCCTCTACTCGAGGAGCCGTCTGTTTGACATAGGCCGACTTGAGCTTCAAGGAGCTTCTGTGGGTAGCTGGTACGTCTCAAACGTATCTATAATTTTTGATGCTCCATGCTTGTTTTTACACCATTTGCCTTGTGTTTCGTTACACTTCGTGGCACTTTTATGCATTTTCCGGAACTAACCTATTAACAAGTTGCCACAGTGCCAGTTTCATGTTTTCTGCTGTTTTTGTGTTTCAAAAAAGCTACACAGGAAATATTCTCGGAATTGGACGAAACAAGTTCAGAAGTCTTATTTTTCCCGGAAGCTTCCCAAAGACCGAAAGAGAGCCAGAGGGGGGCCAGAGGCCGCCCTCACACGTAGGTGGCGCGGCCCAGGCCCTGGCCACGCCACCTTGGTGTGAAGAGCCCCTGGCTGCCCCCTGACGACGCCCCTTCGCCTATAAGAAGCCTCGGGACGGAAAACCCTAGGGGAGTCGGCGAAATTTCCAGAACAGTTCCGCAGCGCCGCCGCCGTCGAAGCCAAATTTCGGGGGACAGAAGTCTCTGTTCCGGCACCCTGCCGGGACGGGGAAGTGCCCCCAGAGCCATCTCCATCGGTCTCCATCGCCGTCTCCGCCGTCTCCATCGACCTCACCGCCATCTCCACCAACCTTGCTGTCTCCTATGATGAGGAGGGAGTAGTTCATCCCCGGGGCTGAGGGCTCTACCGGTAGCTATGTGGTTCACCTCTCTCTCCCATGATGTGATCTTTATGTGATCGTGAGCTTTGTATCATGTTGAACAAGTAGATGTTATTATTCAGATATTATGTGTACTCTAGTTGATGAGGGGTTAACTCGACAAATGTCCTAAATGAAGGACTTAGGATCGGGGAGATAGGGCGTCGGATGAACTCGAAGGTGAAGTTAGTCGAAATAGGTATGCGTCGAAAGTAAACTTGGGTGTTCAACCTGGCTTGCTTTCAATCTGGCCTACACCGTCCCCTCCTGGCCCCTTTATATAGGCGGCCAGGTCTCGAGGATCGGGTAGGGTCCGATACAGATTACAATATCGACATACGGTAGGAACTCGTACTCGACTATCATTACAATTGGGCCTAGCTATACGGGCCTTAGGGGTACTCAACTAACGGGCTCTATTAGCTATACCCTTGTCAGTAGCCCCTGAGATTCTACCAGAATTGCAGATTCGGGTCGAATCTCTAATCTTTAAATCTTCAACTTGATCAATTCTTCGACTTCTTCTTATCTTCAAATCTTCAACTTGGTCTTTCGACTTATTTTCATGATATTCTTTCGCAAGGGGTTTTGATGAACAAGCCTGACAACTCTGACGGATCAAGAGGTCAGTTAACTGCCGGAACAGATACTTGTCACCTACTTCAAATTCAATCCCCTTGGACTTGAATTCGGGATACCGGTCAAACCCACTCTTTTGCCGCATTTAGGACTTACAAAGAATGGATCCCAGTGATTCTCAAGGTACCCAGTGCGTCCACCAGGATTTTCTTTGCGTCGTAGACACGGATACATACCAGCAGAGCGCATCCATGTGCGTATACCAGGCCACACAGGACGGATCCCGGGGTCTTACCTTCGTGATAAATCATGGCATTCGAGTTTCGTTGCAATAACGCAACTCGAGAATCTTATGTCGCAGTCAAATTTTGACTGAAAATATTCGGGTTTAAACAACCATAAAACTCGCTCCCGATGGGAGTAACATTTCTTCACTTCTCATGCTCTATCATATGCCAAGAAATATCGTCGGGTGCGCGCTCAGTGCTCCCGATGGGAGTAGCCCCCGAGGCTATAATCGAAAAAATATGTTTTCGAGTATAGGCTCAAATGTTGTTCACCATACTTCATCTATAAATAGCTTAATAATAACCTGTTGTCGACTATGTATCCACTTCTTTAAAGAAAAAATTGTTTTCACCAGTCTTGAAAGTAGTAGCCCCCAAGGCTAGCCACGAAACTCCTTCGTATACAGTCTTGTGCACCTATTTTGCACTTGTCGGCGCCATCTTTCTTATATTATCTTCTTTATGACATCAATGAGTACGTCACTCTGTACCATTGCGAACCGTTGCGTGGGCAGTACTGTAAATTTCTTAATTTTTTTACCGTTAGTGGGCTTACCGTTTCCGATCTTTGCAATACGTCTCAGCCCACGATCCTTCTCTCAGAAGATATATAAGGGGGATCGTGGGGAATTTTACTGTTTACCAGCTCTTTCTCTCCGCCACCGCCGCCATTGTCGATCTTGCCTCCTTCTCCTTTCGTGCATAGCCCCCAGGCACAGATTTGATAGATGCGCGTGAAGCACCTAGCGAGCAAGAATGCCATGGCTAAGGGAAAATCGAACGCCGTGACTAGCTGGGTGACCTCTGCCATCACGAAGAAGGAGGTGGAGAAGGCCCGGACGGACGGCCTCATCTCCGCCCAAGATTCGATCAAGTTTCTAAGCACGGAGCGGATCCCGGAGCCCCCGAGTGGTTATCGGGTAATGTTCCTCGCTTTCCTCCTCCGTGGTCTTTCTCTTCCTACCCACGAGTTCCTTCGTGGGCTTCTCTTTGTTTACGGTGTGCAGCTTCACCAGCTCACACCTAACTCTCTTCTGCACATTGCGTGTTTCATGACTCTTTGCGAGTCATTCTTGGGCATTGAGCCCCACTTTCTTCTCTGGAGGTCAATCTTTCGGCTCCGCCCAAATGTTGCTTTGGCTACAAAACCCGAACTGGGTGGAGCCGTCGTTTCTGTGCGCCCTGAAGCACAATACCTTGAATTTTCCATGGCCGCATCTGTCCAAGGGTGGAGGACAAAGTGGTTCTATATCAAGGACCGCAAATCCTCTCCTGAAGATGAATACGGCCTACCTCCTTTTGATGCTTCCCAGGAGGTAAAGAAATTGGCGTCGTGGGATACGCTCCCCTCAGATGCGGAAGTAGAACAAATTCTTCCTCTTCTGTCTCGCATCAAGGCTTTAAAAGGAGGTCAAGGAGGCGCTTTGTCGGGTATTCAACTCATGGC